>CM062281.1:23243718-23843718 GCA_031216635.1 Dissostichus eleginoides | reverse complement strand
TGTTGGCTCAAAGTTAAGTTGGCGAACAAATTAAAATGTTGCGCCATAAGGCTACCATTTAAAAAAACTGCACAACTTACATTTCAATGTGAAAAAGCTCCCCAAAATGTTGGATTTTGCATGTAAGTGAGAGGATACTCAAAGCTTTAAATCTGTTTCTTGTGTCATCATTATGTCACATTAACCAAAGCATGTCCGATTCGATGGCTGGTTTGCTCCATCAAAGGAAACAGTTTTACTGCTTTGTTTGCATTCATGTTAGGTGTACTTTATGGCTGCTGTAAATCAGTTGACTTAGGTGATAAAACTCCACAGCTCTGAGGCAAACAGCAGATAACCCCGTGCTTCTCAAAACATCAACATGTTTCTGTGATAAACAAGTCAGGGACGGAGAAATACAAGAAAACTATACAATTGTATTATTAATAACTTGTTTTAATATCATTTTTTTATTTCAGTAAGTTTGTCTTGTCTGCCTTGTTTTATTTTATGTATGCAAAACCACTTATAATATTTAAAAATATAATGCAAGTCGTGACTTATATCCTCTTGTGATTATATGCAGTACATTTATTAATCTAAATGCATGTACTATGAGTGACTAACAGGACCAAACAAGAAGCAGAATAAGGTACTTCTATTGTACACACACACACACACCACATACACACACACACACACACACACACACGTCAAGTCATTCAGCCTATAACAGCAAGAGTCACTTTGATGTCTGCCACATCAGACCGGGTCTACACTTAGAAATCAAACAAAAACCCCACTGCTGTCACTTCATTTGGACATTCCTGCAGAGATACAGCTGGCTCAACTTCACACACACACACACACCACACACACACACACACACACACACACACACACACCCACACACACACACACACACACACACACACACACAGGACTACAGACTGTAGAGACATTGTTGTGACCCTGACCAAACCATCAAAAAAAGTACACTTTTTTTCACCACAACAACTGACACGTTGATTTTGCAGTTTAAACATTTCTGCCAGATTTACAAAGACAAATTCAACAGCTCTGTTTAGAAACTATATTTATTCAACACCAAGTGTAATTATTTGGTTTGACAGTGATGTTTACTTTGCCAAAGCTGCAGAATCAGGCGATAATTGCAATAGCTGAAAAACAAAGAAATCATATTTGTAATGATGGACGGATTGAATGTGACGCCGGCGGTTTACCAAAAACAATTAGCCAAATCGAATCATGAGAGTTTGACAGACAGCATTCTTTATATTCTAAGTGGTCTCCTGTTTATAAATGCATGTCTCTTTGGTTCCACGTCCAGGCTCACAAACAATAACCACTAAACAACCAAAGTACATTCTTGCTCTGCAGCTGGACTGTGTGTGTGTGTGTGTGTGTGTGTGTGTGTGTGTGTGTGTGTGTGTGTGTGTGTGTGTGTGTGTGGTGGTGTGTGTGTGTGTGTGTGTGTGGTGTGTGTGTGTGTGTGTGTGTGTGTGTGTGTGTGTGTGTGTGTGTGTGTGTGTGTGTGTGTGTGTGTGTGTGTGTGTGTGTGTGTGTGTGTGTGTGTGTGTGTGTGTGTGTGTGTGTGTGTGTGTGTGTGTGTGTGTGTGTGTGTGTGTGTGTGGGGGGGGGATCGACTGCAGTTGATTGCAAAGCTGTTTCAGTTTCTAAACCGACAGGACCTTGATAAATAATTTCTACTAGCTGTCAATTTAATCTGATGTCATTTTCATGTCCAGTTATTGTCGTGTCCACTGTTGTGCACTAAAAATGTTTTAATATGTGAAAAATGTCCCTACAGTTATACAAACTTTAGTTAGATAGATTGCAGCATGAGTAGAAAAGCTGGTTAAGACCGATGAAAGTTGCCATATTCAGTATTGTTTTAGTATATCAACAAAACAACAGAAATACTACAGTTTTAGTTATTTTCAGCTCTGTGTTGCTTTTCAGCATTTTATAGCACATAGTTCGGGTTTTACTGCCCACAACTTTACTGCTTTGGCTCACTCATCGGCATATTTTTCCGCAAAAAACACGTATATCAAAACAAATATATGACTTTATATTACCTAGCACCGAACAGCAGGAGGCTGCAAATTAAATGGCTAGTTGTTGAACACAGTACCACATGTTTTATGTATAGAAAGTAGAATATAGTGTTGAATATTGTGTTCAGTCATATCACCTTAACCCGGGATTTGATTCTAGCCCTTTTGCAGGGATCCACTTAAAATGACCTAATGGCTGCCTTTTTGAAGTGTTCTTAGGGAAAGGAGGTTGTTTTCGGGTTTTACGCTCCTTTAATTTCATTCTCATTCTCTGCTGGAAGACTTTCAGGTCTGCAGTTCACAGAAAGACTCTTTCTTCTTTATTTCCTTTGCTCCTTCCTGCCTGGAATCCCATCAAAGTGAAGAGGGATGTTGGTCAGTTTCTGTCTAGGTACGGGTGACTGGTGTTGCTATCCCTCTGACTTTTCCCCTACATTAAAACACAATGTTTGGTCCATTATGGGGTCAACATCTCGCTTTCTTTTCATTATAATAATTACTATATAAAGAGTTTTAAACAATGGTTTCCATAAAAATATGAGAGCTGGTGCGTGTCCATTACAAACAGAACGTAAGTGAATACCATTGATTGCAGACACATATGGTAAATTAGCTATTTTTAACTGAGAACCAGCTGTTTTAATGTTCCTCCAGGTTGGTATTTTTCTCGTCCTCCTCCCAGGTCAGATCAATTTCACCTCTGTCTGGTTATTATACTGAAACGGTTTGTAGAGTTTCAGTACATGGCGAATGGTGATGTCGTTTAAGCTTTTTACAGAGAGGAGTAAAGTTGTTCAAGCCCAAGAACTGCACAATGTCATAATGTGACGGGCACACATTCAGTCAGAATCCAAGCTTTAATGTAGAAAAGGTAAAAGTAGAGGTGTAACAGATCTAACTGTCTTCATTTTTCAATAAATCCAAATTATATCACGCACCAGTAAACTACAATCTGACATTACAGAACAATGATACTGGTGAAACAAACAAACTCTTCAATTTCTTCAATTCAAAACTGGATATTCCTTGTTTTTAAGGAACGAAGGCCAAAAATGTTTGGAACCACCAACCTCATCAACATGTTTAGATTTTAATCAGCACTTTTGGTACATCTTATCATGATTTACGCGTCTTGATAAGCCCTGAAATTCCTAATTTGTTCAGAAGGGTCATTCGAGGTACTCAGTGAACCAGACTCATCACACGAGGACTGCTTGTTCTGGCGTTTTATTGTTTCTGTGTTTGGGTTGGAAGATTGCGGCATGTTAGCAGAAGCTTGATTTCAACAAGATGTCCTGGTAAGCATCGAATGAAAACTATCTCCATCAGTGGCTTATCCTTTACGACTAACGTCTGAAGGAGCTCAACATCAGAGGAGGAGGCCGAGCTCTGTCATCTGACTCCTTCATGGAGGTCCAGTGATGAAAGACCTGCGAGCAAAATAATGGTTTTGCCCAATTATGCTTCACCGCTGATGTGTTTTCAGAGGTTATACCACAAATTGTACAGCAATAAGGTTCATTATAAAGTTGAGCAGATGATGGATGAATGGACATGTGTAATCAAAGTAATAATGTTTACGTTTCATCATTTTGTGAGCAACAGTTTTGGTGAGGTCAAAGTTTGCACTGAAAATTGCCTCTTTTTTATGACAAAATACAAAAGCAAAGGATTAGCCTCTTTACAAACACTTCATCTTCTCTGCAGTGTTGGAAAACAATAGCACACAAAGAAGCTTAAGCTCACCAGTCAAAGTTAGTTTAACCCTTTAAACTTGTATATGTTTTACAGACGGTTCAAGGAGAACGGTTTCTTGAAATAAGCTTGGTTTTAGTGAATTGTGATGACTTGAACTAACAATATATGAGTAAGTCTATTTGTATACGGTCTTTTAAAGCTAAATTAGTTGCTTTCTCTCCTTGGTAACACACACATGCACACACACACACATACACACACACACACTCACACACCACGCACACGCATACACACACACACACGCGCACATACACATACACATACACACAGATGCACACACACTTTCAATTAAGTAAGGTTATTTAAAAAAGCCTCTGAGAGCTAAAGAGGGTGATTAGTAACCATGGGTGCTGCTCCTGAAGTCAGTGCGCTGCAACTCATTTGACTTTTATTTGACACAACACAGCGATAATGAAAGACGTGTTATCAATGGGATGATGATGTTAAACACAATCCATACACCATCTCCTGTCCTTACTAAAATTGATAAAGAATAAGTAAGTATTTGTGCATTGAAACATCTTCCTCCCACCACCACATCCATATGGCTCTAATTAAATTATACTACATTAGATGAAACTTTAACGATCCCATAAGGAGATTGAGTCATACTTTAACAACAGTAAATATCATAAAAGAGGTTTATGCAACATAACATCAAAGGGATTTATGGCACAGGGAAATGTAAACTTCAGATTAAAACCAGAAATATGATTGTAAAGTCAGTAACAAGGGCACTGAATTTACTACATCGGACTTGTAGGAAAATCCAAGTTGTGTTTTATATTCGGCAGCTTTAATGCTAATAAAAAAAATGGTATTTGCGTGCTCTTTGTATTTTTACATTAACAAACATTGTGGATGTCTAGGCATTTTAGGCAGATGCTATTTACACACAGTGTCCGTAGCTAACAATGCTATTTACACCCGGTGTCTGTAGCTAACAATGCTATTTACACCCGGTGTCTGTAGCTAACAATGCTATTTACACCCGGGCTACACTTTAGATACTGTTTTGGATGTAGAGGTATTTATGGAAATGTTTCTTTGATAACTTCATTCCCTTGTGCTGGCAAAGTTTCCAAGTAGCATTAAACTTGGCTAAATTAGCTGCGTTAGCTAATCTTAGAAGAAGTCTGCGTATTGGACCATGTCATTTGAATGATACAAACAGTGAGAAAACATAACTTTGTTGGAAAGGGTACACACACAACCACACACACACACATACAGAGAGATAAAGAAATAAATGAAGGCACCATGTTGTCTTTGGCTTCGCCCACAGAACATGCAGCTCTGATAGACCTCCCTCTGTCTTCTGTCTCTGCCCTTACTA
The DNA here is from genome assembly GCA_031216635.1 of Dissostichus eleginoides. Classification (NCBI taxonomy): domain Eukaryota; kingdom Metazoa; phylum Chordata; class Actinopteri; order Perciformes; family Nototheniidae; genus Dissostichus; species Dissostichus eleginoides. Next base: position 23,838,564 of record CM062281.1, on the reverse strand, counting down.
AGACACTTTCCATCCTTGTGTGTGTGTGTGTGTGTGTGTGTGTGTGTGTGTGTGTGTGTGTGTGTGTGTGTGTGTGTGTGTGTGTGTGTGTGTGTGTGTGTGTGTGTGTGTGTGTGTGTGTGTGTGTGTGTGTGTGTGTGTGTGTGTGTGTGTGTGTGTGTGTGTGTGTGTGTGTGTGTGTGTGTGTGTGTGTGAAGGAACTACAAAAGGGAGAACATCAGACAGAAATACAAAAAAGCATTGTGCAAGGCGTACACAGCCATCCAGATCCCATCTTCCTAAGGTCAAATGAACATGAAAACACACTCGAGGAACAGAACAAATGTTTTATTGTTTCAAAACATATAAATATTCAAAGAAAAGAAGAGAACAAATAACGGAAAGGCTTGAAGACTAGCAAACATGGATGCAAACAATGCAATAAATATGATGTTTAAAGAAAGAGCTTTGCAAATATTAAAAAAAGTGGCTTTGAACATGTTTGTTAGGTCTTATGGATATATGTGTTTTAATGGAAAACCTTATGCAGACGCACTGATCACTTATGTAGAATACATATTAAAAAACAAATACCTTTTTATGAGATGAGCATAATAACCACTGCATGAGGATCCTTTGAGACAGGAACACTTTGTCCAAAATCTATCAAGACAAAAATATGTGGAATTGACAATCATGTTGTTGTTGTTTTTCATACCTGGTGAAACATTTGAAGCACGTACGTACACTGTAGTATCACTACTTTACTCCTTCAGCTACCTTTAACATGCTCAATACTCAATACTGGTATTTACATTTTGTCAAACATGTCAAGTAAAAGACTAGCTTTTGGCAAGCTTTTTCACTAATAGTCCTTTTCGTTTATTGGTTGTTTGTTTACTGAAATTCCAACCATTTTCAATGAGGACAAAATGTTGCAAATAATGTGTTTTTTCACTGCAAACTAATCTTATTTTGGCTAAAACAATAATGCAGAATCCATCCACGTTACACACTGAGGCCCAGCTGTTGCGTTGGACGCCTCCCAGCATTTGATACTTGAGTGGAAAGTGTTGTCGTCTGCACAGAAGAACTGAAAGACCATGAAGCTGTACATTTGGGACTAATCGCTTCTGAGTCTTGCTGCCATGTCAGTATGTGTGTGAACTAAAGAGAAAAGAATAGGCATGTGAATGGAAAAGACAAGGGATGACTTTCCCATCTTACAGAGCTGAGAGCTTTGAAATGGATTTGTCAGGCCTGCGTATCTTCTTTCAGTCATTTCCCATCATGCTCGCCTGAAGTCACAAAACACTCACCTTGTAGATTCATCACTGTAACTTAACAGCAGTCTGACATAATAAGAGCTGGTGACTGAAATACAAGGGCAATTACAGCTCTGTGGGTTAAGGAGAATAGTTTTCATTTGGTCAGTTTGTCTGTGTTTTTGTCTGCAGGATTATGAAAAAACTATAGATCCAATTTTCATGAAAGTTAGTAGAAGGGTGAAGCAAAGGCCAAAGAAGAAACCATTTCATGTTGGAGCTGATCTGATCAACAGAGCTTATACACGCATTTGTTGTTCATTTGCAAGATTGGGCCTTTTTGTCTTGTTGAGGTCTGAGCTCTTCAAGTGCTTGAGTTTTAACTAAATTATTGAAAGGGAAATCCAGCAGATATTCTGGATAAATCAATATGTTTAAACCCATTGCAATTTGAATAAAGCATAGTTTGCCTGTCTCTCTAAACAAATATATCCAGTAAATGTGTATTCTGGTCATTTAAACAATAGGTGAAGAACTTAACTTTAGCTGAAGAAATGATATGATAAATGCTTTCTATGTTAGCCCTGGCAACTTTACAAAGTGATAATATGTCAGTTGTTATTTCTCTTTGCTGCCCCCTAGTGGCCAAAACACTCTTTATTAATAGCCGCTTTCACACCAAGTACTTTGCCGAACTTAGTGCTCAGCACTTAGTTCCCAGCACTTAGTACCCCCATGGAACTAAGTACAGATCGCGTTCACACCGGAATAAGTTCCCTGAGGGAAGATTACGCAAATGAAGCCGCTGACGTCACTTCTTCTTCTTCTGCTTTGGGTTTACTGGCAGGCCGCAAACCACTTCACGGCGTATACTGCCACCCGAAGTCCCCGGCCGGAAGTCCCCGGAGTTGGGGACTGGCTTCAGTAGAAGCTGCTGGGACTCCCAGCAGCTTCTACTGAAGCCTTCCGAGTAAATTGCCAGAACGCCAACACCTCCTCATCACTCCACCGCTCCCATGTTTTTTTTTGTGTTGCCATAAGTTATTCTCTCTCCGTTGGTGCGCGGGGCTAATGCTAATGCTAATAATGCTAATGCCAGCAAATACAATGGCGGCTTCACAAAACTTGGGGGTAAAAGTTCTCCGAACTAAGTTCTCTTTTTGGTGTGAACGCAAAATTCCAGGCACTATCGGAACTAAACGGGAAAAGTACGGGTAAAAGTACTCCGGTGTGAAAGCGCCTATTGCTTTAGGCCTGTTAGTGTGAAGCCTTAAAACTTCAGTTGCCTGACAGTGACCTCTGTGGTTTGGTTGATTGTAACGCACAGCTCTCCTTGTTAAAAGAGCTGCAGTTCAACAGAAATCAATTAGTGGAGAGTGATGTCTAATGCTGATTGATTGTTCCTTCAGGCGGTGTAGAGGAAACTAATGGAGGCGCGCGGTGGGAAATCTGTTCAAACGTGTTCTGGCAACAAGATATGATGATACGTTTATATGTCTTCACTCTAATAGCACATTCTTGTTCCGAACTGTGAGAACCCACCGTCCTCAAATAGTGTGTGGTTAAGAAAATTGATTCTGCACAAAACCCACACTGTGCTTCCCCTGAGCAACTTCAGAACATTTGGAAACCATTCATGGATTGCATTAACACTAAGCTCTGTGCAGCAGCTCCATCTGTAACTTTAAAATCCTCCTAACAAGATTATCTGAATGAAATGTGGTATTTATTTTGTGTTGCTGTTGGGAAAACATTCTGTGGGAGAGAAACTTCCTCCGGAGGGAACTTTGTGATTTCAGCCTTTTCATACCATTTACACATTTGCACAAAAACCTGTATAACACACTTCATGAAATGGAAACCCCTAAAAGCATAACAGGGCCCCTTTTATTTGTTTTATCTTTTGTAAGCACCAGTACTGCTGGGAAGCTCCACTCTGGCATCATGTTCTGGTTGACCTTAAATGTGTTTGTGTGTTCTTCTGGAAACAAACCATCATTTAGCAATTAAGCTCCCTGTGTAGTGGAGAGGTTTCAGCTTATTTCGTTTTTCAGGTCATTAGATATAACCCTAACACACATAATGAGCTGGAATTGAGATGGTTTGTTTGCATCAGTGTGGCTTTGCAGCACTTTCCTTTCTCTGAGGTCATGCAGGCGTTCCTTGGTCATGATGTTGAGACATAAAACCACACACACACTTTTATCACTCTCCTACGTGTGTGGAAACGTAAACATTCAAAGATTTTGTGATATCACGCTGTTAGGGGCATCAAAGTGTTGAAGAGCATGTGTGAAGGGAATTATCTGCTTCCTCACGTTTCCAGAGTTATTCCCTTTTTTCTCCATCAGAGGTATTTTTTGCACACATTGGTCCCGGCTGTCCTGCAGAGAGGATGTCGTCATGCCGTAATGTTGAGGGTCTGGTTTCAAAATATCTCCCGGGCTATCGAGTCGTTACCATGCAACTTGCTCTCAGCATAACATGAAACCGAGGAGCTTTTTCTCATTAGGCATGGTGGAGAACAGAGAAAAGGAGAAGTGGCCTTTATGCCAACGCCAAAAACAAGAGAAGAAAGTTGCATCATAATATAAAGACAGTAATATGTCTTATAATATGTCCTACAATAAGTCACGTGTGTGACTCAGATCTTGTGACCCAAAACTCTCCACAAACATGTTGTCCCTCTCCGATTTTATCTTTGGTTTTTCGGATTTGTGTGTTTACGACTCGCCATCCAAAACTCCTTCTCGTTAATGTAATTAGGATTAAGTAGAACATCAGTAATGTGTTAAACTGGATCAGAACTTGTTTTCCCACGAACTCTTAAATGAAAACATGTTGTTTTTTTGTGTTTTGTAAGGTGACATTAGCATAAAGCAAATTATAGATGATCTCATTGTTAGAAACACAACCAAAATAAAAATGTTTGTCATTTAATAAAGAGATTTAAGATAAACAACAACATGCTGGGAGTCCCCACTTGTGGAATAAGTACTGAGATCCTATTCTCTTGCAAAAACCACAAAAAAACATTAAAAACTCTCAGTATTGTCAAAAGTAAAAGTATTCTTCTGCAGTAAATTGCCTCATGACCAATATTGATGAGTGCTGATAATAATTTGTAGTTAAGTTAAGTAATTTTCTTTTACATTTTTAGCAAGGTTGAGCTATTTTTTGTCACAAAATAAGATTGTTTAGTAGTTTAGTTGAAGGGTTCTCAATATGTGGGTTAGGCCCTTTTCAAAAGGTTCAAATAGGATCGTGAAATTAGTGATAGGGTAGGAAGAAGAAAATGGGTATTTATTAATTTAATCATAACTTGTTAATATTTAGGAAAATGTTTCATCTTTAACACTGTGTTGTATTTTACAAGCTGATCATACGTTGTATTTTTATATGAAGTTTAAACCGTACAGTAAGTAAAGTTGTCAGATAAATGTAGTGGAGTAAAAAGTACAATATCTGAGAGTATGCATAAACACGTATAAAAGTACCTCTAATCGTTATTAGATATATTTCTCTAGTGAAAAGCACTTACAGTAGTTACTTTCCATCACTGGGAGTCCCTACGTCATATCTTTAATAAAGCGGGCTCTCTGCTGCAGGTATTGGACGAACAGCAACATGCAGGGGCCAATTTAAACATCAGCCAAAGTGAAGACTGATCCACAATATGTTCTCAGTAAGACAAAGAAAACCTCAAAGTGAGCCAGCCATGGAAAATGGTTTTGAAGTCGTAAAAATATTTAGGTCATCATTTAACAAAACAATACATTTAAAAAAGATAAACAACAGAAATTAGTGCAGACGACTGAATCGACATCTGCTCTGCATTAGAGGTTCTGGTTCGGTCCAGCTGACAGCAGTGATTGATAGTTAATGATACTCGATTTGGGGACTCAGGGATCAGTGAATCAACAAATCTCCAGAGAGGGCAAAAGTACAAACATCCTTTCCTCAAGTAGAAGTACAGATACTCGTGTTTAAAAATACTCTGGTAAAAGTAGAAGTACTGATTAAACTTCTTTACTCAAGTAAAAGTAAAGAGGGCTTTGAAATGTACTTCAGTAAAAAGTACTCATAATTACCAGCTGTTTTAAAGAGTAACTGACCTCCCTTTATATTAATAGAACAATAATGTCATTGTTAGCTAATGAATGTTTCCATGCTGAACAACGGCAACATGACAAAGTTTTCATTGGTCCCTCTTCTTTAAAGAAGACCAGGAAATGATGGATACACGGATCAATGTGTTCAAATCAATAGGCACGCAATGACTCTAAATAATAAGGATCACGCCACCAAACACACATTCAAACTAAAGTAACCAGCCTGTTTGGAAAATGTAAGAAGTAAGAAGTAGAAAGTACAGGTATTTGTGTTCAAAATGTAAGAAGAAAGAAAGAAAAAATGTACTTAAGTACAGTAACAAAGTATTGTACTCCACTACTTCCCACCTCTGGGGATCAGTGAATCAACAAATCTCTCACCCTCTCTTCTCTTTCTCCCCCCCTGCCCAGTCTCTCGTTCCCAGGTTTCCTCTCAGCACCAGCAGGTTCTGATGGAGAACGTGACCCGGATGTCGGAGCACTCTCAGCGGCTGCAGCAGACTCTGGGCGAGCCGTCCACCCAGGCCGACCTGCTGGAGAACATCTGGAAACTGGAGAACCTCTTCCAGAACCACAGCGACTGGCTGCAGAGGCTGGAGATCCTCATCAAGGTATGTCACAGGACAAAAAAAAAGAAGCAAAACGAGAGATTTCACAGAGCAGGGTTCGAGACCTGGGAACTGTTACAGGAAATTAATAGATGACAAGATATTCAATGACAGTATGTAATAGAGTTTTAAGGTCCTAAATGCACTTTTTACTTTAAAGCGATGTGCTTTTCATTATTCCTCTCCAATCATTTATGTTATATTGTACTTTTAAGTTAATCATTTTGTTTATATACATTGTTTTAGAGCAATTGTAGTTAAAAAACACAACAGGATTTGTTTATTTTTTCTTGAATTTACGATCAGAATTATTATATTTGTTTTCATAAATGTACCACTTTAATCTCAGAGATTGTGCACATATTATTGGAGAAAAATAAAAGTGTTTTGGCATTACCCCCTCCCATGACTGTATATGTTTAAGCTATAATGGACCTCATACACATCACATTTCTAATTGATATTTATGATGAATGACTATTTCTGAATCCTGTCACCCACAGGGCCTGGAGGTGGAGCTGAGGAACCTCCAGTCTAACTCCCTTCAGTCGGAGGGCTACCTGGTGCAGCTGGACGACAGATTGTCCTCCCTGAGCAGCTCCACCGGGAGGAACCTGACGAGCCTCAGTGTGGAGGTGACCCGAGCCTCCACCTGGCTCCACGACCAGGACCTCTTGTTCAGGTACAGCCAGAGTTGGGAAGTAGTGGAGTACAAATACTTTGTTACTGTACTTAAGTACATGTTTCTGGTATCAGTACTTTACTCCACTACTTATTTTTCTGACGACTTTTTACTTTTACTTCTTACATTTTGAACACAAACACCTGAACTTTCTACTTCTTACATTTTCCAAACAGGCTGGTTACTTTAGTTTGAATGTGTATTTGGTGGTGTGATCATTATTATTTAGAGTCATTGCGTGCCTATTGATTTGAACACGATCCGTGTATCCATCATTTCCTTGTCTTTTCTAAAGAAGAGGGACCAATGAAAACTTTGTCATGTTGCCATTGTTCAGCATGGAAACATTCATTAGCTAACAACGACATTATTGTTCTATTAATATAAAGGGACGTCAGTTACTCTTTAAAACAGCTGGTAGTTATGGGTACTTTTTACTTAAGTACATTACGAAGCCCATACTTCTTTACTTTTACTTGAGTAAAGAAGTTGAGTCAGTACTTCTACTTTTACCAGAGTATTTTTAAACACGAGTATCTGTACTTCTACTTGAGTAAAGGATGTGTGTACTTTTGCTCTCTGGGTACAGCTTTATATTACAGTGAAGATGCTAATTTCCAAAAGATGAAAGTGTAACTGCATCACAATGAGGGCTGCAGAATTAAATAATATCTGTTTCTCTTCTCCTTCAGGGAAGCCTCAGGTCAGGTGAGCTGGCTGAGAGAGAAACTGGACGAGGTCAACTGGACGGTGGGAGCTGTCAATCACACCTTCAGCAATGACATCAGTATTCATCACCTGAAGATACAAGACTTACAGGTTAATCACAACATACACAAAACAGTCCTACACATTGATGTTGCATTCACATGCTCCTTGGATTTTAAGAACATTTGTGTGTTCTTGAGCTTTACGTGGTTATGTGGAAACAATATGGAGATACAAGGATCTACATCATACAAGGATTATGACTAAGAACTTTTACAGTGATTATTCAAGTTGTTATCCAAGTATACTGAAATAGTTTGATGTTTTATATTAGTGATTTTGTCCTAGACTTGTTGCAACATCACTATATTATCTAAATCACTAATATACAGCTTGATATACAGAGTTAATGCAATTTTTTAAAACTTTTTTAACTAATGTAGCTCAACTTACAGCAACTAACGATTAAAACCTGATACCAAATAGCAAATTACATCTTAGCATTGATATGCAAAAATGACATAATTAAATGTTATTACCATTGACTCAACATGTATTTTTGTCCAGTGATTTGCCACATTTATGAAAACTTTTTACAACGTTGATATTCAGGCTTGTAATTGGGGCATTCAAAGGAACAGGAACTTTTTTTTCTCTATGAAAAGACATAAATGCAGCATGAATCTACAACTGAAAAACATATTTTGTATAGCTGTTGGAAGCTCAAAGTCATCATTGATAAAGTACAGGAAATACACAATACTTTTAACCTGAGTTTTACTCCTTACTGCAGCACACTGATGAAGACTGCAGGTGTTAACACTCCCTCTTCCTCCTGCTGCTCAGATCCAGATCAGCAACATCACAGAGGACACCAGCAGCCTTTGGGTGACCCACGTCCACACGGAGGCCGAGCTGAGGAACGAGATGGAGATCCTGAACACCATCACAGAGGACCTGCGTCTGAAGGACTGGGAGCACTCCCTGGCTCTGAAAAACTTCACCATATTCGAAGGTCAGTCAAGAAAAAAGATTCAGATCATGGCTCTGACGGCAAAAGAATAACGTTTATTTAACCAGCAATTGGCTTGTTCCCAAATGAGGCAATTCAGTGTTTCTTTATGGCCTAAATGTGTCACTAGAGAGGAACTTGAAAAGTCCAAGTACACCTCTTGGTGGTTTAAATCCCCCCCAAGTGCCCCTGTGGTTAGCTGTGTGCGTGTCGAATAAGCATTCATTTCCTGATTTGCAGGTCAAAAGGCATCAAGATGTCGAAATTCAAACTTTTTAGAACGTTTTCAGCGACAGATCAAGAAAGGACTTTATGGGTAACATGTGCATGGGCAAAAACTATCAACATGAAGGACAAACAAAAGTCAAATGTTCAAAGAAGACACCTTCACGTTTTGGAAGTATGTAGTGTGCAGCTAAGTAGAAGAGTAACACATGACAGACATGTGAACGCATCATGAACCTTACCTGGCTGTTGGTATTAGAAATTCCTTTGGATGGAAAATGTGTTTTTCAAAAAGATAGTGCTAATAGAGCTAATAGATTTTTGCATTGTGTTTGAATACAAGCGACAATAATACTAAAACATGATTTAACACCGTGTGATTAGTAACCCGGGGTATAGAGAAACTCTGAATGTTCTTCCTCCAATCTGTTGGGGTCTGATTAGTCCCGACATGGTACAACTCTCTCTGCCCGGGCACCAAATGACTCCCCTGGCTTATTCAAATCAGAATAGGTATGCTGTGATGTAATGCTGGCAGGGGACTCAGCCCGTGTTGATTGATGGCAACTAAAACCGAACAAGACCCCTGATTGTGCGTCTGCTTTACATGTGGGTGGGATGCCGTTTCTCCCAAACCTGGAAACAATTGTGGGTTAAATTTAGACGAAACATCCAGGGTAAAAAAAACAGCTCTGTCATTAGTTTTATCTCAGCAGCCCATTTGTTTGTTGTTAGCTGGCAGTCACCTTAGCCAAGAAAAGTTTTACATCTCTATCCTTGTTTATTCTTTCTCTGTTCTGTTCCCCTCTCCTTTTTACCCCTCCTTCCTCCCCTCTTTTTTCTTCTTATTCAGTTTATTTGCATTTAATTCCTCTGTGACTCATGCCACACATGTTACTTATTGTATTATCAGAAGACACAAAAGAAGCTGTTTTAAAATCTGGCCTGGAGACTTGTACTTCTGCAGGTGGTAGATAGTCCTGTGCTTACTGACGGATAATAAATCACATGATCAAAGTCATCCTCAATGTTGTGGCTTATCAGTAAACCTTTGGATTTCCAGAGGCAAAATGTCACACTTAATATTTTAATTTAACAACTCTATGCTAAATGCTATACACAATGTCTATATTATCTCAAGCTTATTCACAGTGATTTTTCCAGGTTTGGCCAGAAAATTACACAACTTCATAAACAAGTCTCATTGAAATACGTATCTTGACATCAAAGGGTTTTAGTGTCATGTAGAGATTTTGGATTGAAGATCTGTTGTTGCTGAAAACTGCTGACGTGAGGGAGTTTTTGCTGAGTTAGTCATATGTTTTGAGCCGAGCAAAGCCGAGGCCTGGAAACATTTACAGCCATCGGTGTCATCTGATGGCAATTAATGTACATTTTGAGTGTTGTGTTTGCTTTGCTCATTAAGGGTCCTATAGCTCAATGGTGCCTGGCTTACACACATTGAAGTCTTATGTATTTGTTGATTTTCATTTGATACAATTTTATGCATTTTAACAAAAAGAAAAAAGATAGGAAGCGCAGGTCATCCATTTCAACGATTTCCTTCATAGATAGTGTCAACTTTCACTACGTCTAGATTCCAACATCTTACTGTCCTCAGGAAATATCATAACTTAAAATGTCTCTAAGGGTCAATAGGTAAATACATATTGTCTTATATCCAGGCCAATACTGTAAATGTCTCAGTGTAACAGTATCTGTCCAACCAAAGCACTTTGCTCTAAATCCCCTCAGGATAAATCACTTTTAAATACACCCCTGCCCTCTTACATTAGGGACATACATTGAACAGGTTAGCCTCCTTATGACCACAGTGTTATCCATCTGTTCTCTGTTAAATTGACTGTATTCTCGAATAACTTAAACCTTGATAATGCCTTGCGTCATTCGTCATGGTGATGTATTTCAACAACCCCCGTCCTTATCTTCCCTACATCTGACATACGAAAATACAGACTCACTGCCCTGTTGCTCCACCCGACATTAGATTGACTGAATGTTGGACGGAGGCGCCTGATCTCGACACTAGTGTTGTATTCTTGGACTCAGCGCTGTCAGATGTTCCTGAAGGGGCCGCTGGGCTTGTTATTGTTGAACAACTCTCAGCTGAATGAAGACATAGGTCCCGGAAAGCCAAGAGATTAATAATGTGAAGCTGTGCTAAAACAAACTATTCTGGAGGACGCAAGTTCATCAGGACCACCAGGGTGAACTGTCTTTACCAAAGCTGAGCGAGACAGACACTTATATATCTTTAAAAAGTAGATGATTTCCAGACAGTATTTGATCTATGTAAACATTGGAGTGGATGTGTCCAGCTTTCTCTCACTGCTGAAAGAAAAATGTTGGGTTTACTTAACTTTGGCTACTCCTACAAGAGTTTACAACAAACAATTCTTGAGATGGGTTGTGGTACGTTAACTCCCCTGTTGCTGCTAAATCCCTTTTCGCCAATTGGCATGAACACCAACACACACATTCACAGCCCAATACTTACCCTTCAAGACACATTTTAGCCTCCTAGGGAGAAAACTGTTGCCTCCAAAGGGTGGGGAACTTTTTGGCAACAACCAACAAGTGACCATAGAGCTGCTTGTTGTAGATCAAAATAAGTAGTAGACTAAGATAAACTAGAAAATGCATTTCCTGCTGAAAAAGCGTGCGAATGCTGTAAACTGTGTACATTTGTTGCTGAATTTAGCTGAAAATGCAGAAAAAGCTAAATATGTTATTAGTTGAATGGTCTCTGTAGCTGCTTTTAGCTACAAGAACCAAGTAAGTGTGTTGCTGAACTTAGCGGAGAAATGCAGAAAAGTGAAATGATTTGAATCAAAATTTACAGCTCAAATGCATTGCAATGACTTTGTTGAAAACTTGAAAGTGAAATGTTAAACTGGAAGAGTAGGAAAAATAGTGAACAAGCTTAATATTTAAAAGAAAAGGTTTAAAAAAGGTATATACAACAACATGTATAGCCTCAATGTCCTGAAATAGCTGAATAATGTAATAGTTGAATGGTTTCTGTAGCACTAATTAGAGAACTACAACATCTCAATCAGTGGGACGACGTACCATGTCTACTTGGGCCCCAAAATGTGTATTCGACCTTTTCTGACCTGAACATATCTTACTCTCATGTGTTGAATGGATTGCCATGAAATGTTGTGCAGAAGTTCACGGTCCTGCTGACTTTTGTGAACCTCTGATAATTCAACTCGCTCCCACAGCAGGTCATGGTTTCAGTTCTCCATTGAAATATCGATTACATTAATTGGACAAAACATGGTGCAAACATCACATTCCCCTGAAGGACATTGAATGCACAAACTAGCCCTTATTAAATTAACTGGTGTGCCCAATAAAATAAAAACCCAATCCCCAGAAAACCTGACTCCTAAACTTTCTAGTAATAGGCACAAACACTTGCATGAAGATCTTTTTATATTTATCACCTTGTTGCGTTTAGATTGTTGCTACATCTGTTGTATTGTTGACTGCTGCAGACTTTTATAGATCTAAGAAGTCCAGTCAAAAGTGTGCAGAGGCCAAATACTGAGGACCAAAGGTTAGCTCAGGTCAAAAGATACAATGTCAGAAGAAAGTGACTTTCACAAGCCAACACCACAACACCTAAAGGTATTTTAATCATAAAAGCAGACACAATGAAGAAGCTGGAAGAAAGGAATGTTTGGCATTTTATTTTAAACAACGGCAATAAACTTGTTGGAGAAATACTGTTGTCTCCCCTTTTATGGGTTGTTTTAATGCACTGATACTATGTGTGACTCTGCACTGTGTATGACCTTGCAGCTGCCTCTTCTTGTGATAGGAGGAGGCAGGGCATTTCAGGTTGTTGATATTTATGAGAAGACACATACTTGTTGTCTCCTAAATATCCCATTTCTATGAGGCGTGAAGGAAGTACGTGACTCTTTCCAGAAGACGCTGCAGATGAAAATGAATCTCAATTGTTTTGCTATAGATCAACTTTACATTGCAGTTCAACCTAATGCTAACCATAACCTGAACTCCTTGAGAGTCCTCACTCTCTTCTTTAGTGGGCCTCACAAGAATAGAAATATAGGAACACACCAGATGGGGTAGTACACACCCAGCCTTCCTTCTTAATGTGACCTTTTCACGGTCTCTCGACCTGTGGTGACCAGTTAACTGTGTCCAGTTGTGAAGAAGCTCAATCTGTATCTCAAAGTCAGTCAGCAGCTTCAGATGAAGAACATTAGCGGCTCTGAAGGATCAGAACCGCTGGACATGTGCTGGACAATAACAGGCTCTGAATTGTTAAGCATTGCCACAAGCTGTATTGCAGTCCACCTTGTTAAACATGTGGTTCCCATTGTGGTCTCTCTTTCTCTCTCTCCCTCTCACTATTTCGCCTCTTTCCAAGTACAATAAACGTTTTGGATCGAATCCATGGACCAGTTGTAAGACCAAGTTTGGCCTACATTTTGGCTGACATGTCACTGTGTGTTCGGTGTGTGTGTGAACTATAATAAATGACAAGAAAATACCCGGGTTTCTTGACACTGATAAAATCATTATCTGCAGAAATTAGGCTCATTTGTTCATATCTCTCTCAGTTCCATGTGTTCCCTTTTTAAGTGATAAGCTACTGGGTTACTGCCTTCCTTGACTTTGGCAACACTTTTCATGATAAAAGCTCCAACTTACTGTAATAATAAAGATCCTGACACACCCTTGGTGGAGTTTCCATTTCTCTTCAGGAAGTACAGTGAGATAGAGGCAATGTTGATGTCAATTTATAGTGAATGAGATACAAATATATGCATCCTACTTTGTAAAAACCTGTTAAACTGTACACTGTTGTAACTTTAATTGGACTCTTCCTAAATCCTTGTTCTTTGGAGAATACCCTGCTGTAAGTAGTAAAGCAGGAATTACGTGTTTTCATCAAGTTTCTTTTCTCCGTCACTGATTATCTCTTCTTCAACTTGATGTTGTCTTTCACAATCTACAATCCTAATTCACTTCTAAACTGACAAAGTTTGTTTTTTCATCTCAGTTTCAGTACATTTAATCATCCTTTATGAGTGCAAAACAGTGTACTAATCAACGACAAAGTGTGCATTGGTATTTGCATTGAGTGCATAATATCACCAATACTTTATCTCATCAATTGTGACCATAATTGTGTTTCTCTTGCAGGTCCTCCGGGTCCAAAGGGAGATAAGGGAGATCCTGGGAAGGCAGGACCCCCCGGGGCTCCTGGACTGACAGGATTGAGAGGTGGGTACAACCACACTATTATTCAGATGTTATTGAGTAGAATAAAAATGGCATAAGACCTGCGAAAAGGTCACTGTAGGTAGAGATTTTGGGATAATATCATGTGTTCTCAAGCAAAGAGTTAGATGAGAAGTTGACGCCACTTTAATGTCTCAATTCTCGTTTCCGTGCTCTTATAAATTTAATCAATATTGCTTCCAACTTCTATTCAAACCACTAAATACAAATCCTCAACCTGGAAATTCTGTGTAAATCAACTTTGAAGTATTTCATTGTAATACTTGTAATGTATGTAGGAAATGGAAGATCAGGTATTTCTATGAGTTCAAACTATTTCCTCTTCATTCATGTGAGCCCACAGACGTAAAAAGTCTAATATTGCCTCGTGATTTTGGATGGTTTTACAAGCTGTAGGTCATAAACTTGTCCCATAAATGTACTATGTAAACACCAATTCTTTTGAGTCACATGCCTTTTTTTTACACGTTTGAGTGGCATGAAATGCTGCCTTTTTACGCAAAACAGACTTTGGCACTCACTTGTATTACTAATGCATTGAGCACAGAGAATAAAAAAGGTTATATAGATACGTTTACGAAAACAACACCCCCAGGCTTTGGATGGGGATTTATTTTCAGACTGGGCATGGACGGGGCCAGTGGGACGGGTCATCCATCTTTGTCTTCACCAAAAACCACAACATTAACCTTCATCCAGACAGAATTGGCACTGTAAGATACTGCAATATGAATCCAGATGTTTTTTGGACCCCTTCCAGCGGGGTACCTCTTCCTCTCGCTCCTCCCCTGTCATCATCCATCCCACATTCCCCGGCCGATGAACTGCAGCTCCTGCATTACATTTCCAAGAAGCATTATCTTTCTGCTGGAAGGAAAACCCCCACCATTGCTGTAGTTCCAGGAAAAAGTGAATTAAAATCATTTCTAACTGTAGGAAAACAGCCTGTTTAATAGATAGCGAGGAAACATAACATTGAATGGAAACTTCTCCGAGGACCAAAACAGGCTACAAATAAGCCTTTTATTTGATAGGGTCAGAGTTGTCGTTCTTTAAATTGTACTTATATTTGTTAAAAACTATTTGCAGAAACCCCTCAAAGAAGAGCCCTCAAGCAGAGAGATACTCAAACGATCTGATGTGATTTTATTTATTGTAAAACAAGATTACATGTGATGAAATGTAAACATTATATATGGGAAAGAATACACATGCACATACACAAGTGGAGACATTTGAATTCAGGTTGCTTCCTAATTGAGGTCTTTACAGGTCATGAATTATGGACTTGATTTTGGATCTGAAACAGACCTGCGGAAACGTATACATACATCCATTTTCCTAAAGAGTGACCCAATGTAAAAGACTATGAAGAAAATCAGAGCCAGACTCAATACTATACAAACGTCCATGAAAACCAGTGTATCTCCGAGGCGATGCCAACCTGAAAGAAAAACCTGTTTTGAAAGTTGATATTTCTTAGCTGACAGTCTTTTGGATGATAAAAATACCATGTTATGAACAGGGTTTCATAATATGTCTATAAAGCAGTGCATGTATGTTCTTCTATTACTCCATTTACATCGAGGCCAAACAAATCTGTCATCACGTTCAGGCTCTGAAAATCCTTTTTGACTTTCGTTGGACATTCCTGCAGATCGCACAGAACATGTCTGCACTCCTTCCAAAATGTGATTGATTGCATTTTCCCAGAGGAGTTTTTATGACAAGAGCGTTATTGACCCTTTACAGCAGACAGAAAAACATCATCCATCATCCAGTTGTCTTGTGTCTTTGTTCGTAATGCCTTCATGTAATTGTTTCAATGAGATTTCTGTGTGGTCACAACAGTGTAATCGGAGCATATCGAGGTATTGACAAAGGTTGTGCTTCATACGTCAATGATGCATTCAAAAACTCGTTACCACATTTATTTTAAGACGTTTGAGTGTGCTCACTGTAAGGAAAGTCTTCAATGAGTGCAACAGGGTGGGTCTTTTCAAGAAAACTGTTTTTTATGG
This sequence comes from Dissostichus eleginoides, assembly GCA_031216635.1. Lineage (NCBI taxonomy): Eukaryota > Metazoa > Chordata > Actinopteri > Perciformes > Nototheniidae > Dissostichus > Dissostichus eleginoides. Next base: position 23,822,648 of record CM062281.1, on the reverse strand, counting down.
AACAAAATTAAGGATAGCGCTATTCTTCAAGCATTATAGATTTGAAACGTAGAGAGAAGTAAAAAAACTATAAGTGAAAATTACTTCTAACATCTTTATGTCTCCCCTAATGTATGCCAGGGCAAGGAGGAAGAACAGGAAGCATTAGGGCTTCTTGTGTATCATGTATCATGAAATCCTCATATTATTACCTGTTTTTTCGAGTTGCTATATGGTATATGGTTGAAATGATTTTGCAAGTCAAAGTGAACTTTAATCACTTCTTAATTAATGTTAATACAAAGCCTGCATTTAATGATTTATTTTTATGTTGCACCTAAACATCTCATGTATGGATTTGAACAGATTCCTCCTCAAATGCTTCTTAAAAATAACTTGTGAAATTGTTTATTTAGTGGATCCGTATATATATACTTATGTGTTTTTTCTAAAACTGCCAGGGAGCGAAAACAGCTTTGAGAATACTAACATTTTAACTTTAACCTATTAAAGTTTAATGTCAAGTATTGAATACAATTGACATGCTTTACGTTTGAATCCCACCACAATAGTAAATGTGCTTTGAATGGTATCATAGCTCATATTGAGGAGAGTCTCATGAACAATATTGCAGTATATTATGCTTGAGTTTTTTCCTATTGAATTATTTGTAATCACTTTTTGAGTTCAAGCTTGTATTTGTTTGTGTTTCAGGGTTCACTGGAGAAAAAGGGATGATGGGCAGCCGGGGAATTAAAGGATCTGTCGGAGTCGACGGTTTTCAGGGAGAGAAAGGAGACATCGGACAACCTGGTCCCAGAGGTATGTCTCTCATATAAATCAATACATGTTTTATATTGTCAGAACTACAACTTATGTATTGTGCGGGAAACTTCTGAAGCAATTGGAAACAGGACTCAGAGAGACACGATGGAGAGCTGGAGCTTTGATGGCAAACACTGACGGTTTATTTGGAGCTTCGGCCGGAGAATTCACAAAACATGTCATGAGCCACATGTTGACACAGGTTGAGATGCCAAACCAATTCTCAAGATCTCTACCCCAGACCCATGTATTTAGCTAGTTCAGAGAGAATAATCAACATTGTGAATAACAAGATAGAATGATAACACCTCTATCAGCTGACGCCAACAGGCAGGAACAGGGAGACAAAACACTGAGAGCACAGCAGCCAAGGTTACAGGTGCGTGTGCTCAGTCAGGACAGTATGAACTGATAAACTGGGTCAAAGTTATGGACCTTGGAAAATATTTCCCCAACATCTATTATTTAAGCGTCGGGCCGAACCACGCCCCTTAGCTGTGATATAATAAGCATATATCACGGCCTGTCGTGAGCTATTGCTTTTATAAAACGGTTACCAAGTGTGGCAATATGAAAGAAAAATACACACTCTAATTTAAATAGTTTTTATTAGTAAATAATGATGTTCAAAATAAAATAGTCCCTCCGTTGCCTTCTGCACAAAACATAGTGCGAGGTGGTTGCTATGCAACAACACTAACAGCTAGCGAACATATTAGACAGAGAGCGTTGATCCATTATTTGGCTATTTACTTACATTCATTTGTATGTTGCCGTTTATTGTGCAGCCACTGAAAAACTGTCCAGCTTCAGTAGAATGGCTTACGTGGTTACTTGTGTAGGTTGAGGTTGTTCTAGGCTGTTGCTTGGCGTGGCGAGAATATTGCTCCACTTTCTCCGGTCCCCGAGATTCAGCTTCCAGTAGCTCTGGAGAGAGCTTTCGCACCTGTGGCCACTAACGGTCATAATTTCTCTGCTTTCAAGACCCGCATCAGAAAGCTTTTGAATGGTGGTACTTTTCCAGTTGGTCTACCTGCTCTTCACGTAGCTCTGCATGTCGTCGTTTAGGTGCTTTTTTTTCTGGAGATAGGCACTGCTCAATCCACTCCTCCATAGTAAGGCCAGCCCGGAAGTCGAAGTTAACCTTACATGTTTCCATCTTAGGCTTTGTTAGTTAGTTAGTTTCGTAACGGACGTAATGTAACAGTTGTAGCTTTTCTCAGACGCGGAGTGATACATGACTTGTGAAAAGTAACTACAATTCTACCCGTGATATACGCTCATTATATCACGGCTGAGAACCAATCAGATTGCTTGATTTGACTTGTCCGTTTTATAAAGAAAAGCAATTAACTGTTAGACGTCACAGCCAAGAACGCCAATCTAGACATCGAAGCACAAGAACAAACACAACCGATTCATTATAATAATTTGAGTTTAATGTAATAACTGCAATGCTGTGTACTTTATGGGGTAACAGTAGTAGTTACTATAAATGAGCCACTTATTCACTCACCCTACAGCTTGTCATTCACAAGTCAGTAGAAAGAGCGTGTTACTCCCAGCAGTCTCGTACAACTCACAGCTGAATCTTCTCAACGCGTTCACAGCTCAAATCATTTCAGACGGCTGCTGTTGACTTTTTTAGTAGAAAATTCCTCTGCAAGAATTCTCCGGCACGACCCAATCTTTCACACGTTTTACATCACGAACAGGTGGCTCTTGTTTTCTTTTTATGTTTCGCAATGGTAGCTCGTTGTTAACTAGCCGTGCCTTCTTATATTTATTCCACATAAACAGCTGTCTGTACTCATCAAATCAGCTGTCTTCCATGAGGTAATGCTAGAAAATGTTTTACCATGTATAATCGTAACAAAATAAACAGCTCTGTATATTTTTGAGCAGTATAATGTTCACGAGGAAAAGTGGAATTGAGAACACTAAATAACTTACAGCCTTCTGCAATCAGACAATGTTTTGAAACTATAGTGCCTATGACGTAGTGAAAAAGCACAAATACTTAAGGCAACACATATATAGATATTAAATAAATAGCTATTTTAGGGTCTTTTAAGAAGAGTTTAAAGGGGCCCTATTATGCACATTTTCAGGTTCATTCGTACCTTGTGCCCCTCTGTTGTGATTGGCCAAACACTTGGAAATGTGTTGGAGTGCTAGCCAATAAAAGCACAAGTGTTACATATTGATGTCACTATGTCATGGAAGTAAACAAAGGAGTCCAATGGAGGCGTTTTAGGCTCTTTAAGTCATGTTTTGAATCAATCAGTCAATTTCAGGTTTAAAAAGAAAATTGTTTGTTATTTCCCCAAAACATTTCAAAGTATGCAGTGACCCATGTGCTTTTGCACCGAGCCTACTGCCCCTTATGAGCAAGTCAAAACAAGCCACTAATTCTCAAATATGATTCAAAATCCATAATGAGCATGTAATAGTGTCGGGACAGCTGAATATACGATTATGTTCATTGGGGAGAGAGCGTCTGGAAATTCTTCCCCATTCTGTTTTCCCAGTAGTTTTCCATCGCACACTATAAAAATATATTTCCATGACATGAGCGTTCAACTTTTCCAAGTTGAAGTGAGAATAAAATGCCAACTTTTTGAAATAGAAAAATATTTTGATCACACTAAGACTTGATGACGTAGTGCTACAGATTCTCTCTGCCTTTCCTTCCATGCTCTCATCCATTTATCTATCAATCAATCCACTTATCCACACCCGTCTATATCTACATAATCCCCCCGACTTGTTGATGTTTCCACTCTGGCATCACCAGCCACCCAGTGCCAACCATAACACACACACACACACACACACACACACACACACACACACACACACACAGTGCTGTTGGGAAAAAACATCACCATGTCAAATGAGATTTTTGGTGTGAGCTTGTCGTTGTGTGTGTACGTTCACGTTGTGTGTTCAGCCAGCAGCTGTTGCTGATCAGAGTTGGTTTTGGCTCAAATGTCCTCTGTTGGATTCCCGGTGTTGGCCAGTAACTCCAAAACCCTGGACCAGATTGATCTTTTGTCTTCGGTTTGAGCGCATGGGCATTGATGTTATGGCTCTACTCTCTGCAACAGACTCTCCTCTAGTTTTGGTGGATTTTTATATAGTTGTTGTTATTGTACATTTTTCCATTACTTTGTCAGAATCAGAAATCCTTAATTTGTCCCAGAGAGGGGAAATTGATGTTGTTTCAGCTTACTTATTAAGTTAAGAGGCAAGCACATGCTAATGAAATAAGTACAGATATATGAGAAAAAAATGCACTTGCAGATTCTAGCTTTTTTGAGTTTGTCGCTTCGTGGTTTTTTTATTACTTGTAAATGTAATGTAATGTACAAGTAAAAGTCCTGGAATTTAAAACCTTACTTAAGTAAAAGTATGAGCCAATTTGACGTTGCACCATAACTTATTGGTTAATTTGTAGTTTCTATTCATTATCTAAATCTGCAAAGTAACTATCTACCGCTTCAAATGAATGTAAATGCCTCCAAAATATAGCCTGTAGTGGTAAAGAAGCATAAAGTAGCATAAAATGGAAAGACTATGGTACAAGTACCTCAAAAGGATACATAGTACAGTAATCGAGTAAATTAACTGTGTGAAACTGTACTAAAACAAAGGATGCTATGTGCTGCATACACACAGATGCCAGTTGTTGTCAATGTTTATTTTGTTCGGTGAATCATATCAACATAAGCGAGAGGAAAATGCATTTTGTTGAAAACCAACTTGTAGCTTGTACGTTGTAATTTGATTTAACAGTCCTCTGCTTTGTGAGGAGTAAACAGAAGAAGAACATGGAAAATGTAATCGGGCAACAATAGCTGTCTTGGATGAACAAACATGAAAAGAGTGTCCCCCACAAAATGAACAAATGTGGTGCTTTAAACATTGTTAGACTGACAAGTTAATTATGTAAAGAGTTTCAAATGAGTGTTTTTCAGGATAAATGGAGACAAGATGAAGAAAAACAAGGTTCTCTGTGGATGTTTGGCCATCACACACTCTGGCAGTTTACAACAATGTCAGTCTGTGCCTCCACCCATCTGGAGTCTGTGTGGGTTTAACAAACCAGCGGAGGGTGAAGAGTTTGTTCTCTCTGCTGTGAGCGGGGCCTCAGCTGTGGAGACTGAAGGCTTGTTAAAACAGCACTGAGGAGCTTCATGGTTTCTTTTCATGGATAGAAAGACAGATCCAGAGTTAGTAGACTGAGCAGGGAGTGAATGAGGTGTTTACGTGCTTCTCTTTCTGGTTGTAAAGCTCCACAGATCAGCTGAGTCGAACAAGCCATGATTACGAAGATATATAATCTGGCATTTCATGATGTAAAACCACTGCCTTTTCTTGGCTACATAGAAGAAAAACTACACAAACGTACAGACTGACAGCCCAGAAATATTTTGTGTGCAAACATTTGTTTATCTAGATATTGACATCATAGGCGGTGAAGCTCAGGATACAGGAGGCTAATATTTGACCAACTATCATGCTAGTTTTGAACACCACAGAGGATGTATTTATGTTTGTAACAGCAAATTGCATATTACGGAAATTCAGAAGTGTGGGGGAAACTTCTGAAGCAATGGGAGACAGGACTCAGGGAGACACGAGGAGAGCTGGAGCTTTGATGGCAAACACTGACGGTTCATTTGGAGCTTTGGCCGGAGAATTCACAAGACATGTCACGAGCCACGAGTTGACCACAGGGTTGAGATGCCAAATCAATTCTGAAGAACCCTCCTGTAGCTCCAGGTTTGAACTAGTGTAATAATCAACATTCTTCAATGGATAGACTAAACAGCTGAGGACACTGAATCAACTTTAGTTGTCGGTTATGTCTCGGGGTCATCTACTCCCCGAGAAGGATGTGTTCCAGGTGTCCCACAACAATTACTATCTCTGACCGAGAGTTGCCCGGTCACAAACTGGTAACAACAACAAAATGCTAGGGCAGCCCCTCCTTAAGGGAGATAGCATGCTGCCCAAGGCTGGGCATCTGCCTCAGGGGGCAAAGGAGGACATGCAGGGCCAATTATTCCCTGACAAGAAGTAAGTAGCTTGCGCCACTTACTGACAATATTGATGCAGCTCGTTAGACAAGTTGTTGTTTCTGAACAAGCGTTGTTTGTTTTGAGTAACATGAGGAATTCAAAACAAAGTTCTCTGACAGTGATCTCATGAGTTATTTGATTAATAAATGACCCGTGGTTTCATGTTGTTGACTATGAAACCATACTGATATTTGGAGTTGCTGGACATAACCATATATTGTAGTATCAATCAATCAATCAAAATACTTTATTTATCCCAGTCGGAAATTAGGTTTCATGACAGTTATACCAAATTATAGTCAAATAAATACATATACATATAAACTTAAGGAGGAATGAAAATGTGCAATAAAAATCCTTGCAGCCACGGGGACAAAACAATAAATTGAGCATCTGGGGATCAGGAACGAGACGGGGCGTTCCTGCAGTAGCATGCATATGAGACGTTTAGGGAACATCATTGTGAACAATAGGGACCAACAAATTAGGGAATGTTTTGTCTTCTCTGGAAACTATGACAATACCAGTTTGTATGTGAAAATACTGTTTTTTGGGGCATGTTTTTGCATGTATTCGACAATGTTGAGACACTAGAGAAATAAGCATTCACACACATCCATCACCACTTCCATGTGTTGACTGCAAGGGCTGGGATTGAGCAACAGACCCTCCAATTGGTGCACGACTTCTCTGCCACAGCCACGAGCATTTGACTATGAAAGCTCTCCATGCATCCAATATTTCAGTCCGAACAAAATAAGTACCATCCTAACAGATGCTAAGGCAGTTAAAACAGTACGCATTCAGCATTAGTTTTAATCAAATGTCACTGCTGTGTCCTGTGGCTCAGCAGCAGCTCTCCAATGTGTTTTTCTTGCAGTATTATTAAGTTGTTAAGGATGTGGTCAAGATGTGACACTGACAGCTGGGTGTGGTGTGAGATACTCAGCAGGAACACACAGTAACACATCGAGTGCCACCTCCACTGGCAGCTGCCTCTGTGGTCTTGAACGGGGAAAGAAATAGTCAAATTAAAGGTGGGATGAATGCCGACTTAAAGCTGATCCTCTTATAGCTTCGTGGCAAAAACAGACTTGTGGTTTCAACCCTCATGGCTGGAAATTAGCAACAAATGGTGCTGGAACAATCTTCTGCTGCGGATGTTATTCCCATACTTTGGAAAGTAACCTATTTTGAAATGAAAACAAACTGTTGTATCCAAGCTGCTGTTTGAAGGGAGGTGTCGTGCATGAACGTACATTTTGCAGAAACCAGAAATGAGGGGATTTTTTACTCCAATTTAGTTTTTTTTAACATCCACACTGTAGATCTTCCAAAAACAAATTCCTCTTCATTGCTACCTTCAAATAATCTTTATTAAAGTCTTCAGTTTTCTCTCTTACTGCTTCCTTTCTATTGCCCTCACACAAAACCAACATTTAACCAGGACTTTCGGAGGTATATTAAGCTCAGGACACAGGCTGGGTGTCCTCTAATTGTTCACATGTTATGCCCATATCACATGGCAAGATTACAGGGTGGACTTTTTAGAGGCTTGTGCAAAGAAAATATACAAAGAAGAGGAAGTGGGTGTAAGAGGAAAGCGCTTGAAATCTAAACCTTAACATATCCGAGCTGCTGCTCTGTGTTATTTCAGAGTGTTTTGCCCCCCTGTGTTTGGTGAGTGTGGCATTCAGCGGATGAAAAGGTCCACTATTGTTACTCTGTCATTACAAATGGGATATTATTACAGTAATTACTAAAGCCATGCAGTAAAGCCAAGAGGTGTTGGAAAGGCTTTGTCTAAAGAGGAAACAAAAAGAGTGTTTTACTTCAATATTCCACTAATGTATTACAAGTTTGTTCTTAAGAGTGGTTATTTGATTATGTTTGATTCAGTCGGACACAGTAGATAAAACATAAATGTAACGCACTTATTCGAAAACCAATAAGGAAGATAGAAAATCAGAAACACAGATTGAATCTAATATTGGCTCTGGATACGCCAAAGACCAACAAATATTAGATAAGAGCTAAATAAAGAAAAAGCAACTACTAAATGTAAAAAAACAAGGTGTTATACGTACAATTTAAACATGACTCAATAACATTTGCAGTTTGTGAGGAGCCTGTTGTGATTGGTCTTTGGGATTTTACCCTCTGCAGACCATTGACATGCAGAAAAACACACTACAGGAAAGGGGGAAGAATGTGTTTCTGCTCCTCTAAAGTCAGAATGTGTTTTTCTGTTTTGTCTTCAGGTGACAGAGGAGAGAGAGGGTTCAGGGGGGAGAAGGGGGATCGAGGAGACCGAGGAGAGAAAACAGGTAAGAGATTAAATATATGTTCAACAGCTTTTTATTGCCTTTAAAATGGCGTATTAATGTTTTTTTCTTTGGTGCATTGCTTTTTCTTTTGCTTCAGTTACTTTACTAGTGTTTTGCTTCAAGCTCGTAGGATGACGGCACACTAACAGACCAGAACTGAGTCAGGTAATCCTGTCTTAAAACAGTACATTGAACATGGTCTGCTTAAGGATTCAGAACTGAAATGTTTTATAGACTTCCTTAGGGAAACCAGTTGGAAAAAAATGATGTTACATTAAAAATGGACCACTAATTAGTCTGGTAGTAAGTTTACGATCCAATTCCAGTGTAGTTTTTTACATTTCTTTACACCCACCATCCATTTTTTCCATTAAAACGTTTAATATGAACAACAGTAAAAAGGTTTATGATTTCACGCTGGCGTTGATAAACTCCTCTGAATTATGGGTAACAAATGTACAACAATTTTGAGGTTTTTTGCTCCACTTTTCAGTCTGTTAACGACCTCCTGTGGTCATTACATGGATATTTAATAATTGCACTTTACTTCATGAAATCACAAAACTGCGTCTTTGTTATTTTTTTTGATAAATAGAAGCAGAAAATTGCATAGTGTATGGTTAAACTTAGATATGTTTTATTTTACTGCAAATACCAAAAAAAGCGTGAGCATCATCAAATAAAACGGTCAATTATAATGAAAATAATCTCCTGTTGACGGCACACGCTCATAGTAGAGAAACAGGGCTGTAATAAAAGCAGATACATCAGTACATATTAGCCGAAGAGTGATACAGTATAAGACCATCAAAGTATGAGCTGATGACTCAAACATCTACTACACCTGATATGTTTTACAAAGAGCTCTTTAAAGGAAGTTCAAATGATCAGTATCTGCTTTTCTTTTGCGTAATCTCGCGGTTTCCGACACATAATGAAGAACCACATGGCATCAAAAGAACTTGAAAACCATTATTTATATAAATATGTCCTGTGGTGGTAACTGAACCCTCGTACAAAACCACCAAGAACTGGGTTCAGGTAGAAAAAGAACTCATTAATGACCCTCAAAACCGCAATTATTATTTTTTTGCCATAACTGTTTTTCTTCCTTTGTTACGTAAGTTTGCTGGTTCTCCAAGTGATGAGCGATGGAGTAAAGTTCACATCAAGTAGACTTTGAACCCTCGACCATCCTGATGGTGTTCCTGCCTGTTAAGGGAGGCTGTGGAGCAGTGCACTAATACGTTGGTGTTCGGATCAGGGGAGCACAGGTTCAAACCCCACTGCAGTCAGCATGTCGTTGTGTCCCTGGGCAAGACACTTCACCCCAAATTGCTCCTGTGGGGATTGGCCACAGTATTGAGTATGTAAGTCACTTTGGATAAAAGCGTCTAACAAGTAACATGTAATGTAATGTAAAGAACCGTCAAAGATCGGTTCTCTCCTCACTTGCTTTACGATCTTTGAGGTTTCAGAGAAAGAAAAACTGGGACCACATGCTGCCGGCTGTCAGGAATATCTAATCTCAGCAGCGTCGTGCACTTTTCTTGTCACAAACCTCGTGTGGCTGATTTCTCTTTTGATGCATGACTCGGATCATTTTACGCTTCAAAGCATTCAATTCATACCTAAATAATCACTTAACAGAAGACTGACCTGAAGACCGCGGAAGCTTTGTGTTGTGGGTAAAAAAAAGGGGGTCCGTGCACACATGTTGGGTGTTAGCACGAGATGAACCTGTCATACGGGACGTTATGTAACTGAAGGGATCAACTTCTTAAGCTCTTCTGCACACTTTGACAGCACCAAAAACTGTATTTCAGTGTTTTAAAAAAAGAGCGCAAATGGACCACAGATTGAAGTGATTTATGAGATTGATAGAAGCAGAGGGAATAGTTTTCTTCTACCTGGATTGATGTTCTTTTAAATGATAATGAAGTCTCTTAAGTCACCAAAATTGCCTTAAATAATCACAGCTTGAACCCTGTACAACACCTCATCTCTGGCCTGCAGAAAACTCACAGCTTCACACTTTTTTAACTCTGTAAACCCACAATTTGTACATATTGAATCACACATATCACACTGTACCTCATTGCATTTACATTTTGATTTAAAAAGCTGCAACTACTTTGCACACACCATGTTTATAGTTTATTTAATAGTAGTTAAGGCTATTATAGTGCATTCTGCTTTATTCTGTAAATGTTACATTGTGCATGTTGTGATTGTGTACTCTATCTTTCTATAAAGATGTGTGTATATATGTTTCGCAGATGGCCTAAAAGTTTGTCTCCATATATCTTTAAATGCAGTACCAGTATACTATATGTCTGTATAGTCATATATTTCCCCTTTAAAACATGATTGAATGCTGTTTTGTTGTATGCTAACACCCAGCACCAGGTTGAAGATAGTCAACATGCTAAATATTGTGCCTTAAGTGAGAGCAAAATAACATCCTTTAGACATTAATAATGCTGTGACCCCTTCACTGATTTGGACAGAGACGTTTGAGAATATCATAAACTCTACTGGACCGCGTAGATTTAAAGGCTGAAGACATGAAATATGTCTATCATTAGCCGAGGCTAAAGTCCAGCAATTTGCCGATTTAATTCCCCAAAGACATTTTCCCTAGCGTCTCTAACTTGTAACTAAACGCCCAATTTTGCATTTTTTAGGCCATTTCGTGTAATTTTCACTTGACAGTTGACATATTACAAGAGAGACTGGAAGTGATACACACACACACACTCTCTCTCTCTCTCTCTCTCTCTCTCTCTCTCTCTCTCTCTCTATCTCTATCTCTCTCTCTCACTCACTCACTCACTCACTCACACACACACACACACACTGTAACATCTGATGTTTGATCTTTTTAAGTGTTGTGGGTCTGACGTTTGACAGGTTGTTTTTACAGTCAACCTGTGCAGCTACAGGGATATTAATATATAAATGTTTTCAGCTTTGACTCGTGACAAACATCTTGTTATTATGTTCATGTCAAGCTCAGCTAAACGCTCTACTTGGTGCTGCTACCCAACATAAATACAGAGTAACCGAATCAATATACATTTACTTTGTAGTCTTCAGCTCTCACGTGTGTTGAAATACTCCAGACATGCTCTGTTTTCATTATTTATGTTCCTTGGCTTTTTGATTTGCTGGATTCAATTATCCTTTAGCTGGAACAAAACAACCCAGGTCTCCCACATTGTAGTTTAATCACATTTTATTCATTTCTAATTTCACGCAAACGCAGTTAAACAAAGACACATGCACATACTCGTGCTGAGAACAGTATAAAACATTGAGGTGAGTCTGTCTTTTCTCTTTTAATTGTATTCTGCCGAGTCAGACACAGTTCGATCCTTTTTATGATTTTATTTACTTTTCTTTAGCGGTATTGTTATGAAGATTTTGTTGGATTGAGCAGGGCTGTTTCCCCCTGCTTTCAGTATTCATGCTTAGCTAAACTGTGTTTACCAAACAGATATTGCTGTGGTATCAATCTTTGTTCTCAGCAAGAAAGGGAAGAAGGGAAGAAGAATGGTCTGCAAAGGATTTTAGCCTTTGCAGACCATTTACATGCACTAAAAACCAATAGAACACACTACAGGAAAGGGTAACCCCATTTCAATCAGGAGAGACGGTTTTGATGTAAGAATACATATTTATTGCAGAGATACACAAATTAATGTAATGCTGATTTTGGCGATTAGGCCCCGTTGTGCAGGAAGTATCATTCGGGAGGGGAGAACCTGGCTGATGAAACCCCCCGGGGTCCAGACACTGGTGGTGGTGAATGGATAGTTGGGTCGGTCTGAAGAGGAGGGGCTTAGCTTGACCCTGGATTCAGAGGGACAGGAGGTGAAAAGGGGTGGAGGAGGGTTGCGTCGAATCACCTGAAATGACAGCTGTCAGAGGGGGAAGAGCAGACTTAAAAGGTTTGGCAGAGCGCTATGATAGGCTCTTGGGAATAGAGCGAAGTGATTGGTTAAGCTGGAGAGTGACGCCCCCGATCACTTATTGAGAGGAGAGAGAGTAGTTACATGGGAATAGTAAATGAAGAGTAAAGACGGTCTTCCTGGTTGAACTTACGCTGAGCTTCATAAGATATAATAGGGCATCTTTAAAAGCGTAATTGTCAAATACAAAATAGCTCAGCGTAGTTAAATCCTCCAACAATGCAACACACAATACATCTAAGACATAAAAACAAGCTGATATAGTGCAAGAAGAAAAATAGATAAAATAGTGCAAGACAATGGTGCAAGTCACACAAGTAAATGCAGATATAAGTGAACAATATACATGTAAAATAGAAGAACACGTAATTAAAATAATCTAAAATGAAATACAGTTTAGCGGAATAAAATAGTAAAAAAAATACTGCAGTTTAATCCATCTAGAGAACATTTGAACATTGAACATTTCACAAGTATCACAGCGGAAGACTTAAAAGAAAACAGACTAACAACACTTTTCAATTCACTATTTATAAACAATTTTAACTTGGCAAACTTAGGACATTTCCATAATTATTGAACTATTGCATCAAAATGTAAAAAAAGGACCACATGAAAGACACACAAACTGACTTCAAACTGAGCTTGCATTGTACGCCAAATTATGAATGTGCATGGCCAAGAAATTCAAATTAGAAGCAAACAAATTGCACTAAACAGAAAGAAGAACACATAAAAGAGACATAACGAGGAAACAATGTGAAGGACAAAAGCATCTGAGATTGGAGGAGGACATTTTCTGAACACATGGAGCTGGTTACATTTTGTCCCGCAGCCAAACTGTCCAGTCCAGAGCGTTCCTGCCAGGAACACGGGACGCTCCGTGTTCTGGCCGTCTTCAGGTATCCACAGTCTGTAACCCCCCCTCACATCCATTCCCCCCCCCCCTCACATCCCCAGACTAAAACCTCCTGGACGACCACCAACAATTATTGGATCTCGCTCGTCCGGTTCCCCCTGGATGATAACAGTCATTATATCTGAAGCACAGGAAGGCTTGTTATGAAATGTCAAGTTTGGTCCAAATTAGTGAGTTTATGGTGAAATGCTCTGGTTTTCCAAGGTGAACATGAGCTTAAAAAATATATATATATACAGATAAGTAAGACATCAGGATCTTTCAGCATCTGCACTATTACTCACAGAAGAATTTGGTTTGGTTGTTAACTTTTCTAACTCATGCATTCTTTTGCACAAGCTGTACAAAATCAGGATTACGACATATTATTCAATCTGGTGTTATTTACGTTACATCACACATATAGGCCCAAAAAACACACATGCACAACCAGGACCTTTTGTCTGATAGGGAATAGAACCGATGACCCTCAGCTAGGTCACTACAGACTGTCAGGGAATAATTTCCATAGATGGTTACCTTTTGCCCTCTGACGCAGAGGACCAACCTTGAGCAGCCGTTATCTCCCTTAAGGAGGGGCTGCCCTAGCAAGTTGTTGTTGTTGTTACCAGTTTGTGACCGGGCAACTGTCGGTCAGAGATAGTTATTGTTGTGGGACACCTGGAACACATCCTTCTCGGGGTGTAGATGACCCCGAGCCATAACCGACAAATGTAATTCAGTGTCCCCAGCTGTTTAGTCTATCTATTGAAGAATGTTGATTACCCTCAAAGCAAACTAGTTAAAAGGTCCTACGAGAGAAAGGTGCTTCAGAATTGATTGTGGCATCTCAACCGTGTGGTCAACTCGTGGCCCGTGACATGTCAAAAACATGTCTTGGGAATTCTCCGGCCGAAGCTCCAAATAAACCGTCAGTGTTTGACATCAAAGCTCCAGCTCTCCATCGTGTCTCTTTGAGTCGTGTCTCCAATTGCTTCAGAAGTTTCCCCCACACAGACTACCGTACCAAATTATACTTAATAAGTACATAAACTTAAGGTCCAAGTAATTGATTGAATTCAGCCTTTTACTGTTTTTTTACCACGGGTTTAACAGCTACATTTATATTCTTATATTTTGATAGAAGGTGAATGAAACCAGATAATGTGTTCACCGCCTGTTAAGCTTTTGCTCCGGTATAACACATATTTAGTTAACAGAGGCACATTTACCTGTCTAAGATTATAGTTTGTATTGTATTTAAGGTAAGGCAAGTTTATTTATACAGCACCTTTCAACACAAGGCAATTCAAAGTGCTTTACAAAAATGAAAGACATTAAGAGCATTAAGACACACATTATATAATGGCATTTAAAAACACTCATTTAAAAGCAAAGATATGAAATGAAAACGACAAGTCTTTATCTTGTAAGGTTCATATAACTGAAACATAATGCCTGTGTCTGCCTGGTGATGGGATCTGCTCCATAATGTTATGATTTCTTTAATGGACTTGGCTTCACCCTAACTTCAAGTTACATTAAACAGTGTCTTGATGGCTACATAGGCTACAGTGTATGTATGTAGTATTACGCTAACAGACTAAGTCTATATTGCATTGTCAGTCCAGGTGGAAAAAACATCTAAAAAGATACTCTTATAAAATGGTGGGAGTGTTACTGCTGTAGGTGTTAAACTGGACAACTATTCCTCACACTTGTGCTCTTGAATTTATCTTAAAACATTTCAGCTACAACATATCTTTGTCATGCATCATCCAGGCTTAAACCAGAGTTTCCGGCAAAATAAATCAAGTTCCCCACCGCCGGGTTGACATAATTGAGCACATCTCCAATATGTTGCAATCCAGCTCTTCTCTGCAGAGATATGAATGTCCTGTGAAGTTTGCTTGTATGGTTTTCATTATCTCTAAAGACTACATGTGCTGCCTCCATCCTCCTCCTCCTCCTCTTCCTCTTCTCCCCAGAGTCTCTCATTTGTACAGTGGGGAGCCTTAGGCACTTCACAGAGAGTGAAAGATGAATGGAGTGAGAGAGATGTGAAAGAAGTGGTGATTCTTGTCTCCAGGGGTTTCAAACATGTGCTAACTAAGACTACAAAGATGTGAAACATATGGCCATACATGTGATAAGATGGATGATACGGTTTGTTTGATAACATTGTTAGATCACTTTTCACTTACAGAAACATCAGTGGAAATGTAAATGGTACATTTACTTAAGTACAGTCAATTACCGTTATCTCAAAATCGTGCTTCAAGTAAATCTATTATCTACCACTTTCTACATCTCAGAGGGAAATGTCATATTTTTTACTCCACTGCAGTCTAATATGTACTAAAACAATAGCTGAACTTTCTCCAAATGCAAAATTAAGGTACAGTAAATTAGCGTTATCTCAAAATTGTGCTTCAAGTAAATCTGTTTTCTAACACTTTCTTCTTCACTACATCACATCTCAAAGGGAAATATTGTGTTTACAACTTTAGTGAAAGACTCAGATTAATAATGCAAAATGAAATTCACCTTCTACCAGTCAATACTGCATATGTAAATATAAAAAAATAGCTGAATTTTCTCTAAATGCAACCTTAAGGTGTACAGTACATATTATTTCATCACCAATCATAATTAAGATGCAGAATGAACATGAAACGAAAATGCGAAATATGCATCAAGTACAGAAAACATATTTGTTCTGCTGCTGTTGGAGCAGATTTCTCTCTGATGGCACAAGAAGGATATGTAAAAGCAAAGTTTCCCATTTCAGTAAAAAAAAATAGTTTAAATAAGTATTAATGACCGACACCTCTTCATCCTCATGCCAGCAGAGTCTTCCAGGTTTTACCCAACTTCATTGGAATTTCAAAGGAAGGAGAGTTTTGTAAAACAAATACTTTAACATCTGTTTCAGGTAATTGAGTATTCAATTACTCATTCCTTTCTGAAGACCTATGTGCTACTTTCAGCACTTGTTGCTCTCCTTACATTGTCTAGGAAAAGGAGCAACAGGAGGCTCTGATGTCTGGTTTGGATTTTCTGCTCTTCTGCAGGAACACGATACAAATATGTGCAGCAGATATGATAGTATAATATTATTGTAGTTATTACATTATGATGGGCCAGTGAGTGCAAAGTGCATGACTTTCTGATGAGAGTAACATAGGACACACTTAAAATGTATGATGGTCTGATGAGACCAATATCCTGTCTAGATAATGTGTCTGGCTTCACTCTCCTGCACTGCGTCAACACTCAGCGACGTGTGTGTGTGTGTGTGTGTGTGTGTGTGTGTGTGTGTGTGTGTGTGTGTGTGTGTGTGTGTGTGTGTGTGTGTGTGTGTGTGTGTGTGTGTGTGTGTGTGTGTGTGTGTGTGTGTGTGTGTGTGTGTGTGTGTGTGTGTGTGTGTGTGTGTGTGTGTGTGTGTGTTTGTGTGTGTGTGTGTGTTTACCTCTCTTTCTGTTTTTCTTTATGCACTCTGAAAGGTAGTAAATCAAGTAAATTATACGAGCAGCTGCTGCATAGTTTCAGGGATACGAGATCATGTGGATCCATGAAGCCTCTGCTAATATAAACACACACACACACACACACACACACACATTTGCACTCTTTATTGTGACTGTAATGTAGGTACAGTACGTTCTTGTTCTTGGGTGTGGCACTAAAACCCTGAATCCAGCAAACATGCTCAAACTAAACACTTGTTGTATTTTAATAGGTCTTACATTTTATACCCCAATTTATGTACTGAGTTCAAATCAGGCACTATCAAACCGTGTATTACAAACAATATTAGCAATATTAATTCCACCTTTCTTGTAAATGAGAGTTCTCCATGCTTCAGAGAGAAATCTGAGTCGATAAAGGTCATCTCACCACCTTCCTCTTTACAGTTACTTTTTTCTATTCAATGGTATTCAAGTGTTTAAGTACATTTCATTTAATTTAATCTAACAGTGCCTTCTGATTGCTGTGCTTTTATTATGTGCCTAAACATGATGACAATAAAGATATTCTTATTTTAAAGACTGTAAACACCGAACCTAAGTACCTCCCAGGTTTATAAAAAAAAAAAGTTATGTATTGAATGTTGAAATGCAGGAAAAGTGGGAAAAAAAACAAGTTGTGTTTCATTTCAGGGACCAGTGACTTAACTGGGTTTTGCCCAATAAGGTCACTGGATAAATGCTAACAGATGCATGAAGTTTTAAAGAAGGAAGTTATTCATTTAAAAATCCTTCAACCACTACGCTGTCAAATACACGAGATTATTGCCAGACTATCGGTCATTATGTTCAGCAAACACTGAAAAGTGATTTTGGACAGGACTTCCACCCTACATGCTTGCAAAAAAAATGTAAAAGCATGTGTTCACTAAAAAGGTTCCCTCTCTCAAAAATAATGTTTTTTCTTTTACTTTTTGACTCAAAGCCTTTTTCTGTGGTTTTTGTAAAAATAAATGTCTTGCATCATGTTGAAAAGAACCTATTCATCTTCTTTTGTTTTCAAATTGGTTTGATTTACGGGCCTTCATTAAACTCATAAACACTCACCATGAAAATAATCTGCTCAGTGTGAGTGCCAACAAGCGAAGGATAAAAGAGAGTCATGTGTTCTTTCACTGCAGTCGTGTTGGAATAAATAACTCGGTTTTTCTGCAAACTAAGGGACGCGATGCTGTTATCTTCAAACATTTCATTGCACGTAGACTCCAATAAATGCCTTAAAAACAGTCGGCCAATGCAATAAAAAGTAGAAAGAAATGTGTATAAATTCCTCCCCATTAACACACACACACAGATCATTATGTTAACGTGAGATGGTGTGTGTTGCAGTGGAGGAGACGCTGGTGCGGCTGGTGAACGGGTCGGGTCTTCATGAAGGTCGCGTGGAGGTTTTCCACGAGCGTCGCTGGGGGACGATCTGTGACGACGTCTGGGACCAGAAGGACGGAGACGTGGTGTGCCGGATGCTGGGATACCGAGGAGCTGCAGAGATCCATAAGACAGGACGCTTCGGACAGGGTATGAGAGGGATCACACACACACACACACACACACATACACTTGAACACATTTGAACATGTGATCATGTGCTCAAAATACTTAAAGGTCACCTATTATGCAAAATCCACTTCTTCATGTCTCTTCTACATCAACATGTGTCCCCTCTGTGTAAAGAGACTCTGGAAGTTTCAGGAAAAAAGATTCTCTCTCTTTTTCTCCTGATCCATTTATATAAAAACCTGTCTGAAAATGAGCTGATCAGATTTTGGCCACTTTATGATGTCATAACGATTTTTTGGCTTGTGTAACCATTAGCCAATCACCAACCAAGGTAACCCCCCCCCCCCCCCCCCACCTTATCACCTGAATCTCCTCCTAGAGCACCATTGTGTTCTTTTTAACCAAATATCTCTCAGAGGGGCGTGGGGAGGGGCTCCTTATTTTCATCTAAAGTAACAGACAGAGAATCAGCACTTTGGAAACAGGGCTGAAACAGAGGGGATTATGGGATGCTGCAATGATCTGTTTGGTGTTTCAGCCAATCAGAGACATGTTTTGTATATATCTGAGACCTATAATATATTGATGAAAAACAGTGTAATAGGGGACATTTTACCTATCGTGTGGATGAAAAGATGGTATTTCCATAATATATATGAAGGTACTCTCCCTTTAAACTCACTGTTTTTGGGTCAGTGTGCAGTTTGTGGAATAAAGAACATCTCTATCATGACAGGAAATCGGTAAAAATGTTAGCCGCCCACTCTGATAGTTAAATTTAACTGATGGAAGTTGTTTGATTTGTACTAACCCTGCAGTTTTTGCCTTTGAGTCGTCTTTCCCGTACAATGCCCTACAATGCTGCAGGGATTCATTTTAAGCTTTTATGGGGAAAGTCATGAGCCAGATGTCGTTTAGAAAGAGTCTCAGAGGTCAGATCCATCTCTCGTTCTCTCCACTCACTTTATTTCAGTCACCAAGTCAGCCTTACTTCATTCAGAGTCTCCTTCCAGGCAGAGTTGTTCCGAACAACTCTGGAAAATTGGATGGAAACAGACCTTTGTTTCAGGGGATGACCACCAGTGACTAACATCACTTCTGGATTCAATTTAAAATAATCTGGAATTTAAATATATCTTTTCACATGAGTCACCAACCTTTTACTGTTTTTAAAGGAGCCCTGCTATGCTAATTTCAAGGTTCATATCAGTATTTTGTTTCTCTACTTGGACATGTTTTAATGTTCAAAAAGCTCTTTCTTTCTCTCATACTGCCTGTGCTGCAGCACCTCTTTTCACCCTCTGTCTGAAACCAGAGCCCAGTCTGCTCTGATTGGTTAGCTGGCCGGCTCTGTTGTGATCGCTTAGAGATGTCCCGCCCCTTAGTCATGATCTGATCTAAGTTTTTGAAAGTTGTTGTCCTAAAGTGTGACTCTTAACCATGTAATCATGATTTTTGAATGTACTCGCTTGAGGTAATGCTTCTCCTCCTGTTTGACAATGTCTCCTTGATCTGAGACATTTTATCAAATCACAACTTTGCCTCAAGGGTCTTATCAATCTGCACAGAATACGATACCCTCTCTCTCTGTAGACCCCCAAATCTTATAAGAAAAAAACCTCCTCAAAAGAGTTTTAATGGGGTAAAAGGAAAGGAACTTCAGCCAAAATAATACAATTACAGTAAAGGATGAGAAAATAATTCAAAGAATGTAAACATGTATGAAGCATATCAGCTTTCTCTGCATCGGTAAACAATGATTTCTATCTCGCATGACTGGAAATGGAGTTTGTCCAACCTTACAATCAGTGAGGAGACGTCAACCCTAAGGAGAGTTCGTCACAGATGTTGGATTCTTTAACACAATCCAGAACTGACTGATTTCTCTAGATACCAAAGTTGTTTTTGTCATCACACTCTTTTCAAACCACTTGTTAATCCTGTAAATCACTGTAAAAGTAATTGAGTCTTTTCTAAAGCATCCCTGGGTGTTCCCTTTAATTCCCACACAGTGTTTTTTGGTGATCCAACACTTAATTGTGATAAGTCTCATAAGTTGGGTCTAACCCCGCCGGCCTGCAAACAGAGCAGTAAAAAGTGTGTTGAGATCCAGAGTAAACAGTTTAAAGGTCCGTGTCCATTAAAGCAAACCCAGAGAGAACAGCTGGGGCTGGTGTAATCCCCCGCTGCATACCTCCTCTCCATCCTGTGTGCACACTGCACCGAGACACGTGCGCCTGCTGTTTCATGCTGCTTTGAAGATGTTTGAATCTGCAGCCAGTTTCCCTTTTGTTGTTTTACGTCGTGAAGCAAACCAGGAATGTTGGAAGCACATGTCTGACTGAGATGCTGATTTTATGCAGATAAGAGACTTCAAATGCAGCGTTTTTATCACAATTTGCATTGTTTGTAGACACCTGAAATAATATACATCACCTTGTCATGAAAAAGGAAGATGTTTCTCACTTTAATCACAACTAAAGTTTATTTAGCTATTTCTTATCCAAATTGAGGGTCTAACGATACACTGTGCCAAGGAGATTTTTGTCATGGGTTTTTGGCCGTATATATACAGTTGATCTAAGTCATCTTGCATTTTATTAGTATCGGTTTCAGTGGAGAGTTTATGTGTCCACTGATGTCTTGAAGTCTTTAAAACTTCATATATTTGAAACTCTAGTTGATCTAATACATCCCCGATGTGGTTAAAAAATATAGGCGAAGTTGGCACTGGACGGGGCCAGGACTGAAAAACAAACCAGTTTCCAAAATCTTAGTCATTTCATTTTTGAAAACATATTTCATACAATAAATCATTCAAACACAAAAACATGGATAATCAAATCTGGGCTGGGATTTGATTATCCATGTGGCACCAGAGCGTCAGTGTTTTAGTTTGTTGTAATAAAAGCTTTTTTTCCATAGTTTCAAACCTTAATGAATCGTCACAACTTAAAGGAAGTGTTACGCCAGATTGTAACAGGAAGCAATTTCAATACGTGGTATAGCTTAACTCAGAGTGTGATGAGAGTTATATTTATTATACGGAAGAGGATTAGGGCCACATGTGGACATTTGAACAAGTTAAAGTTAAAATTCAGAAAAGGAAATCCAAATTCCGATATTAAAGTCAGAACTCCACGATTTAACTCAGAATTCTGAGAAAAAATTTCAATTCCAAGATAAAAGTCAGAATGTTCAGATTAAAATTGGAATTCTGAGAAAAGAGTCGGAATTCAGATATTATTATTTTTTGAATTCTGACTTTTTTTCTTCAGAATTCCCACTTGAAACTAATGCTGCGTTCACACCGGACGCGATGCGAATATTCGCCGAAGTAACAACATACTCATACAACCATGAATTAATGCTTTGACAAGTCTGCAGACAGACGGCAGGCGAAAAACCTTTTAAAATGCTTGTTTTCTGAATGGAGATCGGATCGACCAGGCTAAGCTAACGTTGTAGCTGCTCCGTCCACACTCATAACAACGGCCTACAGACATAAATAAACCAGCGATTGTATTCGCCATGACACAGACAGTCTGTGGTTTGTACTTGTTTAACTTTTGTCCAGTTTCTGAACAGATATGAGGAGCTGTGAGCTCTGAGTGCTAACAGCTAACGGCTGATGTTTTGGTTTTGTGGTTCTACGTCAGTGACGGCAGGCTGAGATCCTCACCGCTGATTGGCTACGCGAGATCGCGTCACGGGAATTTGACGCTCGAGTTGAAAAAATTGAACTTGAGCGGTTGTCGCGGCCCCCTCCAATCGCCTCAATCGCGCCGCGACATTCGCATCAACCGCTTCATGCTCGCCGTCGGAGCGAATTCGCGTCTGTTCGCGTCTTTGCATTGACATGTAATCGCGCCGCCCCCAAACATCGCATCGCGTCCGGTGTGAATGCAGCATAAGATTTCACTTTTGGTCAGATCTCCAAAAAATGTTCACATATGTCCCTAATCCTCTTCCGTATGATATATTTATCCTAAATAGATATATGATGTACTTCCCTTGTATCGTTTAAAGATATTCAACATAAAATACATTTTCAAATCTTGCATTCATAGCTTGTTCTAACTGTAGCATGAGAAGCACCAACATTTATCTTGGGTTCCTTTCGCCATCAGTAACCAACTTGATATACGTTTTGTCATTCCTCGTTAGATAATAAAGTCAGATATAAATGAAGGCGATTGACTCGTAAATAATAAAAAGAATGGGCTGAAAAGTCCGGTTCTACAGATCACCAACAGCATGATTTTTCAGATGGTCCTCATGAGGCGATAATTCACTTTTCAGTTGTTTCGATTTTGACAGTGCCTTGATCTTTTTGCCAGTTAAAATAGGAAATAAGATTAAGAATTATTTCAAAAAGATTAAGGTTTGGCAACATTCACCAGCTGGCCTGAAGCTCCTCTGCTTTTCATTATACTGTTTTTTTCAATTTCAATGTAGTTCTTGTTATTTTCCTCATCCATGACTTCACCAACAAGATGACTGTTATGTTGTTGGTTCCTATTTTCAATCTTATTTCTTGCTGAGCGGAGCAGTCTGTTCCTCTCTGACACCTCCTTGTTGTTGAGTGATACACTGTTATGATTTAAGGGCAGCAGAGATGACATTAACACGCCTCCAGATGTTGCCTTCAGGGCCTCACTGATGACTCAGCCTCTCCTCTCACCTTCAGCGCATAAACCCTGTTAGTCATGTGTCCTTAAACTGCATCATCAGCGCGTTAGTGCATCCAAATGTTACTCGATCTCGCTGTTATTCCCTCACAGCTGACTACCATCCTATAAAAACTTGCAAAACTGAAGGGACTTTCTAAAAACCTCCAGTGATTCCTGGTTTTACAAACAGGAACTTAAGTTTTATAGCAAAACACACACTGCCGCCAAAATCTCTGCTAACCAGCTGCTGTGTATTTTATGAGCAGATGCAAAATTGTATGATCATCATTTCTGTGAGAAGAACTTGCTGTCTCACATCAGAAGACTCATATTCACACACTAATATACAAGGACTTTTTGTCTGCATCTTGCCTTTAAAACCTCTATCCTTTTCGACTGTTCATTCATAACTTTTTTGGCCAGAGCAGAGTAATACCTGAATGACAATTTGTGTGAAATTATTCCAGAGGAGTGCAACAAATCCCAGTAACTACAACTTAACATTTGAGAAGAGAAGAAGAAAACAAACTGCTTATAGATGCGGATGTGTCCGACACATAATCTTCTTCAAATATGATTAAAATACGGCTTGACTCTTTTTTATCTTGGTAATAATGTGAGGAATATTCTGCCTTTCTTTATGATCACTGTGAGACTCCTTCATCTGATACAGCGTAATCGCACTGGCTGCAGTTGCATCATTTTAACTGTGGACATGAACATAGAGGGAAAGTGATGCATGAACGAGCCATCAGAGAAACAAAGTTAACTTGGACCGCATTGTAGCGTAGTCCAGATGTGTTTTAAGATTGCTCTAATGATGAAGAAAAATGTCTCTTTCCATTAGTTGCCTTCCACCTTTGTGCTCATTTTATTTCATATTTCGCCTACTTACCTTATTGTATTTAATTATGAATGCTTCTTCTACTTCTTCCTACATTTAGTATACAATGTGTCAATTATGTCTTCCTTTCTGTGCAGGTACTGGTCTGATCTGGATGGATGACGTTGCGTGTGCAGGGACTGAAGACACCATCCACCAGTGTAAGTTTTCCGGCTGGGGAAAAACCAACTGCGGCCATGTGGAGGATGCTGGAGTGACGTGTGCCGTCTAAAACCTTTATGATCACTTCTGTAGAGGCAAAGTGACCCCCCCAAAAAGTGCCTTAAACTTTGAAGGAGCTCCAAGATGCACAAGATCCAACATCTCACATTTGCAGAGTGTGTTACGTGCAAAAGACAATGACACACCTCTACGTTGAACTACATTTTTTTTAGAAGTTCATGATGGGATTGTTTTAGCAGGACAGAATCACAAGGGCTAAAGAAAAATGCAAAACTTTTCAAACTGTCAGCGACCGTATGAGCTGGAGACGATCGCATGACAGGACTCTTCATCAGACTTATTACAGAGTATATCTGTCTTCAATGGAGGCCAAAGGTCAGCTTTAACAGCGTCTATCTGCCCCCAGAGGATCGCAGGGGTCATGTTTGCTGTTTTGACTTCAAGTGTGGATTAGAAGCTAATACAACAACGTCATCATCCCCGAGTCCTCATTCGTCTCCAAGGTTCGGAGGAGTTGAAACGGCACATAAAGAAACTGACAGGACAGAGTCAATCACAAACTCACTTTCCATTTACAGGCAGCTGCTCTTCACAGTATTATATGGCTGTCAAGCTATACTAAACACACAGTGTTGCCTTATTATTCATTATATAGCATTTCCTAGGAAGCAATCTTTTGATGGTTTGCAGGTCAAAGCTTAATAGCCACCATTTACATTGAGTGTTACTCACAAAATGCATTGTGTGTACCCTTTCTACTTCTTCGTAAAACCTTTGCAAAGCAGGTTAAGTATGAACATTTTTAATCATGCTTATTCAACATCCAGGTTTGCTATGGAGCGGGCTTCTTCTTCCTTGGCTTTATTGGCAAAATGCTATATTTTGCGCATTACCGCCAATAACTGACGATCAGAATAACAGTGTCAAACAGCTGTGACTCAAA
This sequence comes from Dissostichus eleginoides, assembly GCA_031216635.1. Lineage (NCBI taxonomy): Eukaryota > Metazoa > Chordata > Actinopteri > Perciformes > Nototheniidae > Dissostichus > Dissostichus eleginoides. Next base: position 23,797,846 of record CM062281.1, on the reverse strand, counting down.
TCGGACGCCACTTGTAAAAACATTAGGGTTACTAGTGGTAAAATACTCCACAGTGCACCTCTTTTCTAACCTATATTTTTACATGTTATACACAGAAGTATTACCTACAGTAAATCTGTAGATCTGCAAGCTTATTGTTTTGGTGTTCTGCTCTCACCAGCATTATTTCCGTCTGGAACAGGACTTTCCTTTTTTGTCATGAAAGCTCTTATTAACCCACTTTTTGTTTCTTTTCCAGCACAAATGGAAAGGCCCCAAAAAGTTAGCGAATAGCTAGTAAATTGAGTGGAACCTTTAGAAGCTCATGACCAATTCAGATCCTTTTCTGATAGCATGGTGAAGACCAGAATAGAGCTAAAAGGAGAATGAAATTGGATTTACATCAATCAGACGTACAAAATGAATGTTGGTCTTTCTTTTCTGGATGTTGTAATTGGCAAATGTTTGCTGGAACAACTTTATAGAATATGTTTTAGGAAGAATTAAAGCGGAAAAACAATTATCCCAGCTTTGAAGTGCAGATTTAATCTCAATATCTAGACTTCTTTTGTCTTGCAAATCAGAAAAACAGTGTTTATTGCGTGCTATTGTTTTATTTCTGCGAGCATGAAGACAAAATGTAACAAACAAAGGTTTTGTAAAGTGTTAAAGGTCACAGCAGTGGACAGATGAAGCGATTATGAAGACGAGAGAACAGCTGATTATAAACAGATGGGTGCATGGACGACTGCCTCGTACGATTTACAGCTTTCAGCGCTCACTGCCAAAAGATGGGTTGTATCAGCATTAATGCATATGTACTGTATATGTACACACACACACACACACACACACACACACACACTAAACCAACCGTAACACACACACTTTTATGTCTCTCTGAAGGGATTCATCTTTAAGGCTGCTCTTCAATCCAAAAAGGCTGGTACACATCCCAAGCATCGTTGCAGTAACTTGAGTCATGTTTTATATTTGAAGGGGGAAACATTTTTTAGTGCACCTCAAAATTTGGCAAACCTCACAGGGCTGTAGTTGAATTCCCTCCGCTCCTATAGTTTGTAGAGAAAGCTGTCTGTGTAAGCTCTCCTAGTTTAAATAAATCAAGAGTTGTCTGGCCCACTTTCTTTTTATGAAATTGAATCCGTGCACTTTATGTCAATTTAAGAGGTTGTGTCCATATGAGGGACGGAAACAATTTTGGATGTGACTTTTTGAGGCGGCTGAAGCCAGAAATCATACTTTCTCTACCTCATGCTCAAGTGCCTCGCTGTTTGTCGGGGGTTTCTGTTTTTCAGCATGACTATACCGCAAAAGAAAGAGAAATTGAAGAGGGAAAAGAGGGAAAGGGCGTCTGGGGAAAAGGGAAAATGAGGTGAGAAACCAGACTTAATAGATGTAATGTGTCTCAGAAGACGCTTTAGCAACTCGAAGGGGAATTGGGGGATTTCAAAAGTATATTGCAAAGCACACAATAGCTTCTACTAACCAAAATCAGCTATAATATGTAAAGTATTTTCATGATGTCTCAAAGTGGTGACTGCCTATATATCCTAGTTGTACCTTTTGTATTATGATTGCACTGATTTGAATACAAATTAGTGCTAAAACGATTAGTTGATTCATCAATTAGAAAATCAATTGAGTAATCTCTTGAGTCATTAATCAAACACAATTATCTTAAGCTTCTCAGATGTGAGTATTTGCTGCTTTTCACTTGCTTATACCATCTTTAAGTATTTAAAAAAAAACTGTTTTGGACTATTGGTCCAACAAAACGAGACATACAGGTGATGGGAGTTGTTCACAATTTGTTCACAATGTATATAGACTGAATGAATCTATTAATTGGTCAAACAGCTGACGGATTCATCTATTACATTAAAGCCTAAAACACATACAAATGCTCAATGCATGCATGTCTGAGTGTCTTATAAAGGAGACCAGTTCAGTTAATCTAAAAATACATCTGCATGGATCTTAAAGATGCGCTTTAAAGGCGCCGATTATCAGTCCTATCTGAAGTGCAACAGATGAAGTTATATGACTTTCTTATATTGTCAGATATAAGGTAGTGGGAGTACACAGGAAGCAGTTAAACAAAAATATGGCATGTGAAACGCAGCAGCTGTCAGTCACAGTTAATACGAATGTCTGGGCTACGAAGTCGTTTAAAGATAAAATAAAAAGGGAAATAAAAAACATGACATCTTTTACTGCACAACATGGCCGCCAAAGTACAGAGATTGCTAGTACAACACAAATCAAAGGACCTATCATGCAACATACAATACTAAAACAGTCATTATACATTTCATTTACAGTATTAGCAACTGCTTACACTGTAATGTCCAGCAGTATTTTTCTTTCTGTACTAAATGAGGTGGTTTTACTTCAAATGAAGTGAATGGAACAAATACGAAATGTACAAGGTTATAGGGTTTTATACTTTCCAGCTAATGTGTGCATGATTAAGTGTCATATTTTAAAACACACACACACATACACTTGTACAATATCTGCTCTGTTTTCTATAGCTGGCAGTAGTCTGAGTGGCAGCCAGGTCTTTATGTCGTGTCCTGATGACCCTCATTCATCTTGTCGAGGCGTCAGCACTTTGCCAGCGGAAGAGTTATTGCTCTAAATCTCTGCCTTTCTGAAACAACAGCCAAAGATAACACCAAAAGATCCTGCAGTATATTTTCACTCTTTCGCTTATTTGTCATCTCCTCTTTTAACCAAAGGAGCAAACAAAATATTATGGATTGGAATTCCTATGCAGAATGTTGTGTTTATGCAGGTTTGAGGGTGTTTGATTCCACAATATTGATCGCAGCAAGCCTTTAATGTTCAATAATGCTGAAAAATGAAGTGCTTTGACAGAAGCAGGAACTATTGGAGGCCTATGAAGACGTGGCAGTGCTCCCAACTTTTCTTTTGTTTCTTACCATTTCCTTTTGAATGTAAGCGGTGCAAAATGGAAGAAGTAAAGACCAATGTTTAAAAGAAAAAGTATTTTGACTTTTTTAATAGCGGTGTGATGTTTACTAGAAGAATTGTAAGTGTTTGGTCTCCTTATCATCATATAGCCAACAAAATCATGTTAAACCTCAGTGAGCAAGTCTCAGTCAAGTATTCGGATCATAAGTTTGCTAGTAATAATGTCTGTGGCTTCACTGATCCACGACCTTGACATTTATGGTCTTGAATGGTCCGCAAGGCTAACCACAGCAGCTTAGGCACACATTTAGAACAAATATGGCTAGTTTGACCATTAAAAGAGCAAATGTTTCATTTATCTTACCCATGACAACATTTTAGCTCCCAAATTACAATTACACCTATCAAAATGTCAGTGTAAAACTTTTGTGTTTTACTCTCAATGTCAAGAGCTGAAACCAGACTGGATAAAGAATTGATGATACATTTTGAATACTGACTAGTAAGCAGATTATTGAAAATATCAAGAAATCTGCTGCAACTTATTTACATATCCCAACAGGTATACTTACCTAAAGATGAAGAATCTTTGAGTTGGTGTTTAAATTAGATTAAACTTCATAACAACATTGCTACTCTTGCACAGTAGATATCACATTTTATAGATAGGAAATAATCATGAAGGATAAATTGCACTGTAGATTATATTCTACGTTTTTTTTAAGTAAAAACAATCTTGCTTTTCCTCGTTTTTTTCTTACTGACTCTTATTGGTATGTCAGATTTTCTTCTTTAGCATCACCTATACATGTGTTTGTAATGTTCATCTGTCACATGATATTTTCTGGTTCCCTGCTTCAAACTCTTTTAGGTTACATTCCCTAAAAACCGAGACATTTTCTGGTTGAAATGGTTTCAGCAGACAGCAATATGTAAAATTAGTCCAGACCAATCACATTTTAGACCCCATGGGCACAATTTAAACAGCGTGCTTCCACTAATTGACTTTTCTTCTCACATGTAATGTATTTTGACGACATGTTGTTCCTTCCCGGTGAAGTTGCAGCCTATTAGATATCAGCAGGACAAACTGTTGTGATGTGACTTCCTGATTGGCTAGAAGCTCCTCTGACCTCGGATCAATGCTCCGGCCTCATGGGGTCAAACAACTCAAATACTTTGATTTTGAAAAGAGCCTAATGCCTTACCTTTTTCAAAGTGAGAACACATTGCAAAGTGCACTTAACCATCTAAATGTGTAATTTTCTAAAATGTATACTTGGTTTTACAAATACCTTACTATGCTTTACTTTGGTGCAATGTCTCTGAGCACATACACGTGTACATGTATCTGTTTTTTACATTGTGCTGGTCATAACTCATTAAGGGCTGCAGAGTTAACGTGTACAAAAATAAATGCCTAAATCAAACATGATCATGTCAAGAAAATACTCACTTCAGTGCTTCACATTTACTTAAAAAAATATACGTTATGTTCTGTTGATTTGTACCACTAAATGCTGTATATGCACTGCTGAAATAATAAAATGTAGGTTTGTTTAAACAGGTGAACTTTGTTATTCCTGCTTCTGAACATTGAGAGGAGACACTTTAAAGATGTCAACAGGTAAAGAGGGTTGACTTGTGTGTGAGCAGTGGTGGTATATAACATACATTTACTCAAGTACTGCACAATGTATGTATCAGGGTATATGCAGGAATCCTGAAGTCAAATGTAATACCTTTTAAGACCTTTTTTAAGACCCTTTCCATACATTTTAAGACCTCATCGCCACTTTGAGTTTTAACCGGTTACATTGGCGACACACCTTACCTCACATTTACTATATACAGTATTGATTGTCCTTCCTCCTTATCTTCCAACCATTTGGACGCAAACTTGCATTTCCCCATAACCATGTTGTTTAACAACCGGCGTAAACGGACCTTCGCGCGCTATGCTTATGCTTAACCATGTGACTCCAAATGTGGTGATTTTACATACAAATGTTTCTGAAAATTCTTCTACTTTTAAATCTAAATCGTCTCTTTTAAAAAGACTCTGAATGAACTGGAAATAACAGTATCACTAAGATGAAAACAGGGTTGTTTTTTTTATTAAATGTACACTATTAAGAGATACAGGGTTCTCAGAGTACAGTAACTGACAAACATATGAGGATATTATAGAATATGATACTTTGCTGTGGAAAAAAACACCCCAAAAGTAAGATAAGATAAATAAAATGTACATTAGTAATCCCAATTTGGGAATTGTCTTTGTTGCAGCAGCATAAAACAAAACAAGGTATTGCACATGATAACAAATTGAAAGAGTAGAAATAAACAATTCTAAAATATTAACATCTCAAAATAGAAATAGAAATAAACCAGCATTAGAGAGTAATGTATATAAAGTAGTTAAAAGTAGCTCAATCTGAAGCATCTCCATCAGTAAAATGCAACATATGCAGTAATATTAATCCAAAAACATCGTATAGCGTATAGAAAACAAGACAGGGAACACTTTTTTCACATCTTTGCTGAAACACACTGTTGCTAAAGGGTTTTAATGCAGGACTTTGACTTGTATTGGAGTATTTTCACAGTGTGATATAAGTATTTTTACCTAAGTACCACTTTGAGTTGCGAATCCAATCACATGGGCTGAAGCACGTGGGTGTGTTCAACATGTATGAGCTTTGATTGACAGCTGTGAGAGTAATTTCAAGTAGGAATGTTTCCACATGTGAAGCGGATGTGGAAAAGATTGAAATAAAAATCACCTGATATCTGACACACATGGCCGACACTCAGAACAAAGACTGTGCATCGTGTTTGACTCAACGTGGTTTCACTTGTCCTCCAGGAAGGTAGGATTTTATAGTTATACCTTTTTATTTCATGCAGTAAAATATATATGAATAACGTGGAACATGTGTGACACATACAGTATGTGGATGGCTGGAAATATAGATTGATGGTAGACAATTATAACAACTAGACGATTTTGTTTGCTATTGGTTGAGTATTGTAATTAATGTGTTATTTATGTGATTATATCATCATTAGAAAAGAAATTGATCTGATAGATAGAATTGGAGGGATGAAACCCTCTTTAATGGTCACACATGCAGAGCACACAGCACACACAGTGACATGTGTTCTCTGCATTTAACCCATCCTAGTACCAGGAGTCTAGTACTAGGAGCAGTGGGCAGCTATTGTACAGCTCCCGGGGAGCAATGGGAGTGAGGGGGGAAGGGGGATGTCCGGTGCTTTGCTCAAGGGCACCACAGCAGGGCAGGAGGTGAACTGGGACGTCTCCAAGTAGCAGTCCACACTCCATATTTTAGGTTTGGTCGGGAACCTGAACCGGCGACCCTACAGCTCCCAGTCCAAGCCCCTACTGACTGAGCCACTGCCGGACTACCATTTGCATTTGATTGTTTAAAGAAAAGGAGATAATCACGGTGACTGAAGTCCAATAAGGTGACTGCCATCCCTCCTCTTCTTCTTCTTCCCATCATTGGGCATTTATGATCCATCCATAACTTGTTTTCAGTGTTTTGGAGTGTCAGGACAGATGATGCATGTTTGCACAACAGCTAAATTAATTTTATTGGCAGCAGTTTTGTGTGATACCACATGCAAAAAAGAAGCCAAATTCTCACCAGTTAAAACCACAAGCACAGAAAGAAAGAAAGTTGTATCTGTGAATCTTGACACATGGATCCTGGGTGGTCCTGCACTTTGTTGCTCATGACCTTAAAAAGTCAAAAAATGTAAGTTGTTTTCTGGTAAATGTTCCTATTGTTAGGCAGGGTTTGATCAGGTTTCCCAGAAGAGCGGAGACTGTTCTCCAAGGATAAAAATGTCCATGAGTTTGAAATAAGATGTTTAACAATCACATGTGGGTGTAATATCCAAGCATCAACAACCCAAAGAGTTTGATTCCTTTGAGTTTTACATATAAATGTGGTTGAAAACAATTCTGGAAAAGGACATCTTTATACCCTTTTTTTTGTTGTTTACATGGCCATTAAAAATACTCAGGATTTGAGAAAAAACATCTGTATGTGTAAACTTAGAATTAAAAACTGCATGATTTTAATAAAGTTGCTCCTATAACTGAAAACCTATCCACCAAACTTTTATTAAAATCTTAAGTTTCAGGATCATCTAGAGCAGGGGTGTCAAACTCAAATACACAGTGGGCCAAAATAAAAAAAATGGGTACTAGTCGAGGGCCGGACTGGTTCAATGTTTATTGCAGAACTTATTGAAATGAACTTAAATGATTGCCTATAAAAAAAACATTAAACATTAAATAATCAGTTGCATTAATTTCTTATGGCTCTATCTGCAGCTTTTCCAGAGTCATTTCTTATGATTACATTTTTCCACAGACCAACAACAGCTTCAAAAAAACTATTTCCCTCAAAGAAAAAACCAAACATGCCCTGTTGACGCAAGAAAGAAAGTGCAGAAGGAAACATCCATTTAGACTCAGTTTGCTGCTCTGTGATGCTAGTTCAAGCCAGATACTTGGCATCTCATCTTGGGTGCAAGTTCTTCAATGTTTGGGCTCAGGCTCTGAGCTGAGGAAACCCTCAGGATTGAGTGAAGGTGTGCGTGCAATATACCGCGGGCCAGATCTAATAGTAATTTAAAATTATCCTGCGGGCCGAAATTAAATCCACCAAGGGCCTGATTTGGCCCCCGGGCCTTGAGTTTGACACATGTGATCTAGACCTTGATAACAGCCATTGTGAAAAACAAACTCACCACAAGGTTCATAATGCTGTTCTGCCGCTTTCATTGATCATCTTGTTGTGGTGAGATTGCTTTATTAATTTCTTTAAAAATCTATTGTTTGCTTTTTTAAACCTCAAATAATCCTGACAATTAGAGAGGAATGAAATCAATACAGATATAACGAGTTATGAAAGGATGATATACTGCATTTATTCAATGTGAGCATGTAATGTCACAATGTGCAAGCATACAGCGTACATACACATACAGAGAACACTTACTTATGTGCACACAAATATGACATACAATACATATATTCAGTTTGATTTTGGTGCAATGCTTTTGGGTATCCACATCCTTTTTGCATCTACTGCATTTAAGTCCTGGATTGCTATCAGCAACATATGCATAACTGTGATTCAAAAACAAATCTTGAAATATCATTTGTATCTGCTTAATATAAACACATGCTCCGTTCCATATGTGAGCAAACATCTGGCTGTATCTTATCTTGTTGTATCTTATGATAATGAACCGTCCATTTAAATTACATATCAGAGAGGCTTTGACACACAATAGCCCTCTTATGTTTGTATTTAAATCATGAAATTAACTGAAGCAATTGTCCCTAATATGATCATGACATAAAGGATCATCCTCTCTTTGTTTGTGAGCATTTCCCTGTGGTCGCAGCAGAGAGTAACCCATCCTTTTTCTATCAAACTCACCACAACATGTGGCAGCATGAGCCCACAAACATGAGCTAATTTCCCTTCAGGGTAACCAGGATTGGGGTGAAAGCAAGAGTTGCAGTCTTTCTATCAGCGTCCAGTTGTCATCGGACTACATTCCTGCTTCTCTTCCTCATAATGAAGTGGTTATCCCTCCACACAATGAGAGGAGTGAGATGGGAACATATGCAGCATGTGAAGGAGATGAAACAATAATGGGATCATGAGAGTCAAGGTCAACCTCAAGTGAGTGAAATTCTTTCAGACAAACCCTGACATTAAATGGAGAACAGACACATGCTGTGATGATGATTAACAAATAAAGTACTGTACTATACTGTATACATTCCCAAAAAATTGTATGTGGAAAAAGACTACAAGTCATTGTATAGTATGTCGAAAATATCATGCAAGAGTCATAGTAAAGTTTGTCCAAATATAATGTGAAATGTCTTATCATAGTGTGTCAACGAATATGTCAAACGTTTAGAAAAAAAGGTAATAATATAGTATGTCAAATATATCGTGAAAAAGTCATAGTATAGTATTTCAAAAAATTATTATGATATTTTCCGTAAAATAATATCCCAAAAGATCAACGTATAGTATGCCGAAACATATCAATAAAAAGTCATAGTATACAATGTTGAAAATATCATGCAACAAGTCATATTATAGTATTTCCAAAATATTACTACACATATAGACTGTGTAATAAGTTAAAAATATATATAAAAGGCCATTGTTTAATACGTTTGAAGCTCCTATCAGAGTATGTAAAAAATCATGTGAAACAAAAGTCCTATGACATTATTTCTAAACGTTTTTTTAAAGAAAGTCATAGCATAGTGTTGGAAAAAAGTCATGGTGATAGTATGTTGAACAAATATGTGTAAAAAGTCACAGTATACTATATGGAATATGAAAAGACATACCATCTTATGTCGTGGCTGACCTCTATTGGTGAAATAATGTATTACAATGGTAACTGCTTTCAGTATTATGTTGAAATACTTTTAATCAAACACTTCATCATCAGAGTACTACATACAAACCCGTCTAAACTCTCTAAAAATAACAGGCATGGAGATTAGCTACTGTCTTTATACCCAGACACAAACGACATGCGTTCAGTTTGTCCCTCTGTGGGCTCCGTACAGCCCGCTGAGACGGAAGTATTGTTTTGAATGTTCGGCGCGTTTTGGGTTTTGAGTTTGTGCAGCAGATTTGTTGAGACAGTGAAAGTAAACGCAGGTAATGTAACATGTATCCATTAAGGTATTAAGTTAACTGACCCAAAACACTATTATGGTTTAATTAATTGGTCTGCCACCATATTAAAACCAAAGCTAACATTGCCGTTGCAGTAAATTCATGCTTCCGTTACGCCATGTTTCGTTCCTATAGTTTTTGCTGTTGGCTAAATGTTTACTAAATACTGTTACATGGTCTATAAGAAAAGTATCTATCAATTAATGTCGCTTTACAGTACATTACCAGTTGTGCAGATATCGTAATGCCTTTTCTTTTTATGGAGCCAAGTGTGCGAAAAAGCACACGTCCCACCGTCCGGGACGTGTTATTTACAATATCGGACAAGTAGATCTTTCAATTGACTTGTCCGGCGGACAAGTGACGTTTTTCGCCCTCATTTATTGACAAATTATTGATAAATTCAGTTTACAAAAGGCAGAACTCATTCGCAAATTGTACGTGTCCGCCATTGTTCGTTTAGAAATGTTAGTTTCGGTTCTGCTTGTTGATTCCTAAGGAAATGCATCTCGCCGCTTTCGGTACAGTTAGAAGGGGGCGGGGCGGGAAGTGTAGCACAGTGGCAGGGTTGGGAAGCAAAAGTCGGTTCCGAGTAGGAACAAATAACAATTGTCCGGTCCCGGGATTAATAAGAGTTGTGAGGACAGGGGTTGGAGGACGAGCCCCGCGGACCGCAGCTCTCTCTATGCTCCGTATCAGCTGATCGCTGCATGGTGCGTCTCTCTTTGTCAAACTTTCTTATGTTCTTTCTCTAACACGTAATGAAGGTTATTAAGCGTTTTAGCTCCTATGTTGTTAATATTGACCACCATTTCCTTTATTAATAATACATTTAATTTATATAGCGCTTCTCATCTGCCAAGACAAATCTCGAAGCGCTTTATGAAGTAAAGCAGCCTCCCTGTCTGTGTCCTCGCGCTGTCCTCACATCCCCGGACCCCCAGACTCGGAGGAGCACAGGGATGTCAGTATTGTTTATGAAGCAGGGTATAGAAAGTACATTATTGAAATGAAAATACTATTTATTTACTTGTACAAACCGTGAGCAGCTGGGTGGCTGCAGCATGTGTATTGCAGGACATGTGTAAGCGTGCAAGCGTCTTTGAGTTGTAGAAAAGCGCTAGGCCTATAGGCTATAAATATAATGTATTATTATTATTAGGCCTATCTGTTGGACATGTGTGGTTGGACTCTGTCTCACAGGCAGGTTGCAGTGTAACATCAGAGGAGACTGGGCCTTAGAACTAACCAAACAATGCAGAGATTATTTTTATATAATTGTATTCAATAAACATAAGAAATTAAACAGTATGAAGTGATTTGTAAATAGGAATACAGATTTGACTTAATGTTTTCATAAATATATTTTTCTCCCAGTTTGTCATTATTTTTACCCTCTCAAAGAACCGGAATCGAGAACCGAAAATAACCGGAATCGAAAAGCAGAACCGGAATCGTTAAAATCCAAACGATACCCAACCCTATGTGTGATGTAGTAAAATCTTACCGTTCACTTACGTTAGCGGTGTCGTAAAAACCGTGGGAAAATGTAAAATACGATGGCGAAGAACAATTTTTGTCCATTCTGGACAAGTGAAAAATGTATTCGGACAAGTAAATTGCCAAACTCACTTGTCCATGGACAAGTACTCTCTAAAAACTTTTTCTCACACTGGAGCCACAATTATGTCGTTGTGAATTAACGTAAACATTTTTAAACGTTACGTCAGTTATGCCAGCCTCCATTCACAATGTAGTCATTTATAGACTTTTTATGTAGTTTTACTAAAGATAACAGTGTAAGTTAAACCCAAGACAGTTTAGATTTTAATTTAGCTTATATTACATGCATCAAAACACAACTTATATACAGTTTAAACAAGACATGTCAAATAGTAAGTCTAACAATTAACCAGATTAGCTTAGCTAACTAGATAGTGTTTCTCAGGATAGTTACAAATTATCTGTATGGGTCATTTGCTCTTCTCCCATTCACTATTTTGTTATTCATTGCATTTTATGTAGTCTTACTAAATATGAGACGGTTCAGATATTAATTTGGCTTGTATCACATGCATCAAAACATAATGTATATACAGTTTAAGCAAGACCATTGGTGTGTAAAGTAACTAAGTAAATGTACTCAAGTTCTGTACTTAAAGGTCCCATGTCATGCTTTTCCGGTTATTACCCGTCCCCTTGTGTGTTATGAAGCTTTTTCTGCATGTAAACGGTCTGCAAAGTCACAAACTCTCAAAGTACACCCTGTAGCGAGTACAACTCTAACACAGAAAAGACCTGTCTATGCTGCCCCAGAACGCCTCGTTGGAGATTTCTCTTTTTCTTCCTGGGTACAGTGACGTGCCCGTACCCAAATGGACCCATTGGTCCAAATGGACCAATCCATGGAGCCGTTACGTTACGTCCGCCGAGCCGTTACATTTGGACCAATCCGCGGACTTCCTCACACACACACACTCAATCTTTTCTCAGCTGCAGCCCCGCCGATTTCTCCTCCCTGAGACGGAGGGACGCGGTGAGGCTGTGAGTCGGTGTGTGAGCACACACACAAACTCCCAGCCAGGCTGCGGGTTAGTGTGTGTGTGTTCGGGCTGGGTTTCGCTGTGTCTCGCTGTCTTGCAGACGGCCTCTGGGCTCATAGGGAGGGGGGTGCAGGAGCTCCAACAAGCCGTTTAGGACAGAGAGTGAATACACATACTATACAGAGATGCTGTATGAGAAACCAATGTGAGTTTGGAAAATTGCACAATATAAATCTATTTTAGTATACCTCAACAATGGAATTATGATCAGTAGAAATGGCCATGACATAGGACCTTTAAGTCATCATTTGTGCTACTTTGTACTTCTACCCCAATACAATTCAGAGGTAAATGGTGTACTTTTACTCCACTACATGTATTTAATACCTTTAGTTACTTTACAGATCTGGATGAATGATGTGAAATATAATCAAGTGTTAAATCAGACTTTAGTTCCACCTGGAGTAAATTCACAAGCTACCCTGCAGTATACAAAGTCATTCAAACTAGCTGCACCTTTACCAGCTTTGAGAACACTTTAATGATCAATCATTATAAAACATATCATATATATTATTCTGAAATGGACCAATCTGCACAACGACTACTTTTACTTTTGGTACTTTAACTATATTTTGATGCCAACACTTTGACTTGTAACAGAGTATTCCTACACTCTGGTACTTCTATTCTTACTTAAGTACTTTTCCCACCTGAACAAGACATGTCAAAGTATCTTTACAAGTCTAACCATTAATCAAATGAACCTTAACTAGATAGTGTTTCTCAGGATAGGTAATGTTATCTGTTTGGATCATTTGCTCCGATCCCCATATGTATGTTCCCCTGTGATTTCTTATGTTGTTTGTTTTTCCTAGCACAGAATGGCCTCCAGATTTATCGATGAGAGTGTGATGAAGACCCCTACAAACGTCCGAGTGAAGAAGTTTGTGAACGGAGGGACCCCCATCACCATCCCGGCCTCACCCTTCATGAAGAAGCTCGGCTGTGGGACTGGGGTCAACGTTTACCTCATGGACAGGTTTGTAGTTTTCTCTGTTTGATAAAAAACAAATGTGTCTGATATATCAACACCGGAAAAACAAGACATATGCAAATTCTATGAGCAGTTTCTGTATTGAATAGTCACATATCTTCAGAGGTGGGAAGTAGTGGAGTACAAATACTTCGTTACTGTACTTAAGTACATGTTTCTGGTATCAGTACTTTACTCCACTACTTATTTTTCTGACGACTTTCTACTTTTACTTCTTACATTTTGAACACAAATACCTGTACTTTCTACTTCTTACATTTTCCAAACAGGCTGGTTCCTTTAGTTTGAATGTGTGTTTGGTGGCGTGATCATTATTATTTAGAGTCATTGCGTGCCTATTGATTTGAACACGATCCGTGTATCCATCATTTCCTGGTCTTCTCTAAAGAAGAGGGACCAATGAAAACGTTGTCATGTTGCCGTTGTTCAGCATGGAAACATTCATTAGCTAACAATGACATTATTGTTCTATTAATATAAAGGGAGGTCAGGTACTCTTTAAAACAGCTGCTAGTTATGGGTACTTTTTACTTAAGTACATTTCAAAGCCCATACTTCTTTTAGTCAGTACTTCTACTTTTACCAAAGTATTTTTGAACACGAGTATCTGTACTTCTACTTGAGTAAAGGATGTGTGTACTTTTGCCATCTCTGCATATCTTTCCAAAAGATGTCATGTGTCAACATTTCTGTCACCCATTCCTTCTGCATATGAAATGTTTTCTCTCTGTCCATAAATAATATCCATGTGTTGTTTATTTAATTAATCCTAGAATGGGAAAGCTGAACGCGTCTCCCTGGGCTGTGAAGAAGATCAACACCAAGTGTGCATCCAATCAGATGGCGGTGTATCAGAAGCGCCTGAACGAGGAGGCGAAGGTCTTGAAGGGAATCAACCACCCCAACATCGTTGGTAAGACGTCACTGCAGGAAAATGATTCAGGAGAGAATACATAGATGAATAACTTAATGCTTCTTTGAGTCTCTATTATCAATTACCTGAGTAATACACTGAAGAGACTTAAGGTACAAACTGCTCAATTATCATTGATGATAACTTTGATAAAGGCTTCACAATCTCTACTTCAAATGGACAGCGATAAAACTCCCATTTTCACAAATGCCTGATGAGAAAAATAAGAAAATAAATCTTCAGCAATGATTGTCTTAGATCTCAGCTCACTTTGACAGTTCTCATAAAAGATATTAAAGAAGAGAAAAATATTATCTAGAACAAAAAACAATGCAAGTTCAAATATAAGGATAAAATGAACATGTATAAAGTTAAAATATATATTTGTGATGTGAATGAACTGTAATTTAAACCGGAAAGTACAGGTAATAAGAAGTCAAGCATGAATATACATCCTGGGATGTTATCAGGTAGTAATACAAAGTAGTAAAAATGGAAAAGGAAAGGAGGTGAAGGGACAATATATAAGTAAACATGCTAAAGATCAGGGGTGTCAAACTCAAGGCCCGGGGGCCAAATCCGGCCCGCGACTTCATTTCATGTGGCCCCACAAGAGCTTGCAAAGAATATCATATGTTTATTATACAGTTACATGCCGCTTTACAGAAGCACATTGCCCATAAACTACATTCCCCACAATGCATCTCAAAGTAGACTTTTTTTTCTCGGAATGCTACTTTTTTTTCCAAAATGTAACACTTTTTCCCAAAATTTCACTTATTTTTTTTAGTTTTTCCAGAATTTGGCTTTTCTTTTTAAATCATTTTGTGACATGCGCACTGAAAGAGACTTGCAATTGTTTGCCCTAGACTTCTGCTTTCAGACGTAGTTAATTATGAAGTTATTACCCTATCCGATAATAATCCAATGCAGAGGCAATCATGTAATATAATACATTATTTGATATATATTAAATATTTATGTATATTTATATAGTCTTAAAGTTACAACCGGCCCTTTGAGTGCAACCATAATGCTGATGTGGCCCGTGATGAATTTGAGTTTGACACCCCTGCTCTAGATTCAGGCTGATTGGACAAATGCTTTAACTGTGCTGTCGGCTTTTCCATACTTACTTCCTTACATTTTCTAACCAAGCACAACAATCTGGTGTTGATTATGTTCCTGTCATCTCAACATCGTAGGGTTTCGTGCCTTCACCAAGGCCAATGACGGATCAAAGTGTCTGGTGATGGAGTACGGAGGAGAGCAGTCGCTCAACGACCTGATCGAGAAGAGGAAGGTGGAAGGCCTCAAAGCTTTCCCTGCTGCCAACATCGAGAAAGTAGCGCTGCATGTTGCACGTGGCCTTCAGGTTAACCATAAAGTCACTTCCACCTACATCTTTCTCTGGACTCACTCTGGTGTCTGTATACACTAGAAATGTCAATATTAGTTTATTGTTTATGTCAGCTGCTCTTCCCATTTGAACCCCTTTGAAGTCTCAAGTTATAGTGGAGAGGAGTGTAATCGAGCAGGTAATAGAAGTTCTTATTTTTTCCTTTCTCTCCCTAGTATCTGCACAATGAGAAGAAGCTGCTGCACGGCGACATGAAGTCCTGTAACGTCGTCATCAAGGGCGACTTTGAGACGGTGAAGATCTGCGATGTCGGCGTGTCTCTGCAGCTCGGCGAGAACATGAGAGGTATCGTGAGAGTTCATGTCAGTGAAGATAGAGAGCTTTAATGCCTGCATGATAGTGTTCAAGTTCAGGGACATCTCAAAAATAACAAACTGTGTTCCCCAGCTCCTCAATATAAGAAGAATTTAAAAAAAAAACTGCAAATAGTAGGTCAGTATCAGAAACCTTGTATACAACAGGGAAAATATAGCACATTTTCCTACTTTTTTTTTTATAGCAGGTTACACTTCATTTGGACAAACCTTTTAAAGATACAATTGTAAAGAGTCATTCCTTTGTTGTTCAACCTTGAAGCAATTATCTCAAGGTTTTCGTTTTCAAGTGACAACAGTTTTGGAAATTGAGCGATAGCAAAGCAGCCACAGGACGGATCATATCACTCTTGCAACGTCAATGTAAACCAAGTGTTTTTTGTCAATATGCTCAGACCGTTCAAAGGCCACTTCACGTCTCTGACATTATTATGTAAAGCACCTACTGAGAAAGAAAAACAATGATTTACCTTTTAGCTAAATCAGTCTGTTTGAAATTACATTTTTGTGTAAGCTCATGTATTTCAAAGATTGTGCATCTCTTCCACATTGTTGCATTCAGCTTCATATTTAACCATGACATTAAAGTAATTTAGATATCACTAAACACATCCCTCTACTCTATCACATCAAACAAGACAAGTGATAACAAAAAATGGTGGTGACAGCACGTCGTGTCACGTGACTTGAATTTTGAATTGAGCCGTCCCTTATAGATACTATCTCTTAACGTATGCACACACACCATTTTGAATTGCGCCGTCCCTTGTCCTATCTCTTAACGTCTCCCTGCCGACAGGGACACCCCTCCTGGCATGGTCCTTGGAAGATGCGGCGGTGTTCTGTTTTTTTCCGTCACAGGAACGCGCTTTTCTGGCGGCGAAAAGAATCCCACCAGACTCCTTTGCCCGTCCAACAGAGGGATGTCCTTGTCCTTTTTCCTTTTCGTCATTTCAAGCGATAAAAACTCTCGATCTTCTCTCAAATTATTTTATTTTTCTGGACGCCCCCGGCTCGAGTTCAGGGCATTCCGAGCTGAATAAGAGCGTCAAATGACGGCAAGACGCCCCCCTGGCGGAAACGCTGATTGACTGGAGCACAAAGGATGCTTCAGTCTGACTTTATTGAATCTCCCATTAGATGGTAGCAGTTCATATTCTCTGTTCAGAACATGGTTTGGGTCCCAGATGATGTTGTTGGACAGCCTCTCAGGTTATTATGGTAAGCTGAGTCAGAAAGTCTTTGACAGGGTCGACCAACAATCTTTGAGCAGATTTTAAACAGGTGGAGCAGTTTGGATTTTAAAGCAGTTGACAAACACTTGTACCGGGTAGTATTGCAGTACTGTAGAATAGACTAAATGTCCAATCAGGTTTCATGAATAGTGTTTTCCCTTCTCCTCAGTGTCAGATCCGAAGGCGGAGTACATCGGCACCGAGCCGTGGACACCGAAGGAAGCTCTGGAGGAGGGAGAGATCACGGACAAGGCGGACATCTTTGCCTACGGGCTGACGCTGTGGGAGATGATGTCGCTGGCCATGCCTCACCTGGAGATGCTGGAGGGTGAGGACAACGAAAAAGAAGTAGATGAGGAGGAAGATGAAGGTGAGACAGACGCTCTGTGGCCTCAGGAAGCATGAATTTCACACTTTGTCAACACAAATTCCTTCAGGAGCCACATTTTAGTACATTTTAGACTTGTTTTACTGAAATATTTTGGTGTTTCCATGCATATTAGATACACATTTGTAGCTTATTGGAAACAAATACTTCATAGCTGTTATTAAATATATGAGAATCACATTTTTATGGCATACTACTAAGTATTTCTGTTGGCATAAACTGTGACTTTTAAAGACCATCGTAGGTTTAGTGGTACAAATCTGTTGTGAGATGAGCTGCAATATCTTCTTTATACTGTGACTTTTTATATTTTTATTTTACAACAATACAATACTATGACTTTAAACTGCTTTTTTTTATACAATTCTGTGTCTTAGTATGGCATGAAAAGTCACAGTATACTATGTCATTAGTAGTCTCTAAAAGATCTTCAAATTATACACATTTTGGTTAAGGTTATTGAAAATTGGGAACGTCTGTGGATAAAAAGCTTCTTATGGTTGATATTTTTTGACATTTTATGCCGCTACATTCTAATCTCTAACCTTCAAATTATACAGTCACATTTTGGTTAAAGGTGGGGTAGGTAATTCACTTCAGAAACACTTTTTGTTATATTCCATGGAATGCTCTTAACATCCCGATAGCAATGAATACATTAAATCAGGCATCCTCAAAGTCCGGACTCCGGTCCGGATCCGGACCGAACCACAACTGTCTCTGGACTCTGAGCAAATTATACTTTTCATATGTATTATCTGTGTTATCTGCGAGACATCGCCACAACGCAACGAGTCAAAATTCTCCGCTATGTCCACTGCAAACAGCGCTCTGCATGTCCGACTGTTCCAATGTCTGTGTGTGTCTATCAACGCATTGGTCCAATCACATTCAGCATCCCGTCAGCGTTTTTGTCCCCCACCAACAGTCTGCGAATCAGAGGCAGAGTAGGGCGGGTCTTCGCGGAATGCGGGTGGGGAAAAATGCGTGTCTCGTCTCTCCCCAGCTGCCACCCCAGTTGGCAGCTTTGTTTTGAAAGAAAAGTTGTGGCTCATCGGACATTTATGAGAGAAAGTCTCTAATGTCCGAGTGCAAGTGAATGCAGCACAAGACCACGTCTTGTAACCCCTCCCCCGGCCCTGGCGCGAGCGTGGAAATATGATTGGCGGCGATTTAATTTGAACGGGACGGTGCAAAACGAGAAGCATTCGGACCCAAGTACTGAAGGAATGAGGTATTTGCGGTCTACAATAACAGAGAAGAGACTGTCAAGTTTGGCTGTACTCAGCATTGAATCAAAACGCACTAAAGCTGTTGATCTTAATAAGTTTGTGAGGCGTTTCGCTGAACAAAATGGTAATCGCCGCATTCAGCTGTAATAGACATGTCAACTTGATGCTCTGCTCACGGATGAGCATACAAAACTGTTAAGATGATGACCTTACGTGTGTAAATATATTTTTTTCTCTGTGGGGGTCTGCCCCCAAAAAACAGTTTTAAGTCCTGAGAAAGTCAAATAAGACGGTGTGTAAAACTACACTGCCCAGCCAAAAAAAAGTAACCACTTTAGGCCAGTAGGTAAGGACATTCCACTGGATAATAACTGAAGTATAAAAGAATGCATGACTGAAGTGTTTGAAGGCAAACAAAAAGAGGAAATAACAGGTCAAATCAAGCAAATCCCCCTCTCAGATTCCACAGCAACCAGAAGAACATAAATACTGGCTGGTGATTTGATTAATCAGCTTTGTGATGGAATAAAAAATGCACAGTGCATTTCCTTAGCTGTGGATGAGTCTACTGACACCACTGACAATGCTCAGTTGCTGGTGTTTGTGAGTTTTTATGATGAGGCAAAGGGGGAGTTTGTTGAAGATGTGTTGGGCCTGACGAACCTCAGTGGACACACAAGGGGGCAAGACATTTATAAAGCAATAATGGGAATGCTGAATGAAAGAGGGTGCAGCTGCCTTTATTCATAACTGTGCAGCTCTTACACTGCGACTCTGAGGGATCAAGCACAGACACAATAACAATGAAAACTGCTGCATACAGATTATTTTTGTTTTTGCAACCTCGTGTTAAGAATCTTGTTGCAATTGTTTGAATGACCGTAATAAACGGACCTTTGTCTTATTGAAAAATGTCTTTGGACCTTTAAGATTTGTATTTGAGTACCCCTGCATTAAATGCTTTGACAATAAATACATAAACAAATGTCATCTGTGGAAGCCGTGGCGCTGTAAAAAGCACGACCAATCATCTGAGCCAGCCCGGCTAAAATAACTGGATGGCCTACCTGCCTGTCAGCCTTCCATCTGTGCACAAACTTATCTCGTGCCCTCATTGGTCATGTGGCGTTCGTGTGTGTTGGAGGAGGGGCTCTGTAAGGAAGTCTGAAGGAAGAGGCAGATTTTTTCCGGTTGTGTACTTTCAAATTCTAGCGCACTCGAGCTGGTTTCTCCATTCTTACCTACCCTACCTTTAAGGTTATCCAAAATTGGAAACGTCAGTGGATAAACTGGTTGATTTGTTTTGACATTTTAAGCCGCTACATTCAGACCAGTTTTTACTGATCGTTTTAACATGTTGCGTTTGTGTTTCAGACAAATCGATGGAGGTCAGTTTCGACGAGGACGCGTACTACGACAGGTTGGGCACGCGGCCGGCGGTGGACCTCGAGGCTCTCGGCAGCTCGTACCGGAGGATGGTGGAGCTCTTCTACGTGTGCACTGAGGAAAACCCCAAGAAAAGACCCTCAGCCGCACAGATCCTCCAGGCTTTAGAGAGCAACGACCCGCTGAATAAAACCCCCAGCGAGATGATCGTCATCGACTAAATCTGCAAGTTAGTTATCTAGTTTAGGATCCAGACTATTATTTAAAGGCTGGTTTAAGATATGTTGCGAATTTCTCTTATTTACTATCCAGAAAATGTAAATGTTTCGGATCTGGACTAAATGTAGGAAAACACCAGGCGCTGCTGAATGGTTGATTTTGGCGTGAATTAGAAAAACAAATCGTTATACTGTCCACGCTTTCAGTAGCATCTATTTGTGTTGTCTTTGTTATACAGTATTTCCTTTTCCATGTATTTCAACTTCTACAATGTAAATGTTTCTACTTACTGTTTCTCTTATGTGTTTGTTTCTGCACTTCTGTAAACATTCATGTCTCGATCAAACTCTTGAGCTGTCCTGTGTTTTTTTATCTTCTTTGTATGTTGCGCTTGTTTATTATCGGCTATGATAGAATTAAAGAAATATAGAATGAAGTTGTTTTTGTATTGTTATTTGAGCTAAGCTGCAATACTGTGTGCTTGTATTTTAGGTATTAAAATCATGCTTAGCAATTTATTTCAAATAGGAAGTATTAGGAACTCTAAAGAAAACAGTGGTTATTATTTGATGCTAAAACGAGATTATTTTATGAGGTTTTGTTGTATGTTATATTCCAACCCAGTCTCACGGCATTTTGTGTTATAGTCACGACATTTAATCTATTGATTCGTGTTCACCAACACGGTTTCCCCATTTTTTTCGTGTCACACAGAACGATTTTAAAAGCAATGTAAATAATAACAAATTAGAAGGAAAAAAATATGTTAAAAAAATACAGATTTCAGTATTCTGACACAGAACGATTTTAGAAGCAATGTATTTCTATTGGTAGTACGTTTCGTGCCTGCACCAAATCATATCAAATTAGAAGGAAAAAAAGATTTAAAAAAATACAGATTTCCGTATTCTGAGCCCCATTTCTTTTCCTCGCGGACGGCAAAAAAAGTCCGACATTATACGATTTAAAATAAAAACAATAATCGTGGCTTGATATTGAGTAAGAAAGTGTTTTTATGAACCACACAGCTTCCGGTCTTCCAAGACCCGACCGGACAAAAAGACCTGGTGCAGGCACGAAACATACTACCAATAGAAATACATTGCTTTTAAAATCGTTGTGACACGAAAAAAGGGGAAAATCGTGTTGGTGAACACGAATCAATAGATTAAATAAATGTTGTGACTATAACACGAAATGCCGTGAGACTGGGTCGCATATTCTAAAGATTTATAGTGTTCATCTTTGCGGTTAATATAAAGCTACAGCAGTTCGCTACCGTAGCACAAATACTGGAACGAGCTAGATTTGTATTTGTAGTCACACAGATACTTTTTAAAGGAAAAATTATATAAAAAAGATTTAAGAGAACTGTTAGTCAGGGTATATGCAGGAATCCTGAAGACAAATGTAATACCTTTTGAGACCTTTTTTAAGACCCTTTCCATACATTTTAAGACCTCGTCGCCACTTCGAGTTCTAACCGGTTACATTGGCGACACACTTTACCTCACATTGACTATACACAGTATTGATTGTCCTTCCTCCTTATCTTCCAACCATTTGGACGCAAACTTGCATTTCCCCATAACGATGTTGTTTAACAACCGGCGTAAACGGACCTTCGCGCGCTATCAAGCAGTGAGCGCGCGATGTCCTGTTCAGATGACGTCACATCCAACGGGATGCCATAAATAAACTCCACAGAATCACACTACACACCTACGCAATGATTACATTCAGGCAAAACTGTAGAATACAACCTCTTTGGACAATTGATATACTTATTGAAAACAAGCTACAAAATGTAATACCTTAGGAAATGCCGTTTAATACTTTTTAATAGCCTTAATTTTCACTAAATTGATCCATCAACTTTTAATACTTTTTAAGACCCCGTGGACACCCTGGTTAGTGTATAAAAAAAACAGGTTCAAGAAACAATTTTAGGCAATATGTTTAATGTATTTACAAAGTAGAATGGCCTCCACATCTCAAACAGGTCTATTAACATATTTTCCTTCCAAAAATGTTCAGAAAAACGTCCAACTGGAAGTACCATCAAAAAGGAAAAACGTATCAAAAGGAGGCCTCTCGGTTTCTTTGATACAAAAATGGAAAATATTTTCAGTCCCTGCCCAAGCTGCTCATTAAGCAGAATATAAACATCTGAATACAAAGCACTGCCAATATACACAACATTCAACAGCAGAACGGAATATAAATACTGAGCGATAACAGGCGCATCATTAACCTCTGAAAACTCAACATACTTCACCCACTAAATGTCGTTTGAATTATTAAAAACTCCATGTTTTCCTGAATATTTCAAGCACACTTTGTTCATCTCACATGCCTCCAGTGACACAATGCTCTAAAACACAACCCAGAAAGGTCTTGATGAATGTATTAAATGTGATCTGTCTAGCAGCAAAACTGTATCAGATTTAAATTGACATAGTTTCGTGTCTAAAAGAGCATTTTAAATAGTAACGTTAGTGTTTGGCAAGTAGTGTGCCTACGACTTTATTAAAAAAACCTTTGATTAAACTGCATTGTTTTTCTATTAAAACGCAGCCCTGATTTACTTTACCCAATTCTTTATTCAATGTGGAGGTTTGCCAGAAAAGACCTTCAGATGTAGGGTGACTACAGATGAAGATTTTGTGGGTGAAGTGTTGCTTTAATCCTGAACACAGAACGTATCGTAACTAAAGATCTGAAGCTTAAACACTCTTCAATACAATCTAACGCCTAGTCCACATAAGAACCTGAACAAGTATTGCTTTGCATATGAAAGACAATTTAACGATTGCCGGAAGGTGTGTTAATACGCAATACTTATAATGAAACGTGAGAGTTAAAACAGTAATGCATCCTCAAGCTTTTTACTTCATGTGATGAAGTTGTAAACGAGGAAGGTCGGTGTGTTGGAGAACTTTGTAGCAAACTGTTTGCCGTCAGGTGTCGGGTCGGAGAAGGCGATCTCCTGCTTCGTGAGGTGGCTGCCGTACACGAAGGTGCTCCTTTAAGAAAACAAGGAAAAGGGAAGAACACTCAGTAAAACCATGTTTTTTTAAGTAGTGACAGGTTGTCCATATGTCGAAATTCAGCATTATCTGTGTAAGGATGGTTTATTAATGACATTTAACATTTCTTTTTGACCCTCAAAACAATTGTATCATAACCAGAGCTACACAAATTAAACAAGCAGTTATCTATTAAATGCATCTATTAGGGCTGTCAGTCGATTAAAATATTTAATCGCGATTAATCGCAAATTAATCGCACATTTTGTATCTGTTCTAAATGTACCTTAGAGGAATATTTTTCAAGTTTGTAATACTCTTATCAACATATGAGTGGACAAATATGCTTTATGCAAATGTTTGTTTATTATCATTGGAACAATGACAAATATTCTCCTGAATATTCTCAACACAACAACCTGGAACCTCTCTCTCTCTTCACTCTCTCCAAACCCTGTCTACTTCTCTGCACTGAGCCAGTTGCTCAAACAGACAAGCCTGTTTACAGTTGTTGGCGAAATGCTGCTCCTCTGTCTTCATAACAGTCAAAGCATGAGACTGAAGTTCCCACTGTGGGTCAAAATAATGTGATGTGCAGTCGACACGTTGGATGCGATCCGAATGATCTAACGCAGCCCCTCGTCCTCCACAATGTTAAGCTGTAGCCACCCATTTAGCTACGCTGTTGTTGTCCAGGCGTCTCCCCGGCAAACTTTCAAGCGTGGTCTGCCGCAAGCGAGCGGCAGGAGCGGGGCTGTCGGCATCAGCTGTGTGCTTGGCTTTAAAAGCACCTTTTTTTGTATCCATATCTCTCGCTAGAAACTCCCACCATCCAACTAACAACATCAAGCCTTTGGGCTCTGAAACTACGGGGCGGGCCGAGGACAAATACACATGCGTTAATCGCACGTTAAAATAATTAGTGGCGTTAAAAAAATGTTGCGTTAACTTGACAGCCCTAGTATCTATATTCTTTTCATTCATTTAAAAAAGACGAGAGGAAGGAGAAATATTAGAGAGCATGTGGTCAACTCCTGACGTTTTGAACAACTCACTTTTACTTGTGAACTGAACTAAAAGGTTTTAGAAATGGCTACAAAGACACATTTATAAACAATAGGTTATTTCTTAACATTACAGTTTTAAATCATTACCCTGAGAATTTGTACAAAAGAAACAAGAAGACATTAAAGGTCACCTATTATACTGTTTATCATCAATATATTATAGGTCTCAGATATATACAGAGCCTGTCTCTGATTGGCTGAAACACCAAACAGATCATTGCAGCATCCCATAATCCCCTCTGTTTCAGCCCTGTTTCCAAAGTGCTGATTCTCTGTCTGTTACTTTAGATGAAAATAAGGAGCCCCTCCCCACGCCCCTCTGAGAGAGATTTGGTTAAAAAGAACACAATGGTGCTCTAGGAGGAGATTCAGGTGATAAGGTGGGGGGGGCGGTTACCTTGGTTGGTGATTGGCTAATGGTTACACAAGACAATAAGTCGTTATGACATCATCAAGTGGCCAAAATCTGATCAGCTCATTTTCAGACAGGTTTTTATATAAATGGATCAGGACAAAAAGAGAGGGGGTCTTTGTTCCTGAAACTTTCAGAGTCTCTTTACACAGAGGGGACACATGTTGATGTAGAAGAGACATGAAGAAGTGGATTTTGCATAATAGGTGACCTTTAAGATTTGTGTTGTACCTGACGGTGTCCAGCATGCGTGTGGCGATGCCCTGTCGCCGGGCCAGGCTGAAGACCCAGATGCGGCTGATCCCACAGAGAGCCGGCTCGGGGACGGTGGAGCAGCACCAGGCGCGGTGTCGCTCCATGAAGTCGTCCTTCGTCATGTCTTTGTGATGCTCCGGCTGCTCCAGCACTCTGTACGCCTGAGGAGACACACCAAGGAGCGATTAGGCTCCGAACAATTAACTGCAAAGAGTTGAAAAGTCACAAACCTACGTGATTTCACTGAGATTTCATGGAGGGAATTGGCGTTGTTCTCAGAGAAAGTATAAAAAGGATACAAAAGGTCAGAAATGTGATTTATAACATGCCTGTATTCATTTTATTTGTATGCATGTAGATCAAAGTCAAGATCAACTTTATTGTCAATCTTTCAGTTTGTGTACAGACAGATCAAAATACCGTTTCCCACAATCCCGAATACAAAAACATATAAAAATATGTATATCCTATAAATACACACAATGAACAGACACATTTATACATATGACACATAAATAAAAGCACAACAATCAATATATACAAGATGCTGTTTCAAACTTGTTATACTTAACTTGAGCATTATTTGCAAATATGATGCATGGCACTGCAAATAAAGGCTTTTACTAAGATATTTTTGTTTGTCTTTCGGCCCCCACACACACACACACACACACACACACACACACACACACACACACACACACACACACACACACACAACACACACCACACACACACACACACACACACACACCACACACACACCACACACACACACACACACACACACACACACACACACACACACACACACACACACACACACACACACACACACACACACACACACCTGTCTGATGGGCTCAGCGACGAGGCAGCCCACCACCATGCGCTCAGAGTTGATGAACAGGTACGTCCTCGCCTGCGCCGGTCTGCTCAGAGTCAGCTGCTGGAAACCCAACTCGCTATCCGCTATGTGTCGAACGTCATCCGCCTGAAAACAAACACACATGATTGATTTCCAGCAAGCTGAACTGTGAGTTTAGAGACTTAAAATGGAGAAACAAGTTAAATCTCACACCTTTTTGATGGCGTATTTGGGATCACCTGGCATAACAAGGATGATTTTTCCATCCCAGAACTCTGCAACGATACGCTCCTTCTTCCAGCCCTGAAAACACAACAGAGAGAAGAAGCTGTAGTTTTTTTCCCGTGAAACAAAGTCATGCCAGCCGTCTTGGTAGAAGAAGTGTGTAAAATAACTAACTACTTAACATAAAAACAAGCTACATAAACTATTACAGTGGCAACAAAAGAGAAAAGACTGAAGGGACAGTAAAAGGTTAAAGTAATATAAGAAAGTAGTCCCTATCAGATCATAGAGCAGTTTAATTAGGAGTACTACAGGTCTATTGCGTTGAAAAGAACCACTTGATTGTCCCTCACTATGACAATTATGCACTGTTACGAAACATCCCTTTTGCTATTGTATAAAGTTCATGAACATTGTATAAGATGCACATCGGAAAACAAAGAGGACAATGAGAAGGGGACGGTTTCAATGTTTACTGTTCCCTTATTGCAAAGGATTACTACTCCCTGCTAGGTGTCAAAGTTCAGTCAGAGAGATTTTTACCACAAATTTGATGGATTCGAGGAAGCGCTGGTGGAACTGGTTGTGTTGGAAGTTGTCCTCCGTGTTGTCCAAGCTGTACACCATCCCACAGGAGCTGCAGGTCGTCGCTCCGAACTGCTTCTGACCTGCGTCCTGAGCGGGGAAATGGAGAGAAACATTGAGTGAACACACAAAAAGAAAAATACACTTAAAGGTCACCTATCATGCTATTTTTAGGCAATAGCAGAGGTCTCAGATATATAAAAATATATAAAAAACATGTCTATGAAGTGTTTTGCTCAAAATACCAAACAGATCCCCATTCTAGCCATGCCTCATATCCCTCTGTTTCACTTCCTGTTTCAAAAGTGCTGATTTGGGGTATAAAGCTTTTTTTAAAAAAAAAATTGATAAATAAAAAAGGAGGGGTCTGAGCTCATGCGGGACCCGGCAGCTACTGTCTAAACTAAATACTGCCGTGATGAAACGCCATATCATGGATTATCAAGGATTATTTCTGAAACAGTATGGAGCTCAAAGGCTTTCTCTCTTGCCGGTTATACCACAAGGTGAGTTCCTTTTTATTTCCTGCTTCTTCACACACATGCTCTCCAGTACAGGTTAGCTCTGAGTGTTAGCGATGCTAATGTAAACAGACCATATTACGTCCAAAACAGTCGGGCATTGTTTCTGATAGCAACGTTTCTGATAGGGCCGTGGGTGTAAAGCCAGCCTACATTTCCAATATTACGTCATATCGGACGCAAATCTGGATCAGCTCCGTTGTAGCCCCGTTTTTAGAGATTTGGGTACGGCGGAAAAGAGAGAGGGTTTTATTTTCTGACGCTGCGTGAGTTCCCCGACACACCGGGGACACATATTTATGTATAAAAGACATAAAAAGTGCATTTTACATGATAGGTCCCCTTTAAGTGACTTACTCATTTTTCCTCCCCTTCTTTTAACCTGATTGTTTAATATAGTGTAGTTTGCATTAAATCCTAAAATGTTTAATAATAGCCAAGAAAAATATGCTGCCTTCAATCCATCAGTCTTCTAACATATACTCTGGGTCCACTTAAAGGTGGGGTATGTCATTTTGGAGAAACCAGCTCGAGTGCGCTAGAATTTGAAACTACACAACCGGAAAAAATCTGCCCCTTCCTTCAGACTTCCTTACAGAGCCCCTCCTCCAACACACACGAACGCGCACATGACCAATGAGGGCACGAGATAAGTTTGTGCACAGATGGAAGGCTGACAGGCAGGTAGGCCATCCAGTTATTTTAGCCGGGCCAGCTCAGATGATTGGTCGTGCTTTTTACAGCGCTACGGCTTCCACAGATGAAATATTTGTATGTATTTATTGTCAAAGCATTTAATATATTCATTGCTATCGGGATGTTAAGAGTATTCCATGGAATATAACAAAAGTGTTTCTGAAGTAAATTATATACCCCACCTTTAAGGAGAGTATTTGATGACAGTTTCATAAAATCCAATCCTTTAAAATTGTATGCCTGAGATTTCTTCTTTCATTGGGGCATGTTTTTCTAACAGTTGCGGATGGCATTGCAAAAGGAATATGTCAATGCTGCTATAAACTTGCCACAATACGTTTTTATAAAATATTTTAACGTCTGTAAAATCATAATTACAAGTAAGGATGGAAAGAATGGTACTTTGTTTCTGTTAGGGATGATGATATTTAGCGCAAGCTCTAGCTGCCAGATCTATTTAAAAATTGCCCCTCCTCTTAAAGATGTAAACATAAACGTACGATGATGAGCTGGTCGTCGTCCTGTTTCTCCTTCCTCCTGCGAACAGGTCGCTCTTTGACTGCAGGAGTACTCAGTAATGCTGTCGGGGCGGAGGGGTGCTGCAGGCAGGCTCATCTGGGGCTGCAGGGCTGCATTTCTTAACCTGCACAACAACCAATAACAGAAGATGCACTGGAATTGTAGTGGGTTAATGCAACATACATGGCAATTAAGGGGTTTGACATTCAAAGTGAGAGATGAATTTTTAAAAATCAAAAGGCTGATACATCTACAACATGTGGGAAGAACATTCACCAGAACATCAAAGCTTAACTTTGTTTTATGCTGTGCAAATTTCCCTTTTTCTCACAAAAGTCATCTCTCTTTTTTGCACGACTGATGACTAAACAGACCGTCTCACCTTTTGGAGGCAGAGCCAAAGATGGGATACACCCCTGCAGCATCTGTGGAGAAAATACAATAATATATTTTAAATAAAGCTAAATATATCGAACTGTGGTACTGGAACTTCTAACAACTTTGTGTGTGTGTGTGTGTGTGTGTGTGTATGCGTGTGTGAGTGTGTCTATGCGTGTGTGTGTGTCTGTATGTGTGTATGCGTGAGTGTGTGTGAATGCTTGCGAGTGTGTGTCTGTATGTGTGTATGCGTGAGTGTGTGCATATGTGTGTCTGTATGTGTGTATGCGTGTGAGTGTGTGTATGCGTGTGAGTGTGTGTATGTGTGAGTGTGTGCATATGTGTGTGTATGTGTGTATGCGGGAGTGAGTGTGTATGCGTGTGTGTATGAGTGAGATGGGTGTGTGTGAGTGTGTGAGTGTATTCGTGTGTGTGAGTGTATGCGTGTGTGTGTATGCGTGTGTGAGTGTGTGTATGCGTGTGTGTGTATGCGTGTGTGTATGCGTGTTTGTGTATGCGTGAGTGTGTGTGAGTGTGTGTATGTGTGTGTATGCGTGTGAGTGTGTGTCTGTATGTGTGTATGCGTGAGTGTGTGCGTATGTGTGTCTGTATGCGTGAGTGTGTGTGAGTGTGTATGCGTGTGTGTGTATGAGTGAGTGTGTGTGTGTGTGAGTGTGTGTGAGTGTGTGTGTGACTGTATGCGTGTGTGTGAGTGTGTATGTGTGTGTGAGTATGCGTGTGTGTGAGTGTTTGTGTATGCGTGTGAGTGTGTGTATGCATGTGTATGCATGTGTATGTGTGTGTGTGTGATGAGTGTGCGTGTGTGTGTGAGTGTATGCGTGTGAGTGTATGTGAGTGTATGCGTGTGAGTGTATGTGAGTGTATGTGAGTGTGTGTGTGTGTACCTTTGGGTGGGCTAGCAGCAGGACTTATATCACTCAGGTCTAAAATGGGCTTAGAGCCTCCATCCTGGAAGGAGAGTGCAACACAATGAGCTTTTGTTCATGAAAATAAATTGACAAATCAACATTTAATGTACAAAGTTGTTGACAGTGTTTGTTTCTTCTGTACCTGAACACTGAGGGATGAGGCTGTGGAGGCGGGACTTGCTGTTGGAGTCCTTGACAACACGATCGACAGCCCCTTGGTGATCCCATACGCCTCAAACAGCATTTTAGGAGAGCTGCAGGAGGAAGATGAAGGGTGTTGAAGACCTAGAACAATGATTTTCTACTCACTCCGTAGTCTAGTTACACATTTGGTCACAGGATACCAAAACATTCGATGATGCATTCGGAAATATTTTGTGCCAAATGGTGTGATGTTAGTGTCACTACTAAAGTACCCGAATGGCTCTGGAGTTTCAGGCTCTTCAGAAAAGGAGTCCATCCAGTCTAACGGGTCAAACTTTGGTCTCTGTTTGGCGCTCGGCTCGATGTCTTCTGTCGTGACCGGAGGGACGGCCGTCTGCAGGAAACAAACACGATAAGTTAACAGCAGCTGGAGACAATATATGCTCCTGAAGATGTGTAGAAATACCATTGTAAAAACTGATGTACAAATGTTTGTGTCTTAACTAGCACATGCCTCAGGTCCCTAGTTAGTTTTGGCACAAATCTGCTTGAATCAAATTTAAGCAGCCCTCTCTCAGGCTCAATAATGATTCATCAACTTTAACAGTAGGTCCCACTGAGGACTCAAGGGCTTTATTTTGTAATTATGCACAATCGTAACATTATAGTTTTGTCACTACAAATCTTAAGTCTGAGGCTCCTCCAGCAATGGGAAATACATATATATAAGACTATAAACCAGGGGTGTCCAGACTGCGCATTTGGCCCCCGGACCATTTTGAATCGGCCCTCAGCCAATTCTAAAAGTATAATGAAATATGGCCCACAAATTAAACATCTGCTATTGTACTTCTTAACCCTTGTGTTCTGTTCGAAAGCTGTTACCGTTCATGGTGTTGACGGGTAAATTTTGACCCATGATTTATCTCAGTCCAAAACACAAAAGAAAAATGAATATCATCCAATATTGTTTTAACTACATCATAATTAACTTATTATGCATTCATAACCGTACAATCCTGTTGTAATTTAATGTTATGGCCCAAAACACATTACACCACATATTGCACACGTGCATGTGTGGGTTCAGGTTCAAGTGTTAGTGTTGGATGTGAGGTCCACCCCAAAAAAAGCAGGTTAAAATAATTAAATAGCTTACATGTTCTTTTAGTAAACACTGAAAACGGGTCCCATAGACCCAAACAGCACACAAAGGTTAAAGGTAAGCATATAATAATGTTAAAATGTGCTAAATATATACACTGCAAAAAAACAAAAAAAGAGGAGTAAAAGTAGCTCACGACTTGTTTTATTTTTTGAAAGTAGCCCTCATTCTAAAAAAGGTTGGAGACCCCTGCATTAGAGCGTAAAAACTGTAACTTTAAGTATCTGAAATAAATATGTGTACTGAAACAAATACCAATAACTGTATTGCATTGTTTTCTTATGCGCAATTACTTCATACTGTCTGTCTTTTTCGTCCTGCATTTATTGTGCCCCCCTCAGAAAATAACTGGCCCCAGCCTGGCCCCCCCAGTCAAATTGGTCTAGAACCGCCACTGGTTGACAGGGGGTCGCCAGTCTCTGGCACTGTGATTTTGGGGGTCGCGGGCTGAAAAGTTTGGGAACCCCTGTTCTAACATATACTTTGGGTCCACTTAAAGGTGTGGTAGGTAATTTTGGAGAAACCAGCTCGAGTGCGCTAGAATTTGAAAATACACAACCGGAAAAAATCTACCACTTCCTTACAGAGCCCCTCCTCCAACACACACGAACGCGCACATGACCAATGAGGGCACGAGATAAGTTTGTGCACAGATGGAAGGCTGACAGGCAGGTAGGCCATCCAGTTATTTTAGCCGGGCCGGCTCAGATGATTGGTCGTGCTTTTTACAGTACTAAGGCTTCCACAGATGAAATATTTGTATGTATTTATTGTCAAAGCATTTAATATATTCATTGCTATCGGGATGTTAAGAGTATTCCATGGAATATAACAAAAAGTGTTTCTGAAGTAAATTATATACCCCACCTTTAAGGAGAGTATTTGATGACAGTTTCATAAAATCCAATCCTTTAAAATTGTATGCCTGAGATCAACTTCTTTCATTGGGGCATGTTTTTCTAACAGTTGCGGATGGCATTGCAAAAAGAAATATGTCAATGCTGCTATAAACTTGCCACAATACGTTTTTATAAAATATTTTAACGTCTGTAAAATCATAATTACAAGTAAGGATGGAAAGAATGGTACTTTGTTTCTGTTAGGGATGATGATATTTAGCGCAAGCTCTAGCTGCCAGATCTATTTAAAAATTGCCCCTCCTCTTAAAGATGTAAACATAAACGTACGATGATGATCTGGTCGTCGTCCTGTTTCTCCTTCCTCCTGCGAACAGGTCGCTCTTTGACTGCAGGAGTACTCAGTAATGCTGTCGGGGCGGAGGGGGTGCTGCAGGACATCTGGGGCTGCAGGGCTGCATTTCTTAACCTGCACAACAACCAATAACAGAAGATGCACTGGAATTGTAGTGGGTTAATGCAACATACATGGCAATTAAGGGGTTTGACATTCAAAGTGAGAGATGAATTTTTAAAAATCAAAAGGCTGATACATCTACAACATGTGGGAAGAACATTCACCAGAACATCAAAGCTTAACTTTGTTTTATGCTGTGCAAATTTCCCTTTTTCTCACAAAAGTCATCTCTCTTTTTTGCACGACTGATGACTAAACAGACCGTCTCACCTTTTGGAGGCAGAGCCAAAGATGGGATACACCCCTGCAGCATCTGTGGAGAAAATACAATAATATATTTTAAATAAAGCTAAATATATCGAACTGTGGTACTGGAACTTCTAACAACTTTGTGTGTGTGTGTGTGTGCGTGTGTGTGTGTATGCGTGTGTGTGAGTGTGTGTGTATGCGTGTGTGTGTGTCTGTATGTGTGTATGCGTGAGTGTGTGTGTGTATGCGTGTGAGTGTGTGTCTGTATGTGTGTATGCGTGAGTGTGTGCGTATGTGTGTCTGTATGTGTGTATGCGTGAGTGTGTGTGAGTGTGTGTGTGTGTGTGTGTGAGTGTGTATGAGTGAGTGAGTGTGTGTGAGTTTATGTGTGTGTGTGAGTGTATGCATGTGTGTGAGTGTGTGTGTGAGTGTGTATGTGTGTGTGTATGTGTGTGTGTATGTGTGTGTGTATGCGTGTGTGTGAGTGTGTGTGAGTGTGTATGTGTGTGTGTATGTGTGTGTGTATGCGTGTGTGTATGCGTGTGTGTGTATGCGTGTGTGTGTATGCGTGTGTATGCGTGTGTGTATGCGTGTGTGTGTGAGTGAGTGTGCATGTGTGTCTGTGTGTGTATGCGTATGTGTGTGTGTGTATGTGTGTGTACCTTTGGGTGGGCTAGCAGCAGGACTTATATCACTCAGGTCTAAAACGGGCTTAGAGCCTCCATCCTGGAAGGAGAGTGCAACACAATGAGCTTTTGTTCATGAAAATAAATTGACAAATCAACATTTAATGTACAAAGTTGTTGACAGTGTTTGTTTCTTCTGTACCTGAACACTGAGGGATGAGGCTGTGGAGGCGGGACTTGCTGTTGGAGTCCTTGACAACACGATCGACAGCCCCTTGGTGATCCCATACGCCTCAAACAGCATTTTAGGAGAGCTGCAGGAGGAAGATGAAGAGTGTTGAAGACCTAGAACAATGATTTTCTACTCACTCCGTAGTCTAGTTATACATTTGGTCACAGGATACCAAAACATTCGATGATGCATTCGGAAATATTTTGTGCCAAATGGTGTGATGTTAGTGTCACTACTGAAGTACCCGAATGGCTCTGGAGTTTCAGGCTCTTCAGAAAAGGAGTCCATCCAGTCTAACGGGTCAAACTTTGGTCTCTGTTTGGCGCTCGGCTCGATGTCTTCTGTCGTGACCGGAGGGACGGCCGTCTGCAGGAAACAAACACGATAAGTTAACAGCAGCTGGAGACAATATATGCTCCTGAAGATGTGTAGAAATACCATTGTAAAAACTGATGTACAAATGTTTGTGTCTTAACTAGCACATGCCTCAGGTCCCTAGTTAGTTTTGGCACAAATCTGCTTGAAACAAATTTAAGCAGCCCTCTCTCAGGCTCAATAATGATTCATCAACTTTAACAGTAGGTCCCACTGAGGACTCAAGGGCTTTATTTTGTAATTATGCACAATCGTAACATTATAGTTTTGTCACTACAAATCTTAAGTCTGAGGCTCCTCCAGCAATGGGAAATACATATATATAAGACTATAAACCAGGGGTGTCCAGACTACGCATTTGGCCCCCGGACCATTTTGAATCGGCCCTCAGCCAATTCTAAAAGTATAATGAAATATGGCCCACAAATTAAACATCTGCTATTGTACTTCTTAACCCTTGTGTTGTGTTCGAAAGCTGTTACTGTTCATGGTGTTCGCGGGTCAATTTTGACCCATGATTTATCTCAGTCCAAAACACACAAAAAAAATGACTATCATCCAATATTGTTTTAACTACATCATAATTAACTTATAATGCATTCATAACCGTACAATCCTGTTGTCATTTAATGTTATGGCCCGAAACACATTACACCACATATTGCACACGTGCATGTGTGTGTTCAGGTTCAAGTGTTAGTGTACATATTCTTTGAGAAAGGTGGAGTTCCCGTGGGGGAAGGGGGGCAGAGGGAGGTGAGACCAGGTGCATGTTGCGAAAATATTATTGTTACAGTTGATGAAGGGGTGGGGGAGGGGTGTCTAAAGTCAAAGATGAATCTTGATTGGGCCAAATTTGACCCCGAGTCACCCACAACAATTCAGCTGGGTCTCCCCAGACCCCAACACCAAATTATACACTTTTTTTAGAGACCCTCTAAACCTCTGAAACCCTCTGGAGAGCTGGGATGTAGGCTGTTGTGTTTCTTAAAGGATTTTCAAGTATCAAGAATAATTTACCTACATTGGATTGATTTTTCCAACTTATAACTTAACTTATAAGGCGATATTAATCACCTCTAGTGAGCGGCCCAGCCCTTCGTATATTTTTCTGTATGTGGCCCTCGGAGAAAAAGGTTTGGACATCCCTGCTATAAACGGTAGTGCAAGAGAATGTTGGAAGTGGCTAATCAGTGTGAGAAAAAGTTTTTAGAGAGTACTTGTCCATGGACAAGTGAGTTTGGCAATTTACTTGTCCGAATACATTTTTCACTTGTCCAGAATGGACAAAATTGTTCTTCGCCATCGTATTTTACATTTTCCCACGGTTTTTACGACACCGCTAACGTAAGTGAGCGGTAAGATTTTACTACATCACACATAGGGTTGGGTATCGTTTGGATTTTAACGATTCCGGTTCTGCTTTTCGATTCCGGTTATTTTCGGTTCTCGATTCCGGTTCTTTGAGAGGGTAAAAATAATGACAAACTGGGAGAAAAATATATTTATGAAAACATTAAGTCAAATCTGTATTCCTATTTACAAATCACTTCATACTGTTTAATTTCTTATGTTTATTGAATACAATTATATAAAAATAATCTCTGCATTGTTATGTTAGTTCTAAGGCCCAGTCTCCTCTGATGTTACACTGCAACCTGCCTGTGAGACAGAGTCCAACCACACATGTCCAACAGATAGGCCTAATAATAATAATACATTATATTTATAGCCTATAGGCCTAGCGCTTTTCTACAACTCAAAGACGCTTGCACGCTTACACATGTCCTGCAATACACATGCTGCAGCCACCCAGCTGCTCACTGTTTGTAAAAGTAAATAAATAGTATTTTCATTTCAATAATGTACTTTCTATACCCTGCTTCATAAACAATACTGACATCCCTGTGCTCCTCCGAGTCTGGGGGTCCGGGGATGTGAGGACAGCGCGAGGACACAGACAGGGAGGCTGCTTTACTTCATAAAGCGCTTCGAGATTTGTCTTGGCAGATGAGAAGCGCTATATAAATTAAATGTATTATTATTAAAGGAAATGGTGGTCAATATTAACAACATAGGAGCTAAAACGCTTAATAACCTTCATTACGTGTTAGAGAAAGAACATAAGAAAGTTTGACAAAGAGAGACGCACCATGCAGCGATCAGCTGATACGGAGCATAGAGAGAGCTGCGGTCCGCGGGGCTCGGCCTCCAACCCCTGTCCTCACAACTCTTATTAATCCCGGGACCGGACAATTGTTATTTGTTCCTACTCGGAACCGACTTTTGCTTCCCAACCCTGCCACTGTGCTACACTTCCCGAACCGCCCCCTTCTAACTGTACCGAAAGCGGCGAGATGCATTTCCTTAGGAATCAACAAGCAGAACCGAAACTAACATTTCTAAACGAACAATGGCGGACACGTACAATTTGCGAATGAGTTCTGCCTTTTGTAAACTGAATTTAACAATAATTTGTCAATAAATGAGGGCGAAAAACGTCACTTGTCCGCCGGACAAGTCAATTGAAAGATCTACTTGTCCGATATTGTAAATAACACGTCCCGGACGGTGGGACGTGTGCTTTTTCGCACACTGCTAATGTGCATTTAATACAGAAATAAGTACTATATACACATGTAAAATGGAATAAGATTACATAAAAACTAGATGTAATTCTGTACAGTGGAATAAAATACTGCTTATCGTCATAATAAACAAAGATGCAAGCTGTGAACAGATCTAAGGTCTGCTCTCACCTCCTCAGGATGTTTCTGTTGCTTCATCACCGGAGCAGCTGGCTTTGATTTCTCCGTCTTTGTCTGCAGCGGGACAGCTTTGCTTTTCACCGGGACTGAAGCTGGCTTGGACCTCGGTGCAGATTTCTTGTACATGGACTTGGATTTCTTCCCTGTACCGAAGAAAGCAGCTCCTACAAAGATCTTGGGTTTGGGCTTCAGGCTGCTGAAAGTGATGGTGAACGCTTTCTTCAATTCTATTGGCTTAGGGAAGCTGACGGGAGCACTGGTTGTAGTGGAGGCCGGTTTAGCAGAGAACCTATTCAAAGAAATGATGCAGAAACAGATTAGAAAGGGAAATTATGACTAAAACTACACTTGTGATGTCCAACTAACTAGGGACGGGTACCGAGCCCCGGTATTAAACGGGCCCCCGTTAAGCTCCGACGTTATCGCTCTTTTTATCGGTACTGGAGATATCTAAAACATGTCATATGTCTTATGCTGCACAAACATTATATTGCAGTTTTAGTATCGCCAACTCCGTTTCTAATATGCAATGAGACAACAAAATGCGTCTATGATTATTTTATGTATTTCGATCTTTCCAATCCAGACGAGAGATTTCTCCCCCCCGTCTGTGTGCGAGGGGGCGGGGCAGTTTACACACACGCAGCTGCTACATGCAGCAACACACACACACACACGGAGGAGATGGCGGAGAGAACGCTCTCTGAGGTGTGGTTAAACTTTACCCGTCTTGATGTGGACAATGCTCGTTACCAAAAGTGCAATAAGAGTTTAGCATGTAAGGGCGGCAACACGAGCAATTTGTCTAAACATTTAGCAAAAGTGCACCACATTCAGACGGAGAAATGCACCGGGTTCGACTGTCTTTCTAGTAGCTCTGTAGCCCCATCCACGAGTAACGTTTCCACGTCAGGTGTTATGTATGCTAGCAGCAACACACGGAGTTAACTCAATGATTCAAACATGGGTGAATGATTAGAGGTAACGGAGGTATTTATTTTGTTAAAGTTTCAGCTATTCTGTTTACAATTCTGTCATCACATTATTTAATATGATTTGTTAAAACATTATTGTTTCTTTTGATGTGAAATATTATTTATTTAATTTAAATAATAAGCAATGTTAGTTTTGTTCACAATTTGTTTACCTTATTTTTTTCTCCAAAAGAACCGATAAGAGTACCGTTAAAAGACCGGATCGATAAGCGGTATCGATAAAAGTAGTAGTACCGTTAAAACCTCAACGATACCCATCCCTACAACTAACTCCACAAGGTGTCAGAAAGCTGCAGAAGATCCACAAAGCAGGTGTTACTGGACTTTGACTTGTATGGAAACAAACCTGCTGCCGAGTGTGGGAAGTTTGATCTTCCTTGGAGAAGCCATGTAGCTTTTGGTAAACGCCTTCCCAGCATTACTAGATCCTAACACCACTTTTTTCTGCTTGCTGCCTCCTTTAACAATTCTCTTCTTCGGCGATTGCTTTTTCTCCTGGGAAGGAGGGGAAGGAAGAGGACGAGGAAGCGAAGGCAGCAAGTCTTTTATCGCCTTCCTCTCCAGTGGAGTGAGATAGAGGGGCTTCTTCTGGCCATAGAAGGAGCCTGTAATCATGGAGGGCTTGAACGGAGATTTACGAGGTGATTTAGCAGGAGATCCTAGAAAAGATGATAGATGTGTGAAAAGAGGAGCAATTCAGATCTCCTGCTTGCCTCTATTTTCTAGAATGTCTTAGAGAAAGTCAATTCATCGATTAATATAGAAAATATAGATATAAACTTAACACAAAATGTAAGGAAAGTCAAAAATGTGACAAATCTCCTGGCAGCCGAACGAGACCGGAGATTGGCTGCTGTTTGGCAGAGGAAATTTGTCACATTTTTCATTGGTGCAACCCACATACTCAGCTCTGCTGCTCATCCCACAAATGCTTGTTCCTCACACCATTAGAAAAGGTAAGAAAACAGGCTTTCCAACGGTATAAGATTTATTGCCAAATAGCATTGTTACAACACGGAAATCATCTACCAAACACACATTTCCTTACTTTTTGTGTTAAGTTTATATAGAAAATATACAAGTTGCAGCCCTGGTACTTATTCTACTATTAGAACGCCTTGTTTAAGACTTCAAACAGACCCATCTGCTCTCAGGAAATACTAACTAAACAATGCTTTCCCCCTTACCTGCTGCTTTTCGTGGGGATTTCTGTGGAGAGGGCCAGTCGGCCTTTGGCAGACGCCCGACTGGCTTCTTCTTGGTCGGAGACTGAGGGGTGTTCCTGGTGGATCTCCTCTTCATCGGGGACACATCCGGCCTCACAGCAGTCTTGGCTGGGTGACTGGAGTTGAGGAAAAAGAAGATCAGTCTGGGGCCGTTTCTCAATGTCAAGTAAAGCTGCTCCAGAGCCACTATTTCAAGTATACTACGTCATCGAGTGGCGCCGAAGGCTGGGCATTTAAACAGTCCTTCGGCGCCACTCGATTACGTAGTATACTTGAAATAGTGGCTCTGCTTTACTCGACATTGAGAAACGGCCACAGTCATGGAAGAGAAACAGCAAGGAAGGGCCACATATACAACAGCTTTCACAAGGTTTCTCTTTAGATTCAAATCAATGCAGCATGTAGTAGGTTATACAAGGGAAATGACAAAAAACAATTCAAATGTGTGAAACAAATGTATAGAGCACAAGTGGACACCCAGTATATTAATAAATGTGTTGTTATGATACTGAGTGTTGGTCCAAATACCAAACAAAGAGTAAAAACTGCCTAAACCCAGTGTGTTCACCTGCTGTCAGAGTCCAGAGAGGCGAGCCCCCTCTTCCTCGTGGTAATGGGCATCATCTTCACAAACCTCACCTACACACACCCACAGTGTAAGATTAGCCGATCTAGAGTCAAATTAAATAGCACAACTTTCAGCATCAAAATGTAACATAATAAAGACGGCTTTCTTTTTATCAACACAACTAGAAAACGGGGTAAACACATTTACCCCGTAACATATTTGTGATATCACGACTCACTTTAGATAAAAGATTAATACCGGCTCTTCAATGATTACTTGGCCTGTTAATAGGATGCCACATTAAAAATACCAATGCATACCAAACTATGCAATATAAGTATTTAATATGTGCGATAACTGTAAATAACCTGTTTGTCTGTTTCGACTTCTATCTTGCTTTATACTACTGATGCCATCTGTTGTTGCATTATCCACTTTGCTGCTGTAAACAATGCACAAAACTAGCTGCTGTTCAAATAGAAAAGCTCTATAGGTTATTTTTGTGTGTTGACGTTATATTGCCACACTTTAAGCTGAAGTTAAGCCAGTGTGAGAAAAAGTTTTTAGAGAGTACTTGTCCATGGACAAGTGAGTTTGGCAATTTACTTGTCCGAATACATTTTTCACTTGTCCAGAATGGACAAAAATTGTTCTTCGCCATCGTATTTTACATTTTCCCACGGTTTTTACGACACCGCTAACGTAAGTGAGCGGTAAGATTTTACTACATCACACATAGGGTTGGGTATCGTTTGGATTTTAACGATTCCGGTTCTGCTTTTCGATTCCGGTTATTTTCGGTTCTCGATTCCGGTTCTTTGAGAGGGTAAAAATAATGACAAACTGGGAGAAAAATATATTTATGAAAACATTAAGTCAAATCTGTATTCCTATTT
Source organism: Dissostichus eleginoides (assembly GCA_031216635.1). Lineage (NCBI taxonomy): Eukaryota > Metazoa > Chordata > Actinopteri > Perciformes > Nototheniidae > Dissostichus > Dissostichus eleginoides. The sequence continues at coordinate 23,757,399 of CM062281.1, read as the reverse complement.
ACAAATCACTTCATACTGTTTAATTTCTTATGTTTATTGAATACAATTATATAAAAATAATCTCTGCATGTTTGGTTAGTTCTAAGGCCCAGTCTCCTCTGATGTTACACTGCAACCTGCCTGTGAGACAGAGTCCAACCAACATGTCCAACAGATAGGCCTAATAATAATAATACATTATATTTATAGCCTATAGGCCTAGCGCTTTTCTACAACTCAAAGACGCTTGCACGCTTACACATGTCCTGCAATACACATGCTGCAGCCACCAGCTGCTCACGGTTTGTAAATAAATATAATAGTATTTCATTTCAATAATGTACTTTCTATACCCTGCTTCATAAACAATACTGACATCCCTGTGCTCCTCCGAGTCTGGGGGTCCGGGGATGTGAGGACAGCGCGAGGACACAGACAGGGAGGCTGCTTTACTTCATAAAGCGCTTCGAGATTTGTCTTGGCAGATGAGAAGCGCTATATAAATTAAATGTATTATTATTAAAGGAAATGGTGGTCAATATTAACAACATAGGAGCTAAAACGCTTAATAACCTTCATTACGTGTTAGAGAAAGAACATAATACTCGGAACCGACTTTTGCTTCCCAACCCTGCCACTGTGCTACACTTCCCGAACCGCCCCCTTCTAACTGTACCGAAAGCGGCGAGATGCATTTCCTTAGGAATCAACAAGCAGAACCGAAACTAACATTTCTAAACGAACAATGGCGGACACGTACAATTTGCGAATGAGTTCTGCCTTTTGTAAACTGAATTTATCAATAATTTGTCAATAAATGAGGGCGAAAAACGTCACTTGTCCGCCGGACAAGTCAATTGAAAGATCTACTTGTCCGATATTGTAAATAACACGTCCCGGACGGTGGGACGTGTGCTTTTTCGCACACTGTAAGCGTGACCTCTCAGTGGCACTGTGCATGGAGCAAGTGGGAAAATGTCACATTCACAAGAAGAAATGGACTGACCCTAAACCCAACTTTTTCGCTATAAAAAATAAGAAAGCATGCAAAACCAAATGTGTAATTGATAAATATTTTACTTGAAATGTTACCTTTCGTTTTTAATCCCTATTTTCTTTATATTTCTATGTATATGTACCTATGTCCTGATGGTACACTGACTTGTGTGTATATTATCTTGAATAAAGGGGGGAAAGCAGTGTGTGGTGCATGTAGGTCGGACAACCCGGTAAACTACACCGAGGTTATTAATAGATTTTGATTACTGATTTGCATATGACGTGACAACAGCATTTCATCGTGTTTGTGCATAAATGTGCATTTAGCTCCACATTAAGGTTAGTTTAGCGTTACATGTTAGTTAAGTGGAGATGAGTGGATAATTGGCGGGATGATTAGCTTCTACAAAAATGACTGCGTATATACAAACAAGCTAACACGACGATGTATAACAAGTTTAACCTGTTTGTTTCCTTGTGAGTTAGAGATTATACATAGATACCGTTCAACTTTAGACAGTTTGATGGTAACAAGTTTACGTCACTTTACGTTAATGCGTCATTTTGAAGAGAAACAAACAACGTATTAAACACAGAACACGCTACATAAAACACCTATTAAATACCTTACCGAAAACGTTTATGTTGCAATAGAGAAAGCAATAAATGTCGGTATAATGTTTGCGTTGCTGCTGCTTCTTCTCCCCGCGTTTCTTCTCTGTGTTTTGAACAGCGCGCCACTCTTAAAAAAAACCGCAACCAGATAAACCGGACACTGAAACACTATGTCTTGTTAGTAAAGTTGCCACTGTAAAGGTGTGGAGGAACTTCCGGTTCTTGCCTTCAAAGTAAAAGAGACCTGTTTAGAAATGGAGTAGGGTTTTATGACGAAGGAAAGGAGCTGGATTTAATTTATGGAAGGCAGCTCTTTTGCAATTTTTATGACTTAGAAGTCAATAGGTAACTTAAAAATAGCAACATTGGCACATTTAAAGAATGTCCTGCTTTTATTTTGTAAAACCAATTGGATACTTCCTGTCTAGTACTAACAACTTCCCGGGTCAACTTCTACACGCGAAAAGTGACAGCAGCCACGATCAGTCGGAAAAACAGATTGCTTGTGTCCATAATTAGCTGTTTTAGCTTTCAAAATATAAACGCTCACTATTCATATTTAAGTGGCAAGTTTTTTAATTTATCAAAGATGGTGTTTTACTTCACAAGTGCTGGTGAGTAAAACCACAGCAGAGCTAGCAGCGATTCTAGCTAGTAGCCTGTTAGCCAACACTTTACAAAGCTTTAATTATCATTTAATGTGACTCTTGTTTGTGCCTTTTATGAGTTTTGTGCTAGCATATATAACAACATTTCAACATTTCATGCAGTAACTATCGGTGTGTTATTTCTCTCTCAGTGGTGAACCCTCAGTACACAATCTACATGGGAAAAGACAAATATGAGAGTAAGTAAATGATATGATAAGTAAGCTATCGTTAAATCTCTCCCTCACACACACACACACACACACACACTAGTTTTCAAACACTTGGTCCCCTTCTTGCTACTTAATAGTAACGTTTGTCTTATGCTATGCCTGTTTTTGTTGAGCTAGTTATTGTAATGGGTCACAAAGGATCCAGATCACCTCTAACTTGCTGATATGGTTTTTGCAGATGAGGATCTAATAAAGTACGGGTGGCCTGAAGACATCTGGTGAGACTGCAGTGTATTTTAAGTGCTTGTTTAACTGTTCTGCAAAAAATGTAATTTAATATCTCATTATAAACAATATTAAAGCACAATTAACAGAAATATCAATAGGAATATTACAAGTTATTGATGTGTTGTTGATTCTTGTTTTTCCACCTCCAGGTTTCATGTGGACAAACTGTCTTCGGCTCATGTTTATCTGAGACTGCCACAGGTAAAGATTCAACACAATTAACCTGAAATACTGAATTTTAAGTAAGTCATGGTGATTCTCAACAGGTTTAGCTATCCGCCAAATACTTTGTCTATGGACACTGATGCCTTTAGCACACGTATGCACTGCTGATTGCTCTGTCTTTCTAGGGTCATACGATACACGATATTCCCCCCGAGGTGCTGATAGACTGTGCACAGCTGGTGAAAAACAACAGCATCCAAGGTAAAGATCTGCTTCCCAATAATTTAATTTGATTTGTAGAATGATTGGCTTCAGGTATCAGCCATGAGAAATATCAGAGCTGATCCCTAAAGCTAGAAGTTAACAACAACTAGGCCTGTCACGATAATTAATTTTGTTGGACGATACATTTTCCCGGAAATTATTGCGATAAACGATAATATTGTCGGCACCGTCGTAAGACCATTTTAGACCACTGACATAATGATATTATATAATAATAATTCAAGTACATCCTTTCAAACAGAACTTTTTATTGAACATTCAACATTGCAAATGAAATGTGAAATAATATTCAAATATATAAATTATATATAATAAATAAAACAAATACATTTAATTATAACAAATTAATTAAAATCACACACAACCAAAACAATCAATTAAATAGACTCAGGCTGGAAAACAGAGCTCTCTCTCTCATATATATATATATATATATATATAAATATAAATAAATAAACTGTAAACTGTCGGGAAGGTGGGGGCTCTCCATCTCCATCTGCCGTGTTTGCTTCCAGCTCGGAAAACGGAATGGGGTGGTTGTGTTTCAGGTGCAGTTTAAGGTTGGTCGTATTGCTAGCATTTGTTGCTACCTTTTTAAAACAAATGCGACACACCGCCCGGCTCATTCAAGTCCGTAGGTTTGCCTCCTTGATTTGGCTTAAATCTACTTCCTGCTTTCTTACAGTGCAGATGCTTTTCTGCTTGCTCTTGCCTCTGCTTACTTTTTTTATGCTGATTTTCCTATTTTTCTTTTTCTGATAACTTCGAGCAGCGGCTCCTGGTCATTAACTTATCACTGGGACAGTTACTCTTCGTAAATAGATGGAGGGTTTCAGCCATATTTCAATATTTTTACGACGACCTCAGTCTTACAGTAGCGTGGCATAGCAACAGCTAAAGCCTGGTACTGCATGCTATTAGCTAGTTAGCAGCAAAATGCCTCCGTTTTCTACAGATGACTTCCACAAACTTCTATAGAAGATGGCCGTGTTGGAAATGAAAATGCAGCGGTTGGAATTTAACGTGGAAGTGAATGGACTATGTTGGAATGACACCACTTTACCAGTGTTGCAAAAGAATGGAAAAGGGCAGGCTAACTCACAGGTAGTTAGCAGCTACAAGGATTCCAAGGAACAGGAGGGCTGTGTACCGGGTAATAAATCTACAAGTGGTACTCCACCCTCGAACTCTCTGGGTGCAAGGCCGAAGAGATCATTTCAATCATTTCCATGGGATTTGGGAGGACGAATAACAGGCAGAGCCCAGCGCTCTGAAATCTGTGATACGACCGGCTGGCCTGCATTGTTATCACCCAGGAAAAGCGCCTCTTCAACCCCTATTCATACTAGGAAACAGCCGTTGACAGCTGCTAAAGGGAGAACTACAAACAATCCTCCTAAACCACCAACTGTGCCAATCCAGAACAGATACGCTCCGCTGACCCAGAACCGGAGATCTCTTTCTGATGACCTGGATAACCTGTCCTCTTCACACAGCAGGGTAAGGACCAATAGCTACTCCAAAAGTAAAAGGCTAGAGGGAAAGCTAACGACTGGGCCTGAAACTCTGCTTGTGGGTGACTATGCTGTAAGAGATGTAAAAAGTCTGTGTAGTAAGAACAACACCAAAGTACTCTGTTTTCCCAAGGATATTGTCTCTGACTTGGCTGAGAAGATCCTGCATATTGGGGCTGAACATCCGACTGTAAAAAATGTGGTACTGCACATTGGAACAAATGATGTTGTGAAACAACAGTCAGAAGGGCTGAAAAAAGACTTTAAATGTTTGTTGGAAACTGTCAGCTCTCTAAATGCGGAGGTGTTCATCAGTGGCCCTCTACCGCCAGTCAGAAGAGGAGTGGAGAGATTCAGCAGATTGTTTGCACTGAACACCTGGCTTTCAACTGCCTGTACTGACCATTCTGTCCATTTTATTGACAATTTTAACTTTTTCTGGGACCGCAGACATCTTTTTAAGGCAGATGGAGTTTGCCTGAACAAGTCAGGAGTGAAATTGTTTATCTCTAACATATTCAACTGCCTGCGTCATCAATCTGTTCCTTTTGCCAAGAACAAGCAACAAGAGGATTCAAAACAAGAGAAAGACACAACACATCGCTCAGAAAACCTTGAAGATGTATCACTGCACCGGCCTGAGGAATGTCTTGATTATGGGAAACCTATGAGACAAATGGAGGAGTCTCCACTGCCCTTCACCCCCCCTATCACCTTTGAGGATACTCTTCCTTCACCCCACAGCTCTCTCTATTCACCCTCGCCCACCCTCCTGGAGATCGCTGAACACATGAAGGAGATGCAGGATGGCACCAATTCCTTCCTGGAGTTCAATGACCGCATTAAGGCGATATGCAGGGTGGCAGCATGTCCTTTACCCCCGCCCCTCAACGACGCCCACAGAGATGCGCACCATCTCCCCCGTCTTCATCACCGTGCCTATGTCAACCACCTCCCCCCCTTCAAGACACCATCTGCGGTCACTGAAGCCTGATAAGAATGTGTGTGTACAAAACGCAGCAAACTCTTACTGATATGTGCTGGGTCCAGGCTCAAAGGCGTATGGCACTCTCAACTCTTTCCAGGACAAGCCGGGGCCCTGCCTGCCAGTAGCTTTGCCGATATCTGTGTTGATAGGTAATAGATTGAGATCGGTGAATCAGCTTAGAAACAGGAAGCGCTCAAACTTTTTGTGTGAGTTTATCAAATTTAGCAGTGACTCCATGTCAGCCACAGCTTGTCACAAAAAATCTGACTGATAGTGTATTTAACAAACCAAAATGATTTTATCACTGAGCACAATCTGGATTTTATGTTTTTAACGGAAACTTGGATTGAAAAAAATAACAGTGCAGCTGTTCTTATCGAATCAACCCTCCCAACTATAGTTTTATGAGTCAGGAAAGAATGCATAAGAAAGGAGGTGGAGTTGCTATTTTGTTCAATGATTCCCTTCAATGCAGGAAGACATCTTATGGGAACTTTGCTTCTTTTGAATATGTGGCCCTTCAGCTGAAATGCTCTCGAGCTCTGTTCCTAAATATCTATAGACCACCCAAATACTGTGCAAGCTTTTTTGATGACTTTACTGAACTGCTGTCTATAGTGTGTATTGACTTTGACCGTCTTGTCATTGTTGGTGATTTTAACATCCATGTTGACAACCCCCAGGACAGAGGAGCTAAAGAACTGTTTTGTGTTCTTGATAGCTATGGACTGACTCAGCATGTGACGGAGCCCACGCACAATAAGGGAACACACTCTGGACTTAATTATCTCAAAGGGTCTGAATATCTATGAGGTTGAGGTGACTGATGTTGCACTCTCTGATCATTCCTGTGTTTTCTTTGAGAGCTCTATTTCTGTTCACAAAAATGTTCCAAAAGAGGTAACCACAAAGCGATATTTAACTGAAAATACTAGGGAAATGTTTACTCAGAATTTTTCTTCCACACTTGCCCCTACTAACATCTCAGTAAATTAGCTAGTAGATCATTTTTAATTCAAAAATTAAAAAGATTATAGATGCCATTGCTCCAACAAAGGTAAAGGAAGTGACTGGCAAGAAAATATCTCCATGGAGAAACGCCTTGACCGTGAAAACAGAAATAAGAGAGTGTCGAAAAGCTGAACGTAGGTGGCGAAAAACAAATCTCCAGGTTCATTTTGAAATCTATAAAGAGAGACTTGGCTTTTATAATTTGGAATTGAAAATTGCACGACAGTCTTTCTTCTCTGACATCATTGCCAAAAACAAAAACAACGCACGTGCCTTGTTTGCTACCGTTGACAGACTAACAAACCCCCCAGTGTCAGTAGCCTCTGAATTTCTATCCACCAGGGCCTGCAATGATTTTTGCCTCCTTCTTCACTGACAAAATTCAGAAAATTAGACAAGCAGTCAGTGCCTCTGCATCAGGTACAGCAAATGTGTTGTCCCTGTGTCCCCTTCAAATAAATTCAAACACCATGACACAATTCCATCAGATTAATGATAAAAACCTAGAGGACATTATTCAACATCTGAAATCCTCCTCCTGCTGCCTCGATATTATTCCAACAGGATTTTTCAAAGATGTTTTTCATTGCATGGCCTCAGATCTACTTCATATAGTAAACAAGTCTCTTCACTCAGGTGTTTTTCCACAGGCCCTGAAAACTGCAGTCATTAAACCGCTCTTAAAAAAGAATAATCGAGATGCTTCAGTAATGAACAACTACAGGCCAATATCAAACCTGCCATTTCTAGGTAAAATCATTGAAAAAGTAGTTTTTCAACAGTTGAGTAATTTCTTGCATTTAAATAACTGTTTCGATGTGTTCCAGTCAGGCTTTCGTCCAAACCACAGCACCGAGACTGCTCTTGTAAAGGTCTTCAATGACATCCACTTAAACACAGACAGTGGCAGAACTTCAGTGTTAGTATTATTAGATCTCAGTGCTGCGTTTGACACTGTTGACCACAACATATCACTAGACCGACTGGAAAACTGGGTGGGACTTTCGGCAACAGTTCTAAATTGGTTTGAATCCTACTTAAAGGACAGAAACAACTTTGTTTCTATAGGTAAATACACATCCGAGTTGACAAATATGACATGTGGGGTTCCTCAAGGCTCCATCTTGGGGCCTCTTCTCTTTAACATCTACATGCTACCACTGGCTCAAATAATGAAAAACAACGAAATAAGTTACCATAGCTATGCGGATGACACACAAATTTACATAACCATTTCACCAGGAGACTATTCTCCAATTCAAACACTGAGTAAGTGCATTGAACAAATCAATGACTGGATGTGTCAGAACTTTCTCCAATTAAACAAAGATAAAACTGACGTAATGGTTTTTGGAGCCAAGGCAGAATGTATAAAAGTTAGCGCTGAGCTTCAGTCTGCAATGTTCAAAACAACAGATAGATCCAGAAATCTAGGTGTAGTCATGGACTCTGACCTGAGCTTCAACAGTCACATTAAAACAGTTACTAAATCAGCCTACTATCACCTAAAGAATATTTCTAGGATTAAAAGACTAATGTCACAGCAGGATTTGGAAAAACTTGTCCATGCTTTTATCTTCAGTAGACTGGACTACTGTAATGGTGTCTTTACAGGTCTCACTAAAAAATCTATTAGAAAGCTGCAGCTGATTCAGAACGCTGCTGCTCGAGTCCTTACCAACACTAAGAAAGTGGATCACATCACTCCTGTTCTGAAGTCTTTACTGGCTTCCTGTGTGTCAAATAATTGATTTCAAAATATTGCTGCTGGTTTATAAAGCTTTGAATGGTTTAGGCCCAAAATACATTTCTGACCTCCTGCTAAATTATGAACCATCCAGATTTCTCAGGTCTTCTGGGACTTTCTGTCCCCAGAGTCAGAACTAAACATGGAGAAGCAGCGTTCAGTTATTATGCTCCAAATATCTGGAACAAACTACCAGAAACCTGCAGGTCCACTACAACTCTGACTACTTTTAAATCCAGGCTCAAGACTTTTCTTTTTGCCGCTGCTTGTAATTGATATATTCATATCTTAAACTGCACTGTAACTTTTATTATCTTTGCTTTTTAATGCCATTTTCTTAATGTCTTTCATTGTTGTAAAGCACTTTGAATTGCCTTGTGTTGAGTCCCCCCAAAGGTAGTCCCCTCGTAGGTGGTTAAAGTCCCCTACGTGTGCCGTTTTGGTTTCAAGAAAATACAACTTAAACTTAACTAATGTGCATTTAAAGAAAAGAGGAATAGTTTTGGCGAAAACTAAAAAGGTACCATGGGGTACAGGAATTAGTTTTAGTTTCAAGACCCTGGTTCACGGAGGATACCAAAAAAGTCCTAGAAAGACAAGGTAAACTTAACTATGTGCATTTAAAAATAAAAAAGAGGAATAGTTTCTGCGAAAACTAAAAGGTACCATGGGGTCAGATTATAATTTTCCAAAGGGGGGTTCGTTCAGATGTGTGTATCTCACACTGCACTGTAACTTTAATTCATGTATCTTTGCTTTTAAATGAGTGTTTTTAAATGCCATTTTATATCATTGCTTTTAAATGAGTGTTTTTAGATATCATTTCATAATATGTTTCTTCAATGCTATTAATGTTTTTCATTTTTGTAAAGCACTTTGAATTGCCTTGTGTTGAAATGTGCTGCCTATATAAATAAACTTGCCCTGCCTTGCCTTGCCTTAAATCCAAAATATTCCCACACCGGAGATGTGGTATTAGGTTTTGCAACCACATCCATTTGACTTCAAATTCCCCTCGAGTAAGTCACACGTTGTCTCCTGCTTGTCTCTATATTATTCATTTGGCTGCTACACTGTTTCACGCGGAGTGTCCTGACCTGGCTGTGTGTGAGCCCCGCCCCTCACAGCGCGCCGGCAGCCACAGCGCGCCGGGCTAAAATGCTGGTCACATCCTTATGTAAACAAACACGCATGTAAACGGCAATTCATCGAGCTCAGAAAAGTTATCGAGTCCATTTTTATTTATCGTACGATAAGTCGATTTATTGATTATTGCGACAGGCCTAACAACAACCTCACAAATTATCCTGTAATAGCCTGTTATCTACTGTTTTTGGAAGTGACACCTGATTATGTTTCCATGTATACTTAGGATGTAAGATGAACAACATCAATGTGGTTTACACACCGTGGGCCAACCTGAAGAAAACCGGAGAAATGGACGTTGGACAGATCGGCTTTTTCCGACAGAAAGAGGTCAGTAAACAAAGTCATATTAAAACAAAAAAAAGACTCCACCTTCACCGACATCAACCATTTTTTGAGCAAGTATATTTTATTTATATAGCCCATTACCACAAGGTTTCCTTTTCTACATCACAGTCCCTTTCCCCCACTTACAGGCCATGGAAGTAGTTTGATGTTGGGGTTGTTTTACAGGTGAAGCTCGTGGCGGTGGAGAAGAAGGTGAATGAGATCGTAAACCGCCTGGAGAGAACTAAAGACGAACGATACCCCGACCTGGCGGCAGAGAAAGAGTCGAGAGACCGAGAGGAGAGGAACGAGAAGAAAGTTCAGATCCAGGAAGAGAGGAAGAAGGAGAAGGATGACGTGAGGAAGAGAAAAGAGATGGATGAACTCAAGTACGTCCACAAAAGAGACAATATCTTAGCATTATGAAAAGGTTTCTCACTATTATTCAAAGGTTAAAGTGGCTTTTACTGTCCACTATCCAGCTTATATTAATTCAATTCTTTAAAAAACAAAACATCCACATACTTCAATCAGTGCAGGTTAACATTCACTGATGGAAAAATGACTAATGGTCGTTATCCGTGACTTAGAATTTGTAGAATTTGCTTTAACCATTGGTGGGAAACAGGAAATGACGAGTGATTAAAGATCCTGGATGTTAACCTTTTGCACACTGTGAACATGCTCACAAAACACTTCTACTCTAGCTAATTTAAACCTGTACTATATACTTTGTAGTCTTTACTTAATTCCATTTATATTTTTGTATTTGTTAAGTGTTGGTTTCTCTCTCCAGGCACTATACTTCATTGTTGGTGGATGAAAACATGCAGACTAATGAGGTGAGTATATTATATTTAGAGATGAATCTCTCTCTTTCTTAAGAATTCCCAGAAAGAGAACATGTAAGGAATCTGCTGCATTTGTTCAATATCTAGAATATTCATGAATGGGTCAAAATGAACTACAATGTGTTTCATTTCTTCCAGATATATATATGATATCAGTGTCAAGCATGGGCGTCGCAGCCATTATATGAGGGTGGGACAAGTCCCTCCCACCTTTTTAAAATGATTTGTTTAGACCCCCCCACTTTTACTATGCGGAAAGTCCGTGAATCGGTCTATCCACTCACCGCTCTCTGTAGAGCGCTGTGTCAGTGCTTCATTATCAAATCCATTCCACTTGCTTATTGTGAGAATGCCCAAATCAATGAAACTCCGTCCCATGTTTTCACTGCTACTTTGTACCAAGGCAGATTCTCAGAGCCGTACACATGAGCCGTACACATGCTGCGTTTTTTGTGTAGCTGTGTCTTTAGTTGTAAAATGATGTGCGCCACAGTTTCCCCGCTGCGAGGCTCCGGCGCTAACAGTTCACGAGCGTGCTCCATTAGCACCCGGATATAAGGCGCTGTTATTAAAGAGGTGGAGGGAGAGTCCTCTCCTGTCAGACTGAGAGGCTGATAACTACAGCTCAGTGAGGTAAAGGACTCTCTGAGGGTTTAGATAGTTCACTTTAGTCTAAGTAGTGGCTCTCAAACGGTTTGGTAATCATCTAGAGGAGGTGAGGTCCACCACCCACCCACACCCCTTGTCAAATTGTCCCACCCACATTGAGGATGCTTCCTATGCCCATGGTGTCAAGTGAACAACAGACATAAAGCTGTTCATATTTAGAATACATTTAAAGAAATAAATGTGTATTTCATGGACAAGCTTTGTTTTAAAGAGTTATGGGACCATATACAAAAATATCTGACACCAGCTTGTGTCATTTTCACCGCATTAAGTTGTGTTTTGCTGCCTTTTGTTTTGCAGGATGGCAATGATTCAGACGACTTCATGTGAGAGGATTAAACGCCGGCAGCAAGCAGACAGAATTCTCCCCTCTTCTTCAGTCCTCTCCTGCTGCTTCCGCTTGCTGTTACTCTGCACTGACATTGAAATATAACAACAAAGACAAACGGATACCTTTTTGCTTGTCGAGCAGAACGCAGCCAATGAGAGGACAGTGCCGGGGATTTATTCCACATGCTGATTGGTTCAGACACTGCTTTCAAAACCAGACCAAGCATCGCGTCTCTTCATGAGAGATGACACTGAGGAAACACAGGACAACAAAAATGCTGCGGATCATTTCGGTTGGAAAACACTCAAATTGCAAAACCGATGTTGATGTATGATTAAACTATTGTTCCTATGTTTTAATAACCCTGCAAACCCTTCTGTTCTTTATGTGTTCATTCATCTTCATGTACTAATGTGTTCAATACAATTCAATGTATTAAACTCACAGTTATAGATTAACCTTGACATCCACTAACTGCAGAAGCATGGTGTCCTGAAAGGTTTTGTTTATTTTAAACAATATATGCACAAATGTATGTCTACATCTAATGATTATTCTTTCCTATATAACGCCTGTCACATTTCCCATGTCCTTGCTCTTCAAAATGATTATTCTGTCAAACTAAATGTCAAAAATCCAAATAAACTACAGTTTACAATCATTACCCATTGTAGAAATGTGTCACTAAAAAAGGTGAAACAATCTAATTTGTCAAATCACTTGCCTATTAATAATATATATTATTAAAAAAGTACTTTCTCAACCTTTGGATCGCAGTCACAGTAAATAAAAAAAGTGCATTTCTATTGAACCACTTGAAACACATCTGTATCAAGTCAATGACTTCAGTTAAAAGCAAGTAAGCAGACTTTCCTTAAAGATTATTCTTGTCAAATAAGACCAGCACTGAGATGTTAAAGCTCTCATTGTTTAGACCTACAGATGTATCTGTGCTGTCTGCAGGCCTATGAACACATATTCTGTTTTTGCACTTATTTGCTCTTCAAATACATTCATATAGTCAACACAATCTAACATCTTACAGGTTTAACCCTCCTGTTGTCTGCGGGTCAAATCTGAGCGATTTACTACTTTCATCAATCATAACCTTTTTGTTTTACATTCGATTGCATTAAGGCTTTATGATATCCTTCACAGTAGACATTTGAACATATAAAATAGCTGACCACCACTTTCATTGAATTTTGGATGATTTAGTCAACTTTGTAACACCCATGGTGCTCCCGGTCAGAAATGACCGCCATAAAGAAAAGGAATTAGTAACCATCCGGATCAGATAAAACACACACACAAACACCCACACACACACACACACATACTCTAGATGTGTTCCCACCCCCTTATGTGCCCAATGTGAATCACACCTGGCACACATAAACACACACACACAGAACAATTTGATACATTTCCCGCTCTTATGTGCCCATCCCCCCACATGGATCACACCTGGCACACGCAATACATGTTCAGTGTCTATTCTTTGTATATTTACTGCAGTTTTTCCTGTATACCAGTAGTCTGATACAATATTTACAGTTTGAAAGGGTGTTAAATGAAATTTGGTGATGATTAATGGTTTTTGTGTTAATGTAATAGCAGTTAAAACAGGACCGGTCAAATTTGACCGCGAACACCAAAGTAAGGGGGGGAAACGAAGACAATAAGAGGGTTAAATGATACATTGTGAACACAAACAGCAGTTAAATAAAATACTGTTTACCTGCAGGATATATAATTACTGCAGCTATTCTTTTCTCTCTCCTGTAGGGGGCACTATGAACCCATCTAAGACTCAGATAGGAGAGTCTGCAGATCTGAAATGCTGAAGTATTGCTAACAGTGGTAATGACTGAAAAAGTCATCGTGGAGGATCTGCTCAAATCCAAACGCAAAGAGGGTTACCCCTTCTGTAAACACTAACCGACCAGACTTTAAGGTCTAGGTTTCATCTATAAAATCTGACGTCAGTTTCATGAGTGCATCGTGGGGGATTAGCTCAAATGGTAGAGCGCTCGCTTAGCATGCGAGAAGTAGCGGGATCGATGCCCGCATCCTCCAGATCACTTTTTCTTCAGTCAATAAAATAAATGGATAAATGCTCGAAGAAATACAGAAACAAATGAACAAAGCCCAAAATAGATAGATTCCTTTATTGTCACTAAACAGAGTACAGCGAAATTCCAAGCATTCCCGATGGTGCAATCACACATAACAGACAGTATAGTAAGTATAATTTTGACAATACAAGCTGAAAACGTTTAATATGTAAAGTTACTATACATTTGACCTATGATACATTGAACAGTACGCTTACAAAACAATACAACATTACCATACAAATACAAGAACAATAAGGCAGTACAAATGTAAACAAGTCAGTTAGTAAGTTATTGCACATGTATTTATCAGTGCAGTTGATAATTACAAAACTAGAAATAAATGTGTTCAATAAAAACGGTAAGAGGTAGAATATATATAAGGTGCAGTTGGATGAAAACATAAATAATACCAATATGCTTTGTTTAACTGCATGAATAACAAAAAGTGTTAAAGAAATCAAAGTTTGTAATACAAATAAAACACAAATGAATACATTTCTTACGTTTATTTATATATTCTTGTATTTATTTATTCCTATATTTATTTCCACATGTATCTATTATTTTATATATTCCTGTATTTATTCATGTATTTCTGTATTTAATTTACAGGATAGACCTCATTAGATATGAAAGAAGAACATGACATAAGATGGATAAATAAACGTATGAATAACTGGAAATACTCTCCATATGTGTGTTTTTCAAGTTACGTCACTGGTCAAAAGGCATCATGGGGGATTAGCTCAAATGGTAGAGCGCTCGCTTAGCATGCGAGAAGTAGCGGGATCGATGCCCGCATCCTCCAGATCACTTTTCTTTTACAGGATAGACCTTATAAATATATAAATATAGGAATGATGATTGATCTTTGAGGGATTAATCAGCAGACGGTGAGTTACTAGTCCTTTTTCTAACAGTTTAGTGCTGGGGTAACAATGCAATGCCCGCATCCTCCAGATCACTTTTCATTTACAGGATAGACCTTATTAGGTATGGAAGAAGGAACATGACATAACCTGAATAAATATCCTAATTCTGGGAATTGAAAAGAAAAGTGGTTTAAAGGTCAAAGATGGGTTCAGGTAACAGTAAAATAGGAACATTGTTGTCTGGGGATGCAACATGGATGAAAGAGAAGGATGAAAGGAATATAAAAAGGTTAGACAACTGTCAAAATAACTATCATTTCACGGGAAGACTAGGGGTAGAGGAATGTGAGAATTTGGTTCGGGATATTGTCAAATATCTGGAACAAACTCCCAGAAACCTGCAGGTCCGCTGCAACTCTGACTACTTTTAAATCCAGGCTGAAGACTTTCTTTTTGAAGCTGCTTTTAATTGAACTATTCACATCTCACACTGCACTGTAACTTTTATTCATGAACCTGTGTTATTCATGTTTTATTATCTTTGCTTTTTAATGTTTCTAATGTGTTTTATGCTCTTAATGTCTTTCATTTTTGTAAAGCACTTTGAATTGCCTTGTGTTGAAAAGTGCTTTATAAATAAACTTGCCTTGCCTAAGCTGGATAAATAAATGTATGAATAAATACAGGAATATATAAAAGAATAAATACATGTGGAAATAAATATAGGAATAAATAAATACAAGAATATATAAATAAATGTTTGAAATGTATTCATTTTGTGTTTTATTTGTATTATATTTACGCAATAGCTCACGACAGGCCGTGGTACTGTATATGCTCATTATATCACAGCTAAGGGGCGTGGTTCGGCCCGACACGAAGCGAAGGGTCGACAACCCCCTTAGCTGTGATATACTGAGCATATATCACGGCCTGAAGTGAGCTATTGCTTTTATAAAACGGTTACCAAGTGTGGCAATATGAAAGAAAAATACACACTCTAATTCAAATAGTTTGTATTAGTAAATAATGATGTTCAAAATAAAATAGTCCCTCCATTGCCTTCTGCACAAAACATAGTGCGAGGTGGTTGCTATGCAACAACACTAACAGCTAGCGAACATATTAGACAGAGAGCGTTGATCCATTATTTGGCTATTTACTTACATTCATTTGTATGTTGCCGTTTATTGTGCAGCCACTGAAAAACTGTCCAGCATCAGTAGAATGGCTTACGTGGTTACTTGTGTAGGCTGAGGTTGTTCTAGGCTGTTGCTTGGCGTGGCGAGAATATTGCTCCACTTTCTCCGGTCCCCGAGATTCGGCTTCCAGTAGCTCTGGAGAGAGCTTTCGCACCTGTGGCCACTAACGGTCATAATTTCTCTGCTTTCAAGACCCGCATCAGAAAGCTTTTGAATGGTGGTAGGCCTACTTTTCCAGTTGGTCTACCTGCTCTTCACGTAGCTCTGCATGTCGTCATTTAGGTGCTTTTTTTTCTGGAGATAGGCACTGCTCAATCCACTCCTCCATAGTAAGGCCAGCCCGGAGGTCGAAGTTAACCTTAAATGTTTCCATCTTAAGCTTTGTTAGTTAGTTAGTTAGTATCGTAACGGACGTAATGTAACAGCTGTAACGGTTGTAGCTTTTCTCAGGCGCGGAGGGATACATGACTTGTGAAAATTAAATACAATTCTACCCGTCATATACGCTCATTATATCACGGCTAAGAACCAATCAGATCGCTTGATTTGACTGGTCCGTTTTATAAACTTTTATTTATGCAGGTAATCAAAGCATATGTGTATTATTCTGTTTACTCCTATGTTTATTATTATATTTCCGGTTTTGTTTATTTGTTTCTGTTTTGGTTCGAGCATTTATTTATGTATACTATAAAGAGATCTGGAGGATGCGGGCATTGATCCCGCTACTTCTCGCATGCTAAGCGAGCGCTCTACCATTTGAGCTAATCCCCCAAGATGCCTTTAGAGCAGTGACGTAACATCAAAAACACACATATGGAGCATACTTCCAGTTCAATTTACAGGATAGACCTTATTAGATATGGAAGAAGGAACATGACATAAGCTGGATAAATACATGTATGAATAAATACAGGAGTATATAAAAGAAGAAACACATGTGGATATAAATATAGGAATGATGATTGATCTTTGAGGGATTTATCTGCAGATGGTGAGTTACTAGTCCTTTTTCTAACAGTTTAGTGCTGGGGTAACAATGTAATACAGTTTAAGAAACATACAAGCAATATACCATTTAACTTGTACTTTTTAGAGTACATGTGTTATATTATAAATCCCAAATCTCAATGTAAACTATTGTATGTTGGCTCCATATGTGTGTTTTTAATGTTACGTCACTGACTTGAAGGCATCTTGGGGGATTAGCTCAAATGGTAGAGCGCTCGCTTAGCATGCGAGAAGTAGCGGGATCGATGCCCGCATCCTCCAGATCACTTTTCATTTACAGGATAGACCTTATTAGGTATGGAATAAGGAACATGACATAAGATGTTTAAATATCCTAATTCTGGGAATTGAAAAGAAAAGTGGTTTAAAGGTCAAAGATGGGTTCAGGTAACAGTAGAACAGGAACATGTGTTGTCTGGGGATGCAACATGGATGAAAGAGAAGGATGAACGGAATATAAAAAGGTTAGAAAACTGTTAAAAGAACTATCATTTCACGGAAAGACTAGGGGTCGAGGAATGTGAGAATTTGGTTCGGGATATTGTCAAATATCTGGAACAAACTCCCAGAAACCTGCAGGTCCGCTGCAACTCTGTCTACTTTTAAATCCAGGCTGAAGACTTTCTTTTTGAAGCTGCTTTTAATTGAACTATTCACATCTCACACTGCACTGTAACTTTTATTCATGTAGCCTATCTGTGTTATTCATATTTTATTATCTTTGCTTTTTAATGTTTCTAATGTGTTTTATGCTCTTAATGTCTTTCATTTTTGTAAAGCACTTTGAATTGCCTTGTGTTGAAAAGTGCTTTATAAATAAACTTGCCTTGCCTAAGCTGGATAAATAAATGTATGAATAAATACAGGAATATATAAAAGAATAAATACATGTGGAAATGAATATAGAAATAAATAAATACAAGAATATATAAATAAATGTTTGAAATGTATTCATTTTGTGTTTTATTTGTATTATATTTACGCAATAGCTCATGACAGGCCGTGGTACTGTATATACTCATTATATCACAGCTAAGGGGCGTGGTTCGGCCCGACACGAAGCGAAGGGTCGACAACCCCCTTAGCTGTGATATGCTGAGCATATATCACGGCCTGAAGTGAGCTATTGCTTTTATAAAACGGTTACCAAGTGTGGCAATATGAAAGAAAAATACACACTCTAATTCAAATAGTTTTTATTAGTAAATAATGATGTTCAAAATAAAATAGTCCCTCCATTGCCTTCTGCACAAAACAGTGCGTGGTGGTTGCTATGCAACAACACTAACAGCTAGCGAACATATTAGACAGAGAGCGTTGATCCATTATTTGGCTATTTATTTACATTCATTTGTATGTTGCCGTTTATTGTGCAGCCACTGAAAACCTGTCCAGCATCAGTAGAATGGCTTACGTGGTTACTTGTGTAGGTTGGGGTTGTTCTAGGCTGTCGCTTGGCGTGGCGAGAATATTGCTCCACTTTCTCCGGTCCCCGAGATTCGGCTTCCAGTAGCTCTGGAGAGAGCTTTCAGACCTGTGGCCACTAACGGTCATAAATTCTCTGCTTTCAAGACCCGCATCAGAAAGCTTTTGAATGGTGGTACTTTTCCAGTTGGTCTACCCGCTCTTCACGTAGCTCTGCATGTCGTCGTTTAGGTGCTTTTTTTTCTGGAGATAGGCACTGCTCAATCCACTCCTCCATAGTAAGGCCAGCCCGGAGGTCGAAGTTAACCTTAAATGTTTCCATCTTAAGCTTTGTTAGTTAGTTAGTTTCGTAACGGAGGTAATGTAACAGTTGTAACGGTTGTAGCTTTTCTCAGGCGCGGAGGGATACATGACTTGTGAAAAGTAACTACAATTCTACCCATGATATACACTCATTATATCACGGCTAAGAACCAATCAGATTGCTTGATTTGACTGGTCCGTTTTATAAACTTTTATTTATGCAGGTAATCAAAGCATATTTGTATTATTCTGTTTACTCCTATGTTTATGAATATATTTCCGGTTTTGTTTATTTATTTCTGTTTTGTTTTAAGCATTTATTTATGTATACCATAAAGAGATCTGGAGGATGCGGGCATTGATCCCGCTACTTCTCGCATGCTAAGCGAGCGCTCTACCATTTGAGCTAATCCCCCAAGATGCCTTTGGAGCAGTGACGCAACATCAAAAACACACATATGGAGCATACTTCCAGTTCAATTTACAGGATAGACCTTATTAGATATGGAAGAAGGAACTTGACATAAGCTGGATAAATACATGTATGAATAAATACAGGAGTATATAAAAGAAGAAATACATGTGGAAATAAATATAGGAATGATGATTGATTTTTGAGGGATTTATCTGCAGACGGTGAGTTACTAGTCCTTTTTCTAACAGTTTAGTGCTGGGGTCACAATGTAATACAGTTTAAGAAACATACAAGCAATATACCATTTAACTTGTACTTTTTAGAGTACATGTGTTATATTATAAATCCCAAATCTCAATGTAAACTACTGTATGTTGGCTCCATATGTGTGTTTTTGGTGTTACGTCACTGCCTTGAAGGCATCTTGGGGGATTAGCTCAAATGGTAGAGCGCTCGCTTAGCATGCGAGAAGTAGCGGGATCGATGCCCGCATCCTCCAGATCACTTTTCATTTACAGGATAGACCTTATTAGGTATGGAAGAAGGAACATGACATAAAAGACATAAGCTGGATAAATATCCTAATTCTGGGAATTGAAAAGAAAAGTGGTTTAAAGGTCAAAGATGGGTTCAGGTAACAGTAGAACAGGAACATGTGTTGTCTGGGGATGCAACATGGATGAAAGAGAAGGATGAAAGGAATATAAAAAGGTTAGAAAACTGTCAAAAGAACTATCATTTCACGGAAAGACTAGGGGTAGAGGAATGTGAGAATTTGGTTCGGATATTGTCAAATATCTGGAACAAACTCCAGAAACCTGCAGGTCCGCTGCAACTCTGACTACTTTTAAATCCAGGCTGAAGACTTTCTTTTTGAAGCTGCTTTTAATTGAACTATTCACATCTCACACTGCACTGTAACTTTTATTCATGAACCTGTGTTATTCATGTTTTATTATCTTTGCTTTTTAATGTTTCTAATGTGTTTTATGCTCTTAATGTCTTTCATTTTTGTAAAGCACTTTGAATTGCCTTGTGTTGAAAAGTGCTTTATAAATAAACTTGCCTTGCCTAAGCTGGATAAATAAATGTATGAATAAATACAGGAATATATAAAAGAATAAATACATGTGGAAATAAATATAGGAATAAATAAATACAAGAATATATAAATAAATGTTTGAAATGTATTCATTTTGTGTTTTATTTGTATTATATTTACGCAATAGCTCACGACAGGCCGTGGTACTGTATATGCTCATTATATCACAGCTAAGGGGCGTGGTTCGGCCCGACACGAAGCGAAGGGTCGACAACCCCCTTAGCTGTGATATACTGAGCATATATCACGGCCTGAAGTGAGCTATTGCTTTTATAAAACGGTTACCAAGTGTGGCAATATGAAAGAAAAATACACACTCTAATTCAAATAGTTTGTATTAGTAAATAATGATGTTCAAAATAAAATAGTCCCTCCATTGCCTTCTGCACAAAACATAGTGCGAGGTGGTTGCTATGCAACAACACTAACAGCTAGCGAACATATTAGACAGAGAGCGTTGATCCATTATTTGGCTATTTATTTACATTCATTTGTATGTTGCCGTTTATTGTGCAGCCACTGAAAACCTGTCCAGCATCAGTAGCATGGCTTACGTGGTTACTTGTGTAGGTTGAGGTTGTTCTAGGCTGTTGCTTGGCGTGGCGAGAATATTGCTCCACTTTCTCCGGTCCCCGAGATTCGGCTTCCAGTAGCTCTGGAGAGAGCTTTCGCACCTGTGGCCACTAACGGTCATAATTTCTCTGCTTTCAAGACCCGCATCAGAAAGCTTTTGAATGGTGGTAGGCCTACTTTTCCAGTTGGTCTACCTGCTCTTCACGTAGCTCTGCATGTCGTCATTTAGGTGCTTTTTTTTCTGGAGATAGGCACTGCTCAATCCACTCCTCCATAGTAAGGCCAGCCCGGAGGTCGAAGTTAACCTTACATGTTTCCATCTTAAGCTTTGTTAGTTAGTTAGTTAGTTTCGTAACGGACGTAATGTAACAGCTGTAACGGTTGTAGCTTTTCTCAGGCGCGGAGGGATACATGACTTGTGAAAATTAAATACAATTCTACCCGTGATATACGCTCATTATATCACGGCTAAGAACCAATCAGATCGCTTGATTTGACTGGTCCGTTTTATAAACTTTTATTTATGCAGGTAATCAAAGCATATTTGTATTATTCTGTTTACTCCTATGTTTATTATTATATCTCCGGTTTTGTTTATTTGTTTCTGTTTTGGTTTGAGCATTTATTTATGTATACTATAAAGAGATCTGGAGGATGCGGGCATCGATCCCGCTACTTCTCGCATGCTAAGCGAGCGCTCTACCATTTGAGCTAATCCCCCAAGATTAGCCTTTAGAGCAGTGACGTAACATCAAAAACACACATATGGAGCATACTTCCAGTTCAATTTACAGGATAGACCTTATTAGATATGGAAGAAGGAACATGACATAAGCTGGATAAATACATGTATGAATAAATACAGGAGTATATAAAAGAAGAAACACATGTGGAAATAAATATAGGAATGATGATTGATCTTTGAGGGATTTATCTGCAGATGGTGAGTTACTAGTCCTTTTTCTAACAGTTTAGTGCTGGGGTCACAATGTAATACAGTTTAAGAAACATACAAGCAATATACCATTTAACTTGTACTTTTTAGAGTACATGTGTTATATTATAAATCCCAAATCTCAATGTAAACTACTGTATGTTGGCTCCATATGTGTGTTTTTAGTGTTACGTCACTGACATGAAGGCATTTTGGGGGATTAGCTCAAATGGTAGAGCGCTCGCTTAGCATGCGAGAAGTAGCGGGATCGATGCCCGCATCCTCCAGATCACTTTTCATTTACAGGATAGACCTTATTACGTATGGAAGAAGGAACATGACATAAAATGTTTAAATATCCTAATTCTGGGAATTGAAAAGAAAAGTGGTTTAAAGGTCAAAGATGGGTTCAGGTAACAGTAGAACAGGAACATGTGTTGTCTGGGGATGCAACATGGATGAAAGAGAAGGATGAACGGAATATAAAAAGGTTAGAAAACTGTTAAAAGAACTATCATTTCACGGAAAGACTAGGGGTAGAGGAATGTGAGAATTTGGTTCGGGATATTGTCAAATATCTGGAACAAACTCCCAGAAACCTGCAGGTCCGCTGCAACTCTGTCTACTTTTAAATCCAGGCTGAAGACTTTCTTTTTGAAGCTGCTTTTAATTGAACTATTCACATCTCACACTGCACTGTAACTTTTATTCATGTAGCCTATCTGTGTTATTCATGTTTTATTATCTTTGCTTTTTAATGTTTCTAATGTGTTTTATGCTCTTAATGTCTTTCATTTTTGTAAAGCACTTTGAATTGCCTTGTGTAGAAAAGTGCTATATAAATAAACTTGCCTTGCCTAAGCTGGATAAATAAATGTATGAATAAATACAGGAATATATAAAAGAATAAATACATGTGGAAATAAATATAGGAATAAATAAATACAAGAATATATAAATAAATGTTTGAAATGTATTAATTTTGTGTTTTATTTGTATTATATTTAAGCAATAGCTCACGACAGGCCGTGGTACTGTATATGCTCATTATATCACAGCTAAGGGGCGTGGTTCGGCCCGACACGAAGCGAAGGGTCGACAACCCCCTTAGCTGTGATATACTGAGCATATATCACGGCCTGAAGTGAGCTATTGCTTTTATAAAACGGTTACCAAGTGTGGCAATATGAAAGAAAAATACACACTCTAATTCAAATAGTTTGTATTAGTAAATAATGATGTTCAAAATAAAAATAGTCCCTCCATTGCCTTCTGCACAAAACATAGTGCGAGGTGGTTGCTATGCAACAACACTAACAGCTAGCGAACATATTAGACAGAGAGCGTTGATCCATTATTTGGCTATTTATTTACATTCATTTGTATGTTGCCGTTTATTGTGCAGCCACTGAAAAACTGTCCAGCATCAGTAGAATGGCTTACGTGGTTACTTGTGTAGGTTGAGGTTGTTCTAGGCTGTTGCTTGGCGTGGCGAGAATATTGCTCCACTTTCTCCGGTCCCCGAGATTCGGCTTCCAGTAGCTCTGGAGAGAGCTTTCGCACCTGTGGCCACTAACGGTCATAATTTCTCTGCTTTCAAGACCCGCATCAGAAAGCTTTTGAATGGTGGTACTTTTCCAGTTGGTCTACCCGCTCTTCACGTAGCTCTGCATGTCGTCGTTTAGGTGCTTTTTTTTCTGGAGATAGGCACTGCTCAATCCACTCCTCCATAGTAAGGCCAGCCCGGAGGTCGAAGTTAACCTTAAATGTTTCCATCTTAAGCTTTGTTAGTTAGTTAGTTAGTTTCGTAACGGAGGTAATGTAACCGTTGTAACGGTTGTAGCTTTTCTCAGGCGCGGAGGGATACATGACTTGTGAAAAGTAACTACAATTCTACCCGTGATATACGCTCATTATATCACGGCTAAGAACCAATCAGATCGCTTGATTTGACTGGTCCGTTTTATAAACTTTTATTTATGCAGGTAATGAAAGCATATTTGTATTATTCTGTTTACTCCTATGTTTATGAATATATTTCCGGTTTTGTTTATTTGTTTCTGTTTTGGTTTGAGCATTTCTTTTTGCATACCATAAAGAGATCTGGAGGATGCGGGCATCGATCCCCCTACTTCTCGCATGCTAAGCGAGCGCTCTACCATTTGAGCTAATCCCCCAAGATGCCTTTAGAACAGTGACGCAACATCAAAAACACACATATTGAGCATACTTCCAGTTTAATTTACAGGATAGACCTTATTAGATATATGGAAGAAGGAACATGACATAAGCTGGATAAATACATGTATGAATAAATACAGAAATACATGAATAAATACAGGAGTATATAAAAGAAGAAACACATGTGGAAATAAATATAGGAATGATGATTGATCTTTGAGGGATTTATCTGCAGATGGTGAGTTACTAGTCCTTTTTCTAACAGTTTAGTGCTGGGGTCACAATGTAATACAGTTTAAGAAACATACAAGCAATATACCATTTAACTTGTACTTTTTAGAGTACATGTGTTATATTATAAATCCCAAATCTCAATGTAAACTACTGTATGTTGGCTCCATATGTGTGTTTTTGGTGTTACGTCACTGACTTGAAGGCATCTTGGGGGATTAGCTCAAATGGTAGAGCGCTCGCTTAGCATGCGAGAAGTAGCGGGATCGATGCCCGCATCCTCCAGATCTCTTTATGGTATAAATAAATAAATGCTCGAACCAAAACAGAAACAAATTTAAACAAAACCGGAAATATATTAATAAACATAGGAGAAAACAGAATAATACAAATATGCTTTGATTACCTGCATAAATAAAAGTCTATAATACAAATAAAACACAAATGAATACATTTCAAACATTTATTTATATATTCTTGTATTTATTTGTTCCTATATTTATTTACACATGTATTTATTCTTTTATATATTCCTGTATTTATTCATACATTTATTTATCCAGCTTAGGCAAGGCAAGTTTATTTATATAGCACTTTTCTACACAAGGCAATTCAAAGTGCTTTACAAAAATGAAAGACATTAAGAGCATAAAACACATTAGAAACATTAAAAAGCAAAGATAATAAAACATGAATAACACAGGTTCATGAATAAAAGTTACAGTGCAGTGTGAGATGTGAATAGTTCAATTAAAAGCAGCTTCAAAAAGAAAGTCTTCAGCCTGGATTTAAAAGTAGTCAGAGTTGCAGCGGACCTGCAGGTTTCTGGGAGTTTGTTCCAGATATTTGACAATATCCCGAACCAAATTCTCACATTCCTCTACCCCTAGTCTTCCCGTGAAATGATAGTTCTTTTAACAGTTTTCTAACCTTTTTATATTCCTTTCATCCTTCTCTTTCATCCATGTTGCATCCCCAGACAACACATGTTCCTGTTCTACTGTTACCTGAACCCATCTTTGACCTTTAAACCACTTTTCTTTTCAATTCCCAGAATTAGGATATTTATCCATCTTATGTCATGTTCCTTCTTCCATACCTAATAAGGTCTATCCTGTAAATGAAAAGTGATCTGGAGGATGCGGGCATCGATCCCGCTACTTCTCGCATGCTAAGCGAGCGCTCTACCATTTGAGCTAATCCCCCAAGATGCCTTCAAGTCAGTGACGTAACATTAAAAACACAAATATGGAGCCAACATACAATAGTTTACATTGAGATTTGGGATTATAATATAACACATGTACTCTAAAAAGCACAAGTTAAATGGTATATTGCTTGTATGTTTATTAAAGGATCCATGTCGTGCTTTTCCGGTTATTACCCGTCCCCTTGTGTGTTATGAAGGTTTTTATGCATGTAAACGGTCTGCAGAGTCAAAACCCCTCAAAGTACACCCTGTAGTGAGTAAAACTCTAACAGTCTATGCTGCCCCAAAACGCCTCGTTGGAGATTTCTCATCTTCCATTGTTTACTTCCTGGGTACTCTGATGTGGGGATACCCAGAGGCCACACCCTCTGCCAGCCTTTCACGAAACAAAGCTTCCCAAACCTTTCAGCGATTCATGCCGGATATGTACAGCGTAGGGCACTGAAGAACGATGCTGTTCCTACTTTGTTTGGACCAGCGGGAGATTCGGGTACACAACCTCTAAGTATTCATTGTTGTTTATGTATTTATGATGTTTAAAACAAACAAGGTATCTACCACGACTGTTTAAATGGGTAAACGTTTTTCGGGCTGCTAAGTTGGGATGGCGGAGAAATGCTCTCCGCAGACCCATGCTCACAGCGTTATAAACCTTTTTCTTACTCAATATCAAGCCACACTTATTGTTTTTACTTCGGCTGTGAGTGTTTGTGTGTGCTCAGGATGAGTTTCGCTTGTTCTCGCTGTATCGCCGACCCGGAAGCCTGTCCGCTCCTCGCAGCAGATTGCAGCAACGAGCCCCGCAACGTCCCGACCAATCAGAGCACACTGGGCTCATAGGGAGGGGGTGCAGGAGCTCCAACAAGCCGTTTAGGACAGAGAGTGAATACAAATACTATACAGAGATGCTGTATTAGAAACCAATGTGAGTTTGGAAAATTGCACAATATAAATCTATTCTAGTAGACCTCAACAATGGAATTATGATCAGTAGAAATGGCCATGACATGGGCCCTTTAAACTGTATTGCATTGTGACCCCAGCACTAAACTGTTAGAAAAAGGACTAGTAACTCACCGTCTGCAGATAAATCCCTCAAAGATCAATCATCATTCCTATATTTATTTCCACATGTATTTCTTCTTTTATATACTCCTGTATTTATTCATACATGTATTTATCCAGCTTATGTCATGTTCCTTCTTTCATATCTAATAAGGTCTATCCTGTAAATTGAACTGGAAGTATGCTCCATATGTGTGTATTTGATGTTGCGTCACTGTTCTAAAGGCATCTTGGGGGATTAGCTCAAATGGTAGAGCGCTCGCTTAGCATGCGAGAAGTAGCGGGATCGATGCCCGCATCCTCCAGATCTCTTTATAGTATACATAAATAAATGCTCGAACCAAAACAGAAACAAATAAACAAAACCTGAAATATATAAATAAACATAGGAGAAAACAGAATAATACAAATATGCTTTGATTAACTGCATAAATAAAAGTCTATAATACAAATAAAACACAAATGAATACATTTCATACATTTATTTATACATTCTTGTATTTATTTATTCCTATATTCATTTCCACATGTATTTATTCTTTTATATATTCCTGTATTTATTCATACATTTATTTATCCAGCTTAGGCAAGGCAAGTTTATTTATATAGCACTTTTCTACACAAGGCAATTCAAAGTGCTTTACAAAAATGAAAGACATTAAGAGCATAAAACACATTAGAAACATTAAAAAGCAAAGATAATAAAACATGAATAACACAGATAGGCTACATGAATAAAAGTTACAGTGCAGTGTGAGATGTGAATAGTTCAATTAAAAGCAGCTTCAAAAAGAAAGTCTTCAGCCTGGATTTAAAAGTAGTCAGAGTTGCAGCGGACCTGCAGGTTTCTGGGAGTTTGTTCCAGATATTTGACAATATCCCGAACCAAATTCTCACATTCCTCTACCCCTAGTCTTCCCGTGAAATGATAGTTCTTTTAACAGTTTTCTAACCTTTTTATATTCCGTTCATCCTTCTCTTTCATCCATGTTGCATCCCCAGACAACACATGTTCCTGTTCTACTGTTACCTGAACGCATCTTTGACCTTTAAATCACTTTTCTTTTCAATTCCCAGAATTAGGATATTTAAACATATTATGTCATGTTCCTTCTTCCATACCTAATAAGGTCTATCCTGTAAATGAAAAGTGATCTGGAGGATGCGGGCATCGATCCCGCTACTTCTCGCATGCTAAGCGAGCGCTCTACCATTTGAGCTAATCCCCCAAGATGCCTTCAAGTAAGTGACGTACCAGGAAAAACACACATATGGAGCCAACATACAGTAGTTTACATTGAGATTTGGGATTTATAATATAACACATGTACTCTAAAAAGTACAAGTTAAATGGTATATTGCTTGTATGTTTCTTAAACTGTATTACATTGTGACCCCAGCACTAAACTGTTAGAAAAAGGACTAGTAACTCACCGTCTGCAGATAAATCCCTCAAAGATCAATCATCATTCCTATATTTATTTCCACATGTGTTTCTTCTTTTATATACTCCTGTATTTATTCATACATGTATTTATCCAGCTTATGTCATGTTCCTTCTTCCATATCTAATAAGGTCTATCCTGTAAATTGAACTGGAAGTATGCTCCATATGTGTGTTTTTCATGTTGCGTCACTGCTCCAAAGGCATCTTGGGGGATTAGCTCAAATGGTAGAGCGCTCGCTTAGCATGCGAGAAGTAGCGGGATCGATGCCCGCATCCTCCAGATCTCTTTATAGTATACATAAATAAATGCTCGAACCAAAACAGAAACAAATTTAAACAAAACCGGAAATATATTAATAAACATAGGAGAAAACAGAATAATACAAATATGCTTTGATTAACTGCATAAATAAAAGTTTATAATACAAATAAAACACAAATGAATACATTTCAAACATTTATTTATATATTCTTGTATTTATTTATTCCTATATTCATTTCCACATGTATTTATTCTTTTATATATTCCTGTATTTATTCATACATTTATTTATCCAGCTTAGGCAAGGCAAGTTTATTTATAAAGCACTTTTCTACACAAGGCAATTCAAAGTGCTTTACAAAAATGAAAGACATTAAGAGCATAAAACACATTAGAAACATTAAAAAGCAAAGATAATAAAACATGAATAACACAGGTTCATGAATAAAAGTTACAGTGCAGTGTGAGATGTGAATAGTTCAATTAAAAGCAGCTTCAAAAAGAAAGTCTTCAGCCTGGATTTAAAAGTAGTCAGAGTTGCAGCGGACCTGCAGGTTTCTGGGAGTTTGTTCCAGATATTTGACAATATCCCGAACCAAATTCTCACATTCCTCTACCCCTAGTCTTTCCGTGAAATGATAGTTCTTTTAACAGTTTTCTAACCTTTTTATATTCCGTTCATCCTTCTCTTTCATCCATGTTGCATCCCCAGACAACACATGTTCCTGTTCTACTGTTACCTGAACGCATCTTTGACCTTTAAATCACTTTTCTTTTCAATTCCCAGAATTAGGATATTTAAACATCTTATGTCATGTTCCTTCTTCCATACCTAATAAGGTCTATCCTGTAAATGAAAAGTGATCTGGAGGATGCGGGCATCGATCCCGCTACTTCTCGCATGCTAAGCGAGCGCTCTACCATTTGAGCTAATCCCCCAAGATGCCTTCAAGTAAGTGACGTAACAGGAAAAACACACATATGGAGCCAACATACAGTAGTTTACATTGAGATTTGGGATTTATAATATAACACATGTACTCTAAAAAGTACAAGTTAAATGGTATATTGCTTGTATGTTTATTAAAGGATCCATGTTGTGCTTTTCCTGTTATTACCCGTCCCCTTGTGTGTTATGAAGGTTTTTATGCATGTAAACGGTCTGCAGAGTCAAAACCCCTCAAAGTACACCCTGTAGTGAGTAAAACTCTAACACAGTCTATGCTGCCCCAAAACGCCTCGTTGGAGATTTCTCATCTTCCATTGTTTACTTCCTGGGTACTCTGATGTGGGGATACCCAGAGGCCACACCCTCTGCCAGCCTTTCACGAAACAAAGCTTCCCAAACCTTTCAGCGATTCATGCCGGATATGTACAGCGTAGGGCACTGAAGAACGATGCTGTTCCTACTTTGTTTGGACCAGCGGGAGATTCGGGTACACAACCTCTAAGTATTCATTGTTGTTTGTGTATTTATGATGTTTAAAACAAACAAGGTATCTACCACGACTGTTTAAATGGGTAAACGTTTTTCGGGCTGCTAAGTTGGGATGGCGGAGAAATGCTCTCTGCAGACCCATGCTCACAGCGTTATAAACCTTTTTCTTGCTCAATATCAAGCCACACTTATTGTTTTTACTTTGGCTGTGAGTGTTTGTGTGTGCTCAGGATGAGTTTCGCTTGTTCTCGCTGTATCGCCGACCCGGAAGCCTGTCCGCTCCTCGCAGCAGATTGCAGCAACGAGCCCCGCAACGTCCCGACCAATCAGAGCACACTGGGCTCATAGGGAGGGGGGGGCAGGAGCTCCAACAAGCCGTTTAGGACAGAGAGTGAATACAAATACTATACAGAGATGCTGTATTAGAAACCAATGTGAGTTTGGAAAATTGCACAATATAAATCTATTCTAGTAGACCTCAACAATGGAATTATGATCAGTAGAAATGGCCATGACATGGGCCCTTTAAACTGTATTGCATTGTGACCCCAGCACTAAACTGTTAGAAAAAGGACTAGTAACTCACCGTCTGCAGATAAATCCCTCAAAGATCAATCATCATTCCTATATTTATTTCCACATGTGTTTCTTCTTTTATATATTCCTGTATTTATTCATACATGTATTTATCCAGCTTATGTCATGTTCCTTCTTCCATATCTAATAAGGTCTATCCTGTAAATTGAACTGGAAGTATGCTCAATATGTGTGTTTTTGATGTTACGTCACTGTTCTAAAGGCATCTTGGGGGATTAGCTCAAATGGTAGAGCGCTCGCTTAGCATGCGAGAAGTAGCGGGATCGATGCCCGCATCCTCCAGATCTCTTTATAGTATACATAAATAAATGCTCGAACCAAAACAGAAACAATTAAAGAACACCGGAAATATATTAATAAACATAGTATTAAACAGAATAATACAAATATGCTTTGATTAACTGCATAAATAAAAGTTTATAATACAAATAAAACACAAATGAATACATTTCAAACATTTATTTATATATTCTTGTATTTATTTATTCCTATATTTATTTCCACATGTATTTATTCTTTTATATATTCCTGTATTTATTCATACATTTATTTATCCAGCTTAGGCAAGGCAAGTTTATTTATAAAGCACTGTTCAACACAAGGCAATGCAAAGTGCTTTACAAAAATGAAAGACATTAAGAGCATAAAACACATTAGAAACATTAAAAAGCAAAGATAATAAAACATGAATAACACAGATAGGCTACATGAATAAAAGTTACAGTGCAGTGTGAGATGTGAATAGTTCAATTAAAAGCAGCTTAAAAAAAAGTCTTCAGCCTGGATTTAAAAGTAGTCAGAGTTGCAGCGGACCTGCAGGTTTCTTGGAGTTTGTTCCAGATATTTGACAATATCCCGAACCAAATTCTCACATTCCTCTACCCCTAGTCTTCCCGTGAAATGATAGTTATTTTCACAGTTTTCTAACCTTTTTATATTCCGTTCATCCTTCTTTTTCATCCATGTTGCATCCCCAGACAACACATGTTCCTGTTTTACTACCTGAACCCATCTTTGACCTTTAAACCACTTTTCTTTTAAATTCCCAGAATTAGGATATTTATCCAGGTTATGTCATGTTCCTTCTTCCATAAGGTCTATCCTGTTTATTCTATTGACTGAAGAAAAAGTGATCTGGAGGATGCGGGCATCGATCCCGCTACTTCTCGCATGCTAAGCGAGCGCTCTACCATTTGAGCTAATCCCCCGTGCTACCTTTTCATCAGTGACGTAACTTAAAAAACACGCATATTAACATCAAAAACACCCTTAAAGTGTAAGTTAAATGGTATATTGCTTGTATATTTATTAAACATTATTACCCCAGCACTAAAACAGTTAGAAATAAGACTAGTTACTCACCGTCTGCAGATAAATCCTCATGGCTTTAAACTAGAGTCTCCAGAAAAACGATGTCAGCCGGATCATGTGTTTCTGGTTAAAGTTCCGTTTTAAGTATCTTTCTATTGACACCGTTTTTGCGGCAACCCGTAGTATAAAATGTAGTTAGTCAAGTACACGATTAGAAAAGCGTATTTGTAAGTCAGTTGAGAAAAAGAGACATGGAGGATGCGGGCATCGATCCCGCTACTTCTCGCATGCTAAGCGAGCGCTCTACCATTTGAGCTAATCCCCCGTGTTGCACTGCACTGGTGATTTTGGTCATATTTATAGTGTACAAATTAGTAAAAATGCAAACGTTATCCTTAATATTTGTGAAGTAGAAATAAATAATATACAATACCTCTTCAGTAGCAGAGTCATTCATTAGATGCGGAATATAGGTAGAATATACGATTAAGTTGAAAGGAAAACGTGCTGAGATTGAGGAGGGGTTAGATGTATGTTAACTGGCAGGATCGTCAGAATAGCAACTTTAGCTAAACGTGTTTAAAGCACAATTTAAATATAGATGTTATCGTAAATTTAAGCGGCATAAACACAATAAACGTGGCATTTCTAAAGGGACTATTTGTTGTAATTGACACGGAAATCAGGCTAATTTTAAACAGGTGGAGAAGCTAGCTAACAGGTGTTTCGTTAACTTGCTAGCAATACCGTATTCTGTAATTTAATTTTCTCGGTGGCGTCTTTTTTCAAGTTAACGAAAATTAAAAAGGTACCTCCTTCGAGCCGGAATTGAACCAGCGACCTAAGGATATCTTGTGATCAACTCTACAGTCCTCCGCTCTACCAACTGAGCTATCGAAGGGGCTGACATGTGGAAAGTAAAACGAGATCAATTTCCTGCTTTCAGGATAAAAACTATGGAGGACGGAACATAACATATGTATAAATAAATAAATGTATGAATAAATACAGGAATTAATCAATAATACTAAGTTTATATCGTCAATGACAAGTTATTTGATTTAGTTGCTGTCCGCCAGCTTGAACGGATCACTATATTTGTGGTGTGTGATGCTAATGGTAACCAACATTTCCCCCCTGGATTCTCGTTAAATCATTATTTCTTTGCACTCAATCTTCTTTACTTGATCCTAGCCCAGATTCATGGCCCCTACATGGGAGGGGGGAGGACGGAGTACCAGCCATTGACTTTAGCCAAATAATTCAAAAGAAAAATTAACAAAATGTACTGAAAGACCCATTTTTATTTTAAGGTTCCTATTCTTCTTTTAAATTAAACCTTCATACCATACGTGAGATATTAGGAATACAATATTAATATTGTCAATCTAAAGGAACTGAGCCACTCTTAAAAGTTAACCTTTTATTTTCTTATTGTCTAAAGCATTTATTAAACTCATTCTTCCCTTCTCATATTCACAGTGTGGATCAATTGAGACAGCGTGGAGCCCAGAGAGCTGCAGAGACCGTACAAGCATTCCAGTTTCCTGTGACCTACATCTTGACATTGTGGTGAGAATCTATAATATGTAAAATGTTTTTTATTATACTTTTTATTTGAACAAAATGTTATATTATGTATCATAATGTCAGGGAATGTCCTCTTTTGTTGAAAAGGAACAATTAAAAAAATGTTTCTGATTCCTATCATGCTATTTTTAGGCAATAGCATAGGTCTCGGATATATAAAAAACATGTCTATGAAGTGTTTTGCTCAAAATACCAAACAGATCACCCATTCTAGCCATGCCTCATATCCCTCTATTTCACTTCCTGTTTCAAAAGGGCTGATTTGGGGTATAAAGCTTTAAAAACGGAAAAGAATGTTTTATACAAAAAAAAAAAGGAGGGGTCTGAGCTCATTCGGGACCCGGCAGCTACTGTCTAAACTAAATACTGCGGTGATGAAACACCATATCATGGATTATCAAGGATTATTTCTGAAACAGTATGGAGCTCAAAGGCTTTCTCTCTTGCCGGTTATACCACAAGGTGAGTTCCTTTTTATTTCCTGCTTCTTCACACACATGCTCTCCAGTACAGGTTAGCTCTGAGTGTTAGCGATGCTAATGTAAACACCGACCATATTACGTCCAAAACAGTCGGGCATTGTTTCTGATAGGGCCGTGGGTGTAAAGCCAGCCTACATTTCCGATATTACGTCATATCGGACGCAAATCTGGATCAGCTCCGTTGTACCCCCGTTTTTAGAGATTTGGGTACAGAGGAAAAGAGAGGGGGTTTTATTTTCTGACGCTGCGTGAGTTTCCTGACACACCGGGGACACATCTTTATGTATAAAAGACATCAAAAAGTGCATTTTGCATGATAGGTCCCCTTTAAAATAAGAGACTTCCCTTGAGAGAAACCGATAAAACACACAGTGAGAATGAAGTCTTTATTATAAATCATTTACATTACAAAGTAAGACATTAGTCATTGCCATATCCATCCAAACATCTTGCTAAGGGTTAGTGAATGAGCTGGTTAGAAATGTTAAGGGATTATTCTTAAGTGATAGCCTGCCGTACGGTGCAGACGTTGGCACGGGTTTTAACATGATCCCGTTATTTAGAACAAGCTTGTTGATCCACACAAACACACACACACACACACACACACAGAATATCATCAGCCTTCAAGTATGAGTACACTGCTTTTCGCA
Organism: Dissostichus eleginoides; assembly: GCA_031216635.1. NCBI lineage: Eukaryota > Metazoa > Chordata > Actinopteri > Perciformes > Nototheniidae > Dissostichus > Dissostichus eleginoides. The sequence continues at coordinate 23,723,240 of CM062281.1, read as the reverse complement.
GATGGCGAGTGATATAGCACGAGAAACAGCAGAAAGATGACGAAGCAGCAACGAGAAGATGTGCAGGACAGACAAGACAGCAGGTCGATTTCTTATTCTTCTTCTTGACTTATATGACCTTTACCCATAATATGTTTTGCTTTACATATTGGACAGACTTTCAGGTTTGTTGAAGGGTTGACTGACCCCAGACTCAGACAATAATATGTGATGAAGCTGATGAGGCTTGCAGCGGCTTTGAGAAGTCTGGAATATCTTTTTGGGTTCCCTGCTCGTTTCCAAGTTTTTTTACATAACACTTTTTTATATATCTTTAAATAAAAATGGTTTATAAATCATCTACAAACCTACATTTTTTTTATAAATTACACAATCTGTTTAACCCAAAAGGTTAACGCAACAGCTGAAATTTGCAGTAGAAAACTCAGGGAGAGAGAAAAAGAGATAGAGAAACAGAGAGAGAGAGATAAGACCTCTGCGTCCAGCAGTGACATAAAGATTGGTAGAAAAAAATATTATACAACATCAAACTGATTTTAAAATGTAGCCAAAACAAGATGGAAGAGTCCTTTTGAGTGAGAGTTTGTTTGTCTGACCCCACAGTGTCCAGTCACGGCTTGAGAGGCAGCCTCATTTTGGGTCAGTGTGTGTATATAACTTCATGTGTGTATTTTGTGTCTGGGAAGTCATCACACTCGTGTCAGCAGCTCCTGAGCCCACGTCTTGATGGCCGAGGTGGTCTGTTGCAGCAGCTGCCACGTGGAGTTGATGAAGGACAGAGCGTGGCCCTGCAGGCATGAGACAGAAACCTCGCCGCTGCAGGAGAGAAGAGAACAGGAAGGAATGTTTGAGGGTTTGTCCTTCAACTAACGAACGTGCAATTACGTAACTGCCACTACGTTTTTTGCACTACTAAATACGGTTAATATTTACATGAATGATGTGACCGTCTATGTTTCCTGTAGATATTGAATTGCTCTTTTCACTGCACTGTTAGTGTACAGTTTTATCATTATTATGCTGCTGTGTTTATTGTATGTTTGTAACTCTGGCTCAACAGTTTCCTTCGGGATGAATAAAGTCCTATCTTATCTCTAAATGCAGCTCTTCGATTTTCCAGGATCGGGATATTTATAAATCAACTCCTGAGTTTGTGTGAAGTTTATGTTCTCAGTAATTACTAAGCTTTAAGCTAGTGATTTACTAAAATGCATCCTTAAAACTTGAGATATGTCTCAGCTAGTAAAGACTAAGGCTGGAGCCACACGAGAACGGTAACGCAAACGAACCGAAATCGTTATCAAAAAAGTCTTCCGTCCACACGCAATAGGCACCAGAAACGTGTCCTTCCACACGAGACCGCTCGACCCGCTGGAGACGCTGTAGTACATATGCCGGGCCTGTAAGTGGCGCTGTACTTCCGCCACAAAATACACCAAACCAGCGAAGAAGACTTCCGAGCATGGTTTCCATGGTTGCCCTTCTGTTTATTCTCCGCGGTGGATTTAGCAGCAGAGGTGGGGAGAGGCAAGGCTCTTTTTCTCCGTCAGCAGCAGCTGATCTCTCTCTCTCCTGTCCGATTAGACTTCACTCGCGTTTATGTCCATATCGATCAGATTTAGCTAGTTCTAGCTAATGATATGACTGCCTGAGTGTCAAAGGACACCTAAACAATAGGCGACATTTTGACCGGAGAACTTTAGATTTCGGCTAACGGAAACTCTCGGAAAACTGTTGTTGGCGAAACACATCAGCAATGACGCGGGTGACACGGGGGTGAGCAGGAGAGGTGGGGAGAGGCGGGGCTATTGCGTCATCGTTATCAGAAAATGATCGTTATAGGGCGTACACACGGAGCCGTTTGGCCCCCCAAGCGTTTCGTCCGCAGATCTACCCACCTTGGGACCCGTTATCGTTATCTGCGTTTCCCTGTCGGCCTCGTGTGGCATGATAGAGAACTGTAGCGGATACGCCCGTTACCGTTCTCGTGTGGCTCCAGCCTAAAATAACTGACATTTTGAATAGAAATGATGCAAACCATTTAATTGATTCACCTCTTCAATGATCATAATTAAAGAGGTATTGCTCACTTAGACGGCCATTTTAAAGCATTTTTCAAAAACATACGGTGGGTGAAGTAAGGCTTGGATTTGGAGATGAAGCTGCCATTTAATCATTTAATTAAATGTGAAAAGAAGCTCTTAAGTTACTGACTTGCAGGACTCTTGTAGCTTTGTCCACGCTCGCTGTAGCAGTTCAGAAATGAAGGCCAGCGCAGGCAGGATGTAGTTCTGATGGAGCGAGAGGAGCAGCTCCTTCAGATACGCCAACGCCGTGAACACGCTGTCGGGAGTGTTGGTGATCACCTGAGGAACATACAGAGGGAACACACAAGTTAATAAATATGATACAACTGTTTACAACTCTTCGGATTCAAAGAGGTAAACATCAAGGGACAGTTTTCCAGCATTACCCAATCGATGGCCTGTGGCGTCTTTTCTTTGACCCACAGAATAAACTGCGTTGTGTTTTCAGAGATGAAGATGGCTGCTGTTTTTGTCTTTTCCATGCCTTGGTCCATTAGCGGCCCCAAAACCCGAGCACACTCGGAGTAATAATGAGGAGTGTTGGTCTCCAACCAGCTACAGAACATAGAGAAACACAAAATAAAAACATGAAGTCAAAATGACAATTAGTTTGTGGGAGGGAAGAGTTACAGACATGTTGGTCTAATGCTTGCTTTACTTACACACACATTATGACATAAGCATGCATGTAAGAGTGTGAGGTCGTACCTGAAGCCCTGTGATGAGTAAACTTTTATTTTGCTCAAGGCCTGCTGAGATACTGCTGTGACCCCTGAGTTGCGCAGATGCAAGGCTGTGGTGGATTCTGAAACACACAACACGCATTGTAAGACCTCAAAAACAGGAAGGAAATATTAACACTCTTTACAACATCAGAAGGATACGTCCCCTCCTGACCCAGAAAGCGACGCAGGTTCTGGTCCAGGCTCTCGTCATCTCACGCCTAGACTACTGCAACTCCCTCCTGGCTGGTCTACCTGCATGTGCCATCCGACCTCTGCAGCTCATCCAGAATGCAGCGGCTCGTCTGGTCTTCAACCTTCCTAAATGTTCCCACACCACACCGCTCCTCTGCTCCCTTCACTGGCTTCCAGTAACTGCTAGAATCCACTTCAAGACACTGGTACTTGCGTACCATGCTGAATGGATCTGGCCCTTCCTACATCCAGGACATGGTTAAACTGTACACCCCAGCACGTGCACTCCGCTCTCCATCGGCCAAACGGCTCGCTGCATCCGCATCCGGCGCAGACTGAAAACTCTTCTCTTTCGACTCCACTCGAGCAATAAATTTACCAACAAAGCACTTATATACTAACAAAGGACTGGCTTATCTAAAGCCAGTTGAGTAGCACTTGAAATGTTTTGGCTCTATGAAACCTGATGTACTTATATGATTCTGTTTTCTTCAAGTTTGTATCTTCTTGGTCGAATGCACTTATTGTAAGTCACTTTGGATAAAAGCGTCAGCTAAATGCAATGTAATGACCTAAAGCGTAATAAAAGCATCAGGTCATGTTGATGGGTCCAGTATTTTAGATTACAAACAGACAGATGCAGGGCCAAACACACGACGATGAAAAGACAACGGTTCCATTTTTGCACGCTCTGATATATAAAAATAACGATAAACTCAAGACTGACCTGCGAAGGAGCCATGGGATCTGATGTCGTGTGCGATGAAGCCGGCGGCAAACACGAGCAGAACCATGAACATTTTGGACCAGGGGAACCCACGCCCGCGCATCTTCACCTGCAGGTTCTGGAGACACGAGGAAACACTCAGAAAAATATAATCCTCAATTGTATTTGTTAGCTACCTTTATTGTTTCAGGTTACACAGTGACAGTCTGTCTCACCTGGCACAGGTTATTGCAGTCCTGAAGCTCCTGGCATTCAACGGTGTCTTTCATCTCCTCATTGGTCACTCTGAAGGACTGGATCGTTTCTTCAAGGTTGCTCCGGAGCTAAAGATAGTGAAGAAAGCACAAAACACACAAAGATTCATAAAGGAGAGTTTTCCAGAAGATGCTTTCTTCATTTCGAGCCTGACTGATATTGTTCTCAAAATGGAAACATGCCATAATGCTCTAATTAAACTATCTGTAGGGAGATGAGTGTGGCAGGAGGGGTCGTACCTTTGGTGGCAGGATTTTCCAGGACTTCCCTAGATGGTTCAACAGAAGACTTGAGAAAAAAGAAAGAAGAACAAACAGTCAGCCTTATCTATCCGTATTTTAAAAAGGCTGAAATCCACAAATGTCAATCTCAAAGGTCATTTTTATTTACAATTGCATTTTTACTACTTTAAAAATCGTATAGGTTAATATGCTTTTGCCACAGAGCGTCTTCATTTTGTGTTTTCTTTCTATTTCTCATTAGGGCTGCAACAAATGACTAATTTGATAATCGATTAATCTATCGATTAATGAAACGATTAATGAAACGATTAATCGACTATTTCCTTGCACAATTTCTCAAACGCTTATTTAGCCATCAACTTTTAGATTTAGCTTGAGGTTGTTTTAGGCATGTGGAAGCTAACAATGAAGATGAATACTTGATTCAAAAATACATATATTATTAAATTAACTAAACAAATTGTGAACAAAATTAACATTACTTTTTATTTAAATTAAATAAATATTATTTCACATCAAAAGAAACAACAATGTTTTAACAAATCGTATTAAATAATCTGATGACAGAACCGTAAACAGAATAGCTGAAACTTTAACAAAATAAATACCTCAGTTACCTCTAATCATTACCCATGTTTGAATCATTGAGTTAACTCCGTGTGTTGCTGCTAGCATACATAACACCTGACGTGGAAAAGTTACTCGTGGCTGGGGCTACAGAGCTACTAGAAAGACAGTTCTCCGTCTGGATGTGGTGCACTTTTGCTAAATGTTTAGACAAATTGCTCGTGTTACTGCCCTTAGATACTAAACTCTTATTGCACTTTTGGTAACGAGCATTGTCCACATCGAGACATTTAACCACACCTTGGAGCGCTTCTCTCCGCATGTTGCAGAGCGTGTGTGTAAACTGCCCCGCCCCTCGCACACAGGCGGGGGAAAGAGAGATCAATACATCATAGACGCATTTTGTAGTCTTATTGCGTATTAGAAACGGAGTTGGCGACACTAAGACTGCGATATAATGTTTATGTAGCAATAATACATATGACATATATATTTTAAATGTCTCCTGTACCGATAAAAAGACAGATAACATTGGAGCTTAACGGCGTGTAAAACACAGGTGATGACGTCACCAACGAATCGACGACTGAATTAGTTGGCAACTAATTTGGTCATCGATTTTAATCGATTAAGTCGATTAGTTGTTGCACCCCTATTTCTCATGTTCAATGACTCACCTGGACTGGGGTAAGTGTTTGGTGTAGAGCTGCCTCCACACTCCCAGACTCTGGACATCCACACACAAACACTCGGTCATACTGCCGAGCAGCTGCAGAGAAACACAACAGAGACAGAAAGAGAGCTTTAACTCTGCAGGATGTAATATTCAACTCCCAGAAAACAGCTCAAGATCACACCCTACTCTAAAATATGTTTTAAGAATCGATATTAGTTTAGACTGATTTTATTCATTGATTTTTTAAACACAGAGATCAGAGAAACAGAAATCCAAAGAACATTTTAAAAGTGGCTTGGAGTTGCTGACTTGTGGTTACTAGGGCTGTCCCGAATACCTTTGTTCGGGCTCCGGATATTCGGTATTAATCAGCAGCGAATATTCGGATATTCGGCGCGCGCTTCAACAGGTGTATTTCGGTTTATTCAAGGCATTCATTTTGTTATTCTACAGTATTGTTGTTTTATAGTTATTTGTTAATGTAAATAACCCAATGTGTGTTCTTTGAAATTGAAAAGGATATTGTGTTTGTTACTTTCGTTGCAGTTGTATATATGTCTTAAGTGTAATTTGGCTTGGCTTCCTATTTTGTATGGACATGCTTTTATTTTTGAAGGAGGGTTAGCGCTGTTGACAGGAAGTTGTTGTTGCTATGGAAACAACGTGACGGACAAAAGGAGCGGAGATTAACAGAGAAAAGTTATATCTACATATAAAGACGGAGAAAGTAAATGATAACGTGTATGGTTAAGTGTTAGCACCCCCCGAAGAGGCACAAGCTCTTACGTTGATATTGGAGATGCGGCTGCCAAAAAAAAGAATATCCGAATAACGAAATTGAAAACCGAATAGTGGGCCAACGACCGAATATTCGGATACAGCCCTAGTGGTTACACACATTTTCAAAATCATTTTTTCAGAGTAATTTCCCTACAAGCTGAGCCATTTGCAGATATGTTATCTTGACTTTTTATGACACAGGTCACCATAATTATACTATTAACAACATAGCGTATAACAGGTCGCTCGTCAGTATGATTTATGCTACAGCACTGAACTAAAGCACCCTCAGACTACTGTAGCAGCAGTATATGTAAAAAGATCAGTGTGTGTTACCTCTCTCTTCATATCATCTGGGCAGTGTGGCGTGGCTCTGGACAGAAATGACGGCAGGTATGTGTGTAATGTGCTCTCGGGTTTGGCTCCGAATGCAAGGGCCTTGAGTCGAGGGTACAGACGCCTCAGCTGATCCTGCAGACTGAACACAAACAAAACATGTTACTTCATCACTTTTTAAAATGAAAACAGTCACTGTCAGAAAACCACAACCAAGCTATTGATGACACATTCAAATGTACCTGTCATTTGAGATGGATGTCACCTGTTTTATGGAGATATGAATGCTAACTATTCAGGTGGAAACTGTTGGGATAATGGCCTAATGGGATAAGTAACAAGACCAAAAGAGCAATGGCATTTTCTCCAAAGATAGCCTTGTGGTTGTTTGATTAAGTATTTGAGGCTAGGCATCAAGGATAATTCACAACCATCTGTAAATCTGAAAATGATGTGACTGGGTTTCATTGTTTGCATTGTGTTACATTTACCCTGATGACAGGGCGTTCTTGGGCATGAAGGCGAAATCCAGTAAAGGAAAGAACTCTTTGGGCCCCATGATGCCAAATCCCTTTGTCAGGTTGGCATGAAGTCTGGGGAGAAAGAGAACAATTAGCACACATTTAGGTGTAATGGTATAGATTCATTTAGTCACACATTAAAAGCAATGTTCACTTTAACAAAGTATACCTAAACTGTTAAAAGCCTAAAGAATTCGTATTAAATGCATGCAAAGGGCATTGAAAGTAAAGTCAAACAGTAATTGACATTTTACCCAAGAAAGAATATATTTGGTTGTCGCACTTAACATTTTAATTGTAGCTTAGTGTAATAAAAATAAAAGGTGTTTGTTGTATTTGACATGACCGAGGTCACATGTGTCAAACTCAAGGCCCGGGGGCCAAATCAGGCCCTTGGTAGATTTAATTTTGGCCCGCAGGATAATTTGTAATTACTATTAGATCTGGCCCGCCGGTATATTGCACACACACTAGGGCTGCAACAAACGACTAATTTGATAATCGATTAATCTATCGATTAATGAAACGATTAATCGATTATTCGGATCGTTGAGGTTTTAACGGTACTACTACTTTTATCGATACTGCTTATCGATCCGGTCCTTTAACGATAGTCTTAACGGTTCTTTTGAAAATAAATAAGGTAAATTAACTAAACAAATTGTGAACAAAACTAACATTGCTTTTTATTTAAATTAAATAAATAATATTTCACATCAAAAGAAACAACAGTGTTTTAACAAATCATATTAAATAATGTGATGACAGAACCGTAAACAGAATAGCTGAAACTTTAACAAAATAAATAACTCAGTTACCTCTAATCATTAACCCATGTTTGTATAATTGAGTTAACTGTGTGTTGCTGCTAGCATACATAACACCTGACGTGGAAACGTTACTCGTGGATGGGGCTACAGAGCTACTAGAAAGACAGTCGAACCCGGTGCATTTCTCCGTCTGAATGTGGAGCACTTTTGCTAAATGTTTAGACAAATTGCTCGTGTTACCGCCCTTAGCTTCTAAACTCTTATTGCACTTTTGGTAACAAGCATTGTCCACATCGAGACGGGTAAAGTTTAACCACACCTTGGAGCGCTTCTCTCCGCCATCTCCTCCGTGTGTGAGTGTTGCTGCATGCATGTTGCAGAGCTTGTGTGTAAACTGCCCCGCCCCCTCGCACACAGACGGGGGAGAGAGAGAGATCTCTCGTCTGGATTGGAAAGATCGAAAATACATCATAGACGCATTTTGTAGTCTTATTGCATATTAGAAACGGAGTTGGCGACACTAAGACTGCGATATAATGTTTATGTAACAATAATACATATGACATATATATTTTAAATGTCTGTACCGATAAAAAGACTGATAACGTTGGAGCTTAACTGCCTGTGAAACACACGTGATGACGTCACCAACGAATCGACGACTGAATTAGTTGGCAACTAATTTGGTCATCGATTTTAATCGATTAAGTCGATTAGTTGTTGCACCCCTAACGCACACCTTCACTCCATCCTGAGGATTTCCTCAGCTCAGAGCCTGACCCCAAACATTGATGAACTTGCACCCAAGATGAGATGCCAAGTGTCTGGCTTGAACTAGCATCACAGAGCAGCACACTGAGTTTCAATGGATGTTTCCTTCTGCACTTTTTTTCTTGAGACAACAGGGCATGTTTGTTTTTTTCTTTGAGGGAAATAGTTTTTTTGAAGCTGCTGTTGGCCTGTGGAAAAATGTGATCATAAGAAATGACTCTGGAATAGCTGCAGATAGAGCCATAAGAAATGAATGCAACTGATTATTTAATGTGCAATGTTGTTTTTATAGGCAATAATTGAAGCTTTGTTAGTTCCAGGTTTAATATGTGCAATAAGTTCATTTCAATAAGTTCTGCAATAAACATTGAACCAGTCCGGCCCTCGACTAGTACCCATTTTTTTATTTTGGCCCACTGTGTATTTGAGTTTGACACCCCTGACCTAGGGGAAAATCGAATAAATTAGCAATATATATGTGAGGAAGACTTACAGGAGAAGTCTCTCCAGATATGCGATGGCATATGAAGACAAGGACTTCACTCCGAGCACAGGAAGCATGATGCCCAGCCACACTGAAACACAAAATAACGAAGTTCATTAACATCACGGGGCCTTTAAGTTCCTGCCTTAAACGTGTCAACAGCCTGCCTTTTCGGACTTCAATTTTAAAAAGCCAGGAGCAATTGCAGGAGAAAAACATGGCATTATTGTTATCTTATGAAAGGAAAATAAATCATCAAGTCACAAGTCTGTAACTTTAAATACACTTAGCTGTAATCGTTATCTCGTGACATTTACTGTCGCTATTATAAGAGCTAATGTTGCCTACTTTATTGCATATCCCACTGGAAATATCAGTGTCTTGCTAAATCTAATCGTATCAGAGTGTGGGGCTCAGACAGGAGAATCTTGGGTTGCTTAAACAAGATTAAAGTGTTGCTGAATATAGTTATCCATCACATTTTAGCAAGGCTATTCAATTATTTATACTAAGATCAAGATAACACGAGGGACATTTTGTACTTGAACCTAAGTAAACTTGAGTCGACGGCGCTTGTCTTTTCTTGCCTCGGGCAAATCGAAATGTACTCAGTCATTTTATTTTGCAGAAGGAGGATGTTATATAATCTTTAAAGAATATTTGCCCTCCCACTCTCTGCCACCCACATCTTGGAGTCAGTAAAGACCAGGCCCAGAGTTTGAGCTCACAGATGTCTGTCAGTGGATGTGTTGCTGCTCTAAATGTGCACTGTTTCTTCATTTGGATAAAAGCGTCTAACAAGTGACATGTAATTTGAACACAGAATTGATGTCAGCACATTTAGTTGGGAAAGTGTGAGAAAGGGGAGACACAGGCTGGGACTAATGGAGTGGAAAAGATGTGGAAACACTGTCTAGATATTTAAAGGAGTGTGTGTGTGTGTGTGTGTGTGTGTGTGTGTGTGTGTGTGTGTGTGTGTGTGTGTGTGTGTTAGTGAGTGAGTGAGTGAGTGAGTGAGTGTGTGTGTTACCTCTTAGTCCCTGGCTGAGGTCATAAAATCCAGCTTGGCCAAGAGCCCACATGATGGTCAAACACTTCACTGGACGATTCTGAACGGATCGCAGTAACTCCAAATACTACACAGGGCCGACAAGAACAAGAGAAAGTTCTACATTATATTGCAAAGAAATCCCAAAGAGGAATCCCCAGTACAATCGACACGTTTTCAGAAGGGAAAGCAATTGTTTTATTTGTACTTTTACTTCATTAAAGTTGTTTTAGAGCAGTGGACTGAAGGACACACACTCACCTCTGGCAGGTTTTGTGACGCCATCCTGGGTTTGTCCTGCAGGATCGCCTGGATGCAAACTCTGTAGCCATGGAGAGGTTCTCCTGCAGACAAAGAGAGAAAGGCGTCTCTTGTCAGTTCTTTAACTGTGACCATGGCGATTCAAATATATATTGACCAGCATAAACTATGAATTGACCATGTTATTGGCCTTTTTCAACAGTTCTTATTGAATGAAACTATCATCAACTAGTTTTAACACAGGACTGAGACTAAATATAGAAAAATGTAACACAATTGACCAAATCAAATCAGGATGAAAAACGTTCATGTAATCAAATTTTGATGATTTAAAGGTCACCTATCCTGCTATTTTTAGGCAATAGCATAGGTCTCAGATATATACAAATACATTAATAAACATGTCTATGAAGTGTTTTGCTCCAAATACCAAACAGATCACCCATTCTAGCCATGCCTCATATCCCTCTATTTCAAAAGTGCTGATTTGGGGTATAAAGCTTTACAAAAAAATAAAAATTGATAAAAAATAAAAAAGGAGGGGGCTGAGCTCATGCGGGACCCGGCAGCTACTGTCTAAACTAAATACTGCCGTGATGAAACGCCATATCATGGATTATCAAGGATTATTTCTGAAACAGTATGGAGCTCAAAGGCTTTCTCTCTTGCCGGTTATACCACAAGGTGAGTTCCTTTTTATTTCCTGCTTCTTCACACACATGCTCTCCAGTACAGGTTAGCTCTGAGTGCTAGCGATGCTAATGTGAACATGCACCGACCATATTACGTCCAAAACAATCGGGCATTGTTTCTGATAGCAACTTTCTGATATTACGTCATATCGGACGCAAATCTGGATCAGCTCCGTTGTACCCCGTTTTTAGAGTTTTGGGTACGGAGGAAAAGAGAGAGTGTTTTATTTTCTGACGCTGCGTGAGTTCCCTGACACACCGGGGACACATATTTATGTATAAAAGACATCAAAAAGTGCATTTTGCATGATAGGTCCCCTTTAAGTCACTTTTCTCTCTCCCCTTATTCCCTTACTGCTGTTTGCTGTGAAATAAAGGCAACAAGATTACTTTAAAATATAGTAAGTCAATTATTTATACACATATGAGCAGCATCTTAATGTTTGTTTCTCCGTCCTTTTTTTTCTTCCATAAGTACCAAAATTACATTCAGAAGTAAGCAAGGTGACTTTTAGCGCTTTAAATTTCAGCCAAGGTCTGTGTTACTGTTACATATTATACATTTGATCTGCTGTGGTGTCATGTTGCAATTATGTGAGTGAACTAAAGAACTATACATGACATCACCGTCCTGTTGTCAGCAGTGAAGGCAGAGAGAGATATTTATGGCTGAAGGTATTTTAAACTGTTATAACCTCATCCCTTATGTTTTGATCCACAGCACAAACCACTTCCACTTCTCTTTGACCCACCTGACTGTCTGTCCATCTCCCTGAGCATCGTATAAACACAGTGGTCCAAGAAATCTGGCAGAATGTCACTGCAGCGTCCGATGAGGGCTTTAATCACAGTCTTCAGCTCTTTTCCTGCAAGGCAGTATGGGTAGTCTGGGGACAGGAACAAAAAAAGTTGGACTCATACAAGTATTTTAAATTGTCCTGCGAAATGTTCACGTCAGACTGTTTTGTACAAATAAACTCAAGTCAAAATAAGTCCTAAAGAGATATATTGAGTGCGCGGTGTATTTGATCTTACTCCGCCTTTAAAGTTTGACTGACCGTGAGCGTAGCTGCTGAGCGTGGGCTCGCTCTCTGGTGCAGTCAGATTGAGGTTGAGGTATCCTGCCAGGTCTTTGACCCACACTGAAGGGTTTTCTGGGAACAGAGTTTGACTGCGAGCCAACTGCTGCTTGAGGTCCGCAACATCCAACTACAAAGACAACAAGGAAGAGAAACATTTAAGGCTGTACACGGAGAAACAACCGGTCCATTATGCAAAGTGGGTTTCAGCATGTGATGTTCAACTTGGAAGATGCTACAATGCAGCATTGATTGTGTGTATGGATGGAGTTATGTATAGCTTCTGCAAAGTCAATAACATAATTTCATCTTTCCAGTCACTAAAAGCTAAATTGTGACGATGATAAATAATAAGGTTTTTCTAAAAACTGTTTTAAGGCAAAAAGCACACACAGAGGGGATTTACAAAAGGATTGCACAGCTTTTGTAGCCACTAAAACTGTACAAATAAGACAAAAAACACCGTATGAGTGTCTAAGCACCTTCAAAGGATGAAATGCTTTCTATGCAAAAGAGCATTATTGCAAAAACAGTTACATATACAAAGATGTGTGCTAAAAGCCACAAGCAGTCACAGTGAAATAGTTAGCGTAGAACTGGTGGTATCATTTATAAGAGGGGTCACGACAGCAGTGAATTACGGCATCGTCATGCTTCCCTTGATATCTTTTTTTATGGAGGTGGAAAGACAGTTGGTTCATGGAAACACATGACTAAAGCTCCCCTACATGGCATTTTTAAATAACAGATTAACTAATGGTTACTTTCCCTGTCCCTAATCCAACACAGCACCATTGCACTCATCTGCAAAACTCTATGGGCGTCTATCCGCTGTAACATCGTTAGCACATTATCATTAGAGAGTTGGACCTTTGAGATGGGGGGGGTACCAGGTGTTAATGAGGCACCATTCACCAGGGAATATTTAGCAGAATCTTTAAAAATAGTTTAATAATTGCTTCTATTTAACTGCAAGAAACACACATTTTCAGCTTTTAAGTTTTTATACAAGCTACATTTCAATGTCCCAAAGGCTGTCAATATGAGATAGTAAAGAGGTGTGTGCGCATTACTCACGGTTTTGAAAGATTCCTCGAGGGTCTTGCGAGTTGCGTGGCTGACTGGGCTGCTGGGCTGGGGTTTCTTGGGTGGTTTACTCGAGGAGGGTTTCTTATTTTCCGTCTCGGCTGGTGGTGGAACCTGCTCCTTGTTCTGTTTCTTTGCCATCTTCTCAAAACTGTCATAAATGGTCTCAGACATCTTCAGGGGAGCTGAAAAGAAACAAGGGAAACTAAGACGCGTGCAGATATGTGCTTCTTTACTTCGATTTGTTTGTTTGTTTTTTTTTAAATGCAGCGAAAGCATTTTCTATGGTCTCCAACAGTTTCTTCATATGCGACCCGTGTCCTGATAATGAAGTTAATCCATGAAACCATGGCCGTCCCCTGCCTGTGGCTCCCTCCCCTCGCATTCAGTGCGTCCTCCCTCCCTCTATGACTTGCATAATACGCTGTTATTATCCAGGACGAAATTCATGCAACACTCATTACAATCCACGAAGGAATAGAGTTAAGCACCAGCAGCACTTCAAGTATTCCCCTGTGTGTTACTTATTAGGACCCGATTTGTAAACAACTTCCACTTGAACTAAGCACATATTAGAGATTGACCAACACCAAAGACCAAATATTTTAAACCTATATTAGACTACTAAACAAACACAATCTTGGGTATACAAATCTTCTGCAGAACTTTCAGATGAAGCTCCATAACAATGCTACAGTAACTCACGCAGCACAGACATGTACAGTATTTAATGCCACGCGGCTGCACACAGGAGTCCCAGTCAGACCTACCCACACACTTCAGTCTGTGTTGGCAGAGCTCACCAGTTGTTCACGGATCATTCAGCTGTACAGGCTGCTGACAAACCTAAATCTATATCTGGTCAGTGTCGGTACAACACAGGGCTGTGACGCAGCATTTCATCACACCCTGGATTCAGTTCCCTATTCAAATGTTGAGGCAGGATAACTTTTCACTTCCCTGAACTGAACACTGAAGCCAGTTGTTAGGTCTGGATTGCACTGCTTAGTATGCATTACCAGAGTTTAACAGTGAGGGAAGTACTGAAAGACTGAGTAATGAGGTAAGCTGACCAAGGTGTTCACGTCTATTAATACTAAAAACAAATATCCATACGCGTGTCAGGAAGTCAATCATTTTCAGCAGCAGCAGCAGCTCCTGACATGAGGACCTGCTGCATACAGTAAACAAGGGAACACATGAGGCCACTACTGAAGACTGGGAAATGGTTAAATATGTAAATGACAGCTTTATACATATGTGCTCGGACCCAAGTTAAATTACAAGTCAATTCCAGGACCAGGACTATAATGATCTCCTTTAGAATGAATTCATTTAGTAGTAACTTTGAGATTCTGCCCTATAAAAGATACTTGAAAGAGCAATGAATTGGAAGGACAGTCAACTTGCATTGCTAATGAACGTCTTTAAGCCAACTGACTGATTTCCAATTGAAAGCGGTACTTGATGAGATGTACACTATGTGATATTATATATTTAAAAAGGAAAAATATATAATGTTCGCTCTAAAATGATCATTTTAGCAGAGTGTTAAAACTGTGAAATTGGTTGTTTGCTATAGAATTTCTTACTCAAAACCAGTCACATGCAAAACCACACACAACACACCTCCTCTATAATGTTCTTATTGGGTGACACCTTACTATCGTACTATACTGGATTTCCTGTACTTAAAAAATGTAAAAACGAACAATCAAAGTTGGGAAAGAAATAAGTGGTTTTGAGATCCTTTGAAAGTACTCAATGGCTTTATTCTATATTAATGGTTTTAAGCCAGACTAAACAAGAACAGAGTTTAACAATGTTGCAATCAAATCAATATGACAATTTCCATGAAAGCGTCTATGAGCCATAAATCAGAGGTTTCCACTTCTTCAAGCGTCATGTCTACATTGAGTCATCATCAAAGACGGACAGACACAATCACTGTACTAAATTCACCCCACCCCCCCCTCCCTCAAGCAACCTTAAAAATACTATTAGGATATTTGACGAGCACTTGAGTGAACTGAGTGAATGAGGGGTGGATTTTGGTGGCAGCTTTGGTGTCTGTAAGCAGAGGGTCTTGGTGGTCTGCTGGGGTGTAATCTGAGTAGAAAGCCCTTCGGAGGGTCATCAACACAGCCCAGAAGGTCATCGGCTGCTCACTGCCTTCTCTGGAGGAACTCTTCAGCCAACGTTGCCTCAACAGAGCAGGCAAAATAATTGCAGACTTCACACCCTGGACACTTTCTGTTTGCTCTTCTGCCCTCCGGTAGGCGCTACAGGTCAATTAAATCAAGGACAAACCGACTGAAAAACAGTTTCTACCCCAGAGCCATACGTGAACTGAACACCGTCAAATGCTGAACTAGCACACACAGTAACAATTTGCAACTGCACTACTTTTTAATAGTTTTATTAATTTATTAACTGATCGACATCAGAGATGCCAAATATCATCCCTGTGTTTTTTTATATTGTAAACTGTATTTAAATTATGTGCGGGCATGCCGGCATGTATGCATGTTGGTATGGATGTGTGAGCATATGTGTATGTGAGCATATTTTTTCATATTATGTGGAAATGCACTGCGAGGATTGCTTTTTTAAATTTCGTTGTACCTGGTGCGATGACATTAAAGGATTTCTATTCTATTCTATAGATGCACCCAACATGGCCCTCTCACAGGGTGGGTGGACTGGGAATGGATTTTCACACCAGCAGAAGAATAGCTGACAGGATTCCTCACATATAGACACAGAGCAAACCCCTTTCAGATATTCGACAACAGCAAGGCTTGTGTCGCTTGTTTTTACTTGCAGATTGCATATTTAAGTAGGTGTTCAAAGTCAACTTTATTGTCAATCTTTCAGTTTGTGTGTACAGACAGAGAGATCGAAATACCTTTTCCCACAATCCCGAATACAAAAATACAAATATTTATAAAAATATGTATATCCTATATATACACAATCAACACATTTAGACATAAATAAAAGCAAAACAATCAATATATACAAAATAACAGTCACTTCAATATCTTGGGGAAATGTTGGTGAGACTTTCATGCCAACAACTGCTTCTATGTAACTGTTATGCATAAAATGAATTGAACTAAACATAACATTTAATAAACCAACAATAACGGTTTGAATGACGTCTGTTTTTGTCATCTTCTCAAGTTAGGGTCCCCTCAAAGTATGTGGCTTGTAAACCTACGTGTTGGACTGCACTTAATCTCTTCTGTTGAAACCAGAGCTGTGGTCAGACATCCTAGAACTTGTCCGGACATGTGACAAGTTCAATCTAAGTTTCAAATCACCTGTCGTAAATATGACCTTCTCAAGGGGAAGTTGTGTATAAGATGCATTGCAATAATTCACGTAAAATCTGGTAGGTTTAGAAAGATAAAGAATATTAAGAGGGGAGATAGAGTAAATAATCAAGGTTCCTAGACTGCCTTATCTGAGTGATGTTTCTAGTCTTGGTTACGTTATCTCACTTTTATTTTATATTTGTTAACCGTTGCAATATTTAGGTATTTGGTCAGAGATATTGTGAATATTTTACTTTCTCTATATTACCCATGTAAGTGTTGTAGGCATTTAAGTTAATGAATCTAAATAACTAATATTTCAGTATTTATCTAATTCTTTCTGGTAAAGCTCATGGTTAGTTTCTGAGAAAAGTATTAGCTTGATTACACTGAGTCAATACTAGAAATGTTAAGATAGTTCACATAAGAACTATAGTCGTTGAAGAGTTTAAAAGCATTTGTCAAAAAGAGAAAAGTATTTGTTTGAAATAAAACCTTAAAATCACCTTTAAACTGACAGTCACGGTCACTGTGATCAGACAGACTTTGGACCGGCTGATTCTCTGATAAAACTGGTGCATAAACAAATAGCGGTGGAAAAGGAAGATTAAAATGTGCTGCAAAGAGAGGGTGTGGTAAATAAGGACAGTTTTTGCCAGGTTTACCGAATGTAATGAATAAAAAACAATCAATCCATCAAAGGTTTTTCATTTGAATTAGGGCATACTGAATCATCACACAGTAAAGTGTCACAGTGAAGGCTTTGATTGTCATTCGTACATAGCTACAGTGTAGTTATAGAGAGGCGAAGTCCCGCCCATCTACTTCCGACCCATGGGACCTTATTTCGGAAAAAGTATGTATTGAAGTCAATGGGGAGAGAAAGATTATCTTTCGATCCCGTTTGAATTGTGCCACGAATTACACATATGATGTTTGTCAATCTTAAAAATTATTTCCATGTCAAAAAAATCAGTTTGTCGTAAAACTGTTGAAATATAAGACTATGAAAAATACACACCTAGAAAGACTACAAATCCCAGAATCCCGGTCCCGCATGCTGGCTCTTACGGAACCGACTAACTCCCCTTTTGTGTGTGTACAGCTCTCAACATGCCCAGACTTGTAGTGATTTTCACCTCTTTTAATACTTTTCGCCTCATTCTGAAAGAAAGAAGTGAAATGTGCCAACGTGACGGCCGTCTTGGTGTGTGGTGCGAGACGGGAGATGTAGTTCATTGAGCGGTTTCACACAAAAAAAAGTGTTTTTAATTTTTTTGACTTGCAAAATTATCTTTTAAATTGACAAACATCATATGTGTAATTCGTGGCACAATTCAAACGGGATAGAAAGATAATCTTTCTCTCCCCATTGACTTCAATACATACTTTTTCCGAAATAAGGTCCCATGGAGGTCTCCCGGAAAGGGAGGGACTTCGCCTCTCTATAAGTGTAGAAATAAGTTGATTAGCTCTTTTCAACCACCACATTCCTTCCCACTCTCTGAACATACCTGTCCTGGCTCCAGGTCTACTGTGTGATTATTTGATGATACACATTCATTTACAGATTTGCTATGTTTTAAGCACAAAATGGATTCTAACATATGCTCCACTCAAGACAGGGCTTCAGGTAATCACCCATGACTCCTCTTTCAACTGATCATCATGCCGACCATCAGCTGATGTTGTGCTTTGTTTGCGGTGGTCTCAAACTGATTTACATACAGTAGGGCTGGGCTTTTGGGGCCCCTGGATCTCTGGGACTGAGGGTCAGTTCCCCAATTTACCAAATTGTTAATCCAGTCTTGATCCCTGCTCTAGACCTGTCACAGAACTGTGGCGAGTGTTTTAGTTTCATTTTTGATTAACAGGTAAACTTGTAATGATAAATAAGAAATGGATTATATCAGGCTGTGTTTACACAAGTTACATGTTATCATGATTAATCAAATATTTTCTTTGTTAAAAAAAAAAACTGAATATTGCCATCCTTATCCTTTAAAAGGGGGATACAAGGGATTTGATGCTTTAGCTAAGTGTATTCAAGCCTATAATTCAGAAATAATATATAAAGTAAAAAACCCTCTGATTTCTCTTATCAGTCTGTCATGTATATCTTTATTACATCACGAAAAATCCTAAAATACATTGATGATTCAGCACTGACAGCTGTTCCTTAAGGCTAAGTGGAAAAAAGGGGATGCCCAAGTCATTAGCCTGACATTACACTGTTGAATTACGACGCAACAACAGCACCTTTTACAAAAATGTAACAGCAGCAAAAAGACCAAAAGGTCCCACATCTGCTACCACAAGCAGCTCCTCAGTGATGACGTTGCTCCTGTTGACACACTGCTAGCAAGCTAACTGCAACACTTTTTATCCCTTCTAGCTCTATGTGAAAGAACGACATTGCCCAGAAAGGCCAGTAAGCTTTTATTTTAAAAATGATTATGTCAGCAGAGAAGTTATAAATACAGCCACTCACATTAAATGGTAGAATTATACAACCCAAAATTGTGCACGCAGGAAGTAGCTTTACTGCGTGATGCTAATGCTAAAGCTAGCAGGTCGAATCAGTTGACAGCTATGAGAATCCCTTTAATTTTCCCCCGTTTCCATGACTATCATAACCGTTAAGACACCGTTTCTATGACTATCATATCCGATAAGAGACCGTTTCTACTAATATCATAACCGTTAAGAAGTCGTTTCCATGACTATCGTAACCGTTAAGAGACCGTTTCAATGAATATCATAACCGTTAAGACCCCGTTTCCATGACTATCATAACCTTTAAGGCACGGACATGAAAGAGATTATTGAGCTCCATTAGTATCACATTTTTAGTCTTATTTGAACTACTTCTGTGGGGTAAATGGGTCAGCTATTGGGGCCACTTACGTCTGGATGCCAGGATGTTAGATTCTCCCAGGGCTTTCCGTCCACCGGCTCCGGGTTTCTTGTCGCTCGGGTTCTTGCCTCCTCCTCCGGTTGCGCTTGTATTTTTCTTCCCTTTCTTCACCACCTCCCATTTACCAACTGAGCCATTGTTCGAAGCCATGTTTTTAGTCCTGATACTGGGTCGTTTTTCTAAAGTTATGCGACTCCTTCCTCCTGCTGAATGAAACAGGACGACTCAAACAGCTCGGATCATTTAACCTTCCGCCTGCCACGTCTCTTTGGTCGGCGTGACGTCAGAGTGATGCGTTCAAAAACCGGTTCAAACCGTTACTTTCAGATTCAAACACGTCTGCGTTTATATCGAAAAGAAATTCGACATTTCATTAAAGGGTTCTCAACTCACACATGATGATTTAAGAACATTTTACCTCCCCACAAAACTAATACATACATAACCACAAAGAATACATAATTCATTTTATTTTAAGATTACCCTATGTTGGCATCCTGAGTCCTACATTGTATGACCTTTTATTTTATTGTTTCTATTGTTTCTATTGTGGGTTTTTTGTATTTTAGATATTTTATTTGTATTTTACTTTCCGTCTTGTAATTGTATTAATCTTTTAGCACTTTCATTCCTGTTAATCTAAAGCCCACAGAGACAAACGTGTTTTTTTATATTGGGCTATATAAATACATTTTGATTTGATTTATTTACTGTTCTCATCAAGGTGTGGGATCTCAACAGAGTCCTAACAAACCCATATATTGACACATCATGCAAGCAAACCTTTTTTATACAGTGAACCCTGCACAATCCTCTATATTTTTGCTCATTTCTGCTCAACACTACCTCTTTTAAAAGCTGCATAGCTCTCCACTTGGGTCTTATATATACTGCACAAATTGTGAATTATATTCAAATGTGGTAAGTTCTTTAAGTCAAGCAAGATACAAACAATAGCAATTGTGTTTATACAAATCATATGCTACAGAAGAGCTTCTTCCAGCACAACCTTTAGCTGAAATTATTGATGATTTGCCGATTGATCACCAATTTTCTTTAATGAATAACTAGAAATGTATTCATGTCGTCCTTGTGTGCTCTCTGTTGTTGGCTCCATCTCTAACCAGTGCCACGTCGATTTAAACCATAAAGGATGGCTGGGATCTGGGGAGCAGACGGTGATTTTGGCTGCAGTTTCTCCCAAAAGTGGTACTTACTGTAGTGTCGCTCAAATGAGTCCCTAAGTGTTTGGTGCGAACATCCTGGATCTCTTTCAAAACCTCCTCTATGAGTTGAAGCTTAACCAATGACCACAATGGACATCTCACTGTGTCAATATTTATCTTATGTACTTTTGTTTACTTGACCATACACCTCTCTCTTGGTCCCAAAACAGGTTTCAAGTACAAATCATTTCTCTCTAGACTTAACATCCCTGTTGTTACACTACAAGGGTTGGACAATATATACATTTTATATTTTGTGATATGAGACAAGATATTTTCTTCGATTCTGAATATCGGAATATCAAGATATGGCATAATTGTTGTCTTTTCCAAGTTTTTAAATTGTGTATTATGTGTCTTTACCCACTTAGTCATTATATTCACATTACTGATGATTATTATAATTGTTTTATCTCATTGTGTAAGTATGTTTTGAAATTAGAAACCCTACAATATTATAGCAATATCCAAGTATTTGATAAAAAAAATCCTAATTTCATATACTCATATAGCCAGGCCCTGCTATAAGTGTGTGTTTGTGATGTTATTGGCACGGTGATACAAAACTGCTCCTGATTAAGGAGAAATACAGCAGTAACATGTCAGAAAGCAAACGCAACAATAAGGTTTGTTTCTTTTCTTGAACACAAGAGTTTTATTTTATTGCAGCAGTGACTGCAAACGATGCAAGTTTATCACAAGCTGCCATGAGATACACTTTTAAGTATTTTCTCTCAGACAGGTTTAACCACTGTCGATCACAATTAACCACACCATAGTTCCTTGGCTGCCCCTGTGGCGGTTGAACGCTTTGCAAAATAACTCAATTAAATACGGCAAAATAAAGATGATAGCAGCTAAAATGATTAACTCATTCAACACAGCCAAACATTAGTACTTTTTAGTGTCTGTCTGTAGTTTTACATTTTATGCACTCAAAGAATTAAAAGCCTGGCATTTGTCTTGTAATTTACTCTAACACTGACGCCTCTAACTTGGCCATTTCACATTTCAATGCAAATCGAAAAAAACAAACCTCTTTAAAATAAATCTACAAAATATATAAAATTGCATCTTTCTGTATCTTCACTGCATGTTGGCATTTTAGTCAATTTGTTTTGCTACATTAAGTGCAATATCTTCAATATCCCCAAATCCAAACCCAAATCCAGAAACTGTAGCATATTCAAAGAAAAACCATAAATAAATAAATACAACACACTGTCTCATAAACAAATTGTCAATACAATCATAAGCAAACCGTATGAATGAATTCGGGAGTGATGACTTCTTTATGCATTATGAGCAGTTCAAAGTCGGTGATATGTCCAGGGGGGAGAAAGGGGGTTTAATGTACGTTCACGTGTCATCATAAGAAAAATGTAAAAAATATATGTTTATGCCTCTTTCTTAAAGTGTCTTCAATCGATTTATAATCTCTCCTAGTGAAGTGTATAGCCCAAATATGTTTAAATTGGTCACATTGTGTGGAAATCGCTGTGGTTTCATATGTAAACTCTGCAGAGGACCCTGATGCTCGTGTGTGGCCACCAATGAAAGTGCATGGTGAGAGAAAGTGACCTGTGAGTGCTGGATTCCTGTAATCTCATTGCTATTAACCTTTTCTTGCAGGCTAACCCAGCCCTGCAGTGCAGCTGTCTCCTCTGTGAGAATAAAGTCATGTTGAGTCCAGCTACTTTAAAGCAAATGTCGACATGGATATGGACAGCCGCGGAAAAGATGGGGGAAGGAAGGGGAAGTTGTAAAAAGGAAATAATAAAAGGGGTAAAAACAGGAGGACGATAATAGGGTGGAGGATGATGAAGAGATCAGAACTCTTCCTCGTCTCCTTGTGCCCCGTCGTTGATGTCTTCATCCTCTGGTGGTGCAAAGCCCTCCTGTGGAAGCAGGCTGAGGTCAGTGTACGTCAGGATGAGAAACAAACATGGTTCACCAGAGCCGGGGGAGGGTGGATTATAATCAGAGAAAAAAAAAGAATGACCTTGTGAATTTACTAGAAAATGGAAGTGAATAGTCACAGAGAATGTACCAAATTCTTTTGTAAATTTACAACAATACTCAAATGTTTTTTTCTTACATTATACCCCCTCCCCCCGGCTCCGAAGGTTATTTATTTTTTAATCTACAATGTCCCTAATATGCCGTGGTGTAAATCTCTACTGGTTGGTGTTACTGCAGATGTCCTTGTTCGTTCTGCCAGATCAGATCCTTGTGACTACCTTTGTTTTTCACCTTGACATGAAGCTTTAATTTGGTTTCCATCAGACCTCTGAGTCAGCTTAAAGATACTGCAGTTGGCTTTCTGCAGCACCCTGATATTTTAAAAACTAATGTAAATGGGAAAACAGGTTTCAAAGAAAGCAGATTCAGAGGTGTAATCAGCTTTGCTAACCACCTTACCTAACTCATGACTATCCAGGTACTTTTCTAAGTCTTCCTCAGACATTCTCACAAGAAACTCTAAGGTCATTTATCTTCTGTATTGTTGCACCTACTAAACCAGTGATTCTCAAATGGGGGTACGCGGACCACTAGGGGTACGTTGGGGTACTGCAGAGGGGGTACGTGAGATAAAAAAAATAAAAAGGTTAATACAATATAGTTAAATAGAAAACACCATTTAATATAAAATATTCCAAGAACCACTAAGGGGGTCCTCATATAAACATGTTAAATTTGTGTATTGTATTTATAGTTTTTCATAATATATCATTTTGTTCATTGGTTTGTTAAACATATATTACTTCAATTGAAAATCTTTTTTTTCATGCATTAAGATGAAAATATCCTTAGTTTGTTAATAAATCAAACACTGATGGAACATCACTATATTGTAATTATTTATATAGGCTTTTTCTGTCAAAAATGTCCGGGGTCGGTCAGGGGGGTACTTGGCAGAGAAAAGTTTGAGAAGCACTGTACTAAACAATATTAATAGAAAACTGAGAACCATCTCCCTTCCATCGTTCAGCTTAAAAAGTATTATTCATTTGGCATGTAAGCAAATATTATTAACGTGTTAAATCTTGTGTCCTGTGATTTGAATGTGTTTACCTCTGTACTGTAAAGCACATCCATGATTTTGTTGAAGATTGGGTTTTCACTTTCGCTGTCCTGGCAGAGGACCTCAATGTCTCTCAGCTTTCCGAAGTAGAAGTCTCTCTCCTTCTCCAGTCCGTCTATAGTCAGCTTCAGGTCCTGCAGCTGTGTGCAGAGAGAGGAGGGGTTTTTGGTGCTCTCAATGTGAAACAGGGCTTTCAGAGAAACTTCATAAACATAATTAGGTACCATCAATCATGCAATTTAATTATGAACCTGCACTGTTGGGTAACTACTACTTCTACTTATAAAAGAAATGTCTGAACAAAATGGATGAATATCGCTATCAAACACTGATAAACAAAATAAGGATAATAATAATGCTGCTTATAATAATAATAATAACTATCTCTAAATATAGAAACGAGTTATTCTTTCATATTCATTTTTTGTATTATTGTTTCACATCTTTTACTTTATCTGATTGTATTAACTCCTGTTTCATTTCAATCTGTGAGGTCTCCCTGAATGTTCGATGTTGAGGGGGGGGGAGGGGAGTGTTATTTCCCCATGTGTTAATGTATGTATGTGTGACTGTATGTTCTTTCTATGTTAAAAAAACCCAATAAAAAGAATGTCTGAACAGGTGCATCACTCGGTACCTGCTGGTGGAGCTCCACGAGTTCAGAGTCCCCCCCGTTACGGGACGTGTTATTGGATTTGCGGGGCGCTGCTACAATGATCTGCTTCTGTGGCGGGGGGGCAGGTTTTGGTACTGTAGGGGAAGTCCTCACAGGTCCTGGAAGACAGAAACATACACACACATGTTTACATATCTGCACTGTGTTGTTTTTAGTCTGCTGTCAGATTCACTTCATTTTACCGTATGCAGCTGCAACCAGTCAATTATATGAGAGTAAATGTGACCCCAAATTCTTTGTATGTTTTAAGTGTCCCACGATTCAATAAGGTCAGACTGAAGCACTCCTTTGTGCATCAGTCAATCCTCACAGTAAACACAGAGCTAAATCCCAGATCAAATGCACGCTAAAGGGTCATGAAAAGGTTTCTCTCAGTGATCGTGCTGTTATGTTAAATGTTCGTTGTTTGTGTTTCATGTATTGTGTCTGGATATGTGTCTATGTTGGTGTTGTACATGGAGCTGCTGTGATGCAAGTCAAATGTCACTTGATCTGACCAATAAAGTATTATCGTATCCTATCGTATCGTTATCGTATCGTAAGTCACTCTTACTCTCTGTACTAAAGGGTTGTGTTGGGAGAAAAACAATGAAAAGATGCGAAGAAGGAACATGTTTGCAGAGATTTGCATATCTTTTTTCAGCCTATTCATATATTAATGAAACCTTTAAAACTTCTGAATGTTGCAAATACATTTCATGAGATATCAAGATTTTAAACTCTGGGTTCAACCTTTTTTTTCCAACTTAAAAAAATAAAATAAGATATCATACTCATCGCATACAAAAACAACTCAACACTTACCCTAACCTAAACCGACTTCCTACCTTACAACGTTAAAGCCAAGTCATTCCTGTCAACAAGTCCCTTCAAGAGATAAGGAGAGGCCTGTAACTGTTTCTAACAAGATACAAGTACAAAAGGAAACCCACAAACATGCACAAACACTCACAGATTATTGCTAAATGTCTTTGCGGTTTGCTTTGATGTTATTACCTTGAATAACAATTCACGTGTAACTACTTGAATACTTCACTGCTAACATTGTCTGGTCTGACGCACACGTACTTGTTGTTCTATAATATACTGTAACTTTGGTTGGACGTCTCTTTATTTTTCCTGCCTTGCAACTTATTTACATGCAGCACATTCAAATATTGATTGGCAGACAGACCAACAACTTTTGAGTCATAGCAGGGAATCTTGTGAAGGCTGCTTCTGTAGAGACAATGTCCAAAAGACTTGTGAGACTGTATAAAACAATTAAAATGTACCTTAAATCAATAACAGCATATACACGCATATACACGCACTCACTCACTCACTCACTCACTCACTCACTCACTCACTCACTCACTCACTCACTCACTCACTCACTCACTCACTCACTCACTCACTCACTCACTCACTCACTCACTCACTCACTCACACACACACACACACACACACACACACACACACACACACACACCATGTATACATCACTTCAGTGGACATTACATTGACTTACATGCATTTCCTGGAGACTTATCCTAACCTTAACCATAACCAACACATGCCTAACCCTAACCCTAACCCTTACCCTAACCCTTACCCTAACCCTTACCCTTACCCTTACCAAGTCTTCACCCTAAAATTAATGATTCCCCTCATGGGGACCTCCATTATGTCCCCATAAGGGAGGCGAGTCCCCACACGTGACTGTGTAAACAGATTTAGGTCCCCACAAGGATAGTAATGCTAGGCCACACACACACACACACACACACACCCACACACACACAACACACACACACACACACACACGATGCAGAAGATGTTACCTGAGCGAGAGGGGGGTCTTTTAGGTTTGCTGGGACTGTGTGCACCTGGGTTAGAGGTGGGGATGTTTTTCCATGAAGACGTGAGACCAATGAAATGAAGCCTTTGAGTTCACACACACACAAACACACACTCACACACACAACACACACACACAAACACACATAGATAGTGAAGTGTGTGTTGTACCTGGGTTTGGTGGAGGCGGCGTTCCCTCCTGGCCCTGCCGTGATATTAGAGGGTCGTATTCTTTCCCGTCGAAGTTGGCATCGAAAAACTTCTTAAACCACTGAAGGAACTCAAAGTTGTCCTGAAACTTTCCTTTAACCAGACGCTCCACTGGGATGATCTGAGGGAAAAACAGAGAGAGAGATGAGTTTTCTTTAATGTTTGGCTATGAAATTTCACAAAATAGCGATAAACTTTTGTCCTAGTTTTTCAAATTCCGAGGCTAAGTCTTTATATGTCTCGTTTCGTCAGACCAAAAGCAGAAGCTATTAATCTTAATTGGATATTAAACAGAAAAAAGCACAACATCTTAATTTAGCAAATTTCTGCATGAAAAGTTGGTTGTAGTAATAATTTGTCTGTCTATCAACTAACCTATTAGTTGATAAATTGCTGCAGCTCTAATGGTCTATCAAATATGTTTTAAACAGCAGATAAGACAACCCCTGGATACAGATATAAAGAAAATGCTGCTGCAATGAAAACAGTTTGTGATCAAGGGTCACTACTATATGAAATTACAATAACAACAACATTACAATATCCAATTACAAAATCTGGGGATAACACGATACTTGGCCACACACAGAAGGCCATATTTAAAGGGGACCTATCATGCAAAATGCACTTTTTGATGTCTTTTATACATAAATATGTGTCCCCGGTGTGTCAGGGAACTCGCGCAGCGTCAGAAAATAAAACTCTCTCTTTTCCTCCGTACCCAAATCTCTAAAAACGGGGAAACAACGAAGCTGATTCAGATTTGCGTCCGATATAACGCAATATCGGAAATGTGGACCCACGGCACTATCAGAAAGTTGCTATCAGAAATAATGCCCGACTGTTTTGGACGTAATATGGTCGGTGTTTACATTAGCATCGCTAACACTCAGAGCTAACCTGTACTGGAGAGCATGTGTGTGAAGAAGCAGGAAATAAAAAGGAACTCATCTTGTGGTATAACCAGCAAGAGAGAAAGCCTTTGAGCTCCATACTGTTTCAGAAATAATCCTTGATAATCTATGATATGGCGTTTCATCACGGCAGTATTTAGTTTAGACAGTAGCTGCCGGGTCCAGCATGAGCTCAGCCCTCCTCCTTTTTCTTTTTTTTATAGCACATTTTTTTTTTTTTAAAGCTTTATACCCCAAATCAGCACTTTTGAAACAGGAAGTGAAATAGAGGGATATGAGGCATGGCTAGAATGGGTGATCTGTTCAGTATTTTGAGCAAAAAACTTCATAGACATGTTTTTTATATATTTGTATATATCTGAGACCTATGCTATTGCCTAAAAATAGCATGATAGGTGACCTTTAAGATACTGACTATGTACTCACAATGTTTCCTGTTATCATTTTTGCACATCACCCCTTCTATCACTCCTCTTATTTCTGTCGAATTAGAGTCAGAAATACCTTTACCCTTTTTTTTTTCTAACTGTAACTCAATAATGATCCTTTCTTGTGTGTGTGTGTGTGTGTGTGTGTGTGTGTGTGTGTGTGTGTATGCATGTGTGTGTGTGTGTGTGTGTTCTCACCTTGTCCACATTCATTCTCTTGAATGAACCCTGTAAGACTTTGAAATTGTGGATGTATTCATGTTCCAGTTTAGCGTTAAACTTCACTTTCTTCATTAATATGCACCCAGGAAACAGCATGTCCATCAACTGACAGTAAGCAGCACCTTGAGGGACAAACAAACATTTAGTTTAAGAGCTTGATGTACATTTGGAATTTAATTTCAAGACCTTTATTTATTATACACTTATACTGTTTTTTTTTTTTATAGCGCATGGTGGAAAGGAGCAGGGAGAAGAAAATCTTATTTGACCTGCCCCTTCTTACAAAACAAAAAAATTAAATAACCATTAAAAAGTAAAATAAAAGCAATATTCTTTCAGTCACTTACAAATACTGAAACATAAAACCCGAACACAATCAAAAGTCAACTTCATACTTTCTAATTACACTTTCTTTATACATTTTCTTAAACATAAAAATGTTCTTACAGCCCTTTAAATCATTCTACAAAGAATTCCACTTCTTTACGCCGACTACAGAGACACACATCTGCTTTAAAGTAGTACGTGCAAACTAATGCGTAAAAGGTAATTTAAACCTTATAAAGAAGTGGTAGTGTGTGTGCTCACCTGAACAGAGATGCTCGATCTTTGTGAGAGTCAGCTGCAGAGAGTCGTTGACCCACGCTAACATGTCATGACGACTCAGGTTCTCTATAGTCATAGAGGTGGAGACGACATTCACCGCCATCCTCCTGAGGCACACACACACACACACACACACACACACACACACACACACACACACACACAAAGACATAGCATTGTACAATACAAATTAAAAGACTAGAAATACACATTCAAAAATGTAAACATCTCAATAGAAATAAAATAGCATCACAAAAAGTAGAAAATATACATGTTGAATGACACGTTTACAGTAACAAAATATAAAGCAGGATTTGATATATAAGTATGTGAGGAATATGAAATATTAGATTGGATATAAATGTAAAATGTACAGTGTGATTTTAAGTCCAGTTGTCCAAGAAGCTATGGAGCAACTGTGTTTGTATATACACATATATAGAGGGCTGTATGCAAATACATTTGTCTTATTCAAAGCTTCTATTAATGGTGTTACCGAGTGAAAAGAGCTGTTTCTTACAGACAGAACGACTGCAATAAAAAAATACTGCCATGAATAAAGAGTTTCCAACTGTGCTGGATCATTATAGTACAGCAGATGTGAATGAATTGTGCTTTTGATGATAAAAACATGAAATTTGGCACACTGTTAGAGCATGCCCTAAGGAAGATTCTTGGCTATAGGGCCATCGCATATTTGTCCAATGGCGCCAATGGCGGCCATTTTTTTTTTTTACATGTTACTTGTTAGACACTTTTATCCAAAGCGACTTACATACTCAATACTGTGGGCAATCCCCACAGGAGTTAGACACTTTTATCCAAAGCGACTTACATACTCAATACTGTGGGCAATCCCCACAGGAGCAATTTTGGGTGAAGTGTCTTGCCCAGGGACACAACGACATGCTGACTGCAGTGGGGTTTGAACCTGTGACCCCCTGGTCCCAACACCAAGGCTCTATCCACTGCGCCACACGCCTCCCATTTGTTGTTATTTTACTAGTAGCTTAGGATCTAGACCACCTAGGATCTTGATTCTGGTGGCTAATCCTACATTTTCAAGGATGAGGAATGCATTGGTACTATTTAAAACATGCTAGAATGTAGCTAACTACATGTATCTGGTATTCAGGGAACAAAATACACAGTAAAACCATTAACATATTTATTATGGTGAAGTAATACATGTTACTAGGGATGCTCCGATCGGGAATTTTGGGGCCGATCGGCAATCGCCGGAATAAGTATCAGCCGATACCAATCGCCGATCCGATCATAGGGTGGGTGGGGGCTATGGGGATCTTCCATTTAAAGTGATGTTTAAAACTCAGTTAATGGGGCTCGTTTTTATATTGCTTCAGTTTATAATCGTAACGTATCGAAAAGTTCAGATTAATTTTTCAATAAATGATGCGCTCCCACAAACAACAACCAACATAATATATTACATTCAAATGAAGTACATTATTCAAGTTTACATTAACTTTGGATAATAAAACGGGAGAAATGAGCGGAAGCGCTCTCTCTCCCTCTCTCTCTTCTCTCTCTCTCTCCTGACAGCCTGTCAGTATCTCATGCAGCTCACTGATCCAGTAATGAGTGACCCGACAGTGAAGAATAAACATATTTATAACTAGTTTAGCTAGTTCCAGAGGTAGATAAAATAGCTAAGTGTGTTAGGTCTAACCGTTGACAATTCACGAGGGCTGGTCTGGGTGATATTCCAGGGCTGATTTTCAGTCCCAGTCCGCCCCTGGCTCCGCTCACCGGTCCGTCACAGCGGGCGGAGCTGCAGGATTTCTGCTTCACACACGTTGCATACCACTATTTTATTGTCTTTTTCGGACACCTTAAAATACTGCCAAACCGGTGAAGCCATTTTGGCGAGCTTGTTTTGCACAGAGAAAAGTGTCATGTATTTTACATCATGTGATCGGCTCTCCTGATCGGCCTTTATAGAGAGCAACGATCGATTGGCCGAGAGTGCATATCGGCCGATAACGATCGGCGGCCGATCGATCGGAGCATCCCTACATGTTACGTAATATATATTTAATATTACAGGTTTTCAACTAAATGCAGACTTAGTTCTGAAAACACAGTCCACCACAGTGGCAAAGGGCAGTGCACTGAATTGCTGCCTTGACACATTTGCATTGTCCACCGCACCCCTTTTTGCATCCACAGTGGAGGAGTTCACGACAGGCCTGGGTCGCTTCTGGTAATGTGGTCCAGTAAACTTCCCATCCACCTTTGGCATTCCTGTCACCTGGGGGTGGGAGTTCAGGGGCTGCAAACATCATCTTTCCCCAGCAGGCTCCATCCAGTTGTGTACGGAATCTGGGGTGGCAGCCAAGGCACAGAAGGATCTGGTGACATCATCAAACGTCATCCATGTATCCCACGCCGTCTTCTTGCCCCTTCCACCAAAAGATGACACTGTGTCACATCCAGTAAATGCATGGAACATTGGTAAGGCTATGCATCGATCTGGACCTAGTGACCTCGCCATCTCATGAGCTGCTAAATGCCGAAAACTCCTCCCAGCTCCAAAGGCAACCCACAGCTCAGTGATGTTGAGGGATTGGGCTGCTGTGATTGCCAGTACTACCACATCCGTGTCAACTGTGCGTATTGACACCTTGCTATACCCTTCCTTCACAGCATCTCCTAGGTGCAGTAGGATGCGGTTATCAGCCTCCTCATGTGTGCATGGTGCAAGTACTGATTATTTGTTTGCCAGTGTTGAGAGCTGTCACACTGGTTGCCAGGAAGGAGAACAGTTCAGCCTCTTGTCTTCAATGTGCAGAAACTCTGGCCAGTTTCCAGGAATGACACTGGATGGCTCAACGCGTCTATGAACTCCCTTCCCTCTCTTGCTGCGTGTTTCAGCCTTCAGACTTTCGGGGAAATATTCATCCCACACGACATCAATTCTGCTGACATGCTCCAGCTGAGACAGGATGTATGGTGAGAACACTTTCTGCGCATAATCCAAAAACGTCTTAGCAGCACCAAGTCGTAGCATGTTCACAAGGGTAGCCCCATCAAGGATGAGGCCTTAACTGTGGGGGTGGGATGCATTCTCTTGTAAAGAAATCAGGTCCTCCAAACAGCCCACCAAGTCTGACTTGGTACCAGTTCTCAGCTTGCCCATTTGTGACAATGATGGTGGACATGCCTGGTTTTCAAGTTTATTATATTTCACATAATTAATCCCCAAAAACTCATCCAGACTTCCATCACGTATCTCAGATACCATGTACAGCCTAGAGAACAGAGAACAGTCATTCTTCAGAGATGAGAGCTGTTGTTGGGACCTGGACTTCTCTCGGACTAGAGGCCGGCTGAATAGAGGGAAAAAAGAGAGGCCGACTTCCTACCCTGCAGCTCTGCGACGATGGATGGTGTCTGGCCCCCGAGATGGCACGTGTGGTTGGGGAGTTTGAGGCCTCCACTGAGAAGAGAAAGAAGACTGACACCCGGCACCATGAGCAGACCAAACATGCACAAATGGCATTTGCATGAGATGTTAAAGCACTAACTGGTGCTATATAAGACATGGGCAATCCATTCTGTGAAAAGAGCAGTGTATTTCTTCTTGTACTGGATACTAGAGACCTTGCAGACGCAGCCGTCATTGATACTCTGAACAAGATTGAGAAACTTGGACAGGATTGGTATGACACCTACAGTGGAGGAAATAAGTATTTGATCCCTTGCCGATTTTGTAAATTCACCCACTTACAAAGAAATGAACAGTCAATCATTTTAATGGTAGGTTTATTTTAACAGAGTAAGAATATCAAAAAGAAAATCCAGAAAATTACATTATATAAAAGATAAACAATTATTTGCATTTAACAGTGGGAAATAAGTATTACAAATAAATTAACAGTCTATAATTGTAATGGTAGGTTTATTTTATCAGTGAGAGTAAGAATATCAAAAAAGAAAATCCAGAAATTGAAATTATATAAAAGATACAATTTGATATGCATTTAACTTTGGGAAATAAGTATTTGATCCCCTTGCAAAACATGTCTTAGTACTTGGTGGAGAAACCCTTGTCGGACAGCACAGAGATTAGACGCTTCTTGGAGTTGGTCTCCAGGTTTTTGAACATCTCAGGAGAGATTTTGGTCCACTCCTCTCTGAAGTTCCTCTCTGACGTTCCTCTCCAAATCCTCAAGGTGTTGAGGCTGAGCTTGGCATCTCAAAACTTCAGCTCCCTCCACAGATTTTCTATGGGATTAAGGTCCGGAGACTGGCTAGGCCACTCCATCACCTGAATGTGCCTCTTCTTTAGCAGCTCCTGTGTTGCCTTGGCCGTATGTTCAGGTTTATTGTCCTGCTGGAAGACCCTTTTTCAGTGTCCTGGCTGAGGGAAGGAGGCTATTGGCCAAGATGTTACAGTACATGGCCCCGTCCATCCTCTCCTCGATGCAGTAAGTTGTCCTGTCCCCTTAGCAGAGAAACACCCCAAAGCATAATGTTTCCACCTCCATTTTGGTCTCATCTGACCACATCACCTTCTCCCAAGCCTTCTCTGAATCATTCAGATGTTCATTGTCAAATTTCAGACGGACCTTTCATGTTCTTCTTGAGCAGGGGACCTTGCGGGCGCTGCAGGGTTTGATCTGATGTAGTTCTTGGCTGATACCTCACCTTTCTCATGATCATCAATACCCCACGGGGCGAGATCTTGTGTGGATTCCCAGACCGAGGGTGATTGATTGTTGACCATCGTCGCAGAGCTGCAGGGTTCTCTGTCAGGCCCACAGCACCACCATCACCTTTCACAGAGGCATTGTTCTGCTCGTGGGCCTGGTCAATAACAATAGCAGAGAAGCTGCGTGTCGTCTTCTTCACAGCAAAGTTTCCTTTCAGAAACTGCCCATGGACATCAGGATGGTTATCTTTTAGCACAATCATGTCACACAAGTGGACTTGTATCCATCCGGCATAGTGGGTGTGTCCCAGAGAAAGGAACCAAGGCACAATCTTGGTCAGGGCCTTTATGAAGAGTAGGAAGTCGGCCTCTCTTATTGATCGCACATAGATCATCAACTCTATTTCCAGCTGCAGGATGATAGACCAGAAGTAGAACTGGGAACATGACACTGCTCTTTTCCACCCGCTACCCCTCCAGGAGGTTGCCAAGTACCTTGAGTGCTGCCATCTCAATGTGAAACCCAACAAACATCACAATAAAATGATCTTTCTCTGTGAGTTGCTGGCCAGCTCCACTAGATTTGTTTTGCCACAGCGTATAGAGGTTGATCCAGAGTGATCTGACCAGGATTCAGAATCTCCAATGCCTGCCTTGCCACATCCATGGAATGACGAATCATGGCCACAGATTTGGCCTGGTCGTGGAAGAGGGGAAGTAGAGAAGTGAGTGTGACACTGCTCTCTGGTATTGTATGACCGCACTAGCATCCAGGAGTCAGTCAATCAGGCACGCAAGCAGCTCTTCACCCAGAAAGGTAGAACAATTGAAGGATTCCCCCCAACACAAGCAGCATTGATTCAGCACACAAAGAGAGCTGCCTTCCAAGCTGGTCACTGCTGGGGACAGATGATGTTTGCAGCCCCTGAACTCCCACCCCCAGGTGACTGGGGGTGGAAAAGGAAGGCCACAGGTGGATGGGAAGTTTACTGGACCACATTACCAGAAGCGACCCAGGCCTGTCGTGAACTCCTCCGCTGTGGATGCAAAAAGGGGTGCAGTGGACAATGCAAATGTGTCAAGGCAGCAATTCAGTGCACTGCCCTTTGCCACTGTGGTGGACTGTGTTTTCAGAACTAAGTCTGCATTTAGTTGAAAACCTGTAATATTACATATATATTATGTAACATGTATTACTTCACCATAATAGAAGAATTGGGGAGGGATGAAACCCTCTTTAATAGTCACACATGCAGAGCACACAGCACACACAGTGACATTTGGCCTCTGCATTTAACCCATCCTAGTACCAGGAGTCTAGTACTAGGAGCAGTGGGCAGCTATTGTACAGCACCCAGGGAGCAATGGGAGTGAGGGGGGAAGGGGGGGTGTCCAGTGCCTTGCTCAAGGGCACCACGGCAGGGCAGGAGGAGAACTGGGACCTCTCCAAGTAACAGTCCACACTCCATATTTTAGGTCTGGTCGGGGACTTGAACCAGCGACCCTACAGCTCCCAGTCCAAGCCCCTACTGACTAAGCCACTTAATGGTTTTACTGTGTATTTTGTTCCCTGAATACCAGATACATGTAGTTAGCTACATTCTAGCATGTTGTAAATAGTACCACTGCATTCCTCATCCTTGAAAATGTAGGATTAGCCACCAGAATCAAGATCCTAGGTGGTCTAGATCCTAAGCTACTGGTAAAATAACAACCAATGGCAGCCATTTGGCGCCATTGGACAAATATGCGATGGCCCTATAGTAGGGCTGCAACAAACGACTAATTTGATAATCGATTAATCTATCGATTAATGAAACGATTAATCGACTATTCGGACTATTATGCCTTGCACAATTTCCCAAACGCTCTTATTTAGCCATCAACTTTTAGATGTAGCTTGAGGTTGTTTTAGGCATGTGGAAGCTAACAATGAAGACAACAAAGATCAATACTTGATTCAAAAATACAAATATTATTAAATAAACTAAACAAATTGTGAACAAAATTAACATTGCTTTTTATTTAAATTAAATAAATAATATTTCACATCAAAAGAAACAACAATGTTCTAACAAATCGTATTAAATAATGTGATGACAGAATTGTAAACAGAATAGCTGAAACTTTAACAAAGTAAATACCTCAGTTAACTCTAATCATTAACCCATGTTTGTATCATTGAGTTAGCTCCGTGTGTTGCTGCTAGCATACATAACACCTGACGTGGAAACGTTACTCGTTACAGAGCTACTAGAAAGACAGTGGAACCCGATGCATTTCTCCGTCTGAATGTGGTGCACTTTTGCTAAATGTTTAGACAAATTGCTCGTGTTACCGCCCTTACATGCTGAACTCTTATTGCACTTTTGGTAACCAGCATTGTCCACATCGAGACATTTAACCACACCTTGGAGCGCTTCTCTCCGCCATCTCCGCTGTGTGTGTGTGTGTGTGTGTGTGTGTGTGTGTGTGTGTGTGTGTGTGTGTGTGTGTTGCATGTAGCAGCTGCGTGTGTGTAAACTGCCCCTCGCACACAGACAGGAGAGAGATCTCTCGTCTGGATTGGAAAGATCGAGAATACATCATAGACGCATTTGTTTGTCTTTTTGCATATTAGAAACGATATAATGTTTATGTAGCAATAATACATATGACATATATTTTTTAAATGTCTCCAGTAGCCTACCGATAAAAAGACCGATAACGTTGGAGCTTAACGGCGCGTAAAACAAACGTGATGACGTCACCAACGAATCGACGACTGAATTAGTTGGCAACTAATTTGGCCATCGATTTGAATCGATTAAGTCGATTAGTTGTTGCACCCCTACCCTATAGCCAAAAATCTTCCTTAGGCCATGCTCTAACAGTGTGCCAAATTTCATGTTTTTATCATCAAAAGCACAATTCTTTCAGATATTTCACATATCTGCTGGATCATTACTAAATCAGTGGATATCATATGACTCAAATAAAATCAATAAGAGATAAAACAGCAACAGAGATTTAGTAAAATAATTGGTAAAATGTGACAGGAAACAAGTTCAATCAATCCAATTAATATCCTTTTGAAGAAGGGAATTTCATTAAACAAAATTATAAAAAGAAACCACCACATTTTTTATTAAATCAGAATCATGTTAACGGTTATTTATTCCATTTTATCAATGTATTATCATGAATTTCACACACACACACACACACACACCACACACACACAACACACACACACACACACACCACACACACACACTCTCTCTTTACTCACCTGCGCTGGGTGTGTGTTTGGTGTGAACTCTTTAAATGGGGTTGTGGTAGACCACCTCACAGAAACACCTGGAGACAGAAACCAGTATCATGTTATACATCTGTGGTAACAAAAATGAAACTGCAATATAAAGATAATAATACTTCTAATTAGTTTTACTGCCGACTCTTAAAATCTATCATTATTTAACAATGATGCATCACTAGATACATTTTTGGATTTTTTATTTTTCAAAAATGTTGGCTGTGTTAATGCACATGACATAAGTACTGGCAAGGGAGTTGAGTCTGTCTCTTATTTACATCTTTAAATTAAATAAACTGTGTAGCCAAAATGCATACTTCTAGACGAAAGGAAGGACGAAAAAAGTCCCCATTTCAACCCATTGAAAACACACAATTCTTGACCTTTTACAGCAAAAAAAATAATGCACTCTATTATTCCAGCCCCTCCATCTAGACCCCTGCCTTCTCGTTGTATTTTTAACGTTTTTTTTAACCAGATTGAGCCATTTCCTCATGTTTGCCCATGAGGCAAAAACAAGCTATTGTCCTAGTTTCCTGCACAAGGAATGCAACTGTATCACACTCAATGTTGTTGGTTATTATTGACTGTGATATTATAGTCTGTGAATAAAAAAACGAATTATAAATAACATGCAGGAAATGATTAACTAAGTTTGTGTTTTCTAATTAAAAAATTGTGGTTTTATGTAAAAAAATTGGTTAGATTTCTGAAAATGAAGGGATTTTTCTAGGTAGGTATGATCAGCACATAGTGCCTTTGAAGTCATTCTGTCCTGTACATCAAAGCGACTTGTTATTAAAGTGGAACACAACTTCCTGTCCGCCTGTGAGTCTACTGAATGGTCAGTACAGTTTAGTGTCCTGTTCAGGAGCTCCCATCAGGTTAACAAGGAGAAACAGCAGATAAACTAGCAGTCATCCACTGGTCACTAATCTCTGCCTCAGTTTAATCCCTTTAGCCCGGGTTGAGCGTGTTGAAACCGGTCATGTTGCACAGAGGCAGCTGTGATCACCAGATATAAAATCCAGCAGGCATTAAACAAACACAGCTACCATTTATCACACTGACTGCTCGGATAAGGAAACATCCAACAATAGCAAAGCATTTCCTGTGAACGGACTGCATGCAAATAACCCTGGTCCACTACGGCATTTTTACCAACATTTTCTTAGATATGAAAATGATGATGTTTGGACCAGGACACCTCTGCAACATAAGTATAAATAAATGGTTCACACGTGAAAAATGTCATATATCAGATATCTAAAATCCACCAGTTTGCAAAATGTATACAATGCCAAGAACTATAAACGAGTTGAGACACATTCAATTACATTTTTTAACGAGGTTGGCAGTAACATTAAACAGTGTGCTGTTTAACACAATGCCAAAACACATAAGCAAGTTAAGTTTAGGATCATTATTTGCTCCTATGAGCTGCAAATATATATATACAAAACTAAATCTTAAAGGTCCCATGTCATGCTTTTCCGGTTATTACCCGTCCCCTTGTGTGTTATGAAGGTTTTTATGCATGTAAACGGTCTGCAAAGTCACAAACCCTCAAAGTACACACTGTAGCGAGTACAACTCTAACACAGAAAAGACCTGTCTATGCTGCCCCAGAACGCCTCGTTGGAGATTTCTCTTTTTCTTCCTGGGTACAGTGACGTGCCCGTACCCAAATGGACCCATTGGTCCAAATGGACCAATCCGTGGAGCCGTTACGTTACGTCCGCGGAGCCGTTACGTTAAGTCCGTGGGTTGGTCCAAATGGACCAATCCGCGGACTTCCTCACACACACACACTCAATCTTTTCTCAGCTGCTGCTCCGCCGATTTCTCCTCCCTGAGACGGCGGGACGCGGCGAGGCTGTGAGTCGGTGTGTGAGCACACACACAAACTCCCAGCCAGGCTGCGGGTGTGTGTGTTCAGGCTGGGTTTCGCTGTGTCTCGCTGTCTCGCAGATGGCCACTGGGCTCATAGGGAGGGGGGGGGCAGGAGCTCCAACAAGCCGTTTAGGACAGAGAGTGAATACACATACTATACAGAGATGTAAATCTCTGTATACACAATATAAATCTATTTGAGTATACCTCAACAATGGAATTATGATCAGTAGAAATGGCCATGACATGGGACCTTTAAGTACAGGTTAAGGGTTAGGGTTAGGGGTTAGGGTTATAAATTGCAAATACTATCGACATTATTGCCATACATTTGAGAACATTGTAAGGATGTATTCCAAGATGACAGATGGTAACAATTGTTTTTAAAAGTAGCAGCATTAGGAACCATGCTCACTTGATCTGAGATACCTGAGGAAAACGTTATAACTCCATAATAACTGATGAAAGTCATGCAGTATTTTGAGATGATTCTTATTTGATTTATCTTACCAAATATGTTTTTATTATTAAAATAAAAAACAGCCTCAGGTGGACAGTTATTACACGTTGTGATGTTTATTCTCATATTCAGCAGATATAATAACCGTTAGAGTAGGTTATAACAACAGACTTTGTAGTTATAAGTGATAATATTTTAATGTATCTGGCCAAACATGTTTATATTATCCAATAAACGAAATTTGACCACAAGTAAACAGCCTCAGGTGGACAGTTGTATTGTAGGCTACTTGGTGATGTTTATTCTCAGCAGCTGTAATAAGGTCTGGCAGTTAAAGTAGGTTACAGACTATGTAGTAATAACACATGTAAACTATCCTGTGTGTTTGTAAATAACTCCTCATCCCGGTGACGTACCGTTAAAGAGTGTAGTGACAGTTGACGTTACAGCCGCTGTGTGACTGTCACGCTGCTAGCTGTTAGCTAACACTGCTAACCTGTTCTGCGACTGACTGTTTATTTTTGAATTTACACACTTTCAATTAAATGCAATTTCACCATAATGACAGTAGATAACTCAAAGTATTTCCAACTATAACTGACTTGTGTGTGTTTCCATCCGGACGTTACGCCCCTCTGAAGGCCCCTTTTCTGCCCCATAACACACGCACATTATCAATGACGGAATAACTGTCAGCCAACAAGACGACACAAGTATGTATGTAACATGTAAATGAAACAAGCCTTTAAATAAACTAATGTTGAACGTAAGGAAGCAGATTTTAAGTAAAGTTGAGTTAATGTTACTCACTGAAGTGCGACAGCGTCTCTCGGCTCACAACAGTCCTGTTGTGTCTAATGACGATGGGCTTTTCTGTTGCTATAACACCGCTGACTGCTGCGCACCCACCTAAGCCGCTTGGGCAGTGCGCATGCGCAGGGCAGTTGCAGCATTTTGCCGTTTTAAAGGGGGAAACTGGTGTCCCCTTGAGCAGCCATGATGGAGATATTGCATCCCATGTTCGGTGCTATTGTGGTGGGCGAAGTATCCAGATATGTTGCTTGGGTATAAATATACTAGCACCAGAAAGTCCCGCATTCAAAATGTTACTTTAGTAAAGTAGTAATTATTAAGTAAGTCAACAGTTTTATATAAACAGCTGGGTTAATGTATCTATAATAGACATCATATTTATAAGCTTTTTGTAAGCAAAATTCTTAATCAGTCAAATAAATGTACTGTAGTAAAATGTAGAATATTAATCTCTTAGACTTAGTTGTATTGGAGTAGAAGTGTGATTAAAAGACAATACTAAAGTAGGCTTAAATGCCCAGTCTAATTGATACATATTTATCTATACCTTTCTTATTTGTTTATTATATATTTTTGTTTTTGTATGCATATTATAGCATGTATGCATACATATATGTCGCTATGCAGTGTATCTCAGACACAATGTCCCCTTTTGTATGAAATATATATATTTTATATATATTAATATATATTACAAAAAAAAACTATTGATCAGAAATCTTTTGATGCATTT
Source organism: Dissostichus eleginoides (assembly GCA_031216635.1). Classification (NCBI taxonomy): domain Eukaryota; kingdom Metazoa; phylum Chordata; class Actinopteri; order Perciformes; family Nototheniidae; genus Dissostichus; species Dissostichus eleginoides. The sequence continues at coordinate 23,682,629 of CM062281.1, read as the reverse complement.
TAGAAAAAAAGTTGACACAAAGGAATCAAGATGTTATTTTTTTTCTCTTTATTCGTGTGGTAAGAAACAAGCAGCCACTTACAGATTCAACAGTTTCACTGTCCGACACGACAAAAACCTACAAACACACACAGCCACCAACCAGTCACAGTGCCTTCAAAACAACAAATCCATCCAACAGTAAAATAATGTAGTTGTATACAGCAGTAGGTTATAGTAAAAAAAAACAGCACCAGTTGTTGTGAGCCTGCGAGAGATTTACTGCTCCGTCTCCGCGTGGTGCTCTTCATGCATGGGTGTGGGTGTCGCACGAGTGATTCACATTGGCACATGTATTCTTTCAACTAAAAAACAAAACAAACTAAGTATATAGTTCACAGACAAGAGGTGATCATGTATACATATAATACTGGTAGGCAGGAATGAGAAGAGGATGTTTCTTCAGGCTGTGCAGCTCAATCTTCCTGCTCTGTGGACAAGAAATCCCTTTTTATTTACCTACAAACAGGAAGTTTACTCTCAAAATCCTCTAGATACTACTGAAACTCAACAACATCACATCCCTTCTTGTTGTTACTTTCGGGGCCCTCTACGTGCGATCTCTAGGGTATCATCATCCTCATTTATTAGCTGTGCAATCAGATTAGTGTGTTCATAAACGGTGCAAACGGTAATTACTAACCTAGAGACTCAGATTGAAGGAAACTTTCCAACTAAATCTTTAATTTTCTTCCCTTTTTTTCATTCCTGTTCATGCTCCTTTTCATTTACTATATTCTTCCTTGTGTCTACTGGCAATAACACAGACGTTTACACTTGTTTTATGCACATTTTGATGGATGAGGCCCCTGGTGTTTTTAGCAGCTCCTACTTTCCCTCAGACAGTAATCTCTCTGGTGAATGAGATTCAAATTTATTTAAATCATTTCAAGCCCTAATGTTATGTTCTGTACTATCAGCAGAAAAATAACAGAACGCTGTCCTTCGTGTTTACCCCTCTAAATCACTTACTCTTTATTCTTCCTTCTCACCGGTCTTTCCAAAGTCTATACATACAGAAAAGACTACAATACTTCTGTAACTCAGTCTATAAAGTCCTGCTAGGTTGCAGGTGAGGCAGGATGTTTCTGGGATACGTGAGTGTTGTCTCAGTCAGAGGTAATGGAAATAAACGGATGGATATTATTAGATAGTGTAGCTGTAAAATCACACATTGTTTTTGAAGCAGTTGGATTTCATCACCACACAGCACAGATCACCCGTTGGAAATAAAAACAGTGTTAGAGGAACCCGCGGTGCAGCAGGAAGCCGAGCACATTGGGTGTTCAATCACAAACAGAATCCATACACGTCTTCATGTGAGTCTAAAGCTATGGTGCCTACAGTGTATGTGGGTGATAGATATTTCACGGAATCCAGTTAATATTTTTAAATAATTTAGTCGACATCACTTCCAACCTTCAAAAACTGTACTGGTTTTGATCTCTCACAGTTTGTTTAGTTTGCGTTTCTCCGCGGGATACGAGCAGGGTGATAATGAGCTCACTTTAACGTTAGTATGATCAGCTTGCATTTGGCAACACATTTTAAATTCATATATAGCCCTTCACTCTCGTGTAAATAATCAGGTCAGTCACTCCAATTAAGACACAAATTAGATTTGTAAAAGTCACTTTGGCGCACCGTCAGTTAGTTCTTCACCAATCACAGACGTGTGCTTTATTTGTTTGCCTCTCTTAACTTTGATCCTGTGATTGAAAATCAGTGCAGTTTTCCTGGTTGCGCAGAATAATACAAAACAAGGAGACTCGGACGGGTGAAGCTCCGGCTGCAGCGATTACCAGATACCACTGGAGCGCCCGCCGGGGGGGGCCAGGATCCGAGCCGAGGACCTCTTCGGGACGTGGTCGTCAACCTGAGACCCTGAGAGAAAACATGACAACACACAAATCAACAAAAACTAAAGTCACAAGTATAGGTTAGTAAAAAAATAAGAAGGGTAAATTGTTCTTATTGTTTTGCTTTATACCGCTAAAATACAAAAAAAACGCTGGGTGAATAAAAAAAAGAAAGGATATTATTTTCCAAACAAGAAAAGGTAGAAATAAAATAATTAATAGTTACATTTGAAATATCAAAATAAAAAAGAAACAGAACAGGAACCAATCGTCACCCTTTTGATTAATCCTGAATCGTTCTAAAATCGGTAAAATGTCAGAAAATAGTGAAAAATGTGTCTTTCAGATTGTCACATTTCAAACGGAAGTTTTGAAATATCTTGTTTTTAGAGTCCATATTCTGGAGGTTGAAAATAGATTCAAAATTACTTCAATCAATCAATTTACTATCAATATACTTGGCGATCAATTTGGTCCATTTGGACCTATCATGCAAAATGCACTTCTTTATGTCTTTTATACATAAATATGTGTCCCCGGTGTGTCGGGGAACTCACGCAGCGTCAGAAAATAAAACCCTCTCTCTTTTCCTCCGTACCCAAATCTCTAAAAACGGGGCTACAACGGAGCTGATCCAGATTTGCGTCTGCTACGACTTAATATCGGAAATGTGGACCCACGGCCCTATCAGAAACGTTGCTATCAGAAACAATGCCCGACTGTTTTGGAAGTAATATGGTCGGTGCATGCTTACATTAGCACCGCTAACACTCAGAGCTAACCTGTACTGGAGAGCATGTGTGTGAAGAAGCAGGAAATAAAAAGGAACTCACCTTGTGGTATAACCGGCAAGAGAGAAAGCCTTTGAGCTCCATACTGTTTCAGAAATAATTCTTGATAATCCATGATATGGCGTTTCATCACGGCAGTATTTAGTTTAGACAGTAGCTGCCGGGTCCCGCATGAGCTCAGCCCCCTCCTTTTTTTTTTATCAATTTAAAAAAAAAAAAAGTTTTATACCCAAAATCAGCACTTTTGAAACAGGAAGTGAAATAGAGGGATATGAGGCATGGCTAGAATGGGTGATCTGTTTGGTATTTTGAGCAAAACACTTTATAGACATGTTTTTTATATATTTGTATATATCTGAGACCTATGCTATTGCCTAAAAATAGCATGATAGGTCCACTTTAACTTTTCTTTAAAAAAAAAAAAAAAAAGTTCCTGAGTGCAATATCACTGTCTTTGATGTGTGTTGTATCGCACAAGTGGCCTTCCTGTTGACAGTTACTGACAAATATAACCCCCTCAAATGTTATTATGTTTCTTCCAGCTACCTGAGAGGCTGAAGGAGGACTCGTGGAGGTCTCGGACCCCCTGGTGGGCGCGGGGGACGCCTTTGGGGTCTCCATCCATGGGGCCCAGACCGAGCTCCTTCTTCATGGTGTTTGCCACCTTGGCTACATCACCAGAGTAAGGGTCCCTGTCCACCCCTTTAATTGCCTGAGTCTGAAACAGGGAGGGAGGGGGGGGGGGGGGAATGTTAACAGGTAATACAGCAAACACACATATATACAGGTTTGTGATTTTATACCCTTTTTTCTGCTATCATCATCAAATAAATTAGTACATTTGAACTGTTCTCTTTATGAAGAAATGTGAACACAAACTTTGTCATATGGTGAGGTGTTCCTGGATATAATATAATAGTAATAGCAATAATAGAAGCTCTGTTAATAGCTTTCATCATGCATATAAAAACATGTTTAAATGACCTGGCACTGAACGTTTTAATCAAAATGAGCATTCACAAAAATGACTAAACCTAATAGTTTTTGCTTTTATAGTTACAGTAGATAAACTAGAGAATAGATACACTTTTAAAGGAGCAGAGCAGTTAAGATATATGACACAGATTATCTGTCCTCATGCTCCCACATCTTTACTTCTGGGATTTATAGCCACTTGATATAAATGAATATTGAAAGCATGGCACAGTAAGTTCCATGGGTTAGAAGTACAATCTATTAGTGTAAATTCAACAGAACAGCATCCTTGCAGAGGCTGGCTGTAATAGGGGTTGGCAGACGGCAGAAAAACCTGTGTCAGCGAACAGAGGAGCATTAAATCCTTTTTATCGACTGTCAAACCAGTGCAGATAGACACAGTAGGATGGGTGTGTCTGCACCAATGCTGGTTTACTTGTACAACATATTTTCTTCACAAAGTCACCAGATTTATTTAAAGTAAACACACCTTTTCCCTCTGCACCATCTTTTTGTAGAGGTAGTCAGGGAAGGTGCGCTGAGGGTAGAACTTTCCGGATCCCTCGGCACACATGAACACACCGTTCTCACAGACCAGGCGTCCTCGGCTGATGGTGACCAGGGGGACGCCGTGGCAGCGCAGACCCTCGTACATGTTGAAGTCTCCGCCCTGCACCTGAGTGCTCACAGAGATCATCCTGCACACACACAGTAGACATTAAAGGTCACCTATTATGCAAAATCCACTTGTTCATGTCTCTTCTACATCAACATGTGTCCCCTCTGTGTAAAGAGACTCTGAACGTTTCAGGAACAAAGATTCTCTCCTCTTTTTGTCCTGATCCATTTATATAAAAACCTGTCTGAAAATGAGCTGATCAGATTTTGGCCACTTTATGATGTCATAACGATTTTTTGGCTTGTGTAACCATTAGCCAATCACCAACCAAGGTAACCCCCCCCCACCTTATCACCTGAATCTCCTCCTAGAGCACCATTGTGTTCTTTTTAACCAAATATCTCTCAGAGGGGCGTGGGGAGGGGCTCCTTATTTTCATCTAAAGTAACAGACAGAGAATCAGCACTTTAGAAACAGGGCTGAAACAGAGGGGATTATGGGATGCTGCAATGATCCGTTTGGTGTTTAGAGCCAAACACTTCAGAGACATGTTTTGTATATATCTGAGACCTATAATATATTGATGAAAAACAGTATAATAGGGGACCTTTAATACCAATACATGTTTAACTCAATAAAGCATTAGCAGCCAGTATTTTGTGTCTTCCTGTTTGAATATAACTGTGTACCTCGCTGCATCTGGGTCCCAGACCACCAGATCAGCATCAGCTCCGGGGATGATACGACCCTTGCGTGGGTACAGGTTGTAGATCTTTGCAGCGTTAGAGCTCGTCACTGCCACAAAACGATTCTCATCCATCTTTCCTGTAACCTGCAGGTAATAATGCATTTAAAACATGTAAGAAAGAATGCAACCAGGACATTTTGTTAATAATCTGTGAATTGTTGTTATTGTCAGAGGATTCTACGGCATATTATTTAGTTTGCGTTGGTTTTGCGGCCCAGTTAAGGCGATGCTGATGTGGGGACTTTGATACTTAAGGTAGTTATGAGAGTAATGAATTGAATGTAATCAAAATAGACGTTAATATACAGTTTTTCTTTGACTGAGAAAAACCCAGAAATGTATTCTAACTAAAAATGAAGTTGACAAAACATGACACAAACTAACAAAGGAAATTTGACACAGACAAAAACCGAACACAAGTTTGAGTGTGTGTGTGATGTGATTGTGTGTATCGTACGTACCACTCCCCTCTCCCACATGACACTCATCCTGTCCTGGACTCCAGCCAACCCATGAGGGATCTTTGTGAAGTCCTCCTTACCCAGAGCTCTCTGCATGGTGCTGAATGGACGGTGCTCCGATGCCACCACACTCAGAGAGTCACTGGAAACAGGTTATGCATTTTAACAATCTGAATTGTCTATAATCATTAACCAGTATGACAACAACAAATGTTGTTTATGTCTGTAGGGAGCACATACTTGGCCAGCAGGCCCATGAGGTAGCTGGGTGTGTTGGAGTCGATGCGGAGAGGAGGGACGGTGACGTGGGCGGCAGCATGAATCCAGTCCTGGTGGTAGTAGTGCATCCCGTTCAGAACAGCATGAGCTACTGTGGTCTCTGCGTGGACCACTTTACCTGCAGACAGAAAACCAAAGAGGTTAGTTAAAAGAATCTTTGTTATCATCTTCTTTATATCAACACCACTGTCTCTCACCTTGCATCTTAGCAGCAGCAATCAAGTCTCCGGCAGACACACTGGACACATTCACCAGGTAGATCGGGCAGTGGCCTGCAAGCACAAGAGCATTCATTCATTTATCAAAGACAGACAGACACATACACACAGACAAGAACATATTTGTTTCATCTGTTTACCCTGTTGGCGATGGTGATAGCCCTGTGAGTAGCCTCAGACTCAAGCTGTAGAAAATAAGACAGAGGAGTTCAAACAAGTACTCCATATCAATGATGAGCAGAAAACCAACTTATTTGTATTCATATAAATGTAGCAGCACAAAATCTAAATAAATAAAAACTGGGTTGATAGGAAATGACCTCAGATGTGAATTTACCTCCTCTGGTCGACTGATCTCAATCCCCTCCGGTCCATTGATGCCCAGCTCCAGAGCCTCTTTGGCACCCTAATAACACACATATAACACAACTTGAATCAAAACACAATCATTGTGAGCATGAACAAACATTTCTGCAACTTTTCTTTCACAGAAAATGTTAATGTTATTGAATTTTCATAAAAACATTCACTATTATATATAAATAATTACCATCTTGATTTGTATTTTTACATTATCATAGCACCAGATGCAATAGACTGCTTCTACACCAAAGACATAATGTGCATGTTGTGTCTGTCATGTGGAACTCTGATAAATGAGATTGGTGGCATAATTGATCTGTGCAGTTCTAATTTTCACTGTGCTGACCATCTCTCATTAGAAGGAGAACATGGAGGGATATGTGTGTCATTGGTTGACGTTCACCTCTGCCACCAGCTCTCCGTTCTCGGCGTGGACGCGAGCGATGGCCCCGATGTCCTTACAGGTCTGCAGCGACTGGTACAGCTCCGAGTCCCTCAGCATCATCGAGTCTTTGTAGGCCATGTACATCTGGAAGGAGTTCACTCCATGCTCCCTCACCAGGGTCTCCATCTCATTGCGCACCTGAGCACAGGGCAAAGGTCAGAGGTCAAGAACAAAGTCTGTAGCAGGGAAGAGCATATGTCTGTGTATGTGAATGAGGGCATAGAGCTGTGTGTGTGTGTGTGTGTGTATCTGTGTGTGTGTGTGTGTGTTTGTATCTGTGTGTATGTGTGTGTGTGTGTGTGTGTGTGTGTGTGTGTGTGTGTGTATCTGTGTGTGTTATATGGGGCATGAAATGAGCTTGGAGAGCAGCCAGAGAAAGATCACATTGCTGCATGTCAGGAATCCAACACAGACATTCACTGCAAGAAAACATTTTATTCACTCAAAATGCAATAAAAATAAACTATATAGTGTTTAGTGATAAATACTCATAAAACATCGATACTGAATTAAAAGGGGGTCATCACAATTCAAATAAGTGAGAAAATGTCATCAATGAAAGGGTATGAAAGAAGTACTGCATACAGTATTTAGGATCTTCCTTAATTTAAAAAGCCAAGATGTCATACGGCACAACAAAATCAACTTTAATCGACATATTTAAGCAAATGTGGCAGCCCTTTAGTGACCACACTGAACCTAAAATGTAAATGTAATTGCGGACTTACAGTAGTTGTTATACTGGCAGTGCGTTATACACACGTCATCAAATCATTATAAACTGAATATCTGTTGGTTTCAGTTAAAGTAAAATATATAATGTTGGGCTCTGGGAATTCAAAGACGGCATTTTAAAATATTTTGAATACACCAAAAATGTATCAGTAAATAAGAATAACTTCCAGAGTTTTGGAAAATGCTTAGAATACATTTTTGCAGCCCCAAGTATGCTGTTGAACATTGCACTATATGTAATAGTATGTGGCACATGCATAAAGTCAGCAGAGAAAACATACAGACCTCAGAGCCGAAGGCAGTGAGGCACGTTGACTCATACAATCTGCCTAACGTGCCCAGTGAGCATGTGTGTTAACCTACATCGTGCAGGGTTTAATCTAGGTCATTACACACTTCACCCACATATGAAAAGGGTTTGTCTGCTTTATTATTCATTTAGCAAAGATAAAAGCATGAGGAAAACAACTGCAAAGACTAAAATGTGTTTATTGAAGACAAAGAAGAGTTTCCATGTTCTGTTTTTGGGTCTTACCTTCGGCCCCCACCAGGTGACCCCGACGTGCAGGGCGTAGTCGCAGCAGGCCTTGGCGTCGGCCAGAGCTCGGCAGTTCTCGTAGGCGTCCACCAGAGAGCAGTGCTGCTCAGGCAGGGCCAGAGCCATCACCATGGTGGTACCACCCATCAGAGCCGCCTGGGGGGGGGGGGGGGGGGGGGGGAGGAAGCAAGGAGGGAGACAAGTGGAGGCAGAGGAAGAGAAACAAGAAAGATTGATTAGAAGTGAGAACAATGAATCCACAGACAGTGTTTGTGCTGGTGACAATGAGCCATAGTCTTTCCTTATGAACTGCTGTCTCATCATCATAAAGTGTACTTGTTACTAGTTGTGTTTCAAAATCAAAACAAATGGATAACGTGAAAAGGTTTGGCTTCTTGTAACAATCTTAGAAATTGGTTTCCATATACGATTCAAAATAAGTGATCAGGAGAAAAAGAGCCCCCGAGAAGAGCCTTTGTAAGAACTTCCAAACTTTACTGCTTCTAAAAAAATCTTTTCTGAACCTGGTGCCTGTTTTTCACAAAAAGACCTGAGTAAACTGAAGCAGACAAATATGAGACATGAAAAGGAGAAGAAGAGGATGTGAATGTGGCAATGAAGAAAGTCAGGGAGGTAGAATAAACCGAAACGATGAGATGAAAGATGGAGGAGTGATGGAGAGAAGGGAGCGGTCTGCAGTGACTCGTTTCGCTCGGCTGATTGGTAAATGCACTTTGCTGTAGCCATGACAACAGATAGTGCTCAGCCATGCCTGAAGCATGTCCCCACCCTCCTCTTCCTCTTTCTCTTCATCCTCCTCCTCCCCACCCTCCTCTTCCTCATCTCCTTGCTTTCTCCTCATACTCCTTTCTCCATTCAAAATGTGCACTGGCCATACAGAGTCTAACAGGGATATTGCACTTAGGAGTCATGGGCAATAATCATTTATGAAATAGGAAATGAACGTGTGCTATCCCTGCAGACTTTCTTTCATTTATTTTCACCTCATATAAAGAAAAAGCAACCAGAATTCAAGCATCACCTCTCTATCATTTCTACAACCAGCCTGAATGAAATGTACTTGACACACAACGCTGGTTAATGTCTCAGCGTTGAGTCACCCCAGACGTGTGGCAGACAGGGGCGGGGCATCTGGTTTCGAGTGACATTTCCACCAGCCAACGAACTATCAGGTTTCCCATTACCATAGTAACAACTCCGAATAATCTGCAGCGTCAACATCGAAGGTCTCTGCATATATGTGTGTGTGTTAAGAGTGTCACTGATCACTGTCAGTGTGTATTTGTCGGTGTGTGTGAGTGTGTGTGTGTGTGTGTGTGTGTGTGTGTGTGTGTGTGTGTGTGTGTGTGTGACGGAGAGAGAACAGGGGACATGGACACAGTTGGGGAATGTGGGATGTGTGTCGGCCTTAATTAAGATTTACTGCCAGTGCATTTCACAGAAGCAGAAGGATAGTGGAAGGAAGAGAAACAATAGCGAGAAAGAAGAGAGAAAATATGTCGGAAAGCTACGTGTAATTCCAACAGAAAGGAAAAAAAGAAACTGTCTGCAGGAAAAAATGTCTTTTCATCCTGCAGACAGTTTCCTCTTTTTAGGCTGCATCCAAAATTAGATGTCCTACATTCAACACCTGCTGACGATTTAAAAATAAATTGTAGTAAATGATCAGTCAGTATTGTTCTGATGAAACGGTTTGTAACTGGTGTTGCTGAGCAGAACGAAGCTGACACGGCGTACAAATCAGCCTCGAAGACACACGCTGTTTTTTATAGCCATTTCCATAGTAACAACCTCATTTATTATTTTCATACAAATCCATTATAAAAGGTTTGTGATTATGAGCAGACAAAGCCTATTCCTTCCCACTGAATTTATTTTTGATACTAGTCAAGATGTACAAATTGACAAAAAACACCAAATGACTGCCAGATTAATTATTTTACCTAGTACTTATTCCATTTTGATTGTTCTTGTTTTGTTATCCCGTAGTACAACATGATCATACATGGTTTGAATCTAATAGCTCCCTTGTCAAGCCACAGTAAACCTGACCAAATGTATTCCCCCCCTTAAACATAATACTGATCATTGCCAGCACAGCTTAAGTGAATGGTTACACATAAACCCCAAACAGTGTTTTATCATGAATCCCCTGCTCTATTACAGACCCCTGACGCCTACTGTGAAGATAATCCCCTGAGAAGAAAGTGAAGCAGACTGAGGGGGGGGAGACATGTCTGATCTGAGAGAATGAGACGATCTTTGTATGTTGAACTCTGGGAAAGGCTATCAGTGTGTCAGACAGATTACACTGCAGCTCTGTGATCAGCCCCTATCAGCCCCTCTCAGTGCTGGTATTTAATTTGAGTAGAATATTCATTCTTTGTTAACATAACAGATTAGACCCATGACGCATACTACACCTGCGTTCTATTCCCCAACTCTCTTTCCCTACATTTCGTGTCTTTCCCCGCTTTTTCAGTGGTAGGCAGATCATTTTTTGGTTTTCAAAACTATATAACATATATATTTTTTTGTTTTTTATCCGAGATCAATTCATTGAAAGTGTACATACAGTATAGCTAAATATCTGGTCACACAACTTTAACACAAGATGCATAAACGCTGCGCTAACAGGTTTCTACATTGCATGTTCCCTGCCCTCCTGCTGGGGGGGGGGAGACACGGGGGGTGGGGGAGATGCAGAGGAAACAGTAGGGGGGAGGGAAGAGAGGAGGAAGGAAGGAAAGCGTGAGAGGGGGAGAGCACTGTAACAAAACAACAGGAGGGAGGGAGGAGAGAGAGGATGCTGAGAGAAATAGTTTTGGGGTCCATTCACAATTTGCACATGAGCCGTTGCCACAGTAACGTAGTCGCCATAGAGATCAGACAATTCTGCCATGTTCATGCGTGCACAGCACACATTTGTAGCCTAAGAGTGGGTTAGTTGCTATGCAGCAGGGTCAGTTAAGGGGGAGTAAAAGCTGGCATACGGATGATTCAATCCCCCCCAAATTCCTCTCACCCCATTTCAGCTGGCATTCCATCAGACTCTGACCTCATTTCACTGCAACGTCCTGCAGGTAATAACGTTTCAAACCTGCTCTAGAAGATGTTAACTACACCACAGTCTGAACAATTTGACCTCATGTAGGAACTGTCTTAAGAAGGATGTTGGTCCTTAATGTGAAATAGCCAATAATTGACTTTTTGAGACAAGGCTGCAAAATGGATTTCTTTTGGATCTTTGTTCCTAGCTTACATTATGTAGCGTCTGCCACACCATCATACACTGAGTTTACGCCTTTGACTTCAATCAACCAGGGAAAAGAAACCCAACAAAAAAACAGCCCACAAAAACCTCCAGAATGCACTGCTGCAGGCAACAACTACACTCCCTCTTTTGAATTTTTAAGTCTCTTAATTATTAAATCATCCTCTGCTCTGAGTCTCAGTGGAAAACACGCAGAGCATCCATCGAAAATAAACGAATTAACCCTGTGTGCATTAAAAGATTGAACAGCTGTGAGAGAAGTCTTTGCATCCACACCCAAAAACTTGTGACAGCTGCTTGTGTTTGCATCACATGTGGTCATTAGTGTTGACGATCGAATGAAGCAGAGTGGAGATCTGCATGTAGACACGGCAGAGAGAGAGAAAGTATGTCTGTGTGACAGCTGTCTCTGGTTTCTAAATGTGTTCAATTACAGGCATGCTGGAGAGCTTTGTCAGTGTGTGTGTGTGTGTGTGTGTGTGTGTGTGTGTGTGTGTGTGTATGTGTGTGTTTATACCTTGGTCCCGCTGTAGAAGTCATCCTGAATGCTGGCGTTCATGAAGGTCTGCTGCAGATGCACGCTGGTGTCTATTCCGCCCGGCAACACCAGCTTTCCAGAGGCGTCAATCACCTTCGCCCCGCCCGGTATCATCAGCTCCTTTCCAACCTGCCGCAGAGAGCACGAGCGCCACATTTAACATACTTTAAGTGTTTCTTTTACATATAATGTGAACCACAGACTAGAACCAGGGGGACCTATAAAGGACAAGTGGTGTTTGAGTCTATGTGCTTTTAATCTATTAAACTGTGAATAGAGTCTAAGTGGTATAGTAAAGAGGGCCAATAAAAAGACAGGAGTTCATACTGAATGGTTCATTACACCACAGTTATAGTAAGTGCTTGATTAGGATTAAATGTTCACTAATCATGTGGAACATCTCGACATTTACTGGATGTATTTCAAGGAGTTTCATAAAGACATGAATGATTCCCAGAGGATAATTCCTAATTACTTAGGAGAACCCCTGAATGTTTTTATCTAGCGCTGAGAATAAACTGTCTTTTCACTGAAATATTAAGAGATATTATAATTAGGAATGTTTAGTGCAATGTCATAACAATTACTGATTGAACTGTTATAAAATGTAGTAACATATTGATCACCTCCTTCAGATTCATTGTAAAAACTGTGGTGATCAATTATCTTTAATCTATCGCGAACATCAGGTCAAAGCAAAGGCATATTAGCATTGTCACTGTGAGCATGTTGGCTTGCTGACGCTAGTGTTTGGCTTAAAAGTGCTTATAGATAGCATGATAGCATCAAGGATATACAGAAACATCTTAAAACTATTCTTATAATCTTTTAAAAGTGTCTTGTCGATCTAAAGTAAATCCATTGTATTATCATTTATGATGTGTTTCATAAAGTACAGTCGAGTTTCCAGGTCTGAATCATCCTCTTCACATGAACCGATTCTTATTGCCATGACAACATTCTGCGAGCTAATTATAGTGTTTACTATCATCATGTACAGCCACAGGGTTCATTCTCTTCATACTGTATTATTGTGAAGTGAGTCACACTAACAGCTGGGGATACACTGGGCAGAGAGTGTGTGGGTCAAAGAGAGTGTGTGTGTGTGTGTGTGTGTGTGTGTTGTGTGTGTGTGTGTGTGTGTGTGTGTGTGTGTGTGTGTGTGTACATACAATACAATACAGCTTTATTTATATAGCACTTTAAACCTCCAGACCAAAGTGCTGTACAGGCAAATAAACAAAACAAAACATACAAAAAATAACACAGCACAGCTCACACACCATAAAACAAGTACAAGTAAAAACAATAGACAATTTAAAAGCAATAAAAGCAACGCTCTAAAAGATGTTAATACGCTAAGGAGAAGAGGTGGGTTTTAAGAAGCGATTTAAAAGCAGGCAGTGTGGCGGCCTGTCTGATGTGCAGGGGCAGATCGTTCCACAGTGTGGGAGCTGCTACAGAGAAGCAACGGCCCCCTCTGAGCTTTGACTTGGTTCTGGGCACATTCAGGAGCAGTTGATCAGCTGACCTGAGAGGGCGGTTGGGCGTGTAGGGGTGTAGCAGCTCAGAAAGATATGGTGGGGTCATGCCATTTAGGGATTTAAAAGTAAACAAAAGGATTTTGAAATGAATCCTAAAATGTATTGGCAGCCAGTGGAGCGAAGCCAAAATGGGGGAAATGTGGTCATATTTCCGTGTGCCAGTTAAAAGCCTTGCTGCTGCATTTTGCACCCGCTGCAAACGAGCGAGGGAGGACCCACTGACCCCCATGTAAAGAGAGTTACAGTAATCCAGCCGAGTGGTGACAAAGGCGTGGATTACTGTCTCAAACTGCTGTCTGGAGAGAAAAGGTTTTACTTTGGCTAGCTGCCTCAGGTGATAAAAGCTTGTTTTTACCACAGATTTAATCTGACTCAAGTTTTAGTTCACGGTCCATTTTAATGCCAAGGTTCGTAATGGTGGGCTTGGTGTACTGAGCCAGGGAACCCAGGTCTACAGAAGTAGTGCCAGTGGTGCTACCAAAAACCATTACTTCTGTTTTTCCTTCATTTAGTTTTAGGAAGTTGCACCCCATCCAGGCCGTCCTCTAGACACTTTAGCAGTGGACTAATTGAGTAACCCTCCTTCTTTGTTAGTGGGACATAAATCTGGCTATCATCAGCATAGCAGTGGAATGCGATGCCGTGCTTTCTAAATATGGACCCAAGAGGGAGCAGATAGAGGGAGAATAGCAGGGGGCCTAATACTGAGCCCTGTGGGACCCCATACAGGAGTGGAGCAGAGGATGACTCGGAGTCACCAAGGCTGACAGAGAAAGTTCTGTCCTTCAGATATGACCTGAACCATTCCAGGGCTTTCCCCTCAATGCCCACCCACTGCTCCAAGCGAGAGATCAGGATGTCATGGTCGACTGTATCGAAAGCAGCAGTTAGATCAATAAGTAGAAGCACAACGCAGTCCCCAGAGTCAGTAGATAAAAGGATGTCATTAAAGACTCTTAAAAGCGCTGTTTCAGTGCTGTGCATAGTTTTAAAACCGGATTGGAAAACCTCCAGTATATTGTTCTCTTCCAGAAAAAACATAATTTGACTGTAGACAACCTTCTCCAGGATGTGTGTGTGTGTGTGAGGGGGATGTGCTTAAAGAAATAAGGGGTATAATGAAGGTATAATTGAAAGCGTGGTCTTGAGTAAGAATGCATGTGAATGTGGTGTACCTGCTGAATGATGCCGTTCTCAATGTAGACGTCTGCTTCCTGGGTGAAGTCATCGTTGACCACCTTCCCTCCCTTGATGAGAATACGCATCGAACCCATGTTGGCCATCCTACTGGAGGAAAAAAAGGAATGCATTTAAATCAATATTACATAACAAACGTGCGATGAAGACACAGGCTGTGGCTCAGTAGAGTAGTGCGCTGAATTTATTGCGATGAACTTTGAATCAGGGGATAGCAAGTTCGAGTCCCACTGCAGTCAGCATGTTGTTGTGTCCCTGGGCAAGACACTTCACCCCAAATTGCTCCTGTGGGGATTGTCCACAGTACTGAATGTATGTAAGTCGCTTTGGATAAAAGCGTCTAACAAGTGACATGTAATGTAAAATACACTGCAGAGTTCTTTACAGGCAGAACATAACCATGAAAACATACATGCAAGGCGTTCTGAGTAAAACAAACATTTCACCACAGAGAAAAATATATTTTGCCTCATGCAAAGCAACCATTGACTTCATCAAGAGGCTCCTATTAGTGAGACATAAATCACAATCACAATTTCGTTCAACTAACTGATTTGATCTGTTTTATTGTGTTGCACTGTTGGAGGAGCCTGGGACCGAAGATTTTCATCGACATAACTACAGTGTAGCTATTTACAAATGACAATAAAAGCCTTGAAAAATTAATAATAAAAATCAGGCAATGGTCAGGTGGAGACAGATAAAGAAAACTTAGCCAAAGAAAATGGTTCTAGTCATAAAAGAGATTTTTTTTAAAGAGTTGAAAGCTAAAATATAACTCTGTGACACAAGGGTAGAAGATCAAGCCAGGTAGGCAGAAATAGTCCTGACCATAACATATATTTTAGTGCTCTCTGATGATCTCAAATGAAGATGACTTTAGAAACAAGGTCTAAAGGGCTTTACTATATAAAAACAGATTTCTTTCAATTCAGTATGTTATTTCTTTATAGAACAATGTTATTTTTTCTATTAAGTAAACTCTACTACCATCAAGGAGAACACTTGATTAATCAGGGTACATGCAGGAATCCTGAAGTCAAATGTAATACCTTTAAGACCCTTTCCATACATTTTAAGACCTCATCGCCACTTGGAGTTTTAACCGGTTACATTGGCGACACACTTAACCTCACATTGACTATATACAGTATTGATTGTCCTTCCTCCTTATCTTCCAACCATTTGGACGCAAACTTGCATTTCCCCATAACGATGTTGTTTAACAACCGGCGTAAACGGGCCTTCGCGCGCTATCAAGCAGTGAGCGTGCGATGTCCTGTTCAGATTACGTCAAATCCAACGGGATGCCATAAATAAACTACACAGAATCACACTACACTAGGGGTGCAACAACTAATCGACTTAATCGATTAAAATCGATGACCAAATTAGTTGCCAACTAATTCAGTCGTCGATTCGTTGGTGACGTCATCACGTGTGTTTCACAGGCAGTTCAGCTCCAACGTTATCGGTCTTTTTATCGGTACAGGAGACATTTAAAACATATATGTCATATGTATTATTGCTACATAAACATTATATCGCAGTCTTAGTGTCGCCAACTCCATTTCTAATATGCAATAAGACTACAAAATGCGTCTATGATGTATTTTCGATCTTTCCAATCCAGACGAGAGATCTCTCTCTCTCCCCCGTCTGTGTGCGAGGGGGCGGGGCAGTTTACACACACACGCAGCTGCTACATGCATGCAACACACACACACACGGAGGAGATGGCGGAGAGAAGCGCTCCAAGGTGTGGTTAAACTTTATCCGTCTCGATGTGGACAATGCTCGTTACCAAAAGTGCAATAAGAGTTTAGCATGTAAGGGCGGTAACACGAGCATTTTGTCTAAACATTTAGCAAAAGTGCACCACATTCAGACGGAGAAATGCACCGGGTTCGACTGTCTTTCTAGTAGCTCTGTAGCCCCATCCACGAGTAACGTTTCCACGTCAGGTGTTATGTATGCTAGCAGCAACACATAGAGTTAACTCAATGATTCAAACATGGGTTAATGATTAGAGGTAACTGAGTTATTTATTTTGTTAAAGTTTCAGCTATTCTGTTTACAATTCTGTCATCAGATTATTTAATATGATTTGTTAAAACAATGTTGTTTCTTTTGATGTGAAATATTATTTATTTAATTTAAATAAAAAGCAATGTTCATTTTGTTCACAATTTGTTTAGTTAGTTTACCTTATTTATTTTCAAAAGAACCGATAAGACTATCGTTAAAGGACCGGATCGATAAGCAGTATCGATAAAAGTAGTAGTACAGTTAAAACCTTAACGATCCGAATAATCGATTAATCGTTTCATTAATCGATAGATTAATCGATTATCAAATTAGTCGTTTGTTGCAGCCCTACACTACACACCTACGCAATGATTACATTCAGGCAGACTGTAGAATACAACCTCTTTGGACAATTTATATACTTATTGAAAACAAGCTACAAAATGTAATACCTTGGAAAATGCCGTTTAATACTTTTTAATACCCTTCATTTTCACTAAATTGATTTATCAACTTTTAATACTTTTTAAGACCCCGCGGACACCCTGTTAATAAACCTGGCGTTGCGCCCCTCTTGGCAGGAACCCGACTTGCTAAAGATCTTTTCATAGTCCTGCCTCAACCAATCCAAAGCCTCTGCTAACAAGAGTGAATGCAAAGGCTTCTGTGTGGTGAGGAGAACAGGAAAGCACAAAGTGTCATAGTGACAAAGAGTGGGAATGTGCTTCACAGCTTCTGTTGCAGTTATCTGAATGTAAGAAAAAGCTTTCAATCAAAAACCTGCACAAGGGGACAACTATCCATTGTTACACACATCTTGTATTTTGAGTTAGAGTTACTAATATATTCCTTTTGTCTTGTAAGAAATAAAACTTCCTTTAGCTTTCTCTATGAAATATTAAGGCAAGCAGAGGATATATAATTTAAAAATCTATTACAGCATCTGCGGGAATACAACAGAGTTTCTACTGGAGGTAGAAAGCTGGTTATGTGAACTATATTCAAACCATTTTAAAATGTCCATACTAAGGATTGATGACAAGGAATCAATATCACTTTAGTTTTTAGCGGGCAGGTTACGCTAGGAAGGATGAAACGATTCGCTTCTTCAAAGTAATAATCAGAAGATGGAATGATAGTGAAAATAAATGCTGGTTACTAAATATTGAAAGCAAGTATAGTGTTGAAGGTCCTACAGGGCTTTTGTCTCATTAACCTAATTTCAGCCATTTCTGTATTTTGCAGAATTAGCACTTTTCAAAACTAATTGGTGGGTGTCTCTACCCCATCCTTTAAAAATAATGATAACTCCTGGCAATTGTCATTTTAGGTTGTTATGTTGCACTGAGTCAGGACATTTACATGCACTCCTTTTCTTGTTTTATTATTTAAAAGGTTACACATTTTATAAATCAAGTGAGTGTTGTTATTCCAAGTATTGTCTGCTTGTTCTGAGTCTCTACATTAAATCAAATTCATTCATTCATTTTTTCGTGTGTCTATGGGTATCTACATATTTCAAAGTACAATGTACATGAAAAAGTGTTTATTTTTGCCATATCATTTGGTCCCTACGTGATACTTCCAGATAATAATTGAAAAAAGCAGCATGAGGAAGTCTAATGGGATCAACAAACATCCCTCTGTGTGCATGTGTGTATTCTGCATGGATGGCTGTATGCAGTGTGTTTGATGACAGCACACAATGGCCTCCCAGTCACACAGAATCACACTCAAAGAGATGGAGGAGAATGGAGAGAGAGGAAGGAGAGGAGGGGAGGAGAGAGAACAGTGAACAGAATAATGAGGAGAGAAAGTTGTACCCCCAAACAGAGGACAGAATAGAGGTGTAGGAATGTTGGTCAGAGATCTCTAAAATAGGGAAATATGCATTGAACAACATCAATTCTGCCTCAGCATTAAATATAAGTATTTGGCACCTGGGTCGAACTCCTGTTGTCAGATCTGATTTAGGGGCAAAGAAGGGCTGCCAAAGAGATGGAGAACTTAACAAGAGAGAGGCAGAGGAAAGAGATGAGTCCACTGATAGAGGAAGAGTAGAGGGGGGGGTGATGATTGGAGATGAAGTGATGGTAGTAAACATGGTGGTGGTGATGGGGGGTGTGCGGTATGGGAAACAGTGCCCTAAAGGCCTGGCATGCGGAATAAAAGATTGGTTTCCCGGGAGATGAGAACTGAAGAGCTTTCAGTAGAAAAGCCTAAGGACACACACACACACACACACACACACACACACACCACACACACACACACACACAACACACACACACACACACAATTGCATGTAAACGTATGGTGAAGCATACTAAAACACTGATTTGCAAGTTGAAGCTCTTGTCGGGAAAAAAACAACACAACGAGATGGACATTTTAAAACTGTTTTCTTTCCCCAATTTTGATCATTTCAGATAAAATGGCAATCTTGTTCGACCTTTTGACCTTTCATTGTAGTGCCCCCATCAGCCCATCAGTATTTAAAACAGCTGTGAAGAATTCTTCTCAGTTTAATCAAAATGTATTAATGTCATTGGTCTTTCAAAAGCTGCAGAAAATTAAAAGTAAGTAGTTGTTTTTTCCCCAAACAATGACCCACATATGATCTGTTTGGATGAAGGGAATACTGATGCAGATAGACCTCGGTCCCAAGTACAGAAAGTGAATCATCACTGTCTAATACAACTCACAAAAAATCCAATAGGATCTGACTCTAGTGGAAACATATGGGAACACATTGGAAACACCACAGGGTTACAGTTCCAACAGGCTTGATGCTAAGCTAAGGGAATGCCAAATGTCTGGTATATTATACTGATACCTAATTCTGCTCATATATGTTTTACAAACGGTCTCTTTTATTCAATACCTAAAGCTCGCTGGTTTGGTTTCATTCATTTCTTTTTCTGCCATTAAATCCCAAAAAAAACAAACACATAACAGAATCAAAGCTGTTATACCAGTGGTTCCCAACCTTTTTCAGTCAGGCCCCCCTTGTGTAATTGGAAATATTTCCGAGCCCCCCCTAATCCGGTTCCCACTGAGATTGGTAGAATTAATTGTATATAGTTGTACAAACATTACATTTTCTCCGCTAATAATAACAAGACATAAAAGATCCAACTATAATTTTATATTTTATTATGGATTGAACATGAACAAAAGTGCTTGTATTGGCAGTTGATCCTGTGCCACTGTGAAATAATGAGGCCTAATGGAAACAATTACAAATACTGCTTATCGATCCGGTTCTTTAACAGTATTTTTAAAGGTTCTTTTTGTTCTTTTTTAGGGGGAAAACTAAACAAACTAGAAACAGAATTCATATTGATTAATTGTATGTATAGTGTGGATTATGGGCTGCTAGCACACATAAAATACCTGCAGTGGTGGTACTAAGTAGATTTACTCAAGTACTGTACTTATATTGAGGTACTTAAGTATTTCCACTTGTGCTACTTTGTACTTCTACTTCACTTCAATTCAGAGGTAAATGGTGTACTTTTACTCCACTACATGTATTTAATACCTTTAGTTACTTTACAGATCTGGATTAATGATGTGAAATATAATCAACTCTTAAATCAGACTTTAGTTACACCCGGAGTAAATTCACAAGCTACCCTGCAGTATACTACTTTTACTTAAGTATTTGATCTGAGTATTCTCCCACCAAGTTACATGAATATGATGCCTTTTGGTCAGCTGATGGACAGACTGCTCGTGTTTCCGCGAAAATACTTATGGCAAACGAGCATTGACCACATCGAGCTCTGTAGATTAGATTGTCACTTCTGAACGCTACGTTCTCCACCGGCGGATCGATGTATGCCTCATCATACTTTGTTGATGTGGGCATTATAGCTGAAAGGCTTGTCGTGGGCTCGTCCACTTTTCTTTTAACTGCCGGTTGGGAACCACTGTGTTATACAGTGTTAATGTCAGTCATGTTAAAAAAGGAATGTCGTGTGCAACGGTTTTCATATTGTGCTCAATTAATCCAACAAGGGTAATTGAATAACAGTTAAATAGGGGTTTTGACAGGGAGAAAATGTCTACCTGTAATTCTTTATAACTGATATTTAAAGGCCTGAGCTTTTGCTTCCACTTTTTTCAGGTCAGGTGTGTCTGAACCCAGACAGCTGACTGTGTGAGTGGGACACGGAGAGCTTTGTGTGTCTGTGAGGACTGTAAGCCAAAGAAATTAGAGTCAACTTATATAATTGACACTCTTGACAGTGACACCTTTAATGCTCGCAAACACACAGTAAGCCCTGAAGGGGATCGAAGGAAAGGAGATTAACGATCAGGTGCACATAGGGGCATCTGTGGACCACTCAAAACTGTAGACTGTCATTTTGGTTTGTTGGGTCTATGTGTGTGTGTGTGTGTGTGTGTGTGTTTGCTTTCTGCTGTGTCACAGAAGGTATGACAGACAAACACACAGACAGTGACATACCAGTCTGCATTTCACACTCACACTGTGACCAGCAGCTTCAGCAAACACACACACACACACACACACACACACACACACACACACACACACACACACACACTTTATGATCAGATTTGCACACGCCGAGACACACCCTGACTTCTCTCCATGCAGGCAGTTTTTTTAATGGTGGCGTTAATTAATAATGAATGAGGAGCAGCAGGCAGAAAGTCTTCGCCAAAATGTCACACATGTTTTTATAACCACATAGACGGTCATACCAGACAGATTCTTATGATGGTATGAGCTTTTTGTGCATCATGAACAATACTGAATTACTTAAAATAAATTCAGTTCAAATTAGCTTCCTTTAAAGCAACTTCGCTGTGTTTTGTATTCGGTGTTGCTTAACATGAATTGGCCTAGTTGTACTTTAAGGCTTACCTTTTTTATAAGATGCATTTAAACTCACATTTTGAGGTTCAATTTGAATGTTTTCTTAGAAATCCTTAACATGCCTTTGCTCATAGAAATCTAGTAATTTCCATAAAAACAAACATAATAGGTCTTTCACTATAAATAATATCTACATCTTATTGGCTGAGGCTAAGCTGCAGTAAGAGACGAAACAAAAAGCTGGATGAAAAAGACTCCATGTTAAGAAACTGCTGACATCCTCAGCAGTTTCCGAGCAAGTGCAGGCTGCATGTGTGGCACAAATGTGTGTGTGTCGGGTGGGGTGGGGTGTGTGTGTGTGTGTGTGCGTGTGTGTGTGTGTGTGTGTGTGTGTGATGCATGTTGCAAGTGAGAAGAAAGGAGTAGACAGCTGCTGACTCCTTGATCTGAAGAGTAATCACCACGAGGAGGGACGGTGTACAGTCTGTGTGCAAGAGTTAATATGTGTGTGTGTTTCATTACCTTACCTATGTGTGAGCTTGTGTACTGTAGGTGTGCGCCGGTGTGTGTGTGTGTGTGTGTGTGTGTGTGTGTGTGTGTGTGTGAACAGTAGAGCTATTTACAGGACAAATGTGAATCACACAACTTGTCAACACACTGCAGGTAAGAATAGACATCAGACACACAGGAGGATGAGGTTTAAAGAGGTGTGTGTGCTTCTGGGGGGTCATGGATGAATAAGCCATTAGTGAATCACACACACACAGATAAACAGAAAATAATAACAGCGGTCGAATAACTAAGTAGGCCAACGCTCAGAGGATTAGGGCCGTCTCTCACACAGACTCTCCTTCTCTGTGTAGTCTACATGCTCTCTTTTGTCACACTGTAATTTAATAGTTTTGGGAAAGACAGGCATCGTCTTTTATTCATCTATCTTTGTCTCAGTTCACTCCCCGTCTGACAAAATGAAAGAGTTGTGAAAGAGCTTCTGTCTGACCTTTGACCTTTCAGACTGTGCCACAAACTGGACAAATATCAACGTCAGAATAAACTGATTCATATTATTATTTTATTACTATCTATTAAAAGGTGCAATGTGTAATGCCTAGCCACACGCTCCAAAGAAATAGGGGCAGCATTTCACCTCTACTATCAGGATTATACAATCTAAATGGATATTCTGGCCATTTCTCCAAAAAATGCACATGCTCCTCAGAAGATGACACATTTAGATTTTACATCAGCCCAGAATGTTTCCTCTAGCAACAAAAACACCTTTTCAGTCAGAGGTGGTATTACAAACAGTTTTGAGTGGGTTTGTAAGCATTTGTCTTGTATTGTGCTTAATAATGCTGCACATTCCTGAGGAGCATCCATAGTTATTTGAACATTTACACACTTACAGCTGAATAAATGCAACCCTAATGTAATACAGCATGGTTACGTCATCTGATTCAGATGGTGTCTAATATATTCAATTCATTGTGCTGCACTGTGGACCCCTGGAGCCCCCTAAAGCACCCTCGAGGATCCTTAAACCAAATGATTTACAAACGTGATACAAAAGTAGGTGGTGAAACAGTAAATCAAATCACCTGTTCAAATCACACTATGTTCCCAACCAAACACGTTAACACACACACACACACACACACACACACACACACACACATCATCGTTTGTATGCGTGACGATTCTAATCATCGATCGCTACCGTGACTGAATATCTGGTAGTCCAGAGAAAAGCCTATAAACGAATATCAAACTTACATAACGACCAACACACACACATACTGCACTGATGGCACGCCACATATACACATACACACACACTCTCACATCTCACGCATATGTCGTCGCCCAAAGGTAAACGATGCTTACGACATACGAGCAATCTTCGTCCATTTTTCTCCTGATTTAGCATCACTTGACTTGACACACACACAATGTCATTTTAAATATCATTCAATAAAGACTTGGCTTGCATTAATTAATGTCCATTCACATGGAGAGGGAGGGATGAATCATAAGATGACTGAAAAGGTCAATTAAGACCAAAATATGTGAAAACACTTGATATTAACGTAACATGAATGTACCACGTACAAAATAAACGGTTATTAACGTTAGCACCATGCAGTTATTACCGTTAGACGAGACATTATCAATCATTTTAAGGGTCTAAATTGTAATATCGATGATACATCATGTTCTATTCTTGTCAAACACTACTGTATTTACAGAAATAGTCCATGACAGGTTAATTTTTACATATTATTTGGCTTCTTACCCTATTTCTTCAGATTCTGCCTTAGCTTCTCACCGTTGCCCAGCACCAGCCGAGTGAGCGAGGACAGCTGGCACAGCGCGAGCCGCAGATGCTTCAGTGCCAGCAGCCAATCAGGAGCCTCTTCTACCTGAGTAACGGAAAAACCGACCAATAGGAAGCGATAATTTTCTACCGAAGGGGTCTCCTCTGCTCAGAAGACAGGGGCGTGTCCCTGCCTCCTGAGACTCATGCTGCCTTCAAATGCTGTCGGACATACTGCGTTTAGTGTGATATATATTGTGTATAGCGAATCATGTATATTCGCAATGACTAAAAGGTATTAACTACAATTAAAAGGTAAAAGCAACATGAACAGAGGATTGTTACAGGTGTCAACTGATTTATAATTGACTACCAATGTACCAGATGAAAAATATAATAGGTTCACACACAGTATTTTGATTACTTATTTTAAATTATTTAATTATACACCTAGTAAGATAAATAATTAACCTCAAATTTTGAAAAACAGACAGGTGTACCGGCACGTGAAAAGCAATATACATCTTTGGAAGGGGTGCAGCTGCAAAACATATTATAGTCACCTAAAGAAATTCACATCAGTTTATTTGTATGCTATATTTAGAATATTGTAACACTTACCTTGCTGTCACACAGCCCTCAAGCTGTTATCTGTCCCTCTTCAAAACCACCAGACTCATTTGACAAAAACAATAATTTTAGCTCAAAACATTGATTAGTTTGTTTGTGTTGTTGTGTGATTTTGATGAATCTGAAGTAACAAAACCCACACTTTAACACAAACTACATGACTAATCAAGGGAGATGTAGACCAGCAACAGAGGTAGTCATGCAATTTAAAATTAAATGGAGTTTGGTGGCTGAGACAGGAGCAGAGATAACTTATTTCTTATTTCATATTCTATAATTCACTGCATTCTATTTCGCTGTAAATTACTGCTTTATTGTATTGCTATCTAACTATATTTTACTACAGTGTCCTTAAAGATTTTTTGTTTTATATGGAGAGTTTTTGTTTTATATGTTATGTCTGCACCATGACATCAAGTCAAATTCCTCGTATGTGTGAACCTACCTGGCAATAAACCCGTTTCTGATTCTGATGGAAAGATAAAACGATGAAAATATTCCAAATATAGCTTACACTTGGACTGATATTGAAAACAATAGCAAAAAATCAAATGGAAATCTAACCCTTAATTGACAGAAAGGTAGAAAATACGTAATCACAAGAAACAGTCCTTTTTTTATTCACGGTTCATTTCTTACATTGTTCAAGTACAAAGTTAAAATGCCTTTTTAATTAGTTCATATTCATACAAGAGTAAAATAATAATAGTGCCTTTTCATTACTACGACAAACTTAAATACAGTATTGGAAAGACAAACTTGATTTATATTCCTAACAATATATTTTTCTTATTTTCAGATAAAATTTTAGCACCTTTGAAACACCACCATGTCCTCCTTTTTCCTAAAAGCTCATCTTTCCTTAAGTCCATGAGATGAGTGTCTGCATGCGCCACAGCCTTGTATGTGTGTCCATGTTGTGCGTGTATCTCTGCGTTTGTGTTTGTTAATAACAGTGTTTTGTGAGTTTTATGTTTGTAAGTGTATCAGTGTTGAAAACGGCGCATCACTCAGCCCAAAAGCTGGCAAACAGAAACACCATCACCGAGTCACCCATCGCTTTAAAATATCACCTCCATTCCTCTTGCTTTAATCCATCTGCACTCTCAAAGAGACGTGTTGAAATCACACAAAATGAGTCTGCCTGTTAAAGTTTGTATATGTTTATATTATTATTTCAGGAAACTCAACTTATTACAATGATATTTATGTTTTCCAAATAAAAACGTATGTTTCTATCCTGTTGGCAAACTTTGTATTTACTTCAATTTTCCCCAGATGTTGGGATTTCTGTGTATTTTTCTATATGTTGTCATCCACACAACTCCATTCTGTGTCATTTCAACCCGCTGTTGTTTGAGAGTTTGCTTCGACAACGTCTTTCGGCATCCTTGGGTACAATAGAACAAGTCACTATACTAACTGTAATATATGCTTTCTCGAGCCTCTTCTTCCCCTCTAGGCTGAGACTGAACTGAGCACCAACCTGGAACAGTACACACACACGATAACAGATTATTATTGTAATTATTATTACCATGATTATTATTATCATTACTCCCTAATCTAACATGGATTCAGAGATTACACTGACTGACTGACATGCAGCACCTGGGGAGGGGGGGGAGAGGGGAGTCTGGAGCACCAAGCCTGATGGCAACAGGCGGCCGGCAAAAACACAGTGTGTATGCATGTGTGTGTGTGTGTGTTGATGTTTTGTAGTGGAAGGAGAAAGCTTTAAGACGGCACTGTGTTTCCAGCACGTGTGTGTGTGTGTTTGTGTGTGTGTGTGTTTGTGTACCCTGCAAGAACGATGTTAAAAAAGAGTTAACAGAGTTTTAAAAAGCACCTGAAGGTTGGTTGTATAAACGCAGAGTAAACATGATGGAAAAAAGGTTGAACCTGCTGGTTTATTGTTAGTTATTGTAAATGTGTGTGTGTGTGTGTGTGTGTGTGTGTGTGTGTGTGTGTTTTAGCATTGATTGCATGTGTCCAGTTGTCAGCTGGTATCTGAGGAAGTTGTCGCCTGAGGACTAAAAGCACCAGACTAAAGAGATGGTTTCTCTAAAAGACAGCCCTGTGTAAATAAGATATTGGTATTTTGGGAGTCGTTTAACATTAAATTACTGGGACACACTTTCAATATTCACTACATTCAGGAACAATTCCATTTTGCGCCCATTCACACACGCTGGAATAAAAGTGTCTGGATGGAAGACGTCCTTCATTATTTTCAGGTACATGGTAGGTGAGGAGAGGGGTATTTTAATATTAATTCACACATGACCCCATGTAGGAAATGTTCCTGAACATTATAGGGATAGCCTGCATGTGTACAAGAGTCTCTTGAAATATGAAGTTATCTTTACTTGTTTTCTCTTGTACCAAGTCCCAGATTGTATCCCAACATTTGGGAAAAAAGGCAGAAGAAACCCTGCAAAAGAGGTGGGGCATTCAAATCTGTGTGATGTGAGGAAGTATCCGTTATTTCATGACACAGGGCTGTCTGTTTCAGTCGTAGGAAGTAGAAATCCAGCATAGTGTCTACAGAGTGAAGGTCTGCCTCTGGTTTTAGTGAACGTCGCTGCGATAACAGGAGGACGGTTTGGATCCCTATGAAGCAAAGTAGGAGCGTAACTGCAAGAGAAGCTGATTAGTAATCATAAGGGTTCAGGTTTGATTTGTTTCCTTTTCATTTAAATGCTTCTCTGAGCACAAGACTGAGCTATTTAAAAAGTATTTTCTTTTGTCTAATATTTCTCAGAGGCAATTGGCCTCTAGAGGCAGAAACAATCTCATCTGGATTCATTCATTTAAGATGTTTGGGTCAGAAAACACCCACATTTTGTAATACAAGTGGGAATAAACAAATTCTTAAAATATGACTAGTGTACAGAATATGATCGTATATTACCCAAAGCATTTGCTAATCTTATTTACAATCACTATTGCAAAACCGAATTTAGTATAAGGTCTAAAATCTGACTTTATTCTTCCTCTATTTTATTATCTATTTGACAGCTAACACAAAGGTATTTTTTAAATCAGATTCATGAAACTGTTTTTCTGCCCACTGGAAGGCGCTGAAAACACTAAAGAGGCAGACAGTTAGGGTTAGTAGTCAAGTATTTACTTGAGGAAACATGCAAATTCATCAATTTGTGAATTTGTATTTCAAATTGCAGGCATTTTTAATGATCTGTTCTCCAGTGCAGCTTTCCAAAAAGAAAATACAACTAATTAAATTCTAATTTAGTAGAAGTTACGTAAAAAATGCTACTGTCCATAATTGCATTTTTCTTTCGGACTCTTTTTTGCCAAATAAATATATCTTAAAATGTCAGCTTAGTGTTGCTCCCACCTGCTTGCAATAGATAGTTCATCTAAGTTAGGGAAGAAAAACTGCAGCGACTGAAACAACCAGAGAGCATTCGGTCACCTCGAGCACCAACATCTTGTATTTAAAAGTGTATGAAAGCGGCACCATTCGAACTCTAACACTGCCTGACCAGCACCATGATTGTTAACTGATGTGTGTGTTTTTGTATATTTGTCAGCAGCACTATCACTACGCATGGAAACAGTTACAGTTTGACTCTGTGGTGTGTAGATGTATTCAGAGAGAAGTCAGAAACAGAAAGTCAGGCGTCTTTGTCAGCGTTCAACTCCCCGGAGGTTTGACCTCACACAGTAAAGCCAGAAGAAGACACCAGTTTCAAGGTCGGAAGGGAAGAGTGTGTGTTAAGAAGACAGGACATTACACCCTGCACCAGTTTTATTTGTGTGTGTGTGTGTGTAGAATCAGAAAGGTAGCACCAGGGGACTAAGGTCAGCCAGTGGTCTACATGGGATCCAGGGAAGCAGTCCTTTATTGTGTTAGTTTGTATGTATGTATGTATGTGTGTGTGTGTGTGTGTGTAGTAGGCCTGTCACAATAATAACATTATTGACTATCGTATGATTTATGAACATGACCTCCAAAAATGTTTTGATTACGGCCATATAGGCTGTGTTTCTATACGTGTTTATTAATTGCATAAATAAATAATGTCAACAACATTTCAGCTTACATGATGCCAGAATAACAGCAGGGTTTTGTGGTGTGAATTCATTAATCTTATATTTTATTAAGGATATATTAGAAGTTAACTTATTCCTTGAAATATTGTTTATAATAAAAAATGGTTAGCTCTTTGGAACGGTGTAGTTGCATGTTATTATTCATTTATATTATCAGTATATCTGTGGCTTAAAATAGTCCTAAAATGACATTAATATGGTTTATAGCCATTATTTCTGGGACATTATATTATGTAGTTATTGTGACAGGCCTGTATGTGAGTATGTCCGGTCATCTGTGTCATCCTGCGTCAGCCAACCCTCATGTACTAACTGTATGCTGTCTGTTATATATATGTGTGTGTGTGTGTGTGTGTGTGTGTGTGTGTGTGTGTGTGTGTGTGTGTGTGTGAGAGAGTTGGTGCGTGACTAGTTGCAGGCGAAGTACTCTTTGAGCGGGGCGAAGAGGTGCCGGATGACGGGGACGCTCCAGGACCGTCCCAGCAGCCTCTGACGCGCCAGACGACTCATGTTGGACACGTCGGTGTAGTGGACGGGGAAACCAAACACCCTGCAGACACACACACACACACACACACACACACACACACACACACACACACACACACACACACACACACACACACACGCGATTTTAAATTAAAATGTTGCACGTTTCTAAACAATACTTCGCCTTCTAAAACGGAATAGCTCTCTCATTCTTTCAAAATCAGCAATCCATTTAGCGTTTAATATATGTTTGATTTGAAATAGTTTTTTTACTCAGAAACTCTCTAAATGTTGCATTTGACATTCAAACAATGCAGATCAGAAACACAAATGTCAGAGACATTTAACAAACACACACACACTGTACCTTTCCATCTCGGTGCACCACAGGATGTCCTCCTTGCTTTCCATGAAGACGGGGAAATGCTCGTCTTTCCCCTGCTTCACAGAGTTGGAGCGTGTCGTTATCGTACGCAACTTCTCAAACTGGAATTAGCATTCAGAACCAAACACACGCAAGAAACACAAACAGACACACACACAGCCTTTTTAATCCTACAGCTATCGTTGATTTGTAAAGCAGAGTTATTTGATGCGTTGTGATGTAAAAAATATAAAGTCAACATCTTGTTAGCGAGAAAACTGACAGACAATTCCTCATGCTGGAAGAGCAAGAAAAGATGAGACAGAATCCTTTAGAATGGACATCAATGGATTACATATTTTACAATTTCCATATAACCTAGACATAAACTCTTGAATACTGCAGGCATACAAGTTCATTGTTTGACAACACTGTGTAGAGGCCCATTTCCACCCATGTGATGAATTAAAGATCTGTATGTAAAAGATACAGATGGATTTACTTTTCTTAATAAACTTGTTATTTTTAGATAGTATGTAATTGAAGGTAGGGTAGGTAAGAGTGGAGAAACCAGCTCGAGTGCGCTAGAATTTGAAAGTACACAACTGGAAAAAATCTGCCTCTTCCTTCAGACTTCCTTACAGAGCCCCTCCTCCAACACACACGAACGCGCACATGACCAATGAGGGCACGAGATAAGTTTGTGCACGAGATGGAAGGCTGACAGGCAGGTAGGCCATCCAGTTATTTTAGCCGGGCCGGCTCAGATGATTGGTCGTGCTTTTTACAGCGCCACGGCTTCCACAGATGACATTTTTTTATGTATTTATTGTCAAAGCATTTAATGTATTCATTGCTATCGGGATGTTAAGAGTATTCCATGGAATATAACAAAAAGTGTTTCTGAAGTGAATTACCTACCCACCTTTAATGTTGCAATACTGAGTTATTGTTTTGTGATAGTAAGTCATCATAAGTTGTTATTATGATATACTGGATCTTTTTATTTTTCATTACAAGGCTTAGTTTTCATATTGTTTTTTTTCTTTAAGTGGTGGAAATGTGCTTCCAACCACCAACATGGGTGGTGGGCAAAAAGGTTCAAACTTTTTTCTTGTTATCAGTTTTTCTGCCGATCAAGAAAGAAAGTAACATTCAATACCCAAACTGGTTAGGTACCATTCAATAAAAAGCACACACACACACACACACACACACACACACACACACACACACACACACACACACACACACACACACACACACACACAACACACACACACACACACACACACACACACACACACACACACACACACACACACACACACACACACTCGTAGAGGAGGCTAACCTTGGCTGTACGTCCGTGCTCGAGGCACTCCTGTAGGTCCAACCTGTCATTCGACATGGCTGACAGAGGTCTGTAGGGTGGTCAAAAAAAGGCGAACAAATTAAATTAAATTCTTTATTAGGGATAAACATTACGTTTTTGAAGAGTGTTTCTCAATGACAGTAATAAGCACAATTAGACAACATAATAAACCCAAAAAAAAGCTTATTAGACGATACCAAAAAACAAATAAACCAAAAGAACAAACAAAAATAAAATGACAATACATAGTAAATCAGGAGCTCACACTCAAAGCACAGCATGAAAAATGTAATTCATTCATAGATTATAGGATTTGTTTTATCGACAGTTATAGCATTAAGTGATAAAGTTCAAACTCAGCTTTTTAATATTCAAGAAACTGAAAAGTGTGTGTTTGTTTTCACCTGGACATGCCGGGCAGGTTTCCCCAGAAGTAGCGAGCGCGGTGGGCGGCAGAGACCTCCTTGGCATCGATCATCACCGGGTTACACTGGAGAGGAGAGGCAGGGTTACTTCCTGTTTCATTACATCTGTACTTATATGCATTTACTTTAAAGGTCCCCTATTATACTGTTTTTCATCAATATATTATAGGTCTCAGATATATACAGAGCCTGTCTCTGATTGGCTCCAAACACCAAACAGATCATTGCAGCATCCCATAATCCCCTCTGTTTCAGCCCTGTTTCCAAAGTGCTGATTCTCTGCCTGTTACTTTAGATGAAAATAAGGAGCCACTCCCCACGCCCCTCTGAGAGAGATTTGGTTAAAAAGAACACAATGGTGCTCTAGGAGGAGATTCAGGTGATAAGGTGGGGGGGGGTTACCTTGGTTGGTGATTGGCTAATGGTTACACAAGCCAAAACATCGTTATGACATCATAAAGTGGCCAAAATCTGATCAGCTCATTTTCAGACAGGTTTTTATATAAATGGATCAGGACAAAAAGTTCAGAATCTCTTTCCACAGAGGGGACACATGTTGATGTATAAAAGACATGAGGAAGTGGATTTTGCACAATAGGTGACCTTTAAAGCTGTTTTTAGTCGCTGTGGTCATGCTACTGTACCTCTAAGAAGCGGGAGATGTCCCTTTTGTCGCTGACTCCCATGGCGACTACATTCTCAAACAGCCAGTAGAACGGACGGACGTCGCCTGTTTTTGGTCGAGCCTCGTGCAGCAGGCGGTAAAACTCAAAAAACAACCGACCAGTCCCCTCTGCAGGGAGGAGAGAGAAAGTTCAGCCGCTAATTGAATTTTACACAAAGAGCTTTAGGGACCCTGAGCATGTGTAAATGCACAATCCTTGTAAACTGTAATGTAATGAACTGTAATGAATAATGACTTCTTGCAGTAGGACACATTTCGAGACATGACACTTGAGTTCAAATCTAATCCGGTTGTTTAGAAAGCTAGTAACATTTCTTACTGTTGGGAAAATACTGAATGTACTCTTCCAATATGAGAGTAATATGATAACAAAGGTATCCCAACTGTAGCTGTGTACATGACAGGATGTATGATTACCTAGAAGAGCATCAGGACTGTTTTAGGCATATGATAGCTATGTGATTAACATGATGATTCAGCCTCTATGGAGAGAGACATATGAGAAGCATGATCATTTCTGACGTGGAGCTAATCTGAACTTAACATTGAATACTGCTTTATATTCCTCCATCTTGTGACTGTGTAACTCCCTCTCTTGTATATCAGCATGTGAAGGACACTGTTCAGGAACTAGTTGATGCTCTGTATGTGATGACTACTTCCATTCTTGAGAGGATCAGAAATACATGGATCCTGAGATTGAAGCTCAAGCCGGTGACGAGTGATATTTTCCTAACACTTACCAAAAAGGCCTTTCCTTGCAGGGTTGACTATCGAGAGGTCGTTGCAGGGGCTTCCTCCGATCACCAGGTCAAATGGTCCCCACTCCTCGATCTATAAGCATAAATTGAGATCAGCAATAAAGAAAGGGTAACAATAAACAAACATGTAAGAAGAAATAAGTGTATCCCTTTCATCTACCACTAAATGCATGTGTGTGGTCTGATATGTCCCCATAAGGTTGAACAGTTATTGACTCACATGTCTGCGTGTTACGTTGCGGACGTCTCCCACGTACATGATGCGGCCATGGTGTCGGACCATGCCCACAGTAATGGAGTCCTCACACACCTCGGACGCAACATATTTGTCCACCTGCATCCCCAGATCCCTCAGCACCAGCAGACCTGATTGCACACACACATAAAAATACACATTCTTGAAAAAGTCTTTACTCGAAAAATAAGCCCTATTTTCGTAAATAAATACATATTTCTGCAGCATGAAGAGGGATAATTCATTTCTGTTACAGTCTCTCATGATCTATGGTATCATGCTTACATGCTCATAATGACAATGATGACATGCTGATATTTAGTAGATATAATTTACCATGTTTACCATCGTGGTATAGCTTGCTAACTTTGGCCAATAAGCACTGAACAGCACTGGTGCTTTGGCAACTACACCAGAGGAAGTTGGGAATTTGGTCATAAAGCAAAGTATTGGACGAATTAAGGTGATGATTAAAGTAAATTAAAAGTCAAAAGTTAATACAATAATTGTTGATGAATTAGAGTCTGGGAAATGGTGGAGCAGCTGAAATCTTCTATTATTAAATAGATTCAACAACAATCAATATAATCGTTAGTTTCTGCTTGTGTACCTGTGGCAATGCCGTCAAACAGAGAGAGAACTCTGATTGGTTTCCTCTTCTCTGCCGAAACTGGAGGATACAACTTGGCTGGCTCCTAACAGACAGCATTAAAAGGAAGAAAAGACATTTATGTGAACAAGATTAGATTAATATTAACACTTCAGCTTAATTCAAGATGACTATCTGATCTTTTGGCAAACAGTCTGGCTGCAGATCATCAATAATTGATTGTGAACACGTCGGTCTGTTTGGATGTTTTAGCCTTCGTGGATAATTTATGGCTGACGAGCGCTGGAGCAGAAGCCTCTCTGATCCCCAAATATTAAGGTTTCCACTTTAACTGAGAAGCGTTTCATCCAATTAGGATAGAGAGGCGAAGTCCCACCCATCTACTTCCGACCCATGGGACCTTATTTCGGAAAAATTATGTATTGAAGTCAATGGGGAGAGAAAGATTATCTTTCGATCCCGTTTGAATTGTGCCACGAATTACACATATGATGTTTGTCAATTTAAAAGATAATTTTGCAAGTCAAAAAAATAAAAATGTGTCGTAAAACTGTGAAGTAACACTTTTTTTTGTGTGAAACCGCTCAATGAACTACATCTCCCGTCTCGCACCACACACCAAGACGGCCGTCACGTTGGCACATTTCACTTCTTTCTTTCAGAATGAGGCGAAAAGTATTAAAAGAGGTGAAAATCACTCCAAGTCTGGGCATGTTGAGAGCTGTACATACACAAAAGGGGAGTTAGTCGGTTCCGTAAGAGCCAGCATGCGGGACCGGGATTCTGGGATTTGTAGTCTTTCTAGTTGCGTATTTTTCATAGTCTTATATTTCAACAGTTTTACGACAAACTGTGACTTTTTTTACATGGAAATGATTTTTTAAGATTGACAAACATCATATGTGTAATTCGTGGCACAATTCAAACGGGATCGAAAGATAATCTTTCTCTCCCCATTAACTTCAATACATACTTTTTCTGAAATAAGGTCCCATGGAGGTCCCCCGGAAAGGGAGGGACTTCGCCTCTCTATAGCGGATATATTAACTTTATAACACCAAAGTGACTTATGGGTGTAATATTGTAGAAAACTAGAGTTAATAAAAAATAAGTCTGAAGTGTAATCTAATGACGCAGTAACTCTTTTTTGTTACTAGTTAATTTGCAGATTTATGTTTCACATTAATGCATCAATAAATAAAATCTCTTCAATGTTATACAGCATTGTTCTAAAATGGGCCAGTTTGCATAATCTGTATTTTTCCCTTTGGTGACTTTTAAGTGCTAATACTCTGATTTTAAAGGGGACCTATCATGCAAAATGCACTTTTTGATGTCTTTTATACATAAACATGTGTCCCGGTGTGTCAGGGAACTCACGCAGCGTCAGCAAATAAAACCCTCTCTCTTTTCCTCCGTACCCAAATCTCTAAAACGGGGCTACAACGGAGCTGATCCAGATTTGCGTCCGATATGACGTCATATCGGAAATGTGGACCCACAGCACTATCAGAAACGTTGCTATCAGAAACAATGCCCGACTGTTCTGGACGTAATATGGTCGGTGTTTACATTAGCATCGCTAACACTCAGAGCTAACCTGTACTGGAGAGCATGTGTGTGAAGAAGCAGGAAATAAAAAGGAACTCACCTTGTGGTATAACCGGCAAGAGAGAAAGCCTTTGAGCTCCATACTGTTTCAGAAATAATCCTTGATAATCCATGATATGGCGTTTCATCACGGCAGTATTTAGTTTAGACAGTAGCTGCCGGGTCCCGCATGAGCTCAGCCCCCTCCTTTTTTATTTGTTATCAATTAATTTTTTAAAACTTTATACCCCAAATCAGCCCTTTTGAAACAGGAAGTGAAATAGAGGGATATGAGGCATGGCTAGAATGGGTGATCTGTTTGGTATTTTGAGCAAAACACTTCATAGACATGTTTTTTATATATTTTTATATATCTGAGACCTATGCTATTGCCTAAAAATAGCATGATAGGTGACCTTTAAGTGAGATATTGTACGCAATATATTGCTAAAACATCTAAATAGATTGTCACAACTCATCTTTACCCCTCTCTCTAAATGACAAAGATGATATGTATAAGTTATTATAATCAAAGTTGTTGTAAACTGGGCGACTCACAAAGTCCTGTTCATGGTTGTTGGCGAAGAAGATCTGCAGCCTGGAAGGCCAGTCGTCCCGTCGCCGTAGCAACCCGTAGGCGCCTTTCGATCCGCACATATAGCAGTTCCAGGGATCTTCTTTAATGGCGACCGCCGCAGAGCCCGTCCCCACCAACAGATCCACACACTCCACGCAGAAACACCTGCACACACACACAACATGAGACTGGGTTTTCATGCATTGAATGGTCATGATTGTGTATTATAATATATATGATATTGATTTATTATTATAATACAGAATGATAATATTCAGATTTCTTAGATGGTATCGCTCCAAGGGGGTCCCGGACCCATTTCTACTTTTGGGAAATTAAGGGGAACATAATTTAGACTAAATAGACCACCTAAAACACATTTCTGACAAGTAACCCCCCCTAGTGTCAAATATCTGAAAAGTGACATATATGTCACATTGGGCTTTAATGGTAAAGTAACTCTTATTTATAACTTAATTAATGAGGATGATTTGTTGGTTTAAATTAGTTTGAACATACTTTGAATTGAAGAATAAAGAATATATTAACTCAATATAATTGAATCAGCTAAATTAACTGAGCAGATCATAATCATATTTCTAATTGTGCATATGTCACTTTGGGTTTACTGTGAAAGTTTAGGGTTAAAGTCCTGATGTGACACAGCGATATTTATCTCATTTGTTTCATATCAATTTGATCAAGAAATGTTTCCACAACAGGTTAAATGTAATAAAGGACATGTTATGTACGCATTTTCATTCCTAAATGGCTTGAATTGTACCTTTAGCAACAAAAAAAAGCTTTTGAAAAGTAGCTAGTTCGGTCACATGTGTTAGTCTGGCACATGGACATCTTGGACATGTTGTCATGGGAACACAAGATCACATGACCTGGCCCATGACCCACCAGACTGTTCAGGGTGTGTCACTGAGGGACTTCATGAGATAACATAAAGGCTAAAGCTGTATAAGGAACTTTCCAGAATATTTAAATGTCATGTGACACCTGTGTCACGGTGGGTCCTTATGGTCACTGTGGCTACCAAATTATGGTTTGATAATGTTTTCAAAGTAGTTGAATTATTTTATGCATTAAACGTATGCATAAAAAGTATGTTTATAGTCCAAGATTGCACACTACTTGTACTTTACTTGAGTATTTCCAATGTAGGCTACTTTATACAGGTTATTACATTAATATGAAGTATTTATCTACCCAGCAGTATGCCAAAATAAACGTTATATTCACAAAAATAAATCTGCTCCACATGTGTTGTCTGATTGAATTACAAATGAAATAGGGGGCCATTTATCGTCTTTGACATTTATGGGTAAATTGGTTCTGTCGATGTGAAATAAACACCTGAACTTTTGAAAGAACATCCATCACATTCATTTGTTTGCAACTTATATAAATCAATATTCCAATTACTTGTATATAGACTATTCTGCACTATTTATATTATATTCTATTTTATTTACTTGCACTATTATGTGTTTTATTGTGTTGCACTGTTGGAGGAGCCTGTGACCTAAGATGTTCATTGTCATAACAACACTGTAGCTAGTATGTACATATGACAATAAAAGCCTTGAATCTTGAACCTTGAATCTTCTCCTGGATGTATGAATACACACAGCGTGTACTGACCTGCAGCAGTTGTTGTTTCCACACATGAGCACCTCTCTTCCTGCGCAGCAGATGGTGCAGTAGGACTGGTAGCCGTCGTCGTCGTACTGGTACGCGCACTCCAGGAACGAGTTCTGCCCGGCAACAACACAGGGTCAGGAGAGAGGGAGAGAGGGAGAGAGAGGGGAGAGAGGGAGAGAGTCTTTGTTGTCAGCCATTATGACATCTTGGATTTCCACTGTTTCCATGTGTCTGTGTAACATCTCAACACATTTTCTTTGAGGCTTTTGAAATACAACTTCCGCTGTGATTGAGACATTTTTTGGCCTTGTTTGCCTTGTACCTCACTAGGGACAATTTGGGCTTAAAAAGTCTAAATGTCCCAATTGAAACAAATCCCAATTATTGATTTCCCAGCCATTACAA
Source organism: Dissostichus eleginoides (assembly GCA_031216635.1). Classification (NCBI taxonomy): domain Eukaryota; kingdom Metazoa; phylum Chordata; class Actinopteri; order Perciformes; family Nototheniidae; genus Dissostichus; species Dissostichus eleginoides. Next base: position 23,644,915 of record CM062281.1, on the reverse strand, counting down.
TATTACATCACACATTATGTTATATCAGACTTTCAATCAAGAAATGTACTTAATAATCATTTTTAGTTGTATTACTTTTTTTCACAAGTTTAACCCATTCTCTTTGCCCTATGGGACTTACTGTATAAATGCTATTTTACGGGTTTTCTGCACAATTTTTATAAAGTATCAAAATTAAATGTCATTTCTTATCATCGACAAATCCAAGACTGTGGAAAAATCATCCACTCCTAGAACTTAAAGGGGTAAATACTGGAAATGAATGAAAATGTCGTAGTTGCTGTGTAGACGGATGTTGGTTGAATACATTTAACTAAAGAAAAGTACAATTAAGTAATATATATTTTTTTCCTTACTTTGCAGCCCTGACACATGGCTCCTCCGAACAGAGGATGCTCGATGCTGACGTTGAGGCTTCCACAGGAGATGCACATATCTGAACACAGACAACATCACATTGTTATACTCAACTCTTTGTTTTGCCCTTTGATTACATTAATGTATGTAAGGTAAGGTACAACAAGTATGAGAACAATCTGAAACGTTACCGTCTATGTTCCTGGTTTTCTGTTTGACCTCACATATGAGTCTCTCTGGAACAAAAACACATAACAAAACATGCAGACAGTTCATTAACAAGGCAATAATTTCTATACAGAATCATGCAAAAGACTTTCAACATTACATATATTAATAAAAACATAATTACATTTTGAGTTCAATTATGTATTTTTGTCAAAACAGAACAATTCTGATATATTAGTCAGGATATTTTTCTGTAGGAAAACTATGAAAAGAAAAAAAAGGTTGAACCACCGGCATTTCTTTAAAGATGTTCTCTGAGTTAACTCATCTACTTCTAAAATAACCATATAGAGAGGTTGTGAATTAATTTTATGAAAAGCAGCTTCAGATGAAATGTTATTTCTAAGCTTACCTCTGGTCCCTTCGTCGATCACCTCTCTGATCTTTAGTTTTTCAGCTGCGTTTTTGCGTGGTTTCTTGGTGGGCGGAGGCGTGTACGCGGCCTCCGGCTCCGTCCACATCTCTGGGAAGACGGGGACTTCTTTACATGGATTCTGTTCCTCTGCGGGGATACAGGAACACAATGAACATTTTATTAAAGATCACCTATTATGCGTATAAAATCCACTTTATCATGTCTTTTCTACATAAACATGTGTCCCCTCTGAGTAAAGAGATACTGAACGTTTCAGGAAAAAAGATTCTCTCTCTTTTTGTCCTGATCCATTTATATAAAAACCTGTCTGAAAATGAGCTGATCAGATTTTGGCCACTTTATGATGTCATAACGATTCTTTCGGCTTGTGTAACCATTAGCCAATCACCAACCAAGTTACCCCCCCCCCACCTTATCACCTGAATCTCCTCCTAGAGCACCATTGTGTTCTTTGTAACCAAATATCTCTCAGAGGGGCGTGGGGAGGGGCTCCTTATTTTCATCTAAAGTAACAGACAGAGAATCAGCACTTTTGAAACAGAGGGGATTATGGGATGCTGCAATGCACGATCTGTTCTGTATTTGGAGCCAAACACTTCAGAGACATGTTTGTATATATCTGAGACCTATTATATATTGATGAAAAACAGTATACTAGGGGACCTTTAAGTGGTACATCAAAGGGGAGTAATGACTGTGACTTTGGAGAAATAAAACACTGGAAATGGTTTGAAGTTGTTGAGTCACTGCTGCAGGCTATTTGAAGACTGGAGATGCTTCACACAAAGTGTTGGATTGTTTACTGGCAAGGCGTGCAAAAGAGAGACAGTTTGCAGGATTAAAACGCCTCTTTTAGGTTTATTTGGTGCAACACGTTGGATCTACTCTAGGAAAGAGTGTGCATCTCCCTCTGAACAATATCATGTTCCCCCTCTCCCTCACACAGCCACCATGTCTTTGCCTTTAAAGCTTTAGCATCAACCTTTGTCTCCCCCCTCTGGCAGCGAGAGTTATAACACAATGGGAGAGACGATAGTGACGTAACAGCAGCTAAGGGTATGGAGGAAACTACCTAAAATAACATTTTAGCAATCATAGGAACAATTTAAGCTAAAAGACTTGCACGGGAAGATTTGAAATGAGGCATCTATCCTTGATGTTGTATTAGTGGCTGTGTGTTATTGCGTAAAAAAGGTATATTTGTACATAGCACTACACAAGACCAATCCTATGTGAGGGTTTAATATTTAAATTAAAATAATTCATTGTATATTTTGGAAAAGATAACATATGGAATTGGAAACCAAAGACACATAGCTGATAATAGATGGAGAAAATTGATTGATTATCGCAAAAACAAAACCTAAAATACAACTTCAATGCTACTTTTTTACTCGGGCCAAAACACTTCACTTTACTGCATACCTGCTGACTGTATGTCAAGTATGTATGTTTATGTATATGAGTATGTGTGTATCTATATAAGAACATGAGAATAAGTATTTATATATTTTTTTAAATCATCCCCCTGTTTCCGACCCTTAACGAATTATGAATTGAAGAAAGGGGAAGTGCCTGGAAACAATTATAAGGACATTTCCTTTGCCTAAAAAACGTGAAAGACCACTGTGTCAAAAAAGGATCCGTATGAATGATATATCAAAGGAAATGTGTGTGTTTACCCTCTGGAGGCTCCAGTGATGACGGGCCGTTGGGCAGGAAGCCGGTCATGGCCCACTCTATCATCTGTCGGGTTTGAATCTCCAACCCCTCCGCATCTTCGCTCGTATCACAGGAGGGAACGGGCCGCCCCGCACGCACACTGCCCACCTACACACACAATACACACAGAGAGGGAAAGACATGGGATAATAAGAAGGATAAATATGGAAATGATGACTGGACTTGAAGTATCAAGTATCAAGGCAAGTTTATTTATATAGCACCTTTCAACACAAGGCAATTCAAAGTGCTTTACAGAAATGAAAGACACTAAGAAACATATTATGAAACGGCATTTAAAAAAAAAGATAATAAAACATGAATAACAAAGGTACATGAATTAAAGTGAGATACACACATCTGAAATGTTTAGCTCTGACTCGCAATCATTGCTAACTTTTTAGCAAAAATAGTTTTCTTTGACCTCGTTCTTTCTACTTTCTTTTTTCTTACTCAAAGTACAAAATTTTCACCGCTTGTTTATAATGTTAAAACAGTTTGAGTGAATAACGACTCAGTACGACTCCGTAGAGAAGACAATGATCATGTGTTCTGAATTACTAAGAAAAACAAAACTAAGCACCGCTGGATCGAAGTGTATCCCACAGAAATATGAGATGTACACACATGTTCCCACTTAAAAACATAGGGCAGAGCTACAAGAAAACAACACCTCCAAAAATGCAGAGCTTGTTACATAAAAAGGAAGTAGGAGCAGTAAAATGTGAACTTTCACCCTGCACATTTCTATTCTGGTCTTTTAGATGTTCATTTTATCTATGAAGGAAACAAATAAGTATAGCTGCAGGGTATATGCAGGAATCCTGAAGTCAAATGTAACACCTTTTAAGGCCTTTTTTAAGACCCTTTCCATACATTTTAAGACCTCATCGCCACTTTGAGTTATAACCGGTTACATTTTCGACACACTTTACCTCACATTTACTATATACAGTATTGATTGTCCTTCCTCCTTATCTTCCAACCATTTGGACGCAAACTTGCATTTCCCCATAACCATGTTGTTTAACAACCGGCGTAAACGGACCTTCGCGCGCTATCAACCAGTGAGCGTGCGATGTCCTGTTCAGATGACGTCAAATCCAACGGGATGCCATAAATAAACTCCACAGAATCACACTACACACCTACGCAATGATTACATTCAGGCAGACTGTAGAATACAACCTCTTTGGACAATTGATATACTTATTGAAAACAAGCTACAAAATGTAATACCTTGGAAAATGCCGTTTAATACTTTTTAATAGCCTTAATTTTCGCTAAATTGATTTATCAACTTTTAATACTTTTTAAGACCCCCGCGGACACCCTGAGCTACATGATTTATCTCAAACCAGACTTCAGAAATAACCCTGAAATGGACTAAAAATGTAGGTTTTTTTACCTGCAGAGCCTCGAAAATGGCTTTCCGGTACATGGACTGTTTGTTGTAGGAGGGTTGGTGGAAGGCAGATGAGAAGGAGCTCAGAAGTATGAGCTTCTCCACACACACCTGCAAAACAAAAACATGATGAGGTCCTGGAAATCCTTCACTAAGGTCATTTTGTTTGCATCGGTAACAATATGTATTTTAAGGAAAGATGTCTCATCAAGGCACGGGACTTTAGGTAAGTAAGAGGAATTCAAATAAGATTTAAAATAAGAACATTAGAACTAGTATAAACTATTACTAAATAAAAAGCAGAGAAATGTTAACCAGTATCATAACAAATTCTGAGTATCTGACTTATGGTTTCTAATTAAGCAATAGCTCACGACAGGCCGTGGTATATGGTCATTATATCACAGTTAAGGGGCGTGGTTCGGCCCGACGCGAAACCCCGTTACTTCTCCGCTGTTTTCTTGTCCCAGTTTGCTTTTCAGCCCAACTGTATACAGTTAAATCGACCGGACTTCTTTCTGCAGATGTGAGCGTCCTTAACAACGGCCAATAAGTCCTTGCTGCACATTATCCCTTACATGTTTCCATCTTAAGCTTTGTTAGTTAGTTAGTTTCGTAACGGACGTAATGTAACAGTTGTAACGGTTGTAGCTTTTCTCAGGCGCGGAGGGATACTGACTTGTTGTGAAAAGTAACTACAATTCTACCCGTGATATACGCTCATTATATCACGGCTAAGAACCAATCAGATAGCTTGATTTGACTTGTCCGTTTTATAAAATCACATTAGATATCAGAATAAATAAATTAGATATTAGAATAAATCACACAAAATAAAATCAAGGTTATCTTGTTTCTGATAAAAACGATGTAGCGTTGGATTAAAACAAACATTAGAATGCTTTGACTGAAAGTGTTTTCTGGTGTCTATAAAAGTGTTTTCTGGTCTCTATAAAAGTGTTTTCTGGTCTCTATAAAAGTGTTTTCTGGTCTCTATAAAAGTGTTTTCTGGTCTCTATAAAAGTGTTTTTTGGTGTCTATAAAGTGTTTTCTGGTCTCTATAAAAGTGTTTTCTGGTCTCTATAAAGTGTTTTCTGGTCTCTATAAAGTGTTTTTTGGTGTCTATAAAGTGTTTTCTGGTCTCTATAAAAGTGTTTTCTGGTCTCTATAAAAGTGTTTTCTGGTCTCTATAAAAGTGTTTTTGGTGTCTATAAAGTGTTTTCTGGTCTCTATAAAAGTGTTTTCTGGTCTCTATAAAGTGTTTTCTGGTCTCTATAAAGTGTTTTCTGGTGTCTATAAAAGCATTAAATTAGAAAAGTGGAGCTCAGGGTGTTGAAGACATTAAGCTTTGGCATTTGGCATTTTAGCTGTAACAAACATATTCTCTTTTTCTCTCTGTGGAAGAACTTGAAATGTGATTCTACTGGGGATTAAACCCCAGTGTGCACCAGTATTACAATCATTTTATTCCAAGGGTTTCCTCACCACAGAGAACTTTCCGTCTCCGAACCACATGACCCAGCGAGTGCCGTCTGCAGCTCTGCTCCGGCCGCTCATCCACCAGGACACGATCCTGCCGGGCCACCAGGAGAAACCCCGCAGCTTCCCGAACACCAAGACACCGATTCCAAAACCCCGGCCGTCCTGTCAGCGCAGAACACAAGACCAGTTAAAACCACAACTCGTGATATAAGATACTACAGATAGCATTCTCTAGTATACATAATTATAGACTCAAATCTATGGTTTCAAAAGTAAGTCAGTGAAGACAGTTTCAACACTGCTACATATGAAAACTCTTTATCTCAATCTCAATATTTATTTATTTATTTATATAGCACATTTAAAACAACCTCAGTTGACCAAAGTGCTGTACAGGGAATAAATACAATATCAAACAACACAATGGGAGTAAAATAATAAAACAATAATTAAAAACATGATAAAAAACACAATAACTAACATATAAAAACACATACAAATGTAAAAATGTTATGTTCAACTAGTATTGAAATGTACACTGAATGTTAGAGTCTGTTTAATAAAATAAAGGAAATGTTTATTTCAAAGCTTGTTTGGAAAATTCATTATAAAAGCCTCACATGCTATTAAGGAACCCAGACTAAAAGGTTTTGCTTTTAATACATTTGAAAAGTTTCAGAGCAACCACAAAGTGGATCTTAACCCATAAGAACCCGGACCCATTTCTACTTTGGGGGAAATTAAGGGAAACATAATTTAGACTAAATAGACCACCTAGAACACATTTCTGACAAGAACCCCCCCTAGTGTCAAATATCTGAAATGTGACATGTGTCACATTGGGCTTTAATGGTAAAGTAACTCTTATTTATAACTTCATTAATGAGGATGATTTGTTGGTTTAAATTAGTTTGAACATTCTTTGAATTGAAGAATAAAGAATATATTAACTCAATATAATTGAATCAGCTAAATTAACTGAGCAGATCATAATCATATTTCTAATTGTGCATATGTCACTTTGAGTTTACTGTGAACGTTTAGGGTTAAAGTCCCGATGTGACGCAGCGATGTTTGTCTCATTTGTTTCATATCAATTTGATCAAGAAATGTTTCCACAACAGGTTAAATGTAATAAAGGACATGTTATGTACGCATTTTCATTCCTAAATGGCTTGAATTTTACCTTTAGCAACAAAAAAAAGCTTTTGAAAAGTAGCTAGTTCGGTCACATGTGTTAGTCTGGCACATGGACATCTTGGACATGTTGTCATGGGAACACAAGATCACATGACCCGTATCACGTTGGGTCCTTATGGGTTAAGCACTTTAGCACGATCTCATACAAAGTGTTAAATCTAACATTTCTTAGCCTTGAAAGTTTTCAATGTCTTCACAGTTGATTTGAACACACCTTAAAAACAATGTTATAAAAAGACTTTTATGTGAATCACTCTTATTTTGATCTTTGTTTATCGTGTGTTAAGTTGCACATGTTTTCCTTCTGATGACCATAATTATGTATTGTTGCTGCCTCTGGGTTTTATTGTATTTAAAGCACTTTGTAAATATTGTTTTAAAGAAGTGCTATACAATTTCAAGATGTATAATTATGCTGTTATCAATAAAAGTAAAGCAGTGAAAAAAAATGTTATTTCTATGAAACTGAACTCCCGAAACAACTTATTTTTCTTCTTGTGTGCACATGATAACAACTTGACGGCACTAATTCATACATTTTATATTAAATTAAATATTGTGGGACACGAAGGTTTAGACATTTTTATTTTGTATCCGGCTAACTCTTATGCATTTTAATATGATTGTAACATGTTCATATGCATCTTATATTGTTGTAATAGGTTCATATTTTCCATGTCCTAATTGGGGACGTACAGTATTTAGTTTAAAAAGTCCTGTATGAATATTTATTAATATTAATCTCTCACCTGGTACTCCACCTCTCGAGGCGTGGCCCGCTCCACCCTGTTGCCGGGCTCTGGCGTCACAGCAACCGTTGGCGAGGCGGGGGCGGTGTGTTGTTGTGAAGGGGGCGGGGCCGGGCTTGATGGCCCCTCCTCTTTCTGAAAGATAGCTTCTGATTGGGCGTCCATTATGTTCATCTCTGCCTCTATGTACGCCCGACGCTCCGCCTGTAACGGAAGATCAGACACATCTTATTTAATTTTTGAATTTTACAAAGTGTATGTTTATCGCAGTCACATATACACTCATTTAGATTACAAAAAATATATATGTATATAAATTAAGGATCTGTTATGGCCACATTTAATACAAAATATTAACATAAGCTTCAAATGTGTGAAGATTTGGAAATCAATAAATTCATTGATTTCCAGACACATTTGGTCAAAGTTAACTGCTCCACCAAAAAACGATACGCTGTTTATTGTTGTAACTTTTAGTCTTGCATAATGTTATTTATTGTTTTATCTTGAAGCACTTTGGGAATGCATGTTTGAATGAAATGTGCTATTTGAATAAATAAACTTGAGGTATGTTTTTATAACAGGGTATATGCAGGAATCCTGAAGTCAAATGTAATACCTTTTAAGACCTTTTAAGACCCTTTCCATACATTTTAAGACCTCATCGCCACTTCGAGTTTTAACCGGTTACATTGGCGACACACTTTACCTCACATTTACTATATACAGTATTGATTGTCCTTCCTCCTTATCTTCCAACCATTTGGACGCAGACTTGCATTTCCCCATAACGATGTTGTTTAACAACCGGCGTAAACGGACCTTCGCACGCTATCAAGCAGTGAGCGCGCGATGTCCTGTTCAGATGACGTCAAATCCAACGGGATGCCATAAATGAACTCCACAGAATCACACTACACACCTACGCAATGATTACATTCAGGCAGACTGTAGAATACAACCTCTTTGGACAATTGATATACTTATTGAAAACAAGCTACAAAATGTAATACCTTGGAAAATGCCGTTTAATACTTTTTAATAGCCTTAATTTTCGCTAAATTGATTTATCAACTTTTAATACTTTTTAAGACCCCGCGGACACCCTGATATAAGAGGCAATTTAGCAAAGCATTATCATCCAATATATATGTGTTAAAGATGAGTTACAGGCAAAGTTTCAACACTTAACACTTCAAGGTTCAAGGCTTTTATTGGTCATACGAACATAGCTGCAGTGTAGTTATGACGATGAAAATCTTAGGTCACAGGCTCCTCCAACAGTGCAACACAACACTGTTGTTTGTTAAACCTATTATACCAGCTTCAATGTGTCCTCGCCACGTTTTAAACATTGATCATGTTTGTTTGAATGCCTTTTGAGGGCATTGTCTCCTCATGTGTGTTTCCTTAAAGTCTCTCATCACTCATAAGCTTTTTGTTTTATTCATGTTGGTGTGCATGCACAGACACAGTTTTTTGAGGTCCTGTATAATTGTAGTTTTATGTGGCTGTTTCCAGCTGATGGTGCCTGCTCTACATCAAGGCCTCGTTACCCCCGGCTGCAGGAACAATCCTTTAAGTGTTCCTCTAAACAGGAAGTGAGTGGGGAGAAAGGGTGCGGCGGGAGGCAGTTCAACGGGTTCAGGAGAGGCAGAAAAGAGAGAGGGAGGGATTATATTATAAAACTGAGGAATAAAATACAGAGGGAATTCAAAGTGGAGCAGGTTTACAGAGAGAGAAGCCAGAAACAATAGCGCCACACTGCAATAACGCTACAAAGCTGATGTTGTCTTTTATGTACAAAGAGAGAGAAGTATTTTACGCAAAGTTACTCTATAAAAATACTCCATTACAAGCAAAAGTCCTGCTTTAAGTACAAAAGTATTAAAAAAACGGAATGTAATGTGGGGAATAGTTTGGAAAATACACTTATTGGCTTTCCTTTGTAGAGTATTATGAGAAAATAGATGCCACTCAAAGCTACAAACAGAAGCAGGTTAGCTTAGCTTGGGACTGGGAAAAAGCTAACATTGCTCTTTCCAAAGTTAACAAAGTCAATCAAAACTTCTAAAGCTCAATAACTTATAATATGAATCTTTTCGCTTTTACACTTCGGTTTTTGTACGGATTAAATAAACAAGATGTAATATAATAAAGCATTCTCACACAATTTTCCTGCTCAACTCCCTTACAGTGAAGATGGCGGGAAGATATCAGAATATGAAGCTGTAAGAAACCGACTGAGTGTATTTCCCAAACTGTCAGACTATGTATTTAAGGTATCAAAAGTAAAGGCAACATAATCACCCCCTGTAAGAGTGTTATATTATATTACTGACATCGTTGTGTATAAAGCATTTTCTTGTTTCCTGAGGTTAAGGTGGAGCTATTTATCAAATGTTTTGTGTGTAATATTCCTATAGCTGTGATCGAACTATAGTGGAGTGATAATACTATATTTTCTTAATTTTTAAGTGTAAAGTAGAATAAAAGTTCAAGTACACATGCTATTAAATTGTGCATACATTCAGTACAACAATAAGCCGTTATAGCCACCAGGAATCAAAGCTGAAAGTCACTTAACTATTATTATTTGTTTGATTGATAAGCAATATCTGGAGTCTATTAAGAAAGAAAACAGCAGCTGTGTTCATTCGGTTTCAGATGAGACAACTTTAAAAAATAATCACAACCTCATTCCTTAGAAAGCAAGAATCTCACTGTGGCCCAGATTTAAAAAAATCCCACGACTCCTGCAAAGCATTTCCATGACCTAAAAACATTCTTCTCTTTTTAACTGCAGGAAACAACTTGGTTTCCACTCCACAAAACCCAAATATAATCTAATAAATGTGTGAAACAATTCCCAAACATCACAGAAAGGAAGAAGAAGAAGAGGAGGAGGGATGATGACATAAATTCAAGTGGAAGTGAGACAGTAAAAGTGAGTGTGTCGAGTCAGGACAGTTTCTCCTCTGTTTGACACCGAGGTCACAAGTTCACTCTTCCTCCCGCTCCTGTTGACCTCTAACCTCATAAAACCCTAATCAGCCTGTTACACGGATCGTAGACAGACCTTACACTCAAACACACTGACCCACACACACACACACACACACACACCAACGTGCACTGTAAGGGAAACTCCACATGTCGTCACTAGTTTCTAAAACATCTGGGATGCCTGATGGGAAGTCAGGACTTTTTTCCCACAACTTAAATAGTATAGATGAACTCAATACTTCACACAATGAGCATGTTGTGCGTATGCAGTGTATTCATAACATGACAATATGAAGTATACTTGACATAATGCATACTGATTATTAAAATATATATGTACACAGCCTTGTCTGACACAATGCAGGAGGAGCTGCAGCTTGAGAAATATCTGGCAAAAAAAAAGATGAATTCAATCCTAAGAAATACATTTGTGGTTTTTCTTCGTTTAAAACTCTTTTGTTTCGATGGCTTGAACTATACATTAGTTTATCATTTATATCCTCCATCTAGAATCCCAGCTCCATTACCTTTTTCGGTTTTGTTTTAAATAGTTATTGAAATTTAATAATGTATTGACCATTTCAAATATGGATTTAAATCAAAAATACCTTTGAATTTATTAGCTGTGTGTTTCTTTCTAATTTGTGTTTTTGTTGACCGTGACGCTGCTGCATGCAAGGCCTTCGCAGGGCTTATTTAAAGGTCACCTATCATGTTATTTTAGGCAATAGCATAGGTCTCAGATATGTGAAAAATATATAAAAAACATGTCTATGAAGTGTTTTGCTCCAAATACCAAACAGATCACCCATTCTAGCCATGCCTCATATCCCTCTATTTCACTTCCTGTTTCAAAAGTGCTGTTTTTATGTATAAAGCTTTAAAAAACAAAACAATTGATCAATAAAAAGGAGGGGGCTGAGCTCATGCGGGACCCGGCAGCTACTGTCTAAACTAAATACTGCCGTGATGAAACGCCATATCATGGATTATCAAGGATTATTTCTGAAACAGTATGGAGCTCAAAGGCTTTCTCTCTTGCCGGTTATACCACAAGGTGAGTTCCTTTTTATTTCCTGCTTCTTCACACACATGCTCTCCAGTACAGGTTAGCTCTGAGTGCTAGCGGTGCTAATATAAACATGCACCGACCATATTACGTCCAAAACAGTCGGGCATTGTTTCTGATAGCAACGTTTCTGATAGGGCCGTGGGTCCACATTTCCGATATTAAGTCATATCAGACGCAAATCTAGATCAGCTCCGTTGTAGCCCCGTTTTTAGAGATTTGGGTACGGAGGAAAAGAGAGAGGGTTTTATTTTCTGACGCTGCGTGAGTTCCCCGACACACCGGGGACACATCTTTATGTATAAAAGACGTCAAAAAGTGCATTTTGCATGATAGGTCCCCTTTAAGTTGTATCACGTTATTGCATTGATTACTATATTGCTGTAACTATTCCTTATTGCAACCATAAGTAGTTAAACATTTTCCTGCAGAAATCATTTGAGGTTTACTTTATCTCACCCACACTTTTGTTCTTGTTGTGAAGGAAATGGGATCATTTCTGACAGCATCTGGACCGGATCATGTCATTAAGACTTGGACTCGTGTTGCAACCAGATATCTGCCACAAAGTCCTGCCAACAGGATGAAACTGTGTTTGTTGCCTGGCAACATCAGCTGATTGAAACACACCAGGAAGCTTTGCTGCTTTCAGGGCTGCAGATGATTCACCGATGACAGACAAATCTGTATTTTTACGCTCAGGTTTCTGTGAAAGCAATTCTCTGAGGGTCAGCTTCATGCTTTCGAAGAGGGAAACCAAAAAACAGAACAGCATGCAGCATCCATTACTTATATCTGATTATATTTATACTGCCGAAAATAGAGCATTTTACAGTGTGAATAACACCATTTGAAATGCAGAAAAAGTGTCTATTACGAACTGTAGGTTTTTGAGTCTTTTTGAAATTGCTAAAATATTTATTGTCCTGTTTAATACTCTCAGTCTGAGATATTCCCTGAGTACTCTGTAGATTGAGCTGGAGAACGAATGAGATTTAACCTACTAACCTACAAAAAAAGTAGAGAAACGAGGCCACTTGACAGCATTTTAACTGGAAGATTTTCACTCTGCAGCTCCGCACACAAGCCTTCAACTCTTGTGTCACAATGTCTTCTCCCAAGGTTCAATGTTATAACATGTTTTTTATGAATGCTATGTTTGCTACCTGTTGATACTATTTAGCGGCTAAATACAGGCTGCTGTGGTGTGGGTAATAAGTCTCAGGTATAATATGTAACAATAATTGATTTGCAATAAATAAAGCTTGTGATTCACACATATCAATAAAAGTGCACAGGGAAAACGTCAGACATACTGTAATAAGGTGTAACATCAAAGATCAACAGTATTAGCACGCACAAAGGTTTGCTGCCATCTTGAATCAAGTGTCTTTGATAAAGACTGACAAATCAAATAGACATAACGACAAAAACTACGGGGAAACAATGCTCCACCGTTATCAGATACTGCCAATACAAAACTTCTGTCATGTCCATAGCATGACAAATGTAAAGAATTCTAGTACCGACTTAACGACACTCAAACCAACCAGCATTTAAAAATATTAGTATCACAAAACTGAGCTATTGTTCTGCAATAATCCAAAATCAATTAGAAAAATCTCATTGCCTTTTGATTAAAGGAGTTAGAGCAATGCTAACTTCCAGGTTGGCTTACAAAAGTACATCATCATTACATCACTCTATATGCAAATGTGCTTTGATCTGTAAAAAGGCTACGATTGCTATAATAAATATATATCTGTATCGCAAATAAAATCAGCGGGTATTAACAGCAACTAGTACCACACAAGCACTAAAAAGCAGATGTTGTGCAGGCATAAGATTGAATGAGACATGTAGAGGCACATGAGGAGGTTTTGTTGGTTGAAATAGATAAAAAATATGGTAAAATAAAAGAGATTTATTGAACATCTTGGTGTTGTAACAGAAAATCAAAGCCTGCAGGAATAAAACAGCGGCATGTGAGGGACAAATGAACACAGCAGGGGGCAAAGAGACGGAGAGAGGTTGTAATGTTGTGAGTTACGACTTCGAACTTTGCCGAACTCCTCGCCCTGGTCAGTTTCACTCTTAACGCCGCCCCCTTGACCTCTGACCCCTCACCCCACGACCTCACAAATGAGCCATTTCTTGAAACCAGTCCCCCCTTTACGAGCGTGACTGACCCTGACCTGGGGATGAACCCGACATTGCTCCACACAGACAGACACACACACACACACACACACACACACACACACACACACACCAGGGTGCGAACTGGAGGGGAGCAGGGGGAGCTATAGCTCCCCTAGTGGTGACATGAGCTCCCATGGGAACATGGTTTGTGAAATTTGGGGGGAGCTCTCTAAAATACTGATATGATGACCAAATAAATTCCACATCTTGGCTTAAATCGGGTCATCGTCTGTCCACATCATGGGCTAGTGGACCTAGAGCAAAAGCAGCTGAGCCCAGGCTGCTGTGGTCGCTTTTGTGTTAGGTAAGTCCCGCTTTTACTTTAATTTTGCTGTGTTGTAGGCCTATGGATTGCTGTGATAGGCCTACTTATGAGAGAAGGGCTATGTGCATCGTTGTGTTGTGTGTGTGGCGTCGCGTCTCTCCAGGCAGTGAGAGGGTTGTGTTGTGCTATAGCTGTATTATTAATATTAATATTGTTCATGGTTGGTGCCGCTGGCTGCTCTTATCGCGTGTGTTCGGCTCTGTGTAGCTACAGCCATAATAGGCTATAGCCCATGTGAAACAATGTAGCCCGTTTTTGAGTCATTTTAAGTTGATTTAAGTAAACAGTCAAACGTTACATTGGTGGTCCGTGGATTATTTATTATCAAGTTGATTGAAGTTTGCGTAGCCCATACATGCTCGGGAAATCTGTTGACATGAACATGATCCATCGGGACGTTTCATGTAAATGTAGACCTGTGGCACCACCCCGTGTGCAACAGATTTTCTCTTTATAATAGGCCTATGTCTGTGCTGTTGCTATTAATGCACGGATCAGCATTTACCCCCCCCCCTCCGCAAAAAAAAAAAAAAATCCCGGCTCCCCCGGAGACCTTGGTATAGTTCGCACACTGACACACACACACACACACACACACACACACACACACACACACAGCACAATAAGAGCACAGTTAAGACCCTCTCTCTCTTTTTCAATAGACAACAAGTCACTGCTCTTTCATTAGCATCGATCGTAGCCGTGGGACACGTTAAAGGAAGACAATCAGTGGATTTCCATAACGCTCTCTGGGGATCTTTTACAATGAAATGGACCGAACAACATCCCTCTGAGAACAAGACGAACATGTTAAGCCTGCATTTTGTGTAATGATTTGGTGTCATTTCTAATCATATGCCATTTTATGCCTCTCAGTTGGCAGTATTTCAAACTGGCAATTACTGTACAATTATGTGATAAAACTGGTGAAAAATGTGTGCCTGTGTCTTTTTTAAGGACAAAACCAAGCCTGATGTTAACACTGCTGTAACAATTGTTGTTTCCATTTATTAACATATTTGGAAACCTATTAACAGTAACAGAAAAAAATCTAGCTTAAGATCAATATTTATTCGGATGTTAACCCTGCAGCAAAATAAATAAGGGGCTTGGTGATGTTTTACAATTGTTAACACCGCTTTCGATCGCTTTTTTAGTGATTAAGCAAATTGAAACACACAGAAACGAAAAAAGCCAATAGACAAAAATGGCTTCTTGTCCTAATGTAAACAATGCAGCTTAATAATTAAGTTGTTTGGTGTTGAGCTTTCACAGACTGCTAGAACTATGAAAATACATGCATGGATGAATTAATTTCTTGTAAATAACTGAACAATTTTAATTTTGGGGCTTTAAAAGTGGTCTTTGGTAGAAGCAGTCACAGCTGGTAAACATACTGAATGCATTGATGAAGAGGGGTCACAAGTGGAAGTTGTTTTGATTTGTCACGAGCCAAAAAGCTTGGAAACTATTGCCCACCTACTATTGTTTAAATTGCACGTCTTTAGTGCCAGTGGGAAACACTTTTCACTTCTTTTATCTGAGCTACAATCTTCCACCAAACAAACAAACAGAAAGTAAGCAAATGTAACCTCGGTTCAGTCCAATTATACTTTTTTTCAGATGTTTCACAACTGATATCTCCCATTGGTTCAAGCACTTGGCATGAGGCCCCCACAAAACCAGAAAAAACGTAACACCAGACATATAACAACCTTGCCATGAAAATAAATTCTTGATAGTAGAAACATATTGCAATACTTCCTCTTTTAAAAAACAACATCACCTCACACACTAACCCATTTCATTCTCTGCTTCACATAAAATAGAAAAATAAACTTACAGGCCGGACATGGCAGCTCTGCAGCCCTTCCTCCCTAGCTCTCTTTCTCTCCGTCATTTTCTTCGTCTGTCTCTCTTTCTCTCACATCCTCCTACTCTTCCTCTGTGTGTGTGTGTGTGTGTGCGTGTGTCTCTCCTCCGCTAAACTCGCCCTCAAGCTTTCTTCACCCTCTCTCCCTCTCTGCTGATTGGCCACAGCAGTGAAGTGTGTGATTTACTGGCTCCTTCACCTAACAGATATTTAGGTGAATCATCACACACACTCACACATATCGAGCAGTGGTGTAGAGTTATGTCTGGTAGACTCGGGGTTTAAGGGTGATGATGACACACACACAAATCCACGCTAATGTTTACATGTGTGTGTAAAAGGGGTGTGTACGTGCACTGAGGTCAAAGGTTAGGTAAGCCTCAGAGTTGACAAGGCGATAGGATGTGTTAGGGTCAAGACCTCGCATACACACACAGGTGTGCATACAAAGAGGTACACACTACTGTCACGTGAGATAGTTTAGAGTAACAGAAAGAAGAAGAAACTAAAGATGACTGAGTGTCTTTAAGTGGGGTCGAGATATATGGGTATTGAAGGATAACCGTGATACTTTAAAATGAAATAATGATAATGTTCAGGTTCATATCAGTATTTAGTGTCTCTACTGGGACATGTCTCCATGCTTTAATGTTCAAAAAGCTCTTTATTTTTCTCATACTGCCTGTGCTGCAGCACCTCTTTTCACCCTCTGTCTAAAACCAGAGCTCAGTCTGCTCTGATTGGTTAGCTGGTCGGCTCTGTTGTGATTGGTCAACCACTGAGAGATGTCCCGCCCCTTAGCCTATCACGTACAATGTGTTGGAGTGCTAGCCAATAGAAACGTCAGTGTTACATAGTGATGTCACTATGTAACACTGGTGAGGCGTTTCAGGAAGGGGGGATTTTAGCCTTTGCAGACATTTACATGCACAAAAACCTATATAACAGGAAATGGAAAACCCAATAAGTTAACAGAGCCCCTTTAACAAGGATACAAAAGATGTATTTTGGTGAAAAACACTCAATGTAATCATATTTTTTAAAGGGTCCGTTGCTAGTGTTTCTTTGGTTTGTCATTGATCAGATCTAATGTAAGAAACATTCAGAGATTTTTTTTCAGAGACTAACACTGCGGTTCTGCACTTTACGCCGTGTGGTTAGAGGTGAAAACAAGGTCACAGATGAGTGTGTGTGCAGCGTTTGTGTGTGTAGCGTGTGACTTGCAGTGTTTTTCTTTGTGAGGGAGAAATAAAAGACCCCCCTAATATACCCACTGCACCCTCAGTACTCCCCAGTATATATTCTTGGCTGTAACTTAAGACCTGAAGTGCAAAGATGCCAGATCTTTTTTTTAAATCCCAAAATTGGAGAAGGCTTTACAGAGGTGAGCAGATTTGCTTCAGGCAGCGGAGAGATGGGATGCTGATGGGGGTGTTAACAGCTGGCTGCAATTCAACTGACGGAGCAAACACACACACTCAGGCACAGACCTGGAGCTGGTTAACCTCTGTCACTGAATTCACCATGTTTCAGTTTAACACGCACGCACGCACGCACGCACGCACGCACGCACGCACGCACGCACGCACGCACGCACGCACGCACGCACGCACGCACGCACGCACGCACGCACGCACGCACGCACCACGCACGCACACACACACGCACCACACACACACACACACACACACACACACACACACACACACACACACACACACACACACACACACACACACACACACACACACACACACACACACACACACACACACACTCTTTCCTGGAGTTACATCTCAGTGAAGGCATTTATCTTTCTTTACATCACCCTCTTCTTTCTTTCTTACCCCTCGTATGTAGCATTGCTGTTTTTCTTTATCTTTACAATCATTCTCAGTACATCATTTTCCTTTTTAAACCTATTTCAGGTAAATATGGAATCTATAAACTGTACTTTATACCTTATTGTGTTTGAAAGATTCACGTTTTTTGAACCATCATCTTCAATAAGCCCTCATAACTTGTGAGAAGCTGTTGTTGTTGACGATGAATCAAAGAGAAATACAAGTATACTGTACATTTTTAATAAACTCAAGGCTGAGAAGTAATGGGTTTACTAATACGGACACTATAATGATAACTAAACTGCATTTTTGTTCATTAAGATACTATTTATGTCCATCCAACACACACTGAAACAGGACAAGTTCAAACAAGACAAAGAGGAAACTGCCTCTTCCTCTCACACACTCATAACCTACTTCACACACTCCTTCATATCAATGTGTTTTAGCCAGCACTGCCTGTCAATCAACCTGAATGACTTTCTCTCTCATGACCACACACACATCCTGTCTCTCTCACTCATTTCCCTTTCACGTTTTTCTTCATACACACACTTTCTGAACTCAAACACATTCAATTTCCATGTTAACATGTTGCAGCACAGTATTGTATTGTAATATCAATGAAAGGTATTACATTATATAGTATACATAAGTGTATAAATAGTACAAAACATCTCCAGGAATTAATTTGAATGATCCCCTCTTTCTTTTTATTGGAGTAAAAAGAACATTTAACACAAAAAAAACAAGATATATCAAGTTTTTTAACACATTTTTTAAGATATCACCCAATACTAAGCATCTGTTGTAAAGGCTGATATCCCTGTTATTTGACCTATACTGCATTTTGGATGTTTAACAATATGCAGCTATGGATCCAACTGAAAAGCTAGTCAGTGAGGTAAACAAAGATATTAACATGTAGCATCCATCATCCTTTTCAATCAAGCCCAGTTTATTATGATTTAGGTGTTAACTTGAGGCGTTTCATTGTTATTTGGCTTCCAGGAACAAAAAAAGCCTCCTTGTTCCTGTCGTATTAATTGACAGAGACATGTTTCTTTCCCACCTCCATCTTCCAGCGGCTCAGCAATTCTTCTTTCCGTCTCCTGCTGATGTAGTACGGATCTCCAGCCTGGAAAGTCACTCTGGGGACCGGCCTCCTCCGCAGCCTGCCAGCCTCAACCTGCACACACACACACACACACACACACACACACACACACACACACACACACACACACACACACACACACACACACACACACACACACACACACACACACACACACACACACACACACACACACACACACACACACACACACACACACACACACACACACACACACACACACACACACACACAAAACGCTTGTTATATGCATTCTTTTAATTCAGCTTGTACTATGATATAATAATCATTTTTTTTCGTAAGCAAAGTAGTTTTCTTACCTCTCCGAGGGAGTCGCAGTTTCTGTCGTCTGGCTCGTCTGCACGAGGAGGAACTGTAGAGGAAATGGCCCATTTGTACAGATTTAACAAGAGGTTTAATGAGGAGCTAAAGTCATGGTTTTCATCACTTTGCCCCGGCATCCATATTTAAAGTCGAAAATGCCCTCAAACACTGCAATCTGGAAGTTATTTACACTATTAAAATGTCACGTAAAGTCCTCTTGAAGACATTACTTCGTATAAAGAAGACACTTCATGCTTGTAACTTTTCATATCCTTAGCTGTTGTGTAAAAAAATGGACAACTTGATTACTGCATAAAAGGGCAAAGCCATATTATTTTAGGAATGATATGACTTTGTATTAAATCTATACCCTTATTCTTCTCGGTTTGCTCTAGTTTCCGACGCCCGCGCTTCTTGCGAGGCGAGGGGGAGGGCGCAGAGTCCTCAGGCGGGGTGGGGGGTGCGTTTGCACAGGGGTCAGAGGTCGCCATCTCCTGGGAAACAGACGGAGCACAGTCTAGGTCTGAGAAAACTGCTGCTGGCCCTCGTCTGGACTCATCAAAGGAATAATAACCTTACACACACACATTTACAGGCCTTACACACACATAAAACTCGTGCAAACACACCGAATCAAAGAGCTACTGCAGTACAAGCGCATACCTAATAGTCTGCCCTTGTTAGTACAATGCAGAGCAGGTACGCCCAGCAGAGTGTGTCTGCGTTGGATCAGTATAATAAACACCAATAGATCCCATTAACACACAAACACACACACACTCTTATGAGATGAGATGGGGAGTGTAGTTATCAGGGCTAATGATTCATGTGGGAGAAACTCTTAAATTATCCTGAAATTAAATATAAAGTTAATTAATCTTAGAAATAATAATCTTTGAAAATCAAAAAAAGCTTTTAAGATGTCATACTTTTCAAACAGAAGTGTTGTAATTACGCGCCGCGGTTTGTTTAATTATGCACTCCAACATTCTCCTGTCTCTAATTCAATGGTTTATCCATTAGCTCACTAGCTTTCATGATGCTAAACTCTGATCGTGTGTCCACTCTGAAAGGCCAGCAGGATTTTCTTCTGTGTGTGTCGATGACAGATTTTATTGATGTAATAGAAAGCGCAGAGCCGGGGTGAAAGTCAAGCTCAAGGCTGCGCTAACGGTAGCTGCGCTAACAAGCCCACAAAGGCTGTAATGAGCAGGTGAGAAGGCCTGTAAAAAGGCAGAGAACACAAAAGGTGACGAAAAGAGCCTCGGGATAAACTTAACGACACCAACACACGCTTTTAACACTGTGTTGTTAAACAGGCGCAAAATTTAGATACACATGCGGATGTTTTTAGTCCCAAAACACAGCACTGGATACAACTGTATAGTTTGTACTGACGTTTACCCTTTTGTTCAATAGTTGCAAATAGCCATGTGCATGTATAAGGCCATTTGTTTGCTACTGAGTCAACCAATGTAATGAAAGCAGGGTAAACCTCTTAAATGCAGCTGTGTTTTAATGTCTAAAGTCTGCATATAGTTCACACTGCAGACCTTTAGCTGTGCATTTCATTTGTGTGTTTTTAACGAACACCACTGCACTTTTTTACAGCGATTGCAGTAGATACTATAGGTCTCCTTAACGTGTGTTTTAACGGTGTAAAAATGTATACATGTTCTAATAAATAGCGGAGAAGCTGCATGTGTGAAAAGATGTTTGGAGGCGTGTGGCGCAGTGGACTAGTGTGTTGGTGTTGGGATCAGGGGAGCACAGGTTCAAACCCCACTGCAGTCAGCATGTCGTTGTGTCCCTGAGACACTTCACCCCAAATTACTCCTGTGGGGATTGCCCACGGTATTGAGTATGTAAGACGCTTTGGATAAAAGCGTCTTACAAGTAACATGTAATGTAATGTAATGTAATGTTGGGACAAAAGTTTGAAAAAAGAAAAGTGATGTGACTTGACTGGAAAGATAAAAAAGACATTTCTGTTTATAGCATTTCATCCATAAATCTTAATAATTGCAGGAAACATAAAATACACAAAACATTCGAACAAAATCAATAAAAGCAGTAAGCAACTAAATTCAACAATTTAAGCCAAGTTGTTGAAATCAGTGTAAACTTGCTATGTAAAAAACAACCAGTAGCTTTGAAAATATATACATTATCGACACATAAATAATAAATTAGCTCACATGGTTTAAAAACTGTGCACACAAAACAAAAATAATGGTATGGATTTACCAAGATGAATGTTTATTTATCATTAATTCAAAATGAGTGCACCAGTTTGAATATCTTTGATGAGAACACACGGTCTTAATATGAATTGGTTAAACCTCTAAATGAACTTAAAGCTGCATTAAGCAATGAATTACCATTACAGTACGAGGCATAAAGACTCTGACTCTTAGCTAACTTTTAAGCAAACAACTGACTACTTACACATTCAGCAGAAACAGAGGAATCTGGACTCGCAGTCATCTTTTTGGCCACATGTTGAATGTAAATTCAATTCAGCTCCTGAGAGAAATATCTCGATGTCATTGGATTTTCTAAATGCGCGACGTTTCTTCAGCCACTTCACCTTTCCGCCATTTTACGCTGAACAGGAAGTGTACAACTGGCTTTTGTGTGAGTCAATTGTTCACTTCCTGTTGTGAGAGTTCATGCATTTGTCAGGTTTCACTTAGGCCTGTGAACTAAAAGTATTACTTTGATGAGTCTGCACGCTGCAGACTGCACGATACAGAAAGTTATTCGATTCAGTCTCACTATAGAAGGTATTGCTTAATGCAGCTTTAGTTGAATGGACAGAATTGAAAGATTAAGACACATCAAGTAGTCTATCAGCACACACATTGCCTCCTGCATTTACACCGTCTTCTTGTTGTCTTTCACCTTTAAAAGCACTTCCTCTTTTCTCAGCATCTACCCCTTATCTTAAATGACAGACAGTGGAAAGTACCTGACTCTACTCACTAACCTGATATGTGTTCAAAATAAAGCTATCCAACCGAGGGCAGTTTTTTTGGTTGGATGAAACTTTGATGATACTCAAGGGGAGGCAGAAGAGGGAGCAGGATGTGTCGAACAATAAAACAATAGTGCACTAGAAATAGGCAAAATAAGCAATCACACTAACCTCAAACAGCAAATGATAATGCATGCAAGGCCAAAATGTTTTGTAGCTGTTTTCAATATCTTTCTGACAGATGGAGGATACACATGTTTTTGATATAGTAGTTAAAGGAGGCGTGTGGCGCAGTGGGTAGAGCGTTGGTGTTCGGATCAAGGGAGCACAGGTTCAAACCCCACTGCAGTCAGCATGTCGTTGTGTCCCTGAGACACTTCACCCCAAATTGCTCCTGTGGGGATTGTCCACAGTATTGAGTATGTAAGTCGCTTTGGATAAAAGCGTCTAACAAGTAACATGTAATGTAATGTTAAAGTCACGGTAGACATTAATTTGTTTCCGATTATGTTTTGGATGTTACATGACGTCTAAATTTAACGTGTTTAAGCTTTGCCCTGATTTGCATCAGACAGAAATAAAATGATCTCCTTTCTTTTATTTGTTTTTGCTAGTCAACTCTATCTTTCTAGGTCATGTGGCCAAAGTAGCTATCCCTTGTTTCTAGATGAACTACATTTTCAAGCTATCTAATAATTAAGTTATTTTTAAGATAAAGCCAGCAGCAACTTCACAAAAGAGCTAAAAACCTTAAAATGTACCCAAAATTGCCATCTCTAATGATTACTTTTACCATTTCCTTGCATAGAGTAAGAGTAGAATTAATCAGGTACACAAACTAATGCCATGTCTACTATACAAAAGTTATATTGTTCATGTTTGGTGAAATTGTTTTAGAGATGTGTTGTTTGTGTGTCTGTTTAATTGTTACACAGAACTGAGGTGTTTCTATTATGGCAACTACAGTATGATTATAATATATATTTTTCATTAATAATGAATCTGCTGATTCTTTTCTCAATTTAATATGTTAGAGAATAGTATAAAGCGTTGTGTATATTTTACCCCAGGTAGCTGTGTGTAAAAGGACGAAGAAAATATGAGAGTATAAATATATATCCAGAATTTGAGGATTGCTGGTTGTGTTTACATGTAACTATAACTACAGGAATAAACAAACAAACATTTGTATGAAGAGTAAGTGTAAGTGAGAACTGTTTGACGTAAATTGCACTAATCAGTCAGATTCAACAGACAACATACTTCTCTCATAAACAGCTGTCAACTACTTCAGAGCAAACCTGCCTTAAGTTAAAAGTTAAAACACAATTTAAGTGTCCAATTAGGATCAGGCAGCTGCAATAAACATTCAAAAGATGTTTACTTCTGCTCAGACATTTCATTTAGAAACCACTTTTTCTGACAGAGCAAAAGCTAGACACCATGAATTGAATCTTAAAAAGACACAAGATCAAATCTTATTTTTCTCAGTAAAAATGGAAAATAGCTCGAAATAAGGTCTGTGGTTGACACACATTTAAGAGACGGATCACGTTTTGTTCTACCCTACTTTTATAATTTTCTAATCATAAATCTAATCGATAGATTTATGATCGATAGATTTATGATTCGAGATCATATGGTCCTTATTTCGAGCTATTTTCCAAAATCCTATGGAGAAATTGCATTGCTTTTGTGTGGAGGGAACCGGAAGAAGCTTACTTCCGGATTTAGGAAGCGTCACTGTGGCACTCTATGACCTGTGTTTACAAAATGTGTCAGAAAGTTGGCTGTATCAGTGTTATTTTAACATAGAAGAATATGTTTAAACTAGTAAATACCAAACAACAACACAAAATGGGTTACTGGCAATGTTAAAAAGAAAGTCTCTTAACTACATTTTTTCTACCAGACACTTTTGTACATACTCTGGAAACACAAACATGGATCCCAGCATGTTTCTATGACCTCGGTGGTTTGGGAGCAAAACGGAAAACACCAAAAGAAACTAGACTGAGCTTCAGAAAAGCCATCATCAAATCAGAAGCTTTGGTTATCAAGTCATGCCTAAGATCTCAGGTTTCATATGGCGGTTCCAGTAATTATAGTTCAGCTTTACTGTGGATAAAATCTAGCTATTAGGGTGCATACAAAAGGTTCATTATGTATATGATTTAACATCAAAACTGACTGTTGCTAAGAGGGGATTTTTATGTAAGCCATAACATAAATGTTGGGAAAGTTGCCAAAATATCTCTTAAATCCTACTGTACTTCCAACACACACACACACACACACACACACACACACACCACACACACACACAACACACACACACACACACACACACACGCCAGAAAGAATAAGAAGCAAAGAGCGTGTAAGGTAAAAGGATGGAAGCTTGAAATTGTTTAGGGGCCATGGAGCTAAACCACTTATCCATGTATGCGTACAGGTGAGTGAAAGTATGTGTGTGTGTGTGTGTGTGTGTGTGTGTGTGTGTGTGTGTGAGATTTCTTGAGAGGAAGGTGAATCAGAGAAAGAAAGGCTCACTCCATCGCTGCTATTGGTGTCACTGTCAGCTCCACACAATGGCTCTATTCCTCCATACAATCCGCTGTACGTGTGTGTGTGTGAGAGTGAGTGTGTGTGTGTGTGTGTGTGTGTGTGTGTGTGTGTGTGTGTGTCAGCCATAGGTTTCACGGAAAATTGAGTTTCTGATCCCCCAGTTTAAGGGGAGGTTGGGTTCAAAAAGTTCATAAAACAAACAGACAGATAATTAAGTTGGTTGAACAGACAAAAATACAGATTATAGTGTCTTTGTACAATCCTTATTCCTACTATACCTACTATACTTTTTCCACTTCTACTACTTTTTTACAACTCCAGCTAGTAACACCGTCATTTTACTGGTACCAATAGAGTGGTGCAGTGACGAGTCCTAAAACCCGGAAGTGAGTTACTATTTTACCACTACCGGTTCCCTCGTCTCAGAGTCGATGGGATTTCTCCATAGGATTTTGGAAAATAGCTGGAAATAAGGTCTGTGGTTGACACAAATTTAAGAGACGGATCACGTTTTGTCCTACGACATTAAATACATCAGCAGTGACCCCACTGGTGATTTTTGAAGAGTTGACGTGTCTGAAAAACAATGGTTGTTAACAAGTGGCTGAATAGGACTACAGAAGTTGTGGAGGACGTTGTACGTCATTACGCTGAACACGTAAACACTCCCGCTAAGTTTAATTGCCCTGTTCTGCTTGAAAGCAAGTACCTGCCTCCTGCAAACTGTTAAAACAAACGCTTCAACTTGTACAATGTGGAATCTGTATTCTTGAATATCGATCTTAAATTGGCGTGACGTTGAAGTCGTGCTGCTGTACTCGGCTGTAGTTCGTTTATAGCATAACGTTAGCATTTTGCTTCTGGCGATTAGATTTATGATTAGAAAATTATAAAAGTATGGTAGACATGTGGATATTATCCGGCTGAACAAAACGTGCATTTATCAAACAGGTTCGTTTTCCACAGACCTTATTTCGAGCTATTTTCCAAAATCCTATGGAGAAATCCCATTGCTTTTTTGTCGAGGGAACCCGAGCACAGCTTACGTAAATACGTCATCCCTGCACCACTCTCTTGCTACTATAACTACAACTAGGGCTAATATCTTACCATAACAACTCTTATTTCACCTAATAATTAATAATACTAATGTAGCCAGTACTGTTACTAATACCATTAATAATCCTCAAAAAGTTTTCTAATACTACTACTGCTACATGTAGTACTATGATTGATGGTGCTACTAGAAGTGCAGAACAAACACTACTTTCTATAACATGCAGACCTTTGGTTGCGTGAACCATGTGTGTTTTATCTGCAGCCATGTGTGTGTAACTGTATATGTCCACGTGCGTGCGTGTGTGTGTCTGTGTGTGTCTGTGTGTGTGTGACAGGACCAGCATTTATCCTGCCAGCCTTGTCAGAGCTCAGACATCAAAACATGATCAGACATGCTCTCCTGCATACATGAAAGCACACACACACATATGCACGCACGCACACACACACACGCACACACACACACACACACACACAGTAGATCACTCACTACAGTTCACTCGGTATACCTTTCTGTCTAGGGTTGTTTGATCAGCTATATTGACTTGCTGATTCGACCAAAGAGTTCAGTCAGAACAAAAACACTATACACACACACACACACACACACACACACACACACACAAACACACACACACACACACACACACACACACACACACACGGTGAGCGATAAGAGGATGAATAGAGAAAGAAACATGGAGGAGAGGAGCTGGCAGAGACCTGAGGTCACAGAGAGTGAACAAATATTCCAGTTTTGTGTCATTACTGTAATAACGCAGCTCACTCAGATTATTGCTGCTGGCTGAAAGGTGACTGGAAGGTTGCCAGTTTAAAACCCAAAAGTCGCTTTACCTCGTCTGAAAGTTACAGTCCCCAATTTCAACATTTGCTCAAACGTAATGACCAGTGATCAATCAAAGCATTGCACAAATTAATTAAAGATATCTTTCTTTACAACATGCTAATTTATTTTGTTCTTTAACTGAATGTTTAGTTTTCTATAGTTGGGTTTGTTCTGTCTTCTTTTGTTTTTCCGTGTGTCAAGGTCTCCCAAAACATGTTTTCTAAATGCTAGCCCCAATACAAATACAAAATAAGTATGTACGGTTAAATTTGAACTCATTTCAGCAGTGGAGGTTAATCTTTCTGGCATCCTGGTGGCATACACGTTTTATTTTCCAAATACATTTGACTTACATATTTTAATCCTCTCAGATTGTTGCTTGGTTAATGTGCCACATTCTGAGCATAAGCCATTATTTTAATGACCACAATGTTATGATAACCAATCAAAAACATATGGCCAGTCTTATTAAATTAATTCTAATAAATCTTATTTTAAAAACATCTTTAAAATCCTCTTAAAGCAAAGTGGAAACAGCAGGAACTTTATACGATGAATGTGGGGAACGGTGCCGGACAGATAAGTGAAAATGAGGACAAAATGATATGGAAATGAAGCCTGCATGTTAAAAAGAGAGAATATGCATTGACTGTAAAGCTCTGCAAAACAGTCAATGCAGAGGGAATCCCTTAAACTAAAATATACTGCTGGTAAAACAAGTCACAATGTACCACGTAAAAGCAGAGAAAAGCTGCTGCGAGATGTCAAGTGCTCTTTCAACACACTCATATGTGACAATTATTGCAGTAAGTCTGTTCTCAGATGTATGTGTTATTAATAAAAGCTGGGCTAACTGCCACTCAAGCAGCTTGCAGGTGTGAAACCATAATGTGAAGCAGAGTGTTGCATGCTTTACATATCTTTTCAGGGGAGGCGGGGTTGTATAGGTGAATAAGGTGATCAATCACTCTGTGTGGAGGATAAAAAAGGCTGACAAAAGCCTATAATTACAGTACTCACAGGAAGCAGCTGTTTGCGTTTCCTGCCGGGACGACCCACTCTGCGCTTGGCGCGGGGACTCGCTGGCGTCCCCTCCTCTGGACTGTCATGGTCTGCTCCATCTTCAATCTGGACAATTACAGAGAAGCATCGTCAAACACTGAGCCAATCCAAAGACTGTATGAAGCTATAATGGGTGTCAATGAAGTCATGATTCAGGGAGATGTGGATAAGAAGCAGGAAAAACAGGATGCAATTAAAACATATTGTAGCATACAATATTTTTTTAGAAAGACAAATGACCTTGTCTAGTGACCTAGCTCTAAAGGTTCAAGGTTCAAGGCTTTTATTGGTCATGCGTACATAGCTACAGTGTAGTTATGACAATGAAAATCTTAGGTCACAGGCTCCTCCAACAGAGCAACACAATAACACAGAAAAAATAGTGTAAGTAAATACAAAAAGAAAAATTGTAAAAAAGTGAAATAGTGCAATAAGAGTCTATATGCAAGTGATTGAATATCATATATTAGATAAACAATTTCTAAGTTGCAGCCAGATTAATGTTGTTTCAAAAGTTCAGGTGTTTAACAGTCTTATGGGCTGTGGGATGAAACTGTCCCTGAGTCTGGTGGTTTTAGTTAAAGTGAATTACATTTTGTATACTAATGTTTATAGTGTGTATAACCGTAAATACCGTTCATACTGTACATACTTAACCTCTTTTTATCTGTCATATTTCAATACTTAGAATATATTATACTTTACACTGTACTGCTCCTTTTTGCATTTCCTGGTTAGATGCTAACTGCAGGTTGTTGTGTCAGTACTTGTAATCTGTGCATTCACAATAAAGTTGAAGGAAGTCTACTCAAAGAAGATGAATTGATGACCATTTTAAAAACAGTATGTTAAACTTAGATCTCAAGATTCAGCTAAGTTATAATAGAACAAAAGCATTTAGAGCCATTCAAGCTATTCAATTTAGATCATTATTTGCGGTCCAGTGAAAACCTTGATGACATAATACCTTTTCCCTGCACGGCCTTGTATCGATTGCTTAAGTGAACCTAAATAAACTTGTCTCAGCAGTTTCTTCCTTTGCTCGTATCACAGCAGAGACAAAGTGGTTTCGATACAGCAGAGATTAGAATAGCATCGGTGTAATTTTACAGTGTATAAAAAAAGAAATATTTGTATTTATGGTGTGGCAGCTCACTGGTCGGCAGGCCTTTTTGCATGAAATATTGTACAAAAAGAGTAATATTCACAACATATTGAAAGATGACAGAACAGTTTACACAATCCTTAACATCCAGCTTTGGGATTGTAGCCTTTGCAGACCATTTACATTCACAAAAAACCCATATAAACACACTACAGGAAAGGAAAAGCCCCAAAAAGCAGTATAGGGCCTCTTTAAATATATCTGTACACATTCAGACAAGGCCCTAAACTCAGCTGCTTCCACTACTTCTACTTTGTTTATGTTTCCTAACAGCGCCACTTCACATGTTTTAATGATTGTAAGATACAGTGCACTCTTTTGTTGTATGTATACTGTAAAAGGAGAGCCTGTCATGTTTAATTTTATAATAACATCCGCTTTTCTCGACTGTCTTTTATGCTATAATCATTTCGTCATCGGTCTGAACTCAGAGTGAGGTATTGTGTTCCCATTAATGTCTTCCTCTCTCTCTGATGGACCCAGTGTTGCGGTGACAGTGGAGTGGTTGCTAAGGTGAAAAAAACTGCTTAGCAACTGTCTCCGACTGGGCGCCATGCTGACTAAACATTTGGATGTCACTTCCCTGCCGATCAGCATAGCAACCAGTTAGAACGGGGTAATGGGCCCTGAGTCTCGACTGCCTGGTGTTCTGTCCATATGCCTGAGTCACGACGCACACTCACACTTAGAAACACATAATTACAATGGAAAGGGAGTCAATTATGTACTAAGAGTGGATAGTTTAAAAAATAAATGAAGTCTAGAAAATAAGGAGTCTATCTCATATTCTATTAATTTCCAGAAAATAGTAAGTGTGTCTTATCATCTGATGTTAACTAGGACAGCAGTTACAAAAAAAATGTGGATTCATGTATGTGAAAACATTAGGAGGCTATTAAGAGATATAAAAATCACTTTAATGGGATTGTGCAATTATTTTAAAGGACGGTTGTATGAGATACGTTTCCATAATCAGTGTTTTCACTACAGTAGAAACCCCACGATTGTTTTAGAAAAATCAAAGAGGAGCGGCAGAAAACGTATCAATGTTCTGCTGTGGATGGGTGCATTAAAACAAATTAAATAATCCCCCTTAAAAATCTATATAAGTGTACACCATATACAAATATTTGTACGGCTTTAACTTGCCCCCCAACCCTAATTCGGATATCTATGCTACGCTCTTATCATTATTATTATTAGTAGTAGTAGTAGTAGTAGTAGTAGTAGTAGTAGTAGTAGTAGTAGAAGTAGTAGCAGTTCTAAGCAGCAGTTGTAGTAGTAGAAGTTGTAGTAGAAGCAGTAGTAGAAGTAGTAGTAATAGTAGTAGTAGTAGTAGTAGAAGTAGTAGTAATAGTAGTAGAAGTAGTAGTAATAGTAGTAGTAGTAGTTCTAAGCAGTAGTTGTAGTAGTAGAAGTTGTAGTAGAAGCAGTAGTAGAAGCAGTAGTAGAAGCAGTAGTAATAGTAGTATTAGTAGTTCTAAGCAGTAGTTGTAGCAGTAGTAGAAGTTGTAGTATAAGCAGTAGTAGAAGTAGTAGTTGTAGTAGTAATAGAAGCAGTAGTAGAAGCAGTAGTTGTAGTAGTAGAAGCAGTAGTAGAAGTAGTAATAGATGCAGTAGTAGAAGCAGTAGTTGTAGTAGTAGAAGCAGTAGTAGAAGTAGTAATAGAAGCAGTAGTAGATGCAGTAGTTGTAGTAGTAGAAGCAGTAGTTGTAGTAGTAGAAGCAGTAGTAGAAGCAGTAGTAGAAGAAGTACTAGTGGTTTTACTATTATTATTTTTATTGTTGATGTTTGTTTGATGACCAGAGTGTGACAATGTTTTACACAAAAATAAAAACGAATTACAAGCAAAAACAAATTGTACCAAAGGTCAAATATAAACCAACAGAGTTATAAAACCACTAAATACAAAATCCCTACAAGAACAAATGTCCACAAACACACGCTCACTGGCCAATCTGTCCGAACATCTTTGGTCTATTTCTGTCTCGGCAGGTTATTTCAGGCTGCTGCAGTTGCTAGGCAACCAGACTGCAAACCAGGCGAGCAGCAGACAGCTCGTCCTCTTTCTCTCCTCCTCATCCTCGCTCCGTCTCACTCTTGTTTCCTGTGTCTCCCTCCACCTTTGCTCTCTGTTTCTCACTTTGAATCCACCACTCAACTCATCAATAATAGATAAGGTTGTCAACAAAACAAATAGTACACTTCAAATGTTGCTCGCAGCCATACAAATACACGACAATTAAACACATAAGTAGCACGGAAGATGTCACTTTTTGCTAAAATAATCATTATTTTACACATCCATCTGCATTTAATGCTCTGATTTAATCAAATTCAAACAATTATGGAGTGACAGTTAAACGACAAATTGATCATTCTTTAGCGCCATCCTCCCCTGGTTATTGTAATAATACTGACGCTATGTAGAAGAAATAATAGTCAAATATACAACAACAACAACAACTACGGCTTCTTGTGTTTCAGAGTTGGTATAAACAACATCATACTCTCTGTCAGGATACTGGGGGCGGGGGTCACAAAAGGAGTGCAGCTTGTACGGCTGCTAAACCTACACCAATACACTAAAACACAGTAAAACAAACCTTGTAATTCTAAAAGCAAAATGCGTTGCTAACATCGCTGCCAAGCAAATAGCATCTAAGTGCTCCTGTTCTATTTGCATGTATTACAAATTGGAACATGCAGATATTTGCTTCAAAACTGGCGCTTTTCTATGCCGATGATCATCATTGACTTACATATTTTAATCTTCTTAAAGATCAGCTCTTATAGCTATACGCACTGACAGCAAAGTTATTAGCATTTTCAGAGAGTTGTAGGAAGGTAACTAATGTGAGCTCCCTCAGCTTAATGTCACTCACCATCACCGTAATTATTATATACAAGCATCAATTATTTTAGTCTAAAGTGCCGCAATACAGTACATTTTGGGGCGTTTGAGTTCAGTAGGCTCACATCTCATGAGCAAAGATTCTTGCTGATGTAGTAAACATCCCAAGATCTCTCAGATAGACAAAATCCACATGTTATGAAGTTGGAACACTACATACTCAATTGGATGTCGTACCATGTGTGAATAGTTTGTTATCAAGCAGTTTCAAACACACCCTCTGACTCTCTTCAGGCTTTTTTACTGTTTGAGAGTTCAGTCACAGGAAGTTAAAAAAACAAGAAAAAAATCTTTAAAGGGAAACTTTGTAATTGTTGGCTGTTTGCCAGGCGTGTGAATGTGGAAGTAAGGCAGCTCTTTATATAGCAGCACCATAGAATCAATTTCAAACTTCTCACAGATTTACTAGGGCTGCCCTGGGCTCGGGGAAATGAAAGGAGCCCTTTTTCACTCAGTGTATGTCAGACCATATAATGTGTGTGTGCTCATTTGTGTGTAAAAGAAACCCTGCTCTCGTCTCACCTGGATATGGTCGCGTGAATGTGTAGAATGCAGAAAATCCGGGTGTGAATGTAAATAAATAACTCTTAGTTTAACTATTATAGACACACACATAGACACATTGTTCTTTGCCAGCTTCTCTGTGTGTGTTGGCTAAAAAAGTCTCTCAACTGCCAGCTAAAGCAGTAGTGGAGCTAATGATAGCTGTAGTAAATGTGCTAGAGGTTGTAATAATATATGTGGCTTTAAAATAGCTGGAGTAGTAATATAATATACGAGAAGGAGCAACAAAAACAGTCAAGTAATGGTAGTGACAGCAGAACGAGCTGAGATAGTAGGACCTAGTATGCTCTTTTGAGTTTTCCCTTTACCCTGTATTGTGTTTTTTGTGCATGTAAATGGTCTGCAAAGGCATAAAACCCAATAATCCACTTCCATTTACAACCCTATGCACAAAGGGAAATGTTGTATATTTAATGCAAAACTATTTGATGGATGATGTTACAGAATAACAAGTTTATTATGAGCCACAATCGAAACGACTCAACAGTAAATTATCTTCTGTGCAATCTACGCAACTGTACAAAATGTAT
This sequence comes from Dissostichus eleginoides, assembly GCA_031216635.1. Taxonomy (NCBI): domain Eukaryota; kingdom Metazoa; phylum Chordata; class Actinopteri; order Perciformes; family Nototheniidae; genus Dissostichus; species Dissostichus eleginoides. Next base: position 23,611,929 of record CM062281.1, on the reverse strand, counting down.
GAAAATCTCAGTTTAAGAATATTTGTTGGGCTTTTTTTCTTGAATGGCTAGACTGCTTTAAAGGTCACCTATCATGCTATTTTTAGGCAATAGCATAGGTCTCAGATATATAAAAATATATAAAAAACATGTCTATGAATTGTTTTGCTCAAAATACCAAACAGATCACCCATTCTAGCCATGCCTCATATCCCTCTATTTCACTTCCTGTTTCAAAAGTGCTGATTTGGGGTATACAGCTTTACAAAAATACAAATTGATAAAAAATAAAAAAGGAGGGGGCTGAGCTCATGCGGGACCCGGCAGCTACTGTCTAAACTAAATACTGCTGAAACGCCATATCATGGATTATCAAGGATTATTCTGAAACAGTATGGAGCTCAAAGGCTTCTCTCTTGCCAGTTATACCACAAGGTGAGTTCCTTTTTATTTCCTGCTTCTTCACACACATGCTCTCCAGTACAGGTTAGCTCTGAGTGTTAGCGATGCTAATGTAAACACCGACCATATTACGTCCAAAACAGTCGGGCATTGTTTCTGATAGCAACTTTCTGATGGGCCGTGGGTCCACATTTCAGATATTACGTCATATCGGACGCAAATCTGGATCAGCTCCGTTGTACCCCGTTTTTAGAGATTTGGGTACGGAGGAAAAGAGAGAGGGTTTTATTTTCTGACGCTGCGTGAGTTCCCCGACACACCGGGGACACATATTTATGTATAAAAGACGTCAAAAAGTGCATTTTGCATAATAGGTCCCCTTTAACTTTGAATACTTGTTGTAACATTGTATAGGGTTTTGAGAGTGCAAATGAGGAAATGATTAGTGTTTTTTGTGTTTTATTTTAATAAATCAATAGCTAGTCATTTTAAAACTAGCACATTTCAAAAATAAATAAATAATTTGTTATTAAATGTGCCTTTTTAATCGTAATTCTGTTTAAGGATGACAGGTCTTTTCTGTACATTTTAGTTTAGAAAATAGATATAGCCTTCTGAATACAAACAACCGATGTTCGTAATATATGCAGTTGATGTATGGTACTTAATATACATGTACATTCATGGCCCTAACTTAATCCCTACATATATTTATGCTAATGAGTATTTTTATTCCTGCCGTGACATTAATTGTTTTAGTGCTGTGAATGCGTTGATGTAAATAGATGCCATTGTGTTGGCACCATCCTGACTCCATACGTCACTCAAGTAAATAACCTTCTCCATTAGTTGTAGAAGTACTTGTGCTCGCAGCATTAATTGTGTAGCTGTAGTGATACATTACATTAATAATACACTCTCTCTCTCACCACATCGATGTTGGTGTCGTTCTCTGGGGTCTCCGGCGGCTCGGCGGCTGCAGGACTGTTGGACGGCATGGCTGAGAGAGGATCGGTGAAACCACGTTTGGAAAGTAGAAAATAGAGCAAATCAAAACATGGGAGGGTCCTTCAGAAGCACCAAGAGCAGCTTCATTCAATTTGTCTGTCTTTCTATCTGTTGGACGATCACTGGTTCTCGCAGTCGTCACCCTTTCCTAAAGAAATAAAACACATACAGCATGTAAATAGTGGATCTACTGTAAAAGGAAATGTGTCAAGTTTAAAAAAAAAAAGTAAAAAGCCTCGAGGATAAGGCTATCAAGGTCTCTATGAAAAGTACTTGATGGATGGACCCCTGCACATGCAGAGCAGAAAATATTCAATTTCATGGGTTAACACACATTTATGCACACACATACGCACAGGTGTCCTCAAAGGAATCTGCAGGAGTCAGGGCAGCTTTCAACATGGCTGTCAGAGTGTGTGATGGATGTGGCCGGATAAAACTGTCCCATGTCATTAGATAAAAGGGCTGCGGGTAGCAAACATTTCCCAAATCTAATTAAATTTCCTCAAACAGGACGCAGATCTGTTTTTAATGACTTTATAAACAGGGGGAAATCAAATTGAAGCTTTTTTTTTCAATCTTGTTTTGGGCTAAGCAATTGCCCATTGTTACTCGTTGAGGGCTGCAACCAGTAATACCAATAATAGTCCTTTTTCGGTACCACTTTAAAATAAGACTACCCTTATAAAGGGTTTACAAATAGTTTGTAATTCATTTATTAATTAGGTTGTGAACACTTTATAAATCATTAATAAGCTTTTATAAGACATGAGATAAACAGGGCAACTGTGACCGGTTGCTTGCCAAATAGTGAGCTACTTAGCTTACTTCGTCTTCGTCATCAGCCAGCATCCTTGGTATCTGTTGCTCACTGAGTTGATTCTCGCTAAGTAGCCACTATAAGGCTTAGTCATCTTGCCAAATAGTGAGCCCACATTTATCTGTACTGCTAAGCCTTATATTGGCTACTTAGCTTACTTCATCTTCGTCATCAGCCAGCATCCTTGGTATCTGTTGCTCACTGAGTTGATTCTCGCTAAGTAGCCAATAGGTGCATCTCACTTCGGTTAAATGGATTCCTTGAGACGCAAGGAAACCACGAGAAGCAGGGAAATTAGTTTTAAGAGCAATGGGACGTCGTTTCCTCCGGAGCGTCACGTGAAGCGACGTCGTTTCTGATAACGCTGCACAGCTGATCGTCTGACAGCAGCCAGATCAGTGCATGCGCTGCATCGTCGTATCAGTGAGCGATACACAGTAAGGGGGCGGGGCGAGTGTCTGAGGATTTCACCGGAGGATGATCTGGTAGTTCCTCGATTATCGCTCCTCCGTTATCACTCCTCGATCCTCGATCGATCCTCGATCCTCGGTCCTCGGTCCTCCGGCAAAAATAAGGCCACTGGGACGGTACTCAAGATCGCGCAGACAAATCAACTTCCGGTGATACCGAGCCCGAGGAGCGAGGAAATGAAAAATAACCGAAGTGAGACGCACCCAATATAAGGCTTAGTCATCTTGCCAAATAGTGAGCCCACATTTATCTGTACTGCTAAGCCTTATATTGGCTACCTAGCTTACTTCATCTTCTTCATCAGCCAGCATCCTTGGTATCTGTTGCTCACTGAGTTGATTCTCGCTGAGTAGCCAATATAAGGCTTAGTCATCTTGCCAAATAGTGAGCCTGTGGTGATGTATGAAAACTATGTTAGAACTGGTTTATAAATGGTTCTTAATGATTAATAAAGTGTTTACAACCTAATTCATGACCTAATTAGAAACCCTTTATGAATACTTTATAAGGGTAGTCTTATTGTAAAGTTGTACCCCTTTTTCTATTTATCATTTATCCATATTTTTTCTCGTTTGTTTTTTCTCTTATTTCTACAACAGATATGCAAAACAGACAGTTAACATAGCGAGGCATTTGTGGAATGCGTGCAACAGGTCCCTAGCTTAACAAGTAGAACAATGCAGATATATAATTGCTTCAAATGTGTTGGGTTTGATGGCCAAGGCACATTAAAAACAGGTGGGTTTTCAGTCTGGGGCAGAAGATGTGTTTACTTTCTGCTGTCCTGATATCAATGGGGAGCTCCTTCCACCATCTTGAACCCTTTAACAACTTTAAACATTGACTACAATTTTGTTCTTGCTCCAACATAATCGGTTAAGTGGTCTATGCATAAACAGATCACAATTAAAACACAAAAGGAGTTTAAAAAGCTGTGTTTGCATGTGCCTCAAAAGAAAACTTGGATCTCAGCAGTGATTTGGATGTGAGCACAGTGTGAGTGCAGCCAATAAGTCTGGCTTTCCTCAACATGTATTGTACAGTATGTCACTCCCCATGCTGTGGCCTTACATCACCTACTGTTAAAACAACAGGCAGCGAGCCAGGGTTACCAGAGGAAAGACATACAGGGGTGGAAACTTTGCAGAAATGGGTGTACAGTATCCACCCTACACCCTGCAGGAAAACCAATTCCTCCAAGTTCTGCGTATGTAGGTCACCCAGATACCTCTCTCTCCTATAGTGAGTCTAAACACACAGATGTAAATTGATTCAGTCCTCATGCAGCAGTGGTTTAAATTAGACCATGGAGAAAGGCCCGAGCAGAAGCCTGTGCTGGTGGGAGGGGAAATGATTGCGCAGAGAAAACGCTTTAGAGGTGAATCAAGGTAATGACAGTAAGGCAGTGGTGACACAAGGAAGTAGGTGGTTTGTTTTTCAAAATAAAAGCATTATATTTTTCATTTTATTTATTGTCTAATTGTCTAATCTAACTAATTATCAGGTTTCTTTTACAGAGCGGGATATTATTGCTTGAGACTTAATTCGAAACATATGTTTATTATGATATAGATACATGTATACAGGTGTTTTTTAATACAAACTCTTATTTTCTAACTTCAGATCAGAAAGTATTGCACGGTATGTTTTCTGAAATGTCCCCAGGCACATTTCTAATCTTTCTCCACAAATACTGAATCGTTTATTTGTCTATTTATTGAATTGTTGATGGCATAAAAGTGTGAAATTAATGTGTGAAATCATTGGGATCAGCAGAAACAATACCCATCCTGTGTTAGATTTTGTTGAACGTGTAAACTTTGCAGAAGTCCCTAAAATCTACAGAAATAATTCAGACGACATGGACTCAAATTAACTCCTAAACAATTGATCACAACAAATAATCCAATTAATTTTAGGGTATTTATTTTATTCATTGTAAGGCGACCTTACAATATGAATCCCCCACAACTATTGTTTGATGACTAATTGTTTAAGTAATATTTTAAAACAGTTAGAGCTTTTCAAATATTAATATTTGCTTTTTGTTATCAGTTAATTAAACACCTAAGGGTTTGGGCTTTTAGTGAGATAAAACAAGAATACTGTCTGATATTTTACACGTCAAAATATAATTATTTGTTTAAATAATCTTTCGCTCCCTTGAGGGTTTTATCAATCACTTCTGTAACATTGAAAGTTGGGGACTATTTATCAATCACTTCTATAACATTGAAACTTGTTAAATGTTTACAATCATTTCTTGGATACCTATTTGATCAAACTGCTTAAAATATTTTGATTACACAATCAGCAAACAGATCTGTGTGTACCGCAGTGTAGACCGAGACCTTTATTTTGAAAGTCTACGCAGGAAGTATCATAGTTTTCATGCAAGTTTGACGTAGTCCAGCCTTTGAGCCTTATGACAATTAATATTGGGAGCGACCTCACGCGGCCTTTACCGGACGACCTCTCAGAACCGGCAGATAACCCCGGTGGGGGGGCAGCTGGTGGGGGACACGTGTCTGAGTGTGTGTCGACGGTAAACGTTACTGGGTCAGGTAAAAAACACATACGGGGGCGCATCTCAGACCGAATGCACTCGTTAACCTCAGGCGCGTGCCCACCAGTCCGCGGAGGCGACGGTAGCGCGCGCTGATGTGTCTGTCTGCATCTGGTGCGAGAGGAGGACCGCGCGCACCGGTTTAACGTTACCTGCCGGTGCCTGGAGGTGGGGTGCACGATCCACCGGACACACACACACTCGTTGTATAACGGTTGTCCGGTGCCGTGATTTTCCGCACACCGTACAAAAAAAGAACTCGCCAAGTTCACTCGTGCACGAACCGTCTTCACGCGCACATCAGCTGCTAAAACGGAACCAAGGGTCTGGCTCCGGAACGCACGAGCGATGACTTTAGGACATCACTGATTCACTTCACGAGCTAAAATGTAATGTTTATATTTACCGTGTCGTCCGTCCGTTAGGCACGCGGACCCTGACGGTCGTCGCTCTCTCTCTCCTCTCTTTCTCCCTCGATCACTCTCGCTCACTCTCTCTCTCTCTCTCCCTCCTCGCGCTCTACCGGGTCTTCTCTCCCCGCCGCTGCTCGCGCTCCCCGCCTGCTCTCTCTCTCTCTCCAACCGGCCTGCTCTCTCTCACGAGCCGCAGAGGCTGCCGCACCGGAGAGTTTCCGCGAGGTCCTAAAGCCTACACATACAGCACGCACGTGCACGTACATGCATGTGAAGACAGGTGGAAGTAGTTCACGTTCAGCAGCATACACTGACTTTGTCACAGGTTTTTTCTGAATCTTAAGCACACTGATGTTACCTGTTTTCTATCTGAGCTGTTTTAAAAATACAGAAAGCTATAATAAAGAGAAATGCCATAATTAGTTTTTAAAATGCAGAATTAGTTTTTCTTGATGATAACAAAATTGTTGGTGAATACTATGTTAGAGACAGTTTGGACTACAAACAAACAGTTACGTCCGTTTTATTAATAAAGCCCAATATCACAAATCAGCCTGTTCTTTTCAACCTTTGCTTTGGATAAGCAATAACTCCAGAAAATGTGTTTTCCACACTTATAACCAAAAAGGGCAACACATTTACCCATGTTCTTGCTTGGTGGGTTCTTTCTCTCTGCCTGTTCCTCAACAGGTGAAGCTGCATCATGCTGCAACACGTTGAAACATGCTCTCCTCTAACTGCACAGAAACATAGGAAAAGCAGTAAATGAAGTATAACAGGGTATATGCAGGAATCCTGAAGTCAAATGTAATGCCTTTTAAGACCTTTTTTAAGACCCTTTCCATACGTTTTAAGACCTCATCGCCACTTCGAGTTTTAACCGGTTACATTGGCGACACACTTAACCTCACATTTACTATATACAGTATTGATTGTCCTTCCTCCTTATCTTCCAACCATTTGGACGCAAACTTGCATTTCCCCATAACGATGTTGTTTAACAACCGGCGTAAACGGACCTTCGCGCGCTATCAAGCAGTGAGCGCGCGATGTCCTGTTCAGATGACGTCAAATCCAACGGGATGCCATAAATAAACTACACAGAATCACACTACACACCTACGCAATGATTACATTCAGGCAACTGTAGAATACAACCTCTTTGGACAATTGATATACTTATTGAAAACAAGCTACAAAATGTAATACCTTGGAAAATGCCGTTTAACACTTTTTAATAGCCTTAATTTTCGCTTAATTGATTTATCAACTTTTAATACTTTTTAGGACCCCGCGGACACCCTGAGGGGTCTTGAGTGACCGGGTCATGATTTTTGGAAAAAAAGAGACTGCTGTTGACATTTTTAAGTGTGTTATTCTTTTTGCGACCCAGGCACCACAAGCTGAGTGCTATCTAGATCCTTTATATTGTAGCTGATATCTATAAAACTCTGCAACACATACGAAAACAATCTAGATGAAAATAGCCCTTTTAAGGTAAGGGAAAACATACAGTACCGGTATGTATTTGATTCGAAGGTTTGCTGTCTCTTTAAACACTACTAGGTGTAGTTGTACAATATTTCGAAATGTATGTGGTCTTTCTCTGTTTACCAATTTCTGGAGAAATAGACACATAAAGTAATTCTTACTAGGGATGCAACCTTTGTTTACATAATTGGTAAATGTGTTTATAATTGACTTCCTTTAATAAATGAGTCCATATCTTGTCATAGAGGATCTAATACGCTCACTGTATTTGTATGTTATATATAAATGAAAAGACATCACAATTTATAATGATATCAAACAGAGAAAAGCAGCAAATCCAAGCATTTATTAAGATTAAACAAGATATTTTTTACTTTTACCCTTAAAAAATGACTTAAAAGTGCTGTTTATTATTAATACTGACTTTGAACTATTATCAATTAAATCAAATTGACTTTAATTGCATTATGAATCGTTGATTTTTGCTTCAGAGCAGAAGATTAAACTCAGTTTGACCTCTGAAAGTGTTAAGATCCCTAATAAACAGGGTCATAACTGCACTGTTGTTGGGGGGTTATTTATAGCAGTCAATGAGGTCACCAACAACAGACAACCTCAATGAGCTTTATTCAGTCTATAGTTTACCCCACCCACACACACACACACACACACACACACACACACACACACACACACACACACACACACACACACACACACACACTAAAGGAAGCTCATGGGAAAAGTGAGAACTGGTCATCCATACTAATGAGGACACTAAATCAGGGAAAAGGTAAAACAGTCTTACATAGCAGAGAGAAAGTGGGTGTTTATTTATGGAACTGGGTTATGAAGATGAAAAACATTGGCTTGGTTTTGGTTCTTCTCTGATGTTTGTGGTCAGTTTGGGTATACATGATGAGATTTCGTTTGCTATACTGGTACAATTAACTAAGTACATTTACCCAAGTACTACACTCAAGTTCAAATCCTACTTGTACTTTAATATTACCATTTTCTTCAACATTTCAGGTGTAAATGTTGTACTTTTTACTTATTTAGGTCAATTACTACATTACGAGTTGTTGAAATGTGATGCATTATACATTAGACTATTTAACATCATACATAGTTGTTGAAAATATTTTAAACGTGAACAATAAAATGTTTTTCACATAAATGCATCAGTATTCAATACACTAATAGGGCTCTTTATTTAGCACGAGTAATTCTGATACATAGTACACCTTGCTGCTTTCACTTATATACTTTAACTTAATATTTTGAATGCAGGTCTTCTTTACAGGTTCAAAAAAAATCAGCTAAAACTGAAATACTATCATATTTATCAAGTACTCGCCTCCAGAGTTAACGTTGGTTTCGGAGTTGCTGCAAAAGCATTGGGTTCAGAAATGCTGTATTCCAGATGACACGAGTCAAGGAATTTTACAAATGGGTCACTTTCCAGGAATACAGCAGAGGGTTGTTTCCAACTTATTTCACAGGTTTATTTGATCAGTTTTTGCAACGCTGTTCACAAACATGAGCAAATCCGAAGGTTATACAATGTTGAGGTAATGAAAGAGCTCTAGGAAAATTGTGGAAAGGTTATTGAAAACATGTGTTTTGATGTCGCTGCCAAGCCTTTTGTGTCCTGGGGGATTATGACCGACAGTCACAAGGACAACAAAACACAAGAGTTTGACTTTAAATATTTTTTTATTACAGATTAAACACACTCTTCACTCACAGTGTCAGCTCAGGCAGGTTCAGAGCTGAAGGTGTTTACAATTTCATGCCAGGACTCGTCTGCCCTGTCAATCTTGGTGCCACGCTCACACATACAGACAGAAACAAAAGCTCATTCATGTGTTCATCATTCATCACACATGCAAGCTGTCAGTCAAACAATATGAAGGGCTGGTGAAGTCTCTAAAAAATATAATGTCCAACTAAAAACTGATTTTAAAATGTACAACGGTTACCTACAGCTTCCAAATCAAAGCCCTGTAATGCTAAAAAACACATCTACCTGACCTGATTCAAGCTCAGTAAGTCACTTTGGGTCATCTTTAATTATCATACAGATATCAGAAAATATTCTTGGGCTGCTGGTTATAGTTTAACATCCATGGAGAACTACGACTCCCACAATCCCCTGCATTTTGCATCAAGCCTGAATCGAAGAGTAGCAAAGTGTGAAGAGTCATTTTGGACAGGTAGTGTTTGGAAAGTAAATTGAATAAACTCTTGTGAGATAATGTTTGATAAGGGGCACTTTAAAAGGTTAAAGCATACGTCAAACTCACTAAAAGTCAAAAATGTTTGTACTTACAGTAAAGACATGAGAGACGTCTTATACAACTTCCAAGGAGCATTGCAGAAACCTCCAATAGGAGAGCGTGAATTGAGTTTAATGAGTCAATCTCTAAAGGCTACGTTGTTTTGTCTCTGATTACAACAATGTCATATTTCTTTTTTCTACAGTGGTGTCGAGACATTTCGCATGCAAGATTGGAATAAAAAAACAAATTATGTGGATATGAGTTTTTTTTAACCAATTCAAGAAAGATATCGAGTCCATTGATTGACAATAAAATCCTACAATTATGTAATTTATTTTTCTTTTATTTCTGTCATCACCAAGTGACCCTTAATAACCAGGTTATTACTACACTGACTTTTTAGAAGAATATTTATAAAAAGGGAGCATAAATACTTCCAGAGCCCACTTCTCCACCCACTTTGCTACTCTATTGCAGCAAATGTTTTTTTATCCTTCTCTCACATATCACACACACACACACCACACACCCTCTTTGACTGTAGTCCCACTGCAGTACCGAGTTACACAGAGAGGCCAGCACAACCTGAGCTGCTGTCATATCAGCACCATGGCACTAATCTGCCAGGTAACAAGAGCAGGACCTTAGCTTTCAGCCTACAGCAGGAAGCGTCCCGTTAAAGCTTATCATCTCAGCAGGACCATACACGTAAACACTCAAACTGAAAGACTAAATGTCTAAACTCAAATCAAAGCAATAAATACTAAGCACACAGTGCCGAAACGTAAAACATTACTACACACTTCTCGTCTTTTTACCACTTCTCTTTACATCCTGTATCTCCATCCTGAAACTTTCCAGTTTTTTTTGTATCCTTCACAAATTTTCGTAACACATCTTTTCTTCACTTACTTGACCCTCGAAAAACGCAGAGCACACACACACAGGCTACAGTACAAATCAGCAGGTTCCAGACTCCTTGTTTAGCTATGCACGATCAAATCAAACAAAAAGTTAAAACCACAGTGACATGACACACACACACACACACACACACACAGAATCACAGCTATACATCAGTAGGGACCCAGCGGTCGTTTGGTGTCCAGCATCGTGATTGGTTGATTGGCAGAGGAGCTCTATTCCCCATTGGCTAACGATAAATATATGATGATATATAATAATCCCAGCTGGGTGAGTCTTCTTTGGCCGTGATCAAACGTCAGTCTGCCTGAGGAGAGAGGCATTAGCACGTTATATCTCTGGTTCATGATAATATGTTGTAGTTATATTTGTTTTTTGTAGAAATTAACCAATTTATATAAGCTATCTTTAGAGTTAGGCTTTTTTAAACCTCAAAAAAAGGTTAGCCTCACTATAAAACACATTCACAGCATATCAAAAGGTGATAACAACAGTTTTTCTGTTTTGTTTTTGCAAATTGATTACACAGAATCACTTACTGTTTTTGTTTGTCCTGCGATCGTTTTAACCTGCTAAAGAGAGAAAGAAAGTTTGTCAGCAAATGTTTGTGCGGTGCTAAATCAAGTGCTACAGGTCTCTGCCAGAAACTGTAAAAAGAACCAGACCATAAAACAAGACTGTGCTTGGCAGGTGCTACACAAACCGAGTAGCTCCAGAGAGAAAACTCAATAGTGAACAGTCTAACAGTATTTCTCTTTAAACATTATGACTTAACTGTGTTGAACAGGGGGCTGAAACCTGGCCTGCAGTCCGTCTGGCTGTTCGGGGTCGGCGGGTTAGTACTGCAGGTTAGTTTCTAATAAGCGTTAAGTCTGGACTCGGGGAACCAGGAAGTAGTTGCAGCGCTTCGTCTCCGCAGGCGGTCCTCTCCATAAAGAATGGCTAATGAGACGGCGTGTTAATGAAGCGAGAGAGCACCTGGAGAATAAGTGGTGTCTAATGGAGAATGCGCATGAGGGCACAGACACAGGAAGTCATGCAGGAGAAGCTGCACGTACAAAAGCATTTCACTTCTGAGCAAAACCTCATTTTATTTTGTTAAACGTTCGCTAGCTGATATGTTCTACCTAAAAGCTTTATTGCAATCAATGCAGTATTATTATTTATTTTAAAATGTGTCCATTTCAGTGTTTTTTCTGTCAGATGTTTGTGAAATCTGCAATGAAAGTGGTAATGAAAACTGCTGCTTCACTCTGCATGAAGCCGCAGTTTTCCCACACAGAGGACTTTTAATCCATGTCCATGTGTTACTTAAGGAAATGTTCTCGTCGTGTGAGAAAGAGGACTGAGAAATTAAACTTAGAATACAAAATAAATGAATAAGGGAGAATATAAATGTGATTTATATCAGTTAATCACATTTACCAGCTTTTTTGAACCCGTGTTCGTCCCATTGCAAAGACTCAGCATTGAAATGATCATGTTAGTGTAAAGTTTGTAAGCAAGGAGAGTGAGTAAAGAGGGGGAAATAATTTAATGTGAAAATATAAATTGAGATAATATCTTACCTCTGTCCTTCCCATTCAGCAATCTCTCCTCTTCCTCCCGAACATCATCTGCTCGGAAAGAGAATACAAAAAAAGTCAACAAATGAACATGTGTAAGTGCAAAATGTCAATCTTTTCACAGATAAAAACATTTACAAGTAACTTCTTGAATTTCTTGACCAAAATGGGGCGAAGCCTGCGAGCTAGTTCAGGCAGTCAACTCGAGCACCAATGATACATTAACACGTGACGCACCTCGTCCCTCTTACAACCAACCAAACACATTCTCCTAAACATGCCGCTCTATTTAAGCTGCCAGGTCTGCCTCGCTATGCTGCTGCTGCCACTGCTGTGTTCACTTGCTATTGCTGCGTTCATGTTCCTGCTGCTGTGTTTCATGTTGCTGCTGTTGTTCGCCTGCCCCCCACCACCCCAGCTTCCACCCCAACTTCCACCCCAGCTTCCACCTGTAGGCTCGGGGGGATAGTTATCTAATCATCACTCAATGTTCTTTGTAAATCTGTGTAGTGATGAGGCCCGAGCCTAGACGCCAAACTCAAACGATATGCTGCTTCTAATAAACATATTAAGAAACACGTGAGTTGTCTGACTGAACTGACAGAAACATAAAAGACAATATTTGACTTAATTTGTGAAATGGTGTTTGTTACGAATCTATGAACATGTGAAAAGAGAATCTGCAAGATACTATGGATACTATATATTGTGTATGTTAGCTTTTACCAGAGTGCAGCTCTTTGACCAGAGAGGACACGGTGTTGGTGATGGAGTCGGCTGCGACCAGAAGATCGTTCCTCAGGTTCCTTCTCGGGCCTGTGACAAGAAGATGGGAAAATAAGAGCTTCCTCAAAACTTTTTTACAAACTTTAAAACCATTTGGGACACATTTATGATTTCTAACACATGTTGTTGCTTTAATTTAAATCTTCCACACATTGTTGAGATAATGTGAAGCATTGAATGTTAACATTGTTAAACAGGATTTCGTTGACAAATTGGCTACTTTTGATCCATTTGTTCCTGTGAAGTGGTTTGAATTACAGGCTGCAGTTTTTGCAGCGCACCATGAACTGTTAATACGGGGAAACTAATGTGAAACACTGGGTCTGAAACAACTGTTGCATTTGTGTTTGGAGCCGAGCAGAAATGTTATAACTATATATAACTGTGGTGGATATATATATCCACCACATGGATATATATAACTATATCCATGTGGTGAACACAGCTGGAGTTACGAATCGACAATTGTTTTACAAATGAGCATTAACATTCCAACATGTTAGACCTTTGCAAACAAAAAAAGATAGAAATTCACAATTTAAAAGTAATATTTAAGAGAAGCGGGTAAATAGAACATTTTCCAACTTGTAAAATATCCAGTTCGAGTTATGACAACTACACGTTTTGTCAGAGACATTTTTGAGCTGACCAGAAATTGGAAAAACGTGTTGGATCTGATCTGCAAGAAACATCTCCCCAACGTATTTTAAAGAGGATTTAGTATTTAACTCTGTCTTAAATAGCTTTAACTAAACCAAACCCCATTAGATATGTATGTCACTTGTGGGCAAGACCATTTAAAAGTATTACATAATGGTAGTTTTTTTTACACTGCTGTAATTTCCAGACTTACCTTGGGCAAATGCTTCTTGTACGTCACCGCCCACCCCAGCGAGTGAGTCTTGAGGATGGTACATGTGAGCGTGGGGAGACGCAGCAGCTACAGAGCGCACGGTCGAAGGGCTCGGTCGAGAAGGAGAGGCGTGAGAAGAGCCAGCCGCCTGCGCCTGAAACATCGATTTAAAAAAGGGTTGTTACACTTCATTTATGGATTCCAGAAACATCTCACTTGTCATTTTTTTTTTTGCAGCTGACATCACTTTTACAATGCAGTTTAAGTTCTGGTTACAGTTGGAAAAAGGTGAACTAATTATATGCCCACATTTTTTGAAAATTGAGCTTTGCTGCAAGACATTAGGGCTGGAACCCCACATTACTTACTGCCTGTCGCTGCTCCTCATCCTACAGGGCCACAACAAGGGCAGTCGGAAACAAACAGAGAGGAAAAGGATGGAAAAGGAGAGGTCAGATACAGTCAGAGCTGGAAATGATTAAGGAGTGAAATAGCAGAGGGAAAAGTGAAGCTTGTTACTGCGAGGACAGAAACAGGGAGGTGTGACAAAGAAGGGAAACGTTGTCCTCTACTGTGTGACAAATTCACCATGCTGAAATAAAAGCCTGTGTGTGTGTGTGTGTGTGTGTGTGTGTGTGTGTGTGTGTGTGTGTCACCTTGAGCAGCTTCATCAGTCCCTCGAGCTGTACCATCAGCTCCCTCCTGCTCTCTTGCAGAGACGACATCCTCTGCTCCAGCTCATCTTTCCTTTGTCTGCAACACACATCATCCCTCCATTACTGTCACATAACATAGAGTCGGGAGGCAGCAACAAAAAACCCACAGGAGGCACAAGACACTGACATTATTTGAGGTTACAAAGGAGCACAATTACAGAAAGATGAAGACATTAAGAGCTATTATTGTAGACTTCCAGGCCTTACATTTACACATGTCTCACATCCCCAGATTTAATTTTGTACACCATTATTTGCACTAAGACACATAAACAGCATTGATCTCCACGAGCACTAACCCTATGTGAGGATACTCATGGTTGTAGCAGTAATGGAAATTCACCACAATCTACTTAATGAGAAATAGAGTGATAGGATGCTCTATCGTCCCATTCCTGGCAGGCACTAACACACAATCCTCCAGACTGCTTGAGATGGTAACATGAGGTGAATGAGTGGATAAAACAAAGTTGGTGAACTGCCAAAAATCTCCTCTCTCTCTCTCTCTCCAATTCAAAGGGGCTTTATTGGCATGAAAGTTAAACGAAACAATGTTGCCAAAGCATCAAAATAATTAACATACATTTGAAATGTTTACATATTATTGATATATATATATATACACACAGTGATACTGTGTGTGTCTCATTCACTGTCCCTCAGGTTGTGGCATGTGTATCCATATTGGGCAGCAAGATGTGCCTTGTTCTTGTTGCCTCCTTCTCCTAGGAGTATTTCAGTCTTGAGCGGTCATCAACCTCCTTACTTCGTTGAATGTTTGGCACTTTAGGAGGAAGAGAGTCTCTCTCTCTCTCTCTCTCTCTCTCTCTCTCTCTCTCTCTCTCTCTCTCTCTCTCTCTCTCTCTCTCTCTCTCTCTCTCTCTCTCTCTCTCTCTCTCTCTCTCTCTCTCTCTCTCTCTCTCTCTCTCTCTCTCTCTCTCTCTCCTCTCTCTCTCTCTCTCCTCTCTCTCTCTCTCTCTCTCTCTCTCTCGCCCAGTTAGCGAAATACGAGACTCATGTCAGTCAAGATGGCTTTTCACCTTGAAAGATTCCCAGGAGAAACCGCAAAAGTGAGGCGAGAGCCTTGCCAGAGAAAATGCAAATGGTAGAGCAAACAGATGTAAACGTGGATGTTGGGAGATTGAAGGTATACAGCGTGTGAAATCCTTGGAACTGAAAGGTTTTCTAACATATTGAGAACTTAATTGAGCTCAATTCTCATTATTTACAGTGAGTTGGCAGCAAAAATAAGACAAGGTCAGCATGAGGTGTTTACACATTTTTTTTCACAAACAGTATGTGGTCTGGATGAGACATTAAAGCAGGAGCATCAACTCTATTCTTTGCTGCTTGGCTTCTCTTTAAATGTTTAGACAAATGAGTAAATAAACAAATAAAATAAGAGTGAGTCAGGAGGAAACTCCAGATTTGGGTCATTATGAGTCAAAAATAACTACTTCATCTGTATTATTAAATGAATTTTACAGAATAATATTTGTGTCTGGATATGAATGAGGCATTAAGACATCCAAGAAACCATTAGCTAGTTTGCTAGCAAGAAATCATACACAGATACTGTCGGGGTGGAAATGTCCTATTAATAGCATGTGGTTGGGAATAAGATGACAAGAAAGAGTGCTATGGTTGGACTTTAATTTAGACTTTGGATAAATATTATCCACTGTGAAGACAGAGGGGAGAGTTGGTCATTTCAAGGTACAAAATCATCAAATGTAGTGTTGTTACCTTGAATTATTGGTTTAAGCTAATGTGCGTCATTAAGGTTGTTTCAGTTTGAACTACACATGCATATTATTTAGCCACAAGTCTGAAAAACAGCACACTCATCACAGTATATGTTGAATGTACCATATGCCACAGTACACATTAGGATTTGCAAAACCTGAAGCCTTTTGAATTTGGCACCCCCGAGTGGCCATATAATAGAGTGCCGAAGTCCCTCCCTTTCTGGGGGACTCCATGGGACCTTATTTTCGGTTAATGGGGAGAGAAAGATTATCTTTCGATCCCGTTTGAATTGTGCCACGAATTACACATATGATGTTTGTCAATTTAAAAGATAATTTGCCAAGTCAAAAAATAAAAATGTGTCGTTAAACTGTGAAGTAACACTTTTTTTTGTGTGAAACCGCTCAATGAACTACATCTCCCGTCTCGCACCACACACCAAGACGGCCGTCACGTTGGCACATTTCACTTCCTTCCTTCAGCATGAGGCGAAAAGTATTAAAAGAGGTGAAAATCACTACAAGTCTGGGCATGTTGAGAGCTGTACATACACAAAAGGGAGTTAGTCGGTTCCGTAAGAGCCAGCATGCGGGACCGGGATTCTGGGATTTGTAGTCTTTCTAGTTGCGTATTTTTCATAGTCTTATATTTCAACAGTTTTACGACAAACTGTGATTTTTTGACATGGAAATGATTTTTTAAGATTGACAAACATCATATGTGTAATTCGTGGCACAATTCAAACGGGATCGAAAGATAATCTTTCTCTCCCCATTGACTTCAATACATAATTTTTCCGAAATAAGGTCCCATGGGTCGGAAGTAGATGGGCGGGACTTCGCCTCTCTATATATACACTGAAACAAATGCATCTTGCTTCTTCCAGCTTGACTTGAAATCATTTTTCTACCACAAAAACTTGCCGAATCAGATTACGTAAAAATATGCTACAATCAAATACAAAGCTATGAACAGTGGATTGCATAGCACAACAAAAACAACAGATATCCTTCCATGTGGGATATCCCTCTTTGGGACTAATAAAGGTATTCTGATTCTGATGGAAATTACTGCAACTCTCTTGAGCAAAATTGTAATGTCTTTGTATCAAGCCCTCCTCCTCTCCCTTGGGGTTTTTGTTTATTACTGAAATAGCATGAGCATGTTGCGATCGACACAAAGTCGACCGTCTGTCACCACCATCTGCCATAAAGCATTCTCCCTCTGTGCTGCAAAGCAACGCGGCAGATTTCCTGCCAAATCTGACACTGGCAATTTCTGTTGGTTTGTCAACACAAAACACACATAGCTGTTATACTATGTTTGTGGGGCAGCTCCATGGCGTAGTGTGTGTTTACCTGAGCAGACGGAGCTCGGCCAGCAGCGTGGGGTTACTGCCGCCTATCTCCGGGCTGGCCTGGCACGCTGCGTCATGCTCCACACGGAGACTCTTGATCTCTGCCAAGATCTCTCTGGGAAAGGAAAAAACATACAACATGGTCAGCTAAGGATGGGCAGAGTTACATGACTGAGCAGACTGAAGAGACAAACAAGAACACACCCAAGCTTCTGCAGGCTTTCACAGATTATATGGAGGAATGTACGTGTTGGAACTAGAGAATACACTTTAAAACCTGACAAGCAGTGGCATTTAAGACGCAAAAACCAAAACAAAATGCATACTGTATACGTAGAGAGTAGACAAATATGATATGATTTTTGTATACATGAGTGATTGTGAAGATTAAACACTAATTATTGTTTAGGTGTCTTGATAAGCCGGTAGTCATATCATTAGCTAGAACTAGCTAGATCTGATCGATATGGACATAAACGCGAGTGAAGTCTAATCTGACGGGAGAGAGAGATCAGCTGCTGCTGACGAGTCGACACGCAGCTCTGCACGATCACCTGCAGCCGTCAGCGGAACAAAACACAGACTTCAGGTTAGAAAATCACACGTAGCTATTTTAATTACCTCTCAAACTACCTAAACTAGTTATAGATACGTTTATTTTTACTGTCGGGTCACTCATTACTGGATTCGCGAGCTGCATGATACTGACGCGCTGTCAGGAGAGAGAGAGAGCGCTCCGTTTATTATTCCCGTGTTATTATAAGTTACTGTACACTTTTGAATAATGTAGTTAATCTACTATAATTAGTTCGTTTAATATCGAATCATATCAATTTGTTTTAAAGCTCAATACATAACAAAGAAGACCTTTGACTAATTCTAATTTTGACCGGAAGATTTAAACTTTAACGGACATGTTGACCGGCAAAGAAAATTAGACCGGAAACTCTGTTCCCTTCACAGTCAAAAACACAACAAAATTGTGCGACATGCTTACGAGAACATGAGGAAAAACAAAAAAGGATTTAATCAAAATGAATAACTCATCCGCTATTCCCACATATTCTACCTGTTTTTGCACTCCAGCTGAGCAATGAGTTCCCTCTTCTGTTTGTTAACATCAAAGTTAATGCTCCGGTTAGGAATTACCTGAAGGGAAAATAAAAGATAGAGTTAATGGAGCTCACTGACTGTGGGTTGATAATTCATCCTGTAACATTCAAAAGATGATGTTAGTTAGAGACCACCCAAGGCTGTGCGTCAGAGCTCGGTGTACAATGAGCTTCCCAACTGTGTATTTATTATATAATTGGATTTAAATGTGTGTTGTCGACTCACTGCTGCGCTGTCATTCTCTGCCAGTCGGGAGGTGTAGCGGGCGATCAGTTTGTGCTCATCGTCTGCTCTGCTGGGACTGTCCGCACTACTGATACACACACACACACACACACACACACACACACACACACACACACACACACACACACACACACACACACACACACACACACACACACACACACACACACACACACACACACACACACACACACACACACACACACACACACACACACGGGAAGTAAATTAAAATAAACTAATGATCATTCAAACCTTTTTTTCTTAACTCTTTCCAAATAAATGTCTCCTGTAAACACTGACAAATGTAAGCCTATACTTTATTGTGCATTCAGCACTTTAATCAAACAACAGCCTGCAGGAGTAGAACATGTTGCCAATATTTTTGTATCCTTTATTCCATTTAATAAATACTTCTTCATTTGAAAGAGCATTAAAAACAGATCCACTTCAAAAGACAGTCCCTTGATTTAAATCTAAAGACGTTTTATAAGTACATAGCATGTAAAATGATTATGTGTCCCAATGGAGAGACAGTTCATAACAAGCTGCAAACAAACAGCTTGAGATGATTTACACTTATATTCATTTTGTTTATGCTCTTTACTATAATGATCATAAACCACACTGGATGCACTTTGTCTAATTTAGGGTCTAACTGCTCTGTACTCTCACCTGGGGCTCTGCAGGCGATTCACGTACGCAGCGATCAGAGCGTGTTCCTCGTTCATACGCTGAGCCGCTGCCAAACTGGAGACAAAACCGACAGGAAACAAACTCGTTTACGCTGTGAATTTAATCTACTACTTAATTAGTAAATATCACAAAAATCTTGAAATATTTTATTGATTTTTATACAATTGAAAGTAATGTCTTACTTTCTGTATGCATTATGTATGTATCAGCACGCTCTGTTGCTGTCATTTGGCTCACAGCACATAGTCAAAAAGACTTCATGTAATATGTATTTGTAAAATATATTATATAAAAATGTCAGACTTGGCTCGATAGAATCCCTGAATCATTTACATCTTGGTGTTTCATTACTCAAACAGCTGGATGGCAATACGTTTCAAATGTCTAACTTAAACTACAACATTTTTTTTTTTTTATCTAATTCCAAAATGGAAATGGACAAAACTGATAAAGTTTGTGCAGTGGGAATAAGTCATTTTTACCAGGAACAAGGGAATGAAGCAAGACATTAAAAACCCCATTGATGTTGACTGAAGCAAGTCACTACCTCTGATGTAACCTGTGGCTTAAAAGTCCAGAAAATAAAAACTTCTTTTAAGACAGAACAAAATATGACAAAACGCTTAACAAGAGTTTTTTTACTCTTCGTGTATTTACCTCTTGGAGGACTCGGGCACTTGTGAGGACAGCAACATGGCTTCACTGGTGTTCCCAATGGGGCGACAGGGGCTGCATAGACACAAACAAACACACATATACAATGTATTAGACCCTATATTATCAACAGTTGAAACACAAAGTACGGATAACACTGTCAAATTATTAAAACACAAATTCCTGCCTGACAGAAAACACACATTCTTACACTCACACTCTCTCTCACGTGATTTTGAGTGCAATCATGCAATAGCGAATTGTTCTAGTCTGAGCAAACACAGACAGGGCAAAGATCACCAGAGGGAGAGAGAGAAAGAGAGAATGCATACCAAGGGAATCGAAAAAATACAGAATTTCAGGAAAAATAAAAGTTTGAGAGAGGAATAAACCTGACGCAGCATCATAACTGTAAACATACTCACAACTGTTATACTTGCAATCCTCTCTCTGTGCGCTGGCCTGATAATATGCTCAGTGCTGGAGGTCTGTAATGATGACCCGGTCTGCTGATGTTTGCATATCAAACCACCACTTAGGGGCGGAGCAACCAAAGTGAGACACTCTAGAGGCGGGACTTTTGAGATCCTGTGTTATTTGAGGTTTTTCCGTGCATGTAACTGGCCAATAGACTGCGACTTGGATGTAAATGTTTCACTTTCTGTAATGAACAACGTTCCTATAGAGCAGGGCTATTCAATTAGTTTGGAATGGGGGCCGGTTGATGAAAATGATCCAAAGCAAGGGGCCGGGAAAAAGATGGCTTGAAATATGAGCAATCATATTAAGAGCTTCAGATAGAGTAAATACTACAACAGCATAGTGGAGTGCATATATTGTGTTTAATTCAATCAAACAACATAGCCCCAAGGCCTTTCTATATCTAAATGGCAAGTTCAGAACTCAGTAGGCCTACATGTGAAGCTAATTTAACCATCAACATCATTTCATTTGATTTAATTTAGGTGAAATGATCTAATCATTCACGCAGAGATGCAATCAATGACAGGAGTTGTCACTACAGTAGCTATTAGTTGGGTTCGAAACCCGAGCCCGCCGAAGTTGTCAGGCAATGTCTTGCCCTCTATCTCTCAATTTAACACCCTCTCTGGAATAAAAGCACTCCGGCCCAAAAAAAAATCGAATGGCAACATATTCAAAAAAGGTTTGTTGCTGATCATTACAAGAATATTGTAACTAAGAACGAACAAAATAAGTGCTAAAGAATTTTGTTGTCAACTATATTTCCAAGCCCTACTTCAGTAACCTTGACTCGAAATACCATGTCACATTGTTTCATACATACTACTGAGATAACATTTCAATTTATACTGCCACCATATGTGAGACGGTGTTACTTTTGCTCATCAGTGCCCATTGTGGTTATGAGCGGCATTTACAGGGTGAATGCACATCAAATACAATTTACTTAAAAAAATCATAAGCAGGAAACAAAAAGCGTAAATATTGAATGGAGGTCAAATACTAATCCTTTACTATTAATATATTGGAATGTATAAGAAGTAGCATATAGAGAGGCGAAGTCCCGCCCATCTACTTCCGACCCATGGGACCTTATTTCAGAAAAATTATGTATTGAAGTCAATGGGGAGAGAAAGGTTATCTTTCGATCCCGTTTGAATTGTGCCACGAATTACACATATGATGTTTGTCAATCTTAAAAAATCATTTCCATGTCAAAAAAGTCACAGTTTGTCGTAAAACTGTTGAAACATAAGACTATGAAAAATACGCAACTAGAAAGACTACAAATCCCAGAATCCCGGTCCCGCATGCTGGCTCTTACGGAACCGACTAACTCCCCTTTTGTGTATGTACAGCTCTCAACATGCCCAGACTTGTAGTGATTTTCACCTCTTTTAATACTTTTCGCCTCATTCTGAAAGAAAGAAGTGAAATGTGCCAACGTGACGGCCGTCTTGGTGTGTGGTGGGAGACGGGAGATGTAGTTCATTGAGCGGTTTCACACAAAAAAAGTGTTACTTCACAGTTTTTTGTTTTTTTTCACTTGGCAAATGATCTTTTAAATTGACAAACATCATATGTGTAATTCCTGGCACAATTCAAACGGGATCGAAAGATAATCTTTCTCTCCCCATTGAATTCAATACATACTTTTTCCGAAATAAGGTCCCATGGAGGTCCCCGGAAAGGGAGGGACTTCGCCTCTCTATGTAACACATGCTGAGAAGTAAGAGGAATATCTAGCCATAGCTGACATTAGGCCCTGGTTGAACCCTGCCAATAAACACCTGATGCTGCTTCCTTTTAGATTCAACATTTTCATTTTGACCACTCTTTGTGTCAACCATTAGTGTGTGAGTTTGTGAGTTCTTACACTATGTTGGAGAGGTTGAGGGTCCGCTCAGGTTCCTCTGGGTAAATAGGATGGGGGGGCTCTCTGGACGACCCACAGCCCAGAGTCCTGCTCAGGGCTCGACCAAGCTTCGTCGCTGAAGATTTCTACAAACACAAACAAACATAAAAATTAAAATCAGGTCAACATCCAAAAGCTGTGTATTTTTAATGACACTGATGAAAAGTGCTTTACAATACTGACGTGAAGCAGATAAACTAAGAATATAAATGAGCCCAAAACTGAATCCTGTTGTTAATGATATGTAAAGTCTGCTGAGGATTATAAGGATGGGTTTCCTGTGATAAGAAGATTGTGCTGGACAGGCAGGAGCTGCACCACAGATTTATCCCTGAATCACTAATGAGAGAAAATATGCCAGGTCTTGGAAATTAATATTTCATCAACTTTGTTTCCATATATTAATAAATGAATCCTTCATTAAAAACATGTTTGCCCTTTAGTTTTCTTTTGGGGATATAAGTATGATTTAATGGATTGTAACATTTTCACTCTGATCATGTTACAATTTATCAAGGGGTATTTGCAAGTTCTGGATGCATTGAGATAAGCTGTTGTGTGTTTTTACAGTAAAACGGTTCAAACAAAGCACACACACACACACACACACACACACACACACACACACACACACACACACACACACACACACACACACACACACACACACACACACACACACACACACACACACACACACACACACACACACACACACACACACACACACACACACACACACACACACACACACACACACACACACACACACACACACACACACACACACTGCCCCCTGGTGTGCTGAATGAGTAACCACACAGTGACTCACCCAGGAGGAGTGCTCCTTCATCTGATGCTGGTTGCTATGAGAGCTGCTGGCGTTGCCGTGCCAGAAGCAGTTCTGGCAGAGCTGGTAACCACGGCAACGGAGGCAGCGATAGCGGAACCCCGTCATGCCGTTACCACGACAATAGGAGCATGACACGGGATGATGGACTGAGAGAAAGAGATAGAGAGAAGAGGACGGATCCGTCATCAAAAGTCTTAAACAGGCGAGTTTCAGAAGTTCACTTTTATTCATTTGTTTAAATTATACTTTTAAATAAAAAATCTTTGAAAGTGTTTAACATTTTTATTTATTATTAGAAGTGTGCTAAAAATTCTATTCTATTCTGTGTGTATGTTTATGTGTGTGTGTGTGTGTGTGTGTGTGTGTGTGTGTGTGTGTGTGTGTGTGTGTGTGTGTGTGTGTGTGTGTGTGTGTGTGTGTGTGTGTGTGTGTGTACCATGCTCCACGTTGGCCATGCGGTGCAAGAGAGGCAGCCAGACAAGACACGGAGGAGGGTCATTCACGATGTCCAGGAACATGTTGAGCATCACCCTCTTCTACAGAAACAACATTTACAAGAGACAAAGAAATTCAGGAACAGGAAATAAGTGACTGAAAAAAAGAAAACATCACTATCATTAGATCTGATGCATATTTTTAGCACTGTGCAGAGGAAATGGGTTGTTGCAAAAACACCGTCAACATTTTAATAGCTGTATTAGAGGTAACATCAAGAAAAAGAAAAGAAAGTGAACTGTAAACTATGAAATAATTCCTCATAATAGAAGTGGAGGAGGTGTGTGAGCGGACCTGTTGCGGGAAGCATGAGCGTGCCAAGGTGTGTGTGTAGCCAAAGGACGGTCCTTCAAGTGCAGCGGTGGGCAGCTTGAGAGCCTCCCTCAGAAAAGAATCAAACTTGGACAAAACCAACACGCCATTGGAGTCCGATACCTGAGAAAACACATCTACAAGCACAACAAAGACATGCATTATACATACATTTACTGACTATTCATCCCAACCATAAACATAAACAAACTAAATGGTAGCATAACTCTATTTTAACATACAGCAAACCGCAGCATAGACATGTTTTCCAATGTATTTTCCAAAACAATATTTCTTTCTCTCACTCCAAATTGTGAGATCACGTTTTTTTCTCATGAATGTAAAATGATAGATCTGTAACC
The DNA here is from genome assembly GCA_031216635.1 of Dissostichus eleginoides. Classification (NCBI taxonomy): domain Eukaryota; kingdom Metazoa; phylum Chordata; class Actinopteri; order Perciformes; family Nototheniidae; genus Dissostichus; species Dissostichus eleginoides. Next base: position 23,587,415 of record CM062281.1, on the reverse strand, counting down.
GATTACATGTCAGTCATAACGGTATCAACAGGTACTCACAGCGGAGTTTATCTAGCAGTTTCCCTCCACACAGTATGGCCAGCATCGCCTTCACAGAGAGCACCGTCAGGCGGCTGTCAGGCTCACTGAAACAAACACAAATACAAGTATTAGTATAGCATATGTGACCTTCACTTTCACATGTTTAAAGGATCACATTTCTTTCTTCAACATCCACACATTTCCGTGTATTTACCTGTCAATGGCGGCCAGTAGGAACTCGACTAACAGGACGGCGCTCTCTCTCTGGTTGATGTTGTGAGTGGTGGGCAGGCGCTTGCTGAGCTGGTTGAACAGCGAGAACACCAAGTTCTCCAGTCGGGTCACCGAGATACCAGCGTTCAGCTCCACCGCGTTCAGACCGGCGTCCCGCACCGCCTCTATCACATTGTAAATGTCGATCAGATGCACTGGAATGAGACGAAAACAGTCAGTCAAATATTCACACAGTGACTTGAGTGTATTTCAACATATTAAAACTACACTGTTGTTGTGACGGTTGATGTTTTTCCTTTATTCTGAAAAAGTCAACAGTAAATAACTCAATTTTAAATATCTCACAAAGACAAGCTGCTTTATATCAAAGTTATTTGACATTAAAATCTCTGTATTGACAATTTGAAGTATAAAACAAGTAAAAAAAAAACACAGCAACAGCAACAGATACAATTCAACATCAACTAATGTTCCCCTGCAGAAGCAGACCTGGCAGGACTTACAGTTGCATCTCTTCTGAATGAACCTGATCTTACAGGCTGTTCGATATGTAGAGAGAACGATGGCATCCAAGTTCTGCTCCCCTGTGACAAAAGAACAAGATGTTTACAAACTCTGCTGAGTAAGAGGGGGAAATCGGGGCTCATGACAATGTCATCCATCTCAAAAGATAACCACTCAGAATGAACATCAATCTTCAGCATGCTAGATATGGAGTTATGGATATGGAGTTATGCACATGAAGACATTTTGGAACCAGAACAATAAAGGAAAGGAAATTAAATGAATGAAAGAAGAACATCCTGGGTGCCGTGCAAAGGCCATGTTAAGCTTATATTGGGGGTCAAGGGTTACTCACCAAGCTCTACGAGGATATGTCTCCCCTCTGTTTCTGCCACTGGAGTCCCCCTCCCTCTGTCTCTCTGCCCCCCCTCCTCCATCACCATCCTGCACAAAACACAAAACAGCAAAACTCAGCACCTGGGATTCCATCTATTCCAACGCATTCAAAAATGTAATGAAAAACTAACTATTTTAGGTTTTCTACAGATCTAGATTAAATGTCATTTTCATCTGCAGTCCCGGTCTTGTGTTACTATATGTTTTGTAAATGTATGAGCAGTGTTTGACTCAATGCATTTCTGTTTTGGTCTTTCATAAGTAATATGGGCAACAATGACCAACAGCAATCAATGCTAGTAATGTTCTCTCACATGTTTCTGGTGGATCCAAACTGTTCAAATGTTTATTAAAAAGTGACCTTAAAATCAGATAAACCTTGGATGGAAACCTCAAGTGAGTAAATAGGTTGAGCGCACACTGACAGACCGGGCACTGTGTAACTGTGACTTTTATTTTTACACACAGCACTACTGTATGCATACCGACACACACACCCCACACACTAACTACAGGCAGCAGCTCAGAGTCAAATTCAGGGCCACCAGAGGATGAGCTGAGTGCTCGGTAAATAAACACATTAATGAGAGCAGCTGAGGAAATCTGATCTGCAGGCTGGCATTACACAACTTAACAAGGGCACAGAGATAAAGAGAGGAAGGGCGGACTGTAACAGATAAAAAGAAAGAAAGACCAGAAGAAAGAAAGAAAGAAAGAAAGAAATGAAAAAAGACAGAAAGTAAGAAGTAAGAAGGAAAGAAAAGAAGGAATTAAGTAATTGAAGAATAAAAAAGAGAAACAATAAAAATGCCTATGCCTTTTAAAGGTCCCATGTCATGGCCATTTCTACTATCATAATTCCATTGTTGAGGTATACTAAAATAAATGTATATTGTGCAATTTTCCAAACTCACATTGGTTTCTCATACAGCATCTCTGTAAAGTATGTGTAGTCACTCTCTGTCCTAAATGGCTTGTTGGAGCTCCTGCCCCCCCCCCTCCCTGTGAGCCCAGTGGCCGTCTGCGAGACAGCGAAACCCAGCCCGAAACACACACACACACGCAGCCTGGCTGGGAGTTTGTGTGTGTGCCCAGGCTGAGTTCCGCGGTGTCTTGCTGTCTCGCCGACCCCACACCAGTGAGCCAGCTCAAAGTGTCCCGCTCCTCGCAGCAGCGAGCCTCGCAACGTCCCGCCGAGTGTGTGTGTGTGAGGAAGTCCGCGGATTGGTCCAAATGTAACGGCTCCGTGGACGTAACGTCACTATACCCGAAATACGTCACTATACCCAAGAAGTAAACAATGGAAAAAGAGAAATCTCCAACGAGGCGTTCTGGGGCAACATAGACAGGTATCTTGTGTGTTAGAGTTTTACTCGCTACAGGGTGTACTTTGAGGGTTTGTGACTCTGCAGACCGTTTACATGCAGAAAAAGCTACATAACACACAAGGGGACGGGTAATAACCAGAAAAGCATGACATGGGACCTTTAATGTTTTTTTTATAAAATGTCTTACTTTAAAAACCACAAGTACAAGACAAACTAGGAGGAAAATTCCGACAGAGAAATCGGAGAAAGAAAGAAAGAAAGCGAGGAATTAAAACAAAAAAAATGAGTATGAAGGAAGGAAGGAAGGAAGGAAGAAAAAGAAAGTTAGCTGTAAACCACTGCTGTCAGGTAACACTGCAGGATATCAGTCGCCATGGTAACAGTTACACTAAACCACTGAAGTGACACACACACAAATATTTGCATTCCTTGTATAAATGTGGTGACAAGCCAACCCCCAACTCACACGCACTCACGCACTCCTTAAGAAATTGGCACTTGCACACAATACACACACACACACACACACACACACACACACACACACACACACACACACACACACACACACACACACACACACACACACACACACACACACACACACACACACACACACACACACACACACACACATTCCAGAGGGGATTTGAAAGCTTCCCAGGAGACTTCATGCTTCATCCAGACAAAGGAAAGATTCCTCCTTTCAGTCACTCTCTCACACACCCGCTCTTTCAGAGACACACACACTCTCTCTCTTACAATCACACACTCTGTATACAGCTGTTCACTCTAAAAGCTGCTGATACTACCAGTCAGTTAAGTGTAACTTTCTCTATTATGATCAAAATATTATATATATCAACTTATAGCAACAGTCATGCCACTCTTCAAAATGCCCTTGAGTGAGACACCAGAAACACACTCTGCAACCTTTGTTAGAGCCTAGAGGACATCTCATGTTACCAGACCAAAACTGCTAAATATCTCAGACATATTTGATAAAAAACTGAGATACACAGATACATCAGGAGCTGAGTTAGGAGAGAGATATATTTTACACGTGCAGCTCTGATTTGAGACTTGTTTTCTGAGTTTACAACTATAAAAGGAGAGAGATCCGGTTTTATTGTTGCCCACGTGTTTGGGAACGCCTGAGGTCATCAATTTTCATATTTTATTTTCAACCAAAACCAACAGTCCAAATCAAAAGATATTTAGATGATTGCATAAAAACAAGCAGAGTAGCACATCCAAACCTTTAGAAAGCTGTTACCATTATTTGCTTGGTGTTGTTGGCTTGATTCCTTTAAATAACTTTGTTTCTTCTTAAAAAAGTTGCCAGTTAATTTGATGAAACATCTTACTCACTGACTCATGTTACAGAACAATAATCAGATAGTTTGCTTGTTTGGCATTGCAGTTCTGGGTCTGCACAGGAAATAGAGTGGGTCTTAGATTGGCATCATCATTTGAAATGCAACTTGGGGGAAAACAAATTTCCTCAGGATAAAAAAAGTTGCAAACTGGGACACGCTGACTCCTTCATAGCAGGAGAATTAAAAGACCTACCAACCGTGACGCTAACCTCCTGCAGATCTTAAGAACCGAGTGTTAAATCTTGAGTATGTGTCCCCTTGCCAACACTGACCTCAATTACAGAGAAGTCCTTGAACAAGGCAGATCATTTATTAAGTGTTAAAGCATAGTTTGACCTTTTGGGAAACACGCTGTCAGATTTCAGCAAGCAAATGAGTTTTTTTTCCTAAATGGTGAACTAGTCCTTTAAAGAAACTGAACAGGTGGTTGCATGTGAGTCCAACAAAATGTGTTGATGCCACAGTTTTATAGAGACTCATTATGGATTTATCGAAGAGCTTTCGATGTTACAAAAGCCACAAAAAGAGCCTCCCCTTAGATCACCAGTTACCACCCTGGACTCCCATGGTGAGTAATTGTTATTTCCAGCCTCAGTGATAACTACACCCTGTCTGTCTATGTCTGTCTGTTGGTGTAAAGTTGACATGGGGGAACATTTGGTCGGTGAGGTTTGCCTCCTATTTTAACTCTGCAAGCTTTAAACTATCTTAGATATAATTATCCTTCCCGCAATTACCCTCAACTGAGTCAGAGTGCCAGGAACTGCCTGGCTGCCGTTTTCCCAATCACTGGGTCAAAGGAAAAAAGGTTGGTCACAGGAAATACATCCAAATATTGGATAAAAGTGATGTCCAACTCAAACAGACTTTTACCCAGGTACCTGTTTCATAAATAAATGGTGCGCCTGTAGCAACCTTACCAAAGTTAACTCAAAATAATAAGAATAATCAAATCAAGCTTAATGTTATTGGAGGTAAACACATCATTATCCTGAAACCATTCAAGTTACAGTTAGATATTTCAGTCTGGACTATTTGACGAACATGGCAGAAAATACAATGTTTTAGTTATGACAATTGTGAACATTTTTAGGCTGTTAAAACATAAAGTCATTGCATTATTTGGGACGGTAGAAGAGGTAATTATTTGGATTACATATTGAGTTGATAATGACATAGAGAGCATAGACCAGCGGTAAGTAGTGTAAAATAAATATATTCTGCAACCAAAATGTAACATCTAACTTTCATTGACTAAAAACACACTGAGAGGGTTAAAGTTGTAAGACAATAACACAGAGGGGAGCTCAAACATCGCCCTGGTAATGACCCGTCAATCACAGGGAATCCCGCCCTAGAGCACACCCAGCTTTATCGTCCTTTTAACTCTAATTTACAAAATAAACACCATGCTGTATTGGAGAAGACTTGGACCTAGCAATTAAGACCATAAACTCATTAGGAAAATGTTTACTGAGGTAATAAATCAAGTAAAGAAGATTTTCTCAAAGACTTCTACACATCAGGAGCAGTGGAAATTCCATGTTCAGACCATGAGGTTGCTGCCTGATAAAGAGCTTTGTGGACAAAACAACTGTATTAGTGAATCATAAGCAGTGAACATCTAGATTTGTTACCGCTTATCGGTGTATAGAAATGCCTCCACACACTTAATGGAAAACCCCAAGTTTTAGCAACAGATGTCTGACAGAGTACTTCATTTGTGCCGTGTCTCTGTTTTGCAAAGTTAAGTACAGAAGATAAGAGGAAGACAACAAAGTGAACGGAAGTGGAGAAAGGTATAAGCATGTGTGCTGCTTTTCTGTGTTTGTGTGGGTGGCAATGCACACTTCTCTGTTGCACCGTGGTGTTTTATTATGGCTGACATTTGCTGCAACAGAGTAGCAAAGTGGGTGGAGAAGTGGGCTCTGGAAGTATTTATGCCCCTTTTTCTATAAATGTTCTTTTAAAAAGTCAGTGTAGCCCAACCTGGTTATTAAGGGTCACTTGGTGATGACAGAAATAAGAGAAAAATAAATTACATAATTGTATGATTGTGTGTGTGTGTGTGTGAGTGAGTGAGTGAGTGAGTGAGTGAGTGAGTGAGTGAGTGAGTGAGTGAGTGAGTGAGTGAGTGAGTGAGTGAGTGAGTGAGTGTGTGTGTGGTCCTACCTTTCTGTGTCAGGGGGTCACACAGGACAGAGGAGCTTTAATAATGGAGGGTCTGGAGAAGAGAAGAGAGAGAGAAGAGAAAGAAATTTGAAAAGTCTTTTCAGTCTGACAATAATGTCAAAAGTTCTTTGTGGATAGCGAAGGACACACACAAAACACAACCGGTGGGGTACACACTCTCCCACATCGCTATACATTCTGTCGACCTATAAACATCCATTTTTCTATAAATACATTCTTGTTATTTATTGTTTGTTGTCACAGCTGACGTGAAAAGGGATCGTCTCTAAAAACAGCTAACATCCTTTAATAGCGCATATTTATGCTACATTTAATCATTTTTTGTATTTATGACTGATGCATTGCAGGTTTTTCTGAATGAAAGACTTTAACTGGTAGTATCTCATATCAGCCATCACGGATATTAATCCTTTTCTTAAAACCAGGGCATGAGATAGCAACAGATCACAAAGTACACCCTCTACTTATGAAACAGTCACGCTTGTCCTTAACACAGGAATTTGGATAATTTCAGGTTATTACATTTATTAAAGTCAATCCAAACCAAGTTCTTCATCTTCTTGACATATGCCCAGAAACAAGTTTTGAGCATTTTGGAAATATTAGAAAAGACAGCAAATGCTGAACCGCTGCCAGGTGGCAACAAAACCCTCCCAAAAACAAAATATGATAATTATAAGGAACTGACATGGCAGTGTTTAACAAGCTCTCACAGCAGCAAAGTCAACAACAAAGACTACAACATAATCGTCCTACAGAGAGTCTAACTCAAGCCTTATGGATACAATGAACACAAACAGGATAATTATGCTCCTGCATTAGCCTATGTTAAGGCTAAATTACTGCATACAGCTATAACAGATAGGTGTGAATGCAAAGACAACCTAAAGCAAATATAGTTATGTAAACTACATCGAGCCTGAATATCAGTCAAGCACATGGCAAGAGGAAATCACATGCTGTCAGCGGGTGTCAAGCAAGACAGACAGATAGCTGATACAGTAAGTGAGTATTTGACTATATTTGAGATCTTAAAATGCCACAACAACCAAAAAGCTGCAACACTTAACGCCAATAGCTATGTTCAAATGTGTTTGCTATCACATTATCAGCAGACATGTTGACATGTCAGTGACCAGAATTAGATGTTCCTGTTTGCATCTGGTTACCCTCATATGCCACACTTGATAGAATCATCACATTGAAAACAGTCAACATGCCACTAGATGTTCCGCTGTACTTTCATAACATGTCGCCCACTTTCACACTTCTTGACACCAGTTAGATCAGGATACCGAGCTTCAACAAAGCACGGAAAGACTTCTTTATTTTAAGTTTGGAATTCATACCTGATGTGTTTAGCGGAATAATCAATTAAGTATCAATCATTTTCAAATAACAAATAAAAAAATCATGGAAGTCTGATATATCACAGCCTTTTCTGCCACTTTTATCGAGCAAGTTGACATCACAATGAATAAGGGAAATAGTGTGGCTGTAGTCTTAATACAAATGAAATACATCAATGATAATACACAGATCAATCAATAATTCAATTATAATGAGATTCATTATTTGCAGCCATTTATCTGAACATTAACCTATAGCCTTCTCAAGTTATCATGCATAACAGCATGATGCAAATATTATGACATTTAACGTCGTCAACATTTACTTATTCACTCTCTTCTCACTACACAGTGTTTGTGTGATCGTGTGTGTAGGAGGATTGCACGTCAGTGCAGAGTCAGACCACCCAACCAGTGCACCTGTGCATTCACCACACACACATGCCCACACACACACTCACACTCTCACAGTATCTCATCTGAGCAGTGGTTACACTTGTGTGTGCAGCCCGACACCTGAAGAAGGCAAATGTTCCTGAAAACAAATAAAAACTCTCTCTTACACACCTGTTCTTAAGAATCAGTTGCTCTCGGCCTAAAACGTGAAAGCTACAGTCTTCAAAATCACTCTGTCTTACGCCCACTCTCGACTCACCGGTGTGATCTGTGTGTGAATCCAAAAAGCTCAAGGGTTGTTGGACAGAAGAAGCAACACAGCAAGGACACAAATACAGAAACAGGCGTCAGGCAGGCGAGGTGGTACCAAAGACGGGTAAGAGGGTGTTTACCACCCTCAGTCTGCACACCACACACACCATGCATGCCACATGATCACATGACCATTTGCAGCTGCTCGCTATCCTCACTATCAGCATGACATGAGCTGACCAGTGTGTGTGTGTGTGTGTGTGTGTGTGTGTGTGTGTGTGTGTGTGTGTTGTACATATATACAGTATGCAGCAACTTTAGAAACTGACGTCACAAAAATACCTATGGGCTCCAATTATCCTCTAAATGCCTCTTTACTGTAACACACTAAATCGATGAAACTCATTGGCAGGACCAACACATTCCCTCTGAAAGCTCTTCTATTATAGGAATGTTGAAGCGTTGCAGCTGTCACCAGTGGTTTGCCTCAGTCTCAGATGTCCTGACCCATTTTTTTAGATATAATGGAGAACACATTTGAAGCCTTAATATCCTGAATTGATTCCAATCAGCTGCATGAATATGTTCTTTTTAGTAGTTGGTATGGTACTCTGGCTATCAATGGAGACTTAATACGGGCAACAAACTATTATTTATTCTTCTACGAATTCTTAACTTCTCTTAAAGCCTCTTTTATGCTGAGAAACCTTTTCAACTGCATTGATTACAAGCAGGTTGAAGGGAAAGCAGAAGCCTCTCAATGCTTCTCCAATCTCTCCCCCCTGACCTTTGACCCCAGTGCTGCCAAAGAGAGAGCCCGACTGACCCGGCATGATCCCCAGGTTGTCACCAGGCAGGTAAAAACAGAAGCAAAACATCTCTGGTTACATGTTAAAGATGGACATCTAGCATGCCAAGCGTGTTGGGAGGACTAGGACTTTTACAGGTCCAGGATATTTAGCTATTCCACAAAAGATGGACTCTTTTGTGTTTAAAATGTATTCAAAAGCACACACCCTGAACCACCAGTAAAGATCTTCCACAAGAACAGAATTTTAATTGTTGGTTTTTATTGATTATGATTTTCCCAAACTGTAAAAATGCACTTTTCATTTCTTATATTTTAAAGCTTGTCTTATTTGTATTGAAGGAATATTTGTAAGCGTTGACACAGCAGGCCTCTGTGCCAAGTTTCTGACAGGTATTTGGCAAAAAAGACGTTCATCAAGCAAAAGAATGTTGCTCAAATTTGCCACAGTGCAATACAATGTCATACAGTCAGATGTTGCATTAGCCAAGCAAATGCTTTCAAGCAAACATTATACAGTAGGAAATTGACTAGTATTTGTTGCAAAAAAAGCTAAAAAACAACTGCTGAAATTATAACTTACAAAGTTGTAAATTCAGGTGTTGCACTATTATCAATTATCTATTGAATCGGCATCAGAAAAGCCCTCAAAGTTGTCAAACTATTACTGAATTGGGCCTTCCTGGATTGGACTTGATCCTCTTAATTCACCAGTACCTGAAGCAACACGTCCCACCAACACAGACCCCTGCATTGTTTAAAAGAAACACAGTGCTCACTCTGAACATAGCCTGTGTGTCCTTTTATCATGTTGCTCTCACGGCCATTTATATTTACACAAACCCTAGACCTGGATAAAGCAGACTTAAATCTAGCTGAAACTTGAACAGATCTGGCTTTTGGGTGGGGTGGGTGGTACTATGCCCAGAAAGATGTAAGGGGAGCATGCCTATTGCAAAGAAAGAAAGCATGAAATAAAGAGAGAAAGTGTTATGCATGATTTAGTAAGAGATAAGAAGAAGGAGAAATGAAGATGTGCTAAGAAGCAGGAAGGAAGTAAAGAGTGAGAAACCGAGATGGTGAAATGTACAAAGACAGAAAAAAAGATAGAAGTGAGAGTTGTGTACGAACAAAAGCAGAGTGCATGTAAGAAGGAGAGGAATGTTGCATCTGTCAACATTGAACTTGCAGCCTGACAAACTTGAAATACTTTACAACATATATAACCAGCTTTCTAGTTGAGGAATCCTCAGATTTAACTCCACTTTTCCACAAAAGACCCACTCATTCAGGCTCTTAGCCACAGACCTAAAGATTTAACTTTAATTTGTTTTAATGCTATTTTGCAAGCTATCATAGAGAGCTCTGATGTCCATCCAACTGCTCTTATACTCAAAATGAGCAATTCTTAGATTTCACTGTAATTTCACTTGTGAGAAATGATATAAACCAGAGATAGGAATGACTGATCTGCTAATCATAGGTTTCACCCCCTCGGCTATTATCTTTCCACCCACAGTGGAGACAGTAACACAGTTCAGCACTACTGTAAATCAGCTAAACAACTCAAATCTTTCCATATGGAGACAGTGACATGAACAAAGTAACCACAAAGGATTGTGTGCAGGTACATTTAGATGAAATACTAAGCTAGTGAAAACTTGTTTAGGGAGAATATGATATATTTGTTTTAATACCTGGTTATAACTTGCACGGTGGAAAGAAAATGTGGGCGGTTTATTCTTGTTTTGCTCTCTCATTTTGCCCTGCTAAAGATGTGAAAAAAATGGTCCTCTGCTCAATTAAAGAACACAATAAGCATATAGCAGGGGAAAAGTGGAGACCCTCAGGGGGCAGTTTGGAACAAAGCCAATCTGTTACTGCCACCCCTCTCTGTTTGGTTTCCTCCACTGGGAGTAAAAGATTGGAAAGGTTTGATCCATAGCTGCTGATCTGATGAACAAAGACATCAATAAAGAGCTGCTTTGTGGTTTGGCTGTGTACTTTAACAATGGTAAATAACAATTGCTGAAAGAGAAAACTACTTCAATGTTATTCTGGCATTCACATAATTATTGGTGGAGAAAAAACACCAATGAAAATGTTGGAGGTCATTTAGAAGTTGTTTTACCGTGTCTTTACACTGTTATAATATCTGCACTTTATATATACTCTAAACACATTGTTGTGTGTAGGGGTGGAGATCTCTTAGCCCTGGCAGAATATGCTCAGGCGGTCTCAATAACACCCTTTGGCAGGTCGTGGTGTGATGTATCATTTCATCCGACCCCACAGGTCAAATACAATGATTTATTAGATTGCTAATAGTTTATTTAAGCATATTATTCTGAATGATTTAACCATTTAAATTCACTGGTCAGATAAAATAATGTGTCAGCCCTAACATTGGCTTCCATATTATAACATTCTCTTTAGTGAGTTTTATTTGTTAAAGCATCTGTTTCCATTCAGCTTGTTGCATTGTAATTGTGCATACGCAGTTAAACCACACTTGCAGTGTGCCAAATTTCACAGAGGACACAGACTATTTAAGAAAAACCTGAATGTTTGTCAATAGACCAGGTAACGTAACATTGTTTTTCGGATGGAATTTTCTGAATTGATAAACGTTCCTCCCATATAAACTGCACTACTAGCAAAGTTATGGGTCAAACACCAATAGTAGTTTTGATTTGAAAAGTGGGCTTGACTTAGGTCTACTAAAACACTCAAGACAGGAAAGGCAACGCATTTAGACACATTTTTCAAAAACTATATTCCAACGTCCTTTTGTGGACACATTGAGTGGCCATAGATTTCAGAAACACTGAGTCAAAGCTCATTTTAGTCCTGCTAACATTACTTCTGGTAAGCTATGTGACATCTGAGCGGCCATGTTGCAGAAAAGTTTAACTCTCTGTTCACCTTGTTCCCCCGAATGAATGTGTTCCTCTAACCCACCACAAGAATATATACATTTCAAGTCAGCTTTACGTAAACTACAACATAAAAACACTTTTGTGGCTGTGTTTAATCCCTTAACGGGCTGTAAAAAAGGAGTCTACTCACTGGGACTATTTTCGGCAGGTATTCGTTTCCAAATATCAACACTGAAACGTGTGGTTCTAACTTAAACGCAGTTTCTTCTCAGTTGAAAGAAATATCCGCTTCCTCCTTTCGCCGTGTTGAAATAATAATATCCCGTTATTTATTTCCTTAAAGAGCCATGTTTCACACCCTCCTCTGCTTCAGCTGCTGTACCGGTGGCTGCTGCCTTGATGAAGTGGACTATTTTTGAAAGAAAAGTCACTCCTCTCTTCTGTCCGTCCTGCCCCCTCTCCACCCCGGTGACAGTGAGAGCGGTGTCTGCCGCTGACACACAACCGGCTAATTACGGATTCTACATGAAATAATACAATTTAATGTAGTTTCACTGCCACTCACTTATTTTTCATGGCGAAAAGATGGCGTATAAATCGTTCACATTATCCGTTGCTTTAACCGGTACAATTTACAACGGTTCACGTTCTCTCTTGAACGTCATTCCAACCGTTACTTTTTTGCTATGCTAATTAAACACTTGCTAGCATGCTAACTGGAAGTTGGAGCTATTAGAGCTAATCATGCACAATTGTGGATATTTTACATTAAGAATAAGTTCAGTGGTGGAAAGTAACTAAGAAGTCTAAATACTCTCAAATATTATAGCCTGAAGTTTTTACATATATAAAAATGTAATAATATAGATATAATCACACTTAAAATAGTGAAAAGTACATCCGAAAGTTACATTTAGAATGGAAGCTATAAACAGCCATGGCCAAAGTTTTTCTGTAACAAAAAGATCATTTAATTAGTGTTCTTAAGACCATGAGTTATATATCACATTTCAAAATAACAAATGTTGTTTTAGCATCTTCCTTTCATGAAAAGTTAGGCTACTTTTATTTGTTTTCTTGAGATCGTGAGTTTTCTATTTCATTATCTCAAAATTACAAATGCGGTTTTCCCCGACATAACAGGATGATTTACTCAAGATGTGGATATAATTGCATAATTGATTTGAGATCACAAGAAAACATTGTTTCATAAGTAAAACCTAAATTGTCCCAGTCCCATATTTTGTTATGTCAGGCATCCATGCTTAAATAGCCTAGAATTTTGAGGTTTCATCTCCTAGTTTTATTATTTTCATTTTCTGCTCATCTAATTCAGAGGAAATATTGTCCTTTTTTACTCTACTGCTTTAATTAATGGGCTACCTTAAGATCAAAGTTATAAAATATAATTTACAAATACATTCTGATTTATTATCATGGATAGGATAGGACATATGCATCCCTTGGTGAAATTCACAAGCCAGCAGCACGGACAAATCAAATCCTCTGCTTTAAATTAAAGCAAACATAGAGAACATTGAAGTAATGTACGCATACATCACTACTTAACTCAACAATAATATGCTCTATTCTATAAGTGACTAGATTTGACAATAATGCCACAATGCAACTCAACCTCTCTCTCTTCCTCTTTTTATTGTATTGGACAAACCTTCATTCCCCAGACGTTGTGAAATTCACCAGCCCAGTGTGATTCAACAACACACATAGTGGACTCTACAGGGTTTTCGTATTGAAAAGAAAAACATTGACCATTTTGTATAGGCCAAGTAATTTAGACAGTCATTTGCTGGACAGTTTCCCAAACAGAGAAGTGCAAAGCCTTGAGCATATATCTATATGAAACGTATCTACTGGATATCAGGCAATATAGATGGTACAGATGTAGACATAAATTAACATATTTGCCAAATTATTACTCTGATACATTAGAGATGTTTAAATTCTCCTCTAAAATCCATATTAATGACATTTAAAGTGTATCTAACCGAAAATGTTGGAGACAGGAATCAAGATTTTTGGAAAACAGTCAATGTACCATCTTAACCTCAATAACATCAACAAAACACAGAGTGCATGGCAACACAAGACTTTAACACGCAACTGGACTTTTCTTCCTTGTGTAAATCTGACCAAAAGAAAGGGAACTCCCAACCTGCGTCAGGTTTTCACTGTAGGATCAATGCAATGCAAGACAGAAGTTACGCAAACATTAGGAGATAAAAGCGCTGCCAACAGAGTTCTCTGCAGAATGGAGCTCTGATTTTTACATTGCAGCAGTGGGGCATTATTTGATCTATTAACTCTACTTTTTCAAACAGTCTGAGGATGTGGACACTGGGTCTTCAGGTGGTCGTCATCGGTGTTTTCCTTCAGGTAGTAAACATACAACATACCATTAAAATTACACTTTTTTTATACTGAACATGTAGAAAACAACTACATTTTAAGACAACAAGTGTTTGTGTAGCCCTTCGTGATGTCACTAAATATGTTAAACTATTAACTCTTTCATCAGAAAAGGCAACACAACAGGACGTTATAATATGTTTTAAAAATGTATTGCTTTTGTGCATTATCTATTTGTATATATTTAACTGCTCCAAAAGTAAAATATGTATGTTTTCTATTACTAATACTCACTAAATTCTATGCATGTTTTTATTTTTTGGAACCTGTTCAAATTTGACTTCAAAATATACATCAAACACAAAATATTTCTAACCAACAACACACAAAATAAATCTTTGTTTACATTTAAACATTAATTAGTAACTGATCCATTAGGGTGGCTGTAGCTCAGGGGTAAATGGGCGTCTATCAATCAGAGGGTCAGTGATTTGATCCCTCCTGCAGTCAATGTGTTGAGGTGATCTTCAGCAAGACTTAACTCCAAATTGCTCTCGTAAGGCATGTCTAAAGCATCAGCTAAATGACATCAAATGTAAATGTTTTAATGTCCCCTCAGGTGCCAGGCTGTTTTCCATCATGCCTCATTATTGGCTCTGTAGCTAACTGTGGCTACAAGAACCTGCGCTGGGTCCCTCCTGTTCCTCCTCACATCACCCACCTGTTCCTGGAGATGAACCACATCTCTGAGATTAACTCCTCCTCCCTGTCGGGGCTGGAGCAGCTGCAGGAGCTGGACCTCGGACGGCAGTATGTGCCTCTTGTGATCAGAAACAACTCCTTCAGCGGTCAAAGCCGACTGAGGAGGCTGGTGCTCGGGTTCAACATCGGCCTTCAGCTGGAACCTCAGGCTTTTATTGGACTGTCCAGTCTGCAGAATCTCCACCTGGATTACTGCTCACTTCAAGACACCATCCTGAAGGAGAACTTTCTGGAGCCTCTGTCATCCTTACAGTCTCTTGACCTGTTTGGTAACCAGATAAAGACTCTCCAGCCTGCAATGTTCTTCGCAAACATGACTCATTTGAACGTTTTTAATCTCAAATTGAACAAAATTGACAGAATATGTGAGTCTGATCTGGTTGGTTTCCAGGGGAAGATCTTTGAGTTTCTCAACTTGGGCTCTGTTCACCTTAAGGCTATGTTAAATGAACGTTTTGACTGGCAGAAATGTGGGAATCCTTTCAGAGGAATGTCCTTTCAGACACTCGATCTGTCCAACAACGGGTTCAGTGTTGGTAAATCTAAGCATTTCTTCTCAGCCATTAAGGGCACTAAGATCTCCCACCTCATTATGTCAGGACACATGGGTAAAGGGTTTTCCTCCAATAACCTCCCTGATCCAGACCGGAGCACGTTTCAAGGACTAAATGAGAGCTCAATCCGCACTTTTGATCTGTCTAAAAACAGGATATTTGCATTGCAACAGGGGGTTTTTGGTCCACTGAAAGAAGTCTTAATTATTGACGTTTCCCAAAACAGAGTGAATCAGATACACAGAAATGCCTTTGAAGGTCTTCAGGGAAATGTAAAAATGCTCAACCTGTCACACAACCTATTGGGGGAAATCCACTCTCACACTTTTGCTTCTCTGACAAACCTGGAAGTGTTAGACTTGTCTTACAACCACATTGGTGCTCTTGGTTATGGCGCATTTAGTGGCCTTCCCAAATTAAAAGCACTGTATCTAACAGGAAACTCATTGCGTGACCTCGGCTTCCCTGCATCCCTCCCTAGTTTAGATTACCTCCTGTTGAAAGACAATAAACTGACGTCAATGAGCAGTATTGCACGATTGTCTGGTAATGTCATGCATCTGAACATTCAGGACAACAGATTAACAAACCTTGGGGATGTTCACATGTTGTTTACTCAGTTAAAGCGCCTGAAGCATCTTCTCTACGGAGGAAACACAATCAGGAGGTGCATGCTCAGTGGACGAGCTTCAGCAATTGGTTTAAATGAAGTCCAAGTTCTGGATCTTCACAGCAGCTCCCTGCAGGCTGTCTGGTCTCAGGGGAGATGCTTGAACTTGTTTGACAATCTTGGACATATGATTGGTGTCGACTTGAGACTCAACGCGCTGAAGTCTCTTCCTCAAGGCATTTTTAAGGGCCTCACATCAGTAGTGGAGATAGATCTCTCATCCAACAGGTTGACTTATCTCCACAATGATGTCTTACCCAAAAGTCTCAAAATACTCAACCTCTCCAACAACTTTGTAGCCTCCCCGGACCCCGCTGCTTTCCGCTTTCTCAGCTTCCTCGACTTAAATATGAACAGATTTCACTGCGATTCAAACCTGAAGAGCTTCCTGAGTTGGCTGAACAAGACCAATGTGACCTTCCTGAGTCCTGTTGAGGATCTCAGGTGTGAATATCCTTCTGGTTTCTATAAAGTTCCTCTGTTAGATTACTCCACTCAGGTCACACAGCAGTAAAAGCAACAGTGAACAAGTATGAACATCAAGTTCCATGTAATGTTGATTTGAGTTTATCACATGGTGTTTTCTCTATGACATGAATTCATAATTGTGAAATGATGTAATTTTGAATGAAAAGTTTGTTAAATCCATTTTATTAATCACCTCCGTGTAGACCGTATCATACATTCGTATATTCAAATGTCAAATTTTATATGATTTTGTAAAATGAAATCAATGTGTTGCTTAATCTATTGCAACAAAGCATTTCTAACAGATGTACTTTATAAAAAACGTTTTATTTGATTAGGTACTTTTGAAGGTATCCTTACTTCCTTTTGCATTTGTAGTCACTAAATCACCGCTCAAGTATGTGACCATCAAAAATCAACAAAATCATTCGATAAAGATGAAATATCACCGTAGTTCTTTTTTTGTTGAGATTTTACAGTATAAAGGTAATTTGTTACAACTAAAAGTAATGCATTTAAAGTTGTACTTATGTTAAATTACCATCATTTGTGCGCCAAAATGTACTTAAAGTAGCCTACCAAAAAAGAAGCCTAATAATCATAGAAAATAGCTGTTAAAAAAAAAAAAATAATGTAATATTAATGCATTACTGTGTTTATCAGTTTAATGTTGCAGCTGGTAAAGGTGAGGACATTTTTGTTCTGTGTGGCTTAATCAATAGTAATCTTCTGAATAATAATGATCATTATCATCATATAAAAGTGCATTCCCATCATTATACCAACAGAGGGAGCTGCTGAACAAGCCTACAAGCTTTTTGGTTTACCCCCTTGTGACTGCGCCAACGTTTAAACACAGTCACCAGCTTTCGGTTGAACCAGCAGCAGACATACATTCATTCATAATTTACCATTATTTACCATAATTTACCATTATTTTTTACAGTGATAGTAGTTCATGTGATGCTGTAGCTGTGTGACCTGAATTAAATATGCTGTCTACCCTAATTCATGGCAGCCCACAATCTGTACAATAAGGAGGATTTTAACTATATAACAGCACCAACTGTAAACAGAGTTTTAAGGAACAAAGTAAGATGAACACAAATGTGTTTATAGCTTTTCATACCCAACAACTATGAACATTAAACGATTAGGAAATGGGTTTTCAGCCCATTGCAGATCAAGATGCTGTATTTTTTCAATAAATACTTCATGTACTGTGTTTTACTTCAGTATATGTGCTCATATCGTGACATTAAGTGGTTTATTTGTTTGTCTGAGTTAGTTTACATGAGCAGACTATTTGGATATCTTATTTTCAGTCCAATGGAATGTCAGTGAAAGCTTCGATAATACAATTATAACTCTGGCAACTATGATCAATACTTCTTTCCCAGTAGATTTACTGTATTTTATGGATGAAAATAGCATTGAGCTTGTACAGAAGCTGCATCATAAGTTATGAAGATGTTTCCTCCTCTTACAGCAGAGGGCAGCATTCTCACACATATTAACCACAGACTGTTGGCCTCAATGCTGCTTTCAAATAAACAACTATACATTTTTAAAACAATGCCAACCAGACTTTTCCCAGCTGGGTTAAGTGTGCAGTCTCCACAGATACATTATAGAAAAATAGCCCATGAATTCATAAAAAAGGGAGCAGAATAAGCATTAGATGATGGATGAATATTAGATAAAAAAGTCTAACTGGTGCTAAGGAGAGTTATGTAATTAGGGAATTACCTTGTGTTCAGTGTCAGTGAGAAGTTCTTGATGAATAACAACACCAGTTTTCTTATTTTAATATCCAAGAGAGGGTTCTGTGTTCTAATTTGTTCTAATGTACCTGTAAATGTTAACAGAGAACAATCTATATTTAATCTTGTTTATCCTGGGATGTTAACTTGGAGTGTGGCTGAATTGAAAATGTGTCCCATTAAAGATGCTCTCTGCTCGTAAAATATAAATATGGGGAGGGAGGGTGAAGAAGAGCGGAGACTCTGATGGCACGAGTGAATTTATAGACCTGTGTGTGTGTGTGTGTGTGTGTGTGTGTGTGTGTGTGTGTGTGTGTGTGTGTGTGTCACCTGTGAGTCATCACCAGACCTGATTATGTGATATGTGTGTGGTGACGCTCATAAATCCCTGTGTTCGTCTCGAAGACTGTCTGTGTGTTTCAGAACTACTTTGAAACTAGTAAAACACCTGAAAACGGACTGACTGGAGGTATATTTTATATTGAATACTAGAGATTTTTCACCTCAACCCCTAAATCCAAAATTGAACACTGCCAAATAATAGGCTGAATAGTTTCTCCCCCACATACCTGCCTGAAACGCCTCCATTGGACTCCTTTGTTTGCTTCTGTAACATAGTGACATCACTATATAACACTTGTGCTTCTATTGGCTAGCGCTCCAACACATTGTACATGATAGGCTTAGGGGTGTGAAATCTCTTAAACGGTTGACCAATCACAACAGAGCCGCCCAGCTAACCAATCAGAGCAGACTGGGCTCTGGTTTCAGACAGAGGGTGAAAAGAGGTGCTGCAGCACAGGCAGTATGAGAAGAATAAAGAGCTTTTTGAACATTAAAGCATGGAGACATGTCCCAGGAGAGACACAAAGTACAAATATGAACCTGAAAATGTGCAGAATATGTCTTCTTTAAATATTATTTCATAGATTTGGTATTATAATGCTAAATTGTTGTGCATGTGTGTGCATTTTCCAAAACATCAGTCACTAACTATTAGATGCTATGTAATGTAGGTGTATCTGGTCTGTGGTGTCGTTTTAAAGTGATTTTGGAAATGTTATTTAGATCACAGCAAGAACAGCTTCTGCTTCAATGAAACGAACGGAGCTTCAAAAACAACATAATAACATAAATTAACTGTTTAAAAAAATGATTAGAGATTTTTAAACATGATTGATGAACAGCAGGCGCCTGTACAACATCTTTATTTGATTTTCTTTCTTTTTTCGTCACCATGTTATACATACATATAGATACAGCCCCCTCCCCCCATCCATCCCAACATTTTACACTGGCAGGTTACCATGGAAACAGGCTCCGTATCCACCTCCTCCACAGTCACTTCCTGATTGTATTCGGATCCCTGCAGACATCCTCCCCCATAGCGTCACACACACACATGCCCACGCACACACATGCACACACGCACACACGCACACACACACACACACACACACACACACACACACACACACACACGGGAAATGTACATGAATGATTTTACAGACTAATATGGCAAAATCTTTATAAATGAGCAAATATTTGAGGCAACACAGACTGGAAAATAGCTGTTTGTTTTCTTAATCATTCAACCGAATTACATTCATCCTTGTTTCACTGTCTTCCTCTATAATTTAGATCATATTTCATGGATATTTTGAGGCAGACTGTTGCATTATACACAGGGGAAATAAACACAGCAGATATATATTTAAAAGGAGCCATTTTCCGTAACAACAATGTATCACATGTTACATTGAATACCATCATTTTAGTCCCTTTTCTGAAGAGAAACTAATGTAAACGGGGCCCTTATGATGCTTCCAAATCCAATTAATTCTATAATATATCTTCAATTTGTGTTGAATCTTTCACTTCATTACAGTTGCATGTATTATACATATTTCCATGGAGCCTCAGAGCATTTTGAGTCACTTTTCTTTTTTTTAAACTAACAAACTGGGTCAATGATGTGCCCAGTAACCAATGACTACACAAACAATCCTCAGTGTGCATCCATACATGTTTGAGACAGTGAGGGAAGCAGGTTAACAGATTTAAAATCCACTGACAACCAAATCTAACTGTTTTCCACCCCTATACCCCCTAATTGTGTTTATATTTGGTCATTTTACTGATGAGAGAAAGTGTCAATAAACCCTCTTATGAAACAATATTTTAAGCCAAAAGGTCAAAGAGGTTCTGGCTCTAGCTTCTCATATATGAAAATGTTCTGTTTTATATCAAATGATTTGGGTTTTGAACCCCATGGTCAAACAAAAGAAGTCACATTGTGCTCTGGGAATGTGATAAACATATTTTACTGCAACAACAATTTGTAGTAAATGTCGTATACCTTTAAAATACTCCAACACTGACATATATCTGCAGATTTCAGACACATTATTAGCTGTTATCAATCATATCATTCACGTTTGGGTCATGAAACATTGTGCACACAAAGAGGAACGATGCCAAGTATAACATACTGTAAAATAAATGCTTAAAAACAAGACAAATCAGCAGCTCATTGATAATAAATGTTGTTTATATACACTCTTAAAGGGCTGCTCTGTGCTCTCAGGGGGTTCAGCTGATACTGGATCTATGGCATGAATAAAACAGTGATAATTAGTCCGCCTTGCCCCCCCACTGTCTGCTGCTCTTAACCTCCAGTAAAGAACCCAGTGACACTAAACTGTACACACCTGCCTGCAGACTGCGGTCTAACACACTCAATACCCGCTGCACTGGAGGCCCAACATCAACGTTTAAATATCTCCATCTTCATTATCATCATACAAGTTTAGTTGACTGATATCAGATGATCACATGATTAAGACTCTAAAACGAAATCCAACTCGTGAAAAAAAGCTAGTAAATTGCCCGTCAGTTAACACTTTGTCTTCATCAAACTACCGTTCCTGTGATTTTAGGCTCAATTAGTACCTTAGTGATGTTACTGTGGTTATTTACTCGGTAAATTGACCTTGGAAACTGATCTTAAAGAGGTACACATTTTACCTGATGGACTTTCATGAATACAAATCCAAGTCAAGTGTTTTTTTAGAGTGTGACAACCTCACATTATTCAATTGTAATCATTATTTTAAGGCTTTGCTTTTAAGATCAGAGAGTGGAGGACACAGAGGAATAATGACAGAAAACATCGCAGCAGCTCATCTGACCAACAAATACACACATCACACCAATATTTTCTACTTTTCTTCTTCCATTTCTTATCCAACTGTCCCCACTTTTACACAGAAAACAGACGAAGCCTGCCCCGAACCCCCCCCCCCCCAAATACATGAAATATTTACACTTATATCTTACAGGCGATTCAAGCAGTTTGTGAGCTCTCAGATCAGTGTACAGTTAAAGCACACACACTGGCAATCATACAGCCCTGTACACACACACACACACAGACACGCACGCACGCGCACGCACACACACACACACACACACACACTGAGCTGTTTTAAAGGATGATCCGAGGCTCGAACATGCAAAGGAAGAGAGGTTTTGGTGGGTCTTTACATCCGTAGAACAGCAGGAAGTGATGTTTCAAAGAGTTTCTGAAGTTCATTAGGTCATTTAGTTTCTTGTCCTGTAGTTTATCACTCCTGTTTAGCGTATCCTTACATGTAATTTAGTTTATCACCCCTCAGGTGTGTCCCAGAAGTCTTTTAAAGGATCACTGGCCAACATTTTAAAGAGAAAAAGAAGGAAGAAGAAGTGGAGGAATTGAATAAATAACAATAAAATAAATCCTCTCCACTAAAGCTTTACTGCGCCGTCATCGGTGTGGCAGTGTGACACGCCGCCAAGGAGACATTAGAAGAAGAGGAAGTGATGGATTTTGGAGTCTGGCACCTGCAAAAAACAAAAGAAGAAGAAATAGAAATTATGCCTTTTCCTATAGTCTAGACACACGTTAATTACGATTATTAAGCAACATTGAGATTACAGGCTGCGGAGTTAATGAGAGATAAACCATGAGATTAGGACCACCCACAGAGGGAGCAGCTGATCCTCAATAATCCCATTTAGAGATGCATTGACTCTAAACCCATTGCACTAGTCAGATACAGGCCAGTAAAAGCACGTTTAACACATACATATTTCTTAAAATCTATACTATAAATCATAATAGTTGAATTTCATAATAAACAGATTGAATATACCAAAACAAATATTGGTTTTAAGGTGAAAAACATCATATTTAATCTGTTTTATACAACAGACTGATGCCAGGACAAAGTCACTTTCATTGAACAAACAATGCTGACGGTATACTGGCAGATTTTCATCTAGTTACATAACCACAATGATGGGAAATTATATTTTTATATTATTGTGATCATGAAATGTAAGGAGCGGGACATTTAACAGTTAAACAATTAAGTCAGAATATTAATTCATCCTTTATTTTAACTAAATAATTAGTAGAAAAACTATTCAAGAAGAAATTCCTACGCACCAAGAAACACAATTACAGACGCTTATGAAAATGTGGGGTATGTATATATGGGTGTATGTGTATATGTGTGTATGTATGTGTACATGCTTGTATATATATATATATATATGTATAAATGTGTGTGTGTAAGTAGATACATGTGTACATTTGTCATTTCAAACAACCCCTATACTTTTTCGTTTTTATTTTATGTTACCAATTTCGTTCAGTATTTAATTTGTCATTTTCGGGTCTCTAGAAATATATGATATGCAAAACTGTACTTTTAATAAAATGTGACCCCAAATAAATAAAGAATACAAAAAAATATGTGGGGTAGTACGATATTAGAATGATGTAATGCTAATATCAGGTTCAGGCTCACCAGGAGCGGGACTTGCGGACGCCGCCCTCCTTGGTGGGCGATCCGTCCAGAGAGGGGCTTTGGTTCGGCTCAGAGTCTGTGGATCGGTCCAGAGAGGCGGTGTTTGGAGGAGTCATGTCCAGCTCCAGAAACATGATGTTCTCAGCCTGAAAACACACGTTCATTTGTTAATTCATAATGTCTCTATCACATCAAACACAAGCCTGTAATTCTCTTTTTTTAGGGACTATCACATACTGCATACTGTGGTGCCAGATTAAATTTCTAATCCCTTCTGTTTAGTTTAAATATTTCAAGTTGAATTAGGTTTTTTTATATTATTATTTCGTTCTGCTCAATGCTTATGACCTATCATTCTTTGTTCATAGTTTTTATAGAGATTAAAAACACTGTATAATAATCATTATCACCTAATTAACAAAACCTGTTATATTATAGTGTAAATATATTTTGATAATGTAAAAAACATATTCTTAGTGATTGTGAAAAAGTACTTTATTTATCTATGATTTAAACCCAAGGTCAGGGATAGTGGTGGTCTAATGGATAGTGAGGTGGGCTGAAGATTGGAAGGTTCCGAGTTCAAATCCCGCCAGGAACATCACCACTAGTGTGCCCTTGAGTAAGGCACTTAGTCCTTAGTTACTTACTCTAGGGAGAATGTCCCTGTAATTGGTAATTGTAAGTCGCTTTGGATAAAAGCGTCAGCTAAATGAAATGTAGTGTAATGTCATTATGCACCTTGAGGTTTAAAAAGTGAATGAATTAAAGGGATATTCCACTTTAAAATCCCCTACTTTCCAGGTAAATTCATATAATTTGTTAAGAATATAACATAGCAAACATTCAGGGGTTGTTATTTCCATAATCAGAAGGTCGATGTTTAGTAAAGTATTCCTTTTTATTAATTTCATCAACACAACAACAGTGTTAGTTAGTCCCTTCTAGTACTCCTGCTCTTTCTAAAGATCAGAAATATCCATAATACACTACAGAACTACACACACTCACACGCACGCACGCACGCACGCACGCACGCACGCACGCACGCACGCATACCATGTTTACATCACTTCAGGGGACATTACATTGACTTACATGCATTTCCTGCAGACTTATCCTAACCTTAACCATAACCAACACATGCCTAACCCTAACCCTAACCCTTACCCTAACCCTTAACCTTACCCTTACCCTAACCCTAACCAAGTCTTCACCCTAAAATTAATGATTCCCCTCATGGGGACCTCCATTATGTCCCCATAAGGGAGGTGAGTCCCCACACGTGACTGTGTAAACAGATTTAGGTCCCCACAAGGATGGTAATGCTAGGCCACACACACACACACACACCACGCACGCACACACACACACACACACACACACACACACACTTACCCTGTATCTGGAGTGAGGTCCCATCGCTATGGCAACCCTGGCATACTGGCTGATTGGTCGTTTGTATCCGACTGCAGATGCCGGCCTCTTCTTCATCTGCGAGGATTTACTGAATAGAAGAAGAAGAGACGGGAAGCGATCAATGAGGAATCAATGTAGCAAGAGGCCAAAATGCATCTTCAAGAAGCTCCTCTTCAAAAGAAAAGCATCTCTCTTTCCCTCCAGTTGTGAATTTAACAACATCGACAGTTTACAAGTCTATTTCTAATGCAATAGCTTTGGGGGATGACCGGAAAGGAACCACAGAAGAAGAGCGAGTGATACAGGAAGTGCTGGAAGATGTTCTCAAATAGCTGCTTAAGTAAAAGTTGCATTATTAAATTGTACAAAATGTGTCTTTTCTTATGGATATTTCTGATCTTTAGAAAGAGCAGGAGTACTAGAAGGCACTACCTAACATCTGAAATTGGTGTGAGTGACAATGTGCGTGCCTTCTATGATGATGCACTCTCTCAGTCACAGATGAATGAGGTTGACTGTGACAGTAGCTGCCCATTGTGCCAGCCTTTTTGAGAGTGACCATTCCACTCTTAATGAACGATAAGTTGTTGAATGTTTTTACACAGAAATATTGTTATATTAATTCAATGGATTTATAGTATGCACGAGACAATCGTACAACGTACAGCACTCGTCAACTATATGAATGTAACATGGCAAAGATGAATGTAAGAGGAATGTGATTTTGGAATTTCTGTGGTCTAATGTGATATTGTTGTTCATGTTTTGTTCATGATGACATTTTCCTCACATGTAATGTTTTATTGTTGTAATGAATGTGTAGCATTAACAAGATGACCCGTTAAATACATATGTATTTTTGGCCCAGTGCCCATATATAAGTTCAGAGGTTTTCATATCAACTTACTTACTGTTATGTATTTTTGCACAGTTTCAATATGAAAAATAACTTTTATATTGATGCAATGGATTTATTGCATTTTGGGAAAAAAATAATCAGTTTTTTAAATAAATCTTTGAAAATCAAAATCTAGATTTGAATTTGTATTGTTATTATAACCTCAATATGCTATGTGAAAGTTTGAAACAGAAAATAGTGGTTTTCACTTGCCACTTTTCTTGGTAAAGAAAACACATTTTTACTCAAATTAATCAAAATGGATTTATAGCGTTTTGGAACCAAACTCTTCAAATACTGTGCATTCAAAATCTTAATTAAGTCAAATGTATTGGTATCAAGATCTACTAAAACTAAAAGTACCCTTTAAGCATCATATACATTACACTTTATGATAATATTGTATATATACGTGTATTATGATAATTATTGCATTGGTCTATTACAGCTGGTAAAGTTGAAGCTAATTCATTATTTAATATACCGCTGCTTGATATCCCTACCTATACTTATACGTCAATGCGTCTTGAATAGTTGATTTCGATTTTGTATTATCTAATCATGTTAATCTGTAACTTAAGAAGTTGTAAAAAGTACAATTTGCTTTCAAAATGTAGAGAAGAAGTATACATTTGCATAAAGCAGTACGAATACATTTGCTGGCACTTAAAGGTAGGGTAGGTAAGAATGGAGAAACCAGCTCGAGTGCACTAGAATTTGCAAGTACGCAGCCGAAAAAAATGTGCCTCTTCCTTCAGACTTCCTTACAGAGCCCCTCCTCCAACACACACGAACGCGCACATGACCAATGAGGGCACGAGATAAGTTTGTGCACAGATGGAAGGCTGACAGGCAGGTAGGCCATCCAGTTATTTTAGCCGGGCCGGCTCAGATGATTGGTCGTGCTTTTTACAGCACTACGGCTTCCACAGATGATTTTTTTGAATGTATTTATTGTCAAAGCATTTAATGTATTCATTGCTATCGGGATGTTAAGAGTTCCATGGAATATAACAAAAAGTGTTTCTGAAGTGAATTACCTACCCCACCTTTAACTTCTTATGTTTATATATAATTTGTATTCTACTTTATCCTTCATTGGAAATGTTTACCTCATTTTCTTATGTTTAAGTGAGATCTAGTTTTTTTTGATTGCACATTTTTACTTCTTATGTTTATATAAGCATTTCGTTTTACAACAACTGACATAAAACCCAATTTCCCCGGGATAAAAGTATTTCTGATCTGATTTCAAAATGTTCTTCATTACAGTTCACCACTGGACACAGAGAGGGCAAGCGGGTCAAAAGGTTGTGACCCCTGACTGAAATTAAACACATTTCTGAGTTCATTCTTTCCACCTGAT
Organism: Dissostichus eleginoides; assembly: GCA_031216635.1. Lineage (NCBI taxonomy): Eukaryota > Metazoa > Chordata > Actinopteri > Perciformes > Nototheniidae > Dissostichus > Dissostichus eleginoides. Next base: position 23,560,553 of record CM062281.1, on the reverse strand, counting down.
GGCCCAGATGGGAGTAACATCCCGACTCTCTGACCTTTCTGCAGGAACCAGAGGCTGAAACTTCCACTGGTCCTCCTCGGTGTCGAAGTTCAGTCGGCTCATGATCTTATTCTTCTCCTCCGGAGGGATGAAGTTCTCGATGATCAGATACCTGCAGAGGTTAGTTTGATGAAAAAAAGGCTTATCATTAAGTCTGAAGTTCTGCATACTGTCTGAATTGTGCACTTTTACAAACATTAGAGAAAAAGGCTCCAATTTAAGATTATTTTCATTATTGATTAAAATGAAAATAATTTGGTTTTAAAAAGGTAAGAAAAAATGTCGATCCAAGTTCAGCTCCAAACTCAAATAAATTCACTTTGTGTGGCCATGTATAAGATTTAAATATAACTGTATTAAATCATTAATTATCAAAAGAGTTTCAATATAAATAATAATCTATGTTGGGGAATAATTTGCTTAGGTATTCAACCTTTGACCCAGTTCATCATTTTCTCCTTTCACTGTCTCCTTTCTCGTGGCATAGGTCTACGGCCTTGGGTATTGCTGCTATCTCTCTTAAGGAGGGGCAGCTTGGGCGCATTGTAGTTGCCAGCTTATGACTGAGCACAAGCTGACATGAGATAGTTTATTGTTCAGGGACATCTAGAAGCCCTTCTTTTTAGGAACGTAGGTTCCCTGGCGCACATTCTGTTCTATGGACGACAGCAGTTAGATTCAGGGTCCATATTTGTTTAGTCTCGCTGATAAAGAATGTTGATTATTACACTCCGAACTAGTTAAAACCTCGAGCTACAGAAGAGTTCTTCAGAATTGATTGTGGCATCTCAACCGTGTGGTCAATCGTGACCCGTGACATGTCTTGTGAATTCTCCGGCCGAAGCTCCAAATAAACCGTCAGTGTTTGACATCAAAGCTCCAGCTCTCCTCGTGTCTCTCTGAGTCCTGACTCCAATTGCTTCAGAAGTTTCCCCCACAATCTATATATATTTTTTCCTTTCGGCAGATAATCAATTAGATGTCTAATCATTGCAGCTCTACAAGACAATCTACAGATGAAACGTGATGCAAAATTTTTTCAAAAAAGGCATTGGTGAGTTGTTGCACAATTTCATATTGAAATGACAATATTTTTGTATTTAATTGTCACATTCCCACTTTTAGCCGTCAACATCATGTTACACTAGCACAAACCTGTATGACCTTCCTTTAAATCAGATAAAATGTCCATATTTTTCACAGTAACTTGTCATATTTTTATTGTATTTTTCTACATTATATTCATTTTCCTTTTATAAAAAGAATATATAATTTCATAGTATAATTTTGTATAGATATATAGATTATTTTCTTTTTTTAAGTATTATTTTTATACTTATTTGTATTCTCATACTATGTTTATTTGTTATCCATGGTTTGTGTACTTGGCAATACACCAGATTCTGTCAGCGTTTGCAGTATGTCATCTCTATGAAACAAGAAAAATGCACATTTCTGACGTGTTTGTAGAACCATGCCGGCATATTTGCTGACTCTGCGGACTCTGTGCTGTTTGTGTTTCAGACTCACTTGAACTTGAGCTCTCTGGTGAGCTCGTTCTGGGTTTGCTCCAGCTCCTGCCGGCTCCTCACGTGCTCGTCGTTCACGTCCTGGATCTCCGCTTTAATGCACTGAAGCTTGGCATACAGCTATGAGAAAGGAAGGGGAAAGAAAGAGGGTGAGGAGGAGGGGGAGAGATGTCGCTGAGGAACTGTAGCTTGGTTGCCTTTAGCAACAGCACTGGAGGCACTGGTGTCTGGAGAGATGGGCAGCCAATGGGAGCGAGGCAACATGGCCGCCCTCCATCTCTCCTCCTCCTCTTTCCTCCTCTGTTCATGCTTTGAGTGAACAGGCTTTGAACAAGTAGGCTAATCCTGAGTGTAGTTAGCTGAGAGATGACTCTGCAAGTGTTCATCTCTGAGGGAGAATCTGATCTGTGAGAAGCAGCTGGTAGTTAACTTGGGTTGTGACAGCTTCATTTTTTAGAAAAGAAAACACTTAATAATTGCATTTAATATTAAAATCATTTTGAGATTTTGAAAAGTATTAAAAAGGTGACCATGCAAACAATTCCAGTGCACAAGGACATGATGCTTGAAACTCAAGAGGTACGTCTCGGATGGATTAAAAGGTGTTTTGTTGATTATTTCCTTGCATTCACATTCTACGTCTTGTTTCTGGGAAACTGTCCAAGCATTACATGTGAGATGGTGATTCGTAGTCTTTTATATAAAAGATTCATGGAACTAAAGCTTGAATTAAACGTAACACAAAGGCTTAATTAGGCACAGGCCCGTTAGAGATACTGACGGCAGGTAAAAAAACACTGCAAAACTAGACAGATGTATCGTTTATGGTCACGCATTAAGCGAGTTTTATACTTGCTACATGTTAAATAGAGCACTGATAGGGAAGTTCAGTATGTTTCATGACTGCATTTCCTTTCCTTAAAACCTCACCAGAACAAGAAATCTACTGAAGTCAGAGCAGCGATATGATTAAATTGAAGCTAATTTTACAACTGCTGTCTGCAGCGCTCTCGCACAAAAATGGAACAACTAAAGAAATGGTTGTCCTCAATAGTGACTAGATGCAAAACAGAGAAAGAATTGGATTTAGGTTAAAACATACCAAAAGTACCCTTTAAAATAGTTCTTTCTGACAATTATGAACCACTCAGTAGCAGTAAAAAGAGCCTTCTGAGCTCTTAAATTACAGCGTGATTAATCTTAATCCTCAGAGAGACGACACCATGCTCAGGAGAAGGTAACGTCAGGGCATCAGGAGAGCAAGGATCATCACAGGGTCATTAATCACATTGGCATCCACACACACACACACACACACACACGCACACACACACACACACACACACACTTGGGGTTAGTCCTTCTGGCCGTGCAACGGAGTAGGAAGCAAGTAGGGGAGGGTTTGTGTTTCATGGATGGCACTGAGGGATTTAGTGGCAGATCCTGAGCAACTTGACAAAAACGGATTGAGAACGTTAGCATGAGAGGTGTGAAGAGGCCCGAGATAGAGCGTTACGGAGGGGGGGGGGGAAAGGTCCGGCAGAGAGGAGGGGACGGCAGGACAAACCTTCAGGTACTATTTAAGTGTGTGTCCGAACGCAGGCAGGAGGTCATTAGGATCCAGATCAGGGGTCAAATAGGGGTGAAGAGGGATATACGGACATTAGGAACAAAGAGAAAGGTGTGTGCATGTAAGACAGATATCTGGATGTCTTCTGGCTGTAAAAGTGTGTGTATTTGCAGCTTAAATGAGAATGTATGTGCAATTGTGTATACTTTTATAAATTGTATAAGCATGCAGTGTATGTGCACCTTCTTGAGCTTCTTGGTCTTGGCCTCCACCTCCTGCTGCAGAGAGGTGAACGTCTCTCTGAGCTCCACCGTCTCCTCGTCCTGCACCAACATCTGCTGCTGGATCTCCCTCTCACTGCTCGACTGGAAACATCAATTAACACGTCACATTTCTGTTGTTTGAGGTTGTTTAGCATTGTTTTTCCCATTGCATTACACAGGTTAAACCTTTCTTTAAAGCAGTGCTGTTGAAAACTGTGAGTGAACTTCAGTGATTTCCTGTTAAAGTCAAGATTATCTAACAGGTAAATGCAGTTTACTGTAGTGTTAGAAATATGTGCTGCTGTAACAATGTACATTTCCCCTCTGTGGGACTAATTAAGGTATTCTGATTCTGACGTGTTTTTTATAAACACACTCAGGTTTACCTGCTCAGCAATCTCATGCCTCTTCATCTCCAGCATCTTCTGCTGCTCGTTGGTGTGATCCATGATGTTCTTCCCACCGACCAGCAGCTTGCTCTCCATTGCCTGAGGAAAAAAAATATATATTTGTATTTTTAGGAACAAATACCTTATGTAGTCCTTTTAGCTTCAAAGAAAAGGGTTGAGTGTCGTTCTTGAGGTCAAACTAAGTTCATTTGGACATCAAACAGTTGAGTCCTTGTGGGGGTTTGTGTGTGTGTGTGTGTGTGTGTGTGTGTGTGTGTGTGTGTTGTGTGTGTGTGTGTGTGTGTGTGTGTGTGTGTGTGTGTGTGTGTGTGTGTGTGTATTGTGCTGATGAGGCAGACAGAGCTGGAAGTGGGCAGCTTAACATTCATGATGACACCATCACACAACAAGCTGAGCTCGGCTAAAACGTAGTCACGCTTCAAACACGAATCACAACCAGACTGAAATATCTGAACAACTATTTGATGGATTGATGGATGACATTTTGTAAAGTTATTCATGTTCCTCAGAGGATCATTTCTACTGACATCTCCTGACTTTAATTTAGACTATTATGTGAAACATCTAAACATCAATTGAAAAACGAATGTAGGCAACATTTTTGAATGATCTCCTCCAAGATGTTATGCTTTCCTGTTGTTAGTCTGTCTGTCTGTCTGCAGGATTACAGAAAAACTACAGGCCCCATTTACATGAAACTTGGTGGAAGCGTGTAGCATGAGCCAAAGATGAACTCATTACATTTAAGAGCTGATAACTGTGCGGATACACATATTATTTTTCACTTCTGAAAATTGCCTTGTTTGTTAACTGTGATGAAGCATCATCATGATTTCATGCCTCTGGTTAAAGCGCCTTTGGTAACTTTGAGATTAAAGGCTCGGGGTCACACTGATGCAATCTGTGTCGTAGGGGAATCACACAAAAACACACACATGATATTTATGTCCTGAGAGCAGCAAATGAACACAGAAGAGAAGAAAGACTGAGAGACTAGAAAGGATGGAAATTAAAAAAAGGGGAGTGAATAGAAAGAAAAAAGGGCCCCAAGAAGGGCAAACAGGGGCCACAGCCATTTAGTAATGGCAGCATTCCAGTCTCAGGACTTTATACAAAAAGACTGTGTGTGTCGCCTATACATCCTTCATTACTAACACACACACACACACACACACACACACACAAAAACACTCACTCAGACTCATGCAAAGCGTACAGTAGAGTCCTTCAGAGAGGATGCGTCTGCAGCAGGTCTGTACAGAAAGACTCTTTGTTTGAGCTGTCTTTGTGTGTGTGTGTGTGTGTGTGTGTGTGTGTGTGTGTGTGTTTGTGTGTGTGTGTGAGACTGCCTGCTTTGCTGCTCTTTGTGTTTTGTCATATTCTTTCAGCTTCATTAAAGGGCTTATTCATGTCATAGGTTTCTCTCTCATGCATCCCATGCCCCCCCCCCCCCCCTCTTCTTATAGGCTGGTTGAATAACAATCCTTTATACATACAGGCTTTTATGACTTTGACTGTTTATATTAAACTCAAATTATCCCCAGGCACATAAATCAAGCTACTATCTAGTGAGTAAAATGCATATCCATGTTTTATGTTGGGTAGATTCACAGTGAGTCCCACTGGGTTCATGCAACTGTGTCAAAGAACCTATTATCAAATGCAGGAACATCCAATTAAAATCAAACTATGTTCTGCTGCAGTGTACACATAAAAGCAGCGTACGAGCATTGAGTTCATACGAGAAAACAAAGTCCTGCTGTACTGGATTTAAGGAAGCCATGTTGCCATAAAAAGTAGTTTTTTTAATCTGAAGGATACATGCCATATATTAATAAATAATGTAAGTGAATAAAACGACCCTCAACATTACAAAAACAGAACTTAGTAACATGCACACAAGTTTTGTATAGTCTGCAGAATTACTACTACCTTAACCTTGTTGCTTTAACCCGTGTGTTGTGTTCAAAAGCTGTTACCGTTCATGGTGTTCGCGGGTACATTTTGACCCATGATTTATCTCAGTCCAAAACACAAAAGAAAAATGACTATCATCCAATATTGTTTTAACTACATCGTAACTAACTTATTATGCATTCATAACCGTACAATCTTGTTGTATATTAATGTTATGGCCCCAAAACACATTACACCACATATTGCACACGTGCATATGTGTGTTCAGGTTCAAGTGTTAGTGTACATATTCTTTGGGAAAGGTGGAGTTCCCGTGGGGGGAGGGGGGCAGAGGGAGGGGAGACCAGGTGCATGTTGCAAAAATATTATTGTTACAGTGGATGAAGGGGGTGGGGGAGGGGTGTCTGAAGTCAAATATGAATCTTGATTGGGCCAAATTTGACCCCGAGTCACCCACAACAATTCTGCTGGGTCTCCCCAGACCCCAACACCAAATTATACACTTTTTTTAGAGACCTTCAGATTTGGCAAAAATTGTCAAAATCAGTTTTGTAGTGTTTATAAAGCTGTTGTTGAGGATATCATGAAGCCTTGTTCCGATACAAAAAACTAGAGCGTAGTTATTATATCATTTGAACTTGAAACGGGTCACGGGAGACCCCAACACAACATAAGGGTTAAGCCAACATGGAGGAGGGAAACGTCATTTATAGTTCCATGATAAAATCTGCTGAGGAAGATCATGTTATGTGATTTAACGCTCCAAAATATACCAAGTTTTGAGGTTGTTTTGTTTCTGCGGTCACAAATAAACTTTCAATCTCAAATAAAGTCCAGCTTTGACTACATTTCACATTTGAGTTCACTGTAAAAAATATCCTGATGTTCCCTGCAGTCATGGCCTCACAGGTCACCATGACAGAATCAGGTTTTAATGTTCAGGTCAGGCAGCAATTTCTGAGGAGCAATGACTCAGATTGGAGTCCAAATGACCTTCAATCACGTGAGAGGTGACTCACTTGTCATTTGAGTCATTATTCTGTTTCCACACACACATTTACACTCTCTCACACACACACACACACACACACACACACACACACACACACAAGGTCGCAGAAGAGCTTCAGTTTCTTCATCATGTCATAATAAACCTTCCTGTATCTATTCAGTCCTCGGCAGGTTAGGATTTGATCCCCGCTGCCTCTCTGTTTCTCATTTCCTCTATCAATAAAGCAGATTTAATGTCAAATATTATTTATCACATTAGAGAGCATCTTGAAGGCGGCATTGAAAGGAAATATGTACATTAAGCTTTGCCACTCAACATTATTGTCTGTAAAGTTGTTTGTTTGCTGCTGTGGTTTGTGGGCTGCTTTCTGTTGGAGGCCATTAGGCTCAAGTGTTTCTTGTTTCCTCCATCAGGGTTGATGGAAGCCTGCAGAGTGTGCAGACATTTATAAATGCATCACACTCTTCCTGTAGAGTGGTGTGTGTGTGTGTGTGTGTCTGTGTGTGTGTGTGTGTGTGTGTGTGTGTGTGTGTGTGTGTGTGTGTGTGTCAGCCTGCATACTTGTGAGTGTATGTATAATGTGCCTATAAAGTACATGCTGAAATTCTTTTGGCTGTGACTGATCCATTTCCTGATGGGAAAAAGTGAAGAGAACGGGAAGTGTTGCCCATTAAGGCTCATCCGCGTCAGCCAGCCAATCACAGCGAGGCGAGAGGCCTGCTGGGAGCGACCCGGTTATAAATACAAAGTGACGACAACAGCCATGATGTGTGCAGCACAGAGACAGGAAGCGTGCCGCAGAGACACAGAGACACAGGAGAAGAAGAAGAGGAGACGGGACATTTACATGACACTGAGCATGGAAGAGAGATGTAGGGAAGAAACAGAGAACAAAGGTCAGGTTGTCTCTGGGAATCTTTTACACATCACTACGGGTCGATGCAGAAACCATTTAAAGAGCCAAGGCTCACAGACTAAAATCTTATTACCCTGTTACTCATGTCCTGCGTAAACCAAACACACAACAGAGAGAGATATCATTTGTGACAGGCAGTCTGCAAGGAGATTAACCTTTTAACCTATCATAATCAATCTGAACAAGTCATACAAAATGCATTTCAAAGGTTGTTGTTTATTCCAATTTGCAAATGTGCGCATTATTTTATATCACAGGAAGTCAAAGTGCATGTCTTCTATTATTCACATCCTCTAAGAAAATATGTTTACCATATACAAATTTGGTAAAAAGTCACATTTATTGAAATTCATCAAGACTTTCCTCACAAGAAAAACCCAAAGGAACAGTCTGGGTATACTTCGAGAAAAAAACAATATATGTGCATCAGCTGCATCAATTCTGCTATTTAGACGTTTTTTTGTGTCTGTGGAATGTTTTTAAGACAACAACAAGGTTCGTTTTGAAACATGTGTAGTTATAAGTCTTTACATAACTTGTAATGGCAAAATTAAACGGTTTTATAATGGTTTTATGTATTTTATGAGGCTACAGCGGTTACATAAACAAATACTTCATCTCCTACATCTGACTTACAGATCATTTCCCTCTAAGATAAACAGACATTAAATATCTGCCTCTGTGTTTGCTTCTCTCCTTGAATGAGAGACAGGGGAGTATTGTCTAAGAAATGGCTCTGCTTTCTCTGTTGATCACATGACTAGATAAACACACACACACACACACACACACACACACACACGATTCATCAATATTTCAGTGATGCAGCCTCCCATGCTGAAAGATGGAGAGCGAGCAGCGATGAGCTCTTTCTGATCATCAGCCAACACACACACACACACACACACACACACACACACACACACACACACACACACACACACACCACAAGCATCCCTCTCTCTTTCCTGCCTTTTTCCTGCTCTAATGAGACAGGAAGTCAGCTTTATAAACAGGAAACAGTCGTTCTAACTATGACGTAAGGCATCTATTTGCCTGTGTGTGTGTGTGTGTGCTTGTGTGTGTGTGTGTGCGTGCGTGTGTGTGTGTGTGTGCGTGTGTGTGTGTGTTGTGTGTTATAAAATGCATTCAGCGTGCCTAATGTACGTCTACTGAATATTGTGGAGAGCTGATATGCACTCACAGTGTGCATGTATGAATGAGTGTTTTGTTACAGGGCATTATCATCGACGATCCTGCATTCTGATTGGCTGAACTTCAGCTGACAGGATGCAGGAAAGACCTTAATGCAATTTCCTCCATAAACAAAAGACAACAAAGACTGCAAGATGCATTCATGGTAAAAATAGAATAATATAATTGGTTTACATCAGAAAGATTCAATTATGATCCTGCTCCAGGCTGGGTTAGCTTCCTCTCTTTGCTGTAAAGCCAATCATTATGGTTTCTATATTTGACTTTTTCAAAAAGTAAATTAAAATGATTTGGAGAGAAACAGCCCCACAGACTTTATCTGGGCAGTTTGCCATGCATGCATATTTATTTATGTCTCAATTTATAAGTAGATTCACATTCTTGAGAGCTGTTATCATACATTAGACGAAAAATGTGATCCATTTTTTTTTTAAAGTATTTTTTTGAGATATTTCCAAAAAATTATTTCAGATTCCAATTTTAGGATGCATGAAGTTGACCTATTTTTACTGTGCTATTCCCCTGGGAAAAAGGAATTCTCAGAAAAAGCAGAACATTTCTAAACAAAGTAAATAAGTCATGATGAGGATGGGCAACTATGTCATATATACATTTAAATGAGAGACAATCAAATAAACTAAAGCCAAATGTGATGTAACAGAGATATTCAATGTCATTTATCCGAGGGTTTATCATTATATAACCTAGATGTTAGTAACGAAATAGAATTATGTATGGTCAAGTAGCTTCCAGACAATGTGAGTCTTTTTAATGGACCTACAGATATGCAGAAAGATGTAGAGAGCCATGAGAGACAGTGTGAAATGAGACGTTACAGTTTTGACCCAGAAAAAGTTATCTATAGAACGAGAATAAGAGACAGGAAAGTTGAGGTTGTTTGTAATAACAATACTTACTAGTATCCCTTTTTTCTCTTATCAATTCTGTGTTATTTAGGAAAAATAAAATGGATATTATAGGATGCACTTAGCTTATGTATGTGTTAGGTCAAGAGATGTCAAAGTGAACAGAATAAGAACTGGAGCGTAAAAGTGATATTGGGACATCTAAAATGGCATTAATGTTGAAATACTGACAGGAAACAACAAGTTATGTTGTGAAAGCAAGGCAATAACTAATGTTAAATGAATGCCAGTAATAGCTGACAATTGAATATTTACCTCATAAATTCACATTTTGATACCCTTATTTTGCTTTTGTGGTATAAAAAGTGCACATCTTTCTTATTGCTAAGTATGTTGCATATACTGCTGGAAGCTATATGAAACTAATACTGGTAAAAGAGCAGACTAATCTATTCATATAATTAGTTTAAATATATAAAATAATTAGTACATTTGGAAAATGTAATACAAGTGTTTATTTATTTTGATTACGATAATGTGTCTATCAAAAGTGTGCCATATGTTTACTGTTTTATTAAATGTTGTTCTTTTTTTTACTTTAAATGACTGTTACATGTTCAAAAATAAATAAAAGAGTTAGGAAATCATTAGTTGCACTTTAAAGAAATTGTGCAAATGAACACAATGTTTTTGCCAAACCCTCGGAAATCCTGAATCAACATTAGTGCATGACATTCTCCTGATTATACTTTCATCCTTGCAATGTTTTTCAATTCAAGACTTCTAGGCAACTTGTAAAACAGTTTTGTTACAGTGTTAGTACTTTTATTTACCCTTATGTTGTGTTGGGGTCTCCCGTGACCCGTTTCAAGTTAAAGTTATATAATAACTACGCTCTAGTTTTTTGTATCAGAACAAGGCTTCATGATATCCTCCACAACAGATATATAAACACTACAAAACTGATTTTGACAATTTTAGCCAAGTCTGAAGGTCTCTAAAAAAAAAGTGTATAATTTGGTGTTGGGGTCTGGGGAGACCCAGCAGAATTGTTGTGGGTGACTCGGGGTCAAATTTGGCCCAATCAAGATTCATCTTTGACTTTAGACACCCCTCCCCCACCCCCTTCATCCACTGTAACAATAATTTTTCAACATGCACCTGGTCTCCCCTCCCTCTGCCCCCTCCCCCCACGGGAACTCCACCTTTCACAAAGAATATGTACACTAACACTTGAACTGCACGTGTGGTGTAATGAGTTTTGGGGCCATCGAATAAAATTACAACAGGATTGTACGGTTATGAATGCATTATAAGTTAGTTATGATGTAGTTAAAACAATATTGGATGATAGTCATTTTTTTGATGTGTTTTGGACTGAATAAATGATGGGTCAAAATTGACCCGCGAACACCATGAACGGTAACAGCTTTCGAACACAACACAAGGGTTAAAGCGAAAAGCTCTGTATACTTTTCCTTCCACCGCTATGTGTAAATTGAAGCTGGTGGACCTCCAGCAGATTAACAACAGCTGAACAACAGTTGCACCAACATAACAAAACACAGTCCACAGATGGAGCGCTGCACCTTGGAGCCAGTTAGCTCCCAGCACCCTGCAGAAACACCAGCTGACCCTACACTGATTCACAAGGCTGGATCCTGACCTACTTACATCTGTTGTGTGGATGTACGTGAGGGGGAGAGAAAGGGAGGGAAAGGGAGAAGGGAGTCAATACGATTTCTATCTATAATTGGTCATTTCTGAGCTCATTTTTCCAGCCCCTCTCTCTCAATCTGTCTCTGCCTAGCAACCTCTTTCTCATTGGTTAACAAAGCAGAGAGAAAAATGGAACCTTCAGGCCACCAGGCTGTGATTGGTTGGCTAATACCAAGCTCAGCCAATCAGAGGAAAGATAGGCTTGAGCTGATTGATCAGACTGTGGTGGGATCACAGTGAAGTCATGGGTACTAATTAGAAGTTAATGATGAAGTGCATGTTTTATGTGGTACATTTTTGAATATATCATATGATTATATATTTTAAATAAAAAACTAAATATCCAACCTCTTTTTAAAAGCTGTCTATACGGGATAATAGGGGGGATTTTCCTTAAAAAAACTAAAACAAAGATAACCTTAAGTTGTGAGCATGAATTGTGAAACAGCACTGAGGTAAAAACATCCAATGGACATAAAGGGTTCTTTGTCGACGTCCTAATCATATAAAACTGATCTGTGCCCCAAACATGTGACACGTGGCTAGTTGTTGTGTTTATTCCCACAGTGTACACAGTAAAAAAGGGCTTTCTAGCTTTAGAGTTCAACTCATTTAATGTTAATCATCTGACAAAACAGCTTTTCTTTAACGGTAAAACAAGGAATCAAACTCCACCTTTAACCGTAAAATCAGTTTCAGTTTTAATGTCCGTATACTGTTTGTAGAAAAAGTTTACAGTATATATTATGGTGAAATGCTGGCAACCACAACTGCCATTTTTGCTGTAATTACACTTTTTCCCACTAAATTCCTTAAAACCATCAAATCCTAAAACATGAACATCTCTCAATAATTTCAGAGTTCCCTACTCTGTCTGTCGCACTGATCCTGACACTCAATTATTACTACTGTAAGTGAAAAACTTTTAAATGTTTTCAAACGTAATACTAGGTCATATCGTTGAACAGCAGTGTACCGTAGTTTTAGCTAACAAAAGTAAAGTGTACGTTTTCTAGGGACTTTCAGCTGCGTATTAATCTAGTGAGTATTTGGGGCTGCAGGATGATATATGTGGAATTGACTTCAAATAACCTATAGTGTTTGTGTATCGTAATGAAGGAACATGTCACCTAGTAAATGTTTTTTCATGAGATTTTATGACAATAAGGAATAAACAGAATATTGCTAGACGTTTGCAGATTTTCTTTCTAAACAAACAACAACAGACCGATGCATCATAGGCAGGAAATACTTCACGTCTTTAATCATCTTCCTCTTCTGGGCACAGATTTAGCTGATTCTCAGCGCTCACATCACTCAGCAGCCACACAGTCAGCATCAAACACACAGAGGCAAAACCCGTCTGAACTGCTGTGTGTTCATAGTAGATTTTATACGATTCTGCACAAAACTGCATTAGCCCGACAGCGCTTTAGAGGACAACGTTATGGGAGGAAATACGAGAAGCCTTGCACACATTCGTACATGAAAGCACTCAGTGTGAAGGGCACGGCATCAGGCCATACATTAGCTCCGTCTCATGGGACTTTCCCACACCTCATACCTTCACTCAAAGGAAGAGGAGCCACACAATAAAGATGAGGCTAAAACTAAATATAGCTTGTAAGTGAACCTTGAGAATTAGTTTACTATAGGATGGCAAGAGTGCTGCTTACATTAGCAATATTTTTGCCAATTTGACAGATTTTAGACCTTTTCTTTAGAGTGTTTGCTGCAGTGTGCATTATTCTATTAAAAACAATGGCAAACAGGACAATGTTATCTACTATATCAGAGTGTAATGCAGTCACAATGCATGCTGTGACATGGGTTTAAGTGGGTAATCTCTTCCTGTTTTTACAGCACCACCTACACAGGCTTTTTATTACCCATCACACCTCAGCATTTGGAGTAGACACTGCTAGGTTGAGTGATAGGTAGTAAAACGTAAAGAACAACATTTTATTTTTCCTAAATAACACAGAATTGATAAGAGAAAAAAGGGATACTAGTAAGTATTGTTATTACAAACAACCTCAACTTTCCTGTCTCTTATTCTCGTTCTATAGATAACTTTTCCCTCCTCTCATTTCCTCCCTTTATGGCCGGTGCAGCTCAGTAAAATGATCCAGTAGTGATTCATGTCGGATGGTAACGGCTGCAGCTGCAGTATTTTAGACTGTGGTCACTCAGTCATTCTGCATGGCTGACTTATTGACTTATTATGGCCCTGAATCAGAGGCGTAATTAATTCAGCTCAGTCTTTGATTCCTGCCAGTGTGTGTGTGTGTGGGGGGCAACTAAAGCACTGACATTTTAAGCTACATTGGTCATCAGTTCCTATCTGGATATATGAGACATCAGACAACTGTAGAAAAAGGGCAACCACCACCCGTCAGTGGAACCACATATATATTTATATATCACCAAACACAAATGTCATGTGATAATGAGTCCCTTGTTAATAAGCATCAGTTTCCTTGTCAGTGATAAAATATACACACGTCACACACACAGTTTAGATATGGAGAGCACAGATTTACAGTCCCTTAAAAACAGCTCATCAGATATCACACCACAGACCTCATGCCCTGGTGTGTGTGTGTGTGTGTGTGTGTGTGTGTGTGTGTGTGTGTGTGTGTGTGTGTGTGTGATTGTGTAAAAGAGATAGAAAGATGAGACATGAGTGTGTTCATTGGGAATATTGATCTGTAAGTTAGTCTTTTTGCTCTTTAACAACCTTCAGTGACATTCAGGTTGTCATAAATACTTGATGTGATGGTGGTTGTAAATGGCCTCCATGTGAAATCAGAGCAATGCACTATAATAGTCATTGTTTGGCATCTTTGTTTTGTCCTAAATTATGTTTTCATGAATTTCAAATCTGTGCATGTTTGTATCTGATCTTTGTTCATCATGAATTGACTCTTTTGTGTATTTGTATGTTTTTTCAAAGAAACCCTATGACTGCAAAAGTATTGAAGGTCTCTTATATTCAGCACTTAGAGTATTATGTATGACTTGGGCTGTTAATTTGATTGGTTAAAGAAATAAAACACTGACTCTCACCTTGTACTTGGCGGTCAGTTGTTCTGTGGCCTCCTGCTCCTTCCTCAGATCTCCCATCATCCTCTCCTTCTCTCCCAGGAGCCTCTGCTTCTCATCAGCCAACATGAACTGATCTTCTCTGATGTCCTGTTTCTCCCTTTCCAGCCTTTGCTCCTCCAGCTTCACGTACTCCTCCACCGCCTTTTCCTCCTCGCCATCCGTCTCCTCATCCCCATCTCCTTCCCAGTCCTCTCCGTCCACCTGCTCCTTCTTCTGTTTGCTCCTCCACTTCCTGTGATGAAGCTGAGCCCGGAGACGAGCGATCTCCATCTGGAACTCTCGCAGTAGAGCATCCTTTGGATCCTCGTTGACTCTGGGCTGGTTCTGGATGTTCTTGGCCCTGTTGGCGTAACGTAGAGTGGTGAGGGTCTCGTCGTAGTGCTGCGGGGACGGGCCCAAAGTGGCGACCATGACAGTTTTTGCGTTCCCGCCTAAAGAGTCCTGCAAAAGCCGGGTCAGCTTGGAGTCTCGGTACGGGACGTGGCTGCTGCGCCCATCGGCCAGCGCTGAGATCACGTTCCCCAGTGCCGACAAGGACAGGTTGATCTTGGCGGCCTCCTTCAGGCGCTCACCCTGGACGCCTGTCTTTGCTTGACGCTCACTTCCAGCCAGATCCACCAGGTTGAGGCGTCCCACCCGGATGTGCTTCCTCCCATCTGGTCCAGGCTGGCTGCACTCTACTGTAATCAGGAACAGAGCGTGGGATCGGGAGGAGTGTTCGTTCATGTCCGTCGCCCCAACCGCCCTCGCCTGGTTGCCCACGTTCATCACCTCCTCGATCTCCTTGATGCTCTTGCAGACACACGATGTGAGGTCACGAACGTAAACCCCAGAGTCCGGATTCTCCCGGAGCTCCAGGGCTCTTGCATTCCCGTGGTTCGGATCCAGGAGATCCCGAACCTCCTCCAGGTAGATCTCGAGGTAGGACGCCCGCACCAGGTACTGCCTATCAGACTGTGAGCGGGAGATGTGTGTGAAGATGTGATCAAAAGCGTTGGGGATCACACCACGTTTCTCGGGGTCCATCCACGCCCCCATCATGGTGTAAGTCTTCCCAGTTCCGGTTTGTCCGTACGCAAATATGGTGCCATTGAACCCTGCGAGAACCGAATCTATCAGAGGTCTCACGCTCTCGTCGTACAGATCTCGCTGTTTGGAGTTTGCATCATAAACTGCATCGAATGTGAATGTTTTCTGGGGCTCGCTGGCTGTGGCTCGAGGGTTTCTGAGGATCACCTGTCCGAGCCGGATGTCCATCTTCACGATGCTCCCTGCAGGCCCATTGGACTCCTCTCTCCGGTTCAAGGGCCGGCATCGAACTACCACCTTCACTGACTCGCTGCTCTTATTTTTAGACATGATTGCCTCTCTCGTTGTAAGCAACAAAAGGACAATTTATAAAATGACAATCAAAATAGGCCTTTAATCAGCCTGCTGTCTGCCAGCAAATTGTGTCACCATTGATTTTTTTAAATCATTAATAACACATTCAGTAATGCTACCTGATTATATCATAAAAGGAAAATAGCCACATTCCCTTAGAAAAAACCGACTAATTACCAAGATATTCTGAGCTGTGTCTATGCCTAATGGCTAATCTCCTTTCATTATTGTCTGTAATATTAGCTCACAAACACACACACACACGGTCAGCAGCTCTCACAGGATAGACGCTCCATTGCAGATCCACGTCCAGATTCACTCGGTGAAAAAAAAAAATCCAACAATGCCTACAATAATAGCGTTCAGTTCAGATGTCACACTCATATCGTCCTGCTTTTTACACGCCCGGTAGATCCGCTACACACACACCGCCGTCCCACATCCTCTCCGCCGCTCTCTGATGCTCCGAGCTCGGTCTGTGCAGAGAGACTGAGCTCCCCTCCTGTACCCAAAACACACACACACTCACACACACACATTATACACACACACACGCATACACACACACTACACACACACACATGCACACGTTCATTCAAACACCACACCCCACATCACTGCGGAGTGGAACAAAGGATTATGGGAAATGGTTTCGTCTCGTTGTTGAGTTGATCCTTTTCCAAGACTGCCACCATCTCCTTATATGAAGGCTACACACTGTTCATTTCGTTAGTATTGAAGCATGTGTCTTTTTTATCATTATACATTATAATGTAGCCTACTATGCTGATGCCCACACAGTTTTAGATATTTATTTCATATTAAGGTTAGTTTAAAACTAAAATGTGTGCCCTTTAATTTAGTTGGAAATACATAGCCTATATGTGTAGATTTGAATTGATTCAACTTTTATTTTCCCACATGTAAATACTACATACTTTCCTCTCTATTTCCTCTTTTATATTTGGGTTATAATCTTGTATGGATCTGTATTTAACCAAGTATATTGCCTGTTATTTCTATATGCAAGGTTAAATTGATTTAACATGTTCTACAATATCTATCTCGGGACAGGTGTAACTTGGTCTTAATTGGAGCATTTGTTTAAGATTATTGCTCAAAACGCGTATCCTCTGAATTTCTGCCCTTACTTCTTGTAAAGTATATAAAATCCAGCATTAACTTTTCAAATATTAATTTCCTGGAAACGTTAATACATTTAGTAATACGTAAACTTCCCAGAAACATTTTGAAGTCAACCTCCAAGTTACTCTTAAATCATTACTCAGATTTTGAAACTCTCACACACCAGTTCTTATGCAACTGGGCTCCCAAAGCGACACAACTTGAGGACATGGTGGCTAAATGTAAAAAATTAAAACTAGACTTTTTAACCATTTTACCATGACACAGCAGCACCACCTGGCGACATAAGTGTGGACTGCATGTGGTCGGAAACTGATCAGGAGATAAGTGTGGGAGGAAACACTGTGGGGTTTTCTGGAGGATTCCCTTTCAAACTTATACCAACATTTTCATATAATATTTCCTTTTTAATAATATGATTGTTTTATGATTGTGTTGGCTTCACTCACCAGAAAGGGGAAAGGCTCAGCCACATGGGGAATTAAAAAAAATATACAACCCTGTCTGCACAACCTTCATAATAAAAGCCAGACCAAAAGAAATTAAAACAAAAGATGAAACCACCAAAACAGAGACAAAAAAAAGCAGAAGTGAAACAAAGGAATAATTGCGAATTGTGTCTGACATTTTTCTTGAAACTAAAACTAACTTGTTTTAGCTCTTGAAAATTAAAAAATGGATTTAAATTGTTAAGAAAAGCAGAATTGGGCCAAGAGATCAACACACATCTAAAACTGAACTGCTGCTGAGATGTTATTCCCTCTCTCCCTCCCTCTTGTTTTCTGTCAACATTTAACAGTCCACCATTAATAAAACGCTAAATGAACTCATAAGTACACCATAAGATCATCTGGTTTAGTTGTCAAACAGGTTAAACTGAAAACATACTCCTTAAAAGTTCATAACCATCACAGCATTGCAGGGGTTTGAGTGCTAGTTTAGTTTTTGGCTGTTTTGTAGAGTGAGATGAACCCTGGAGCCCCATGCAGCAAATTACAGGAATGCATCCTGACCTGGGAGGATTTGTATGTTAAGACTTGATTAATTGGCATAACAAAGATTGCGTAAGGGACAGAGCAGGGATCAAATTAAGACATGAGCTAACACAAAATATAAAAGCTGTTCTTCACCTTAAAGTACTGTCTTAAGAAAATCTGTGAGCTCACATGAACACTGCTGCATCACACCTTTTTCACCTCTGTAACATCTGTTTCAGGCTTTGCATGGGCTGGTTAGCGATGGTTCTGTTTGCTCTTTTTCTTCATGGTATGGCATGGCTGTTAAATTCCACTTTGGTTAAAATATCTCTTAAACAAGTTCATGAAACTTGGATAATTTGAAATCAGATTTTTTTACTTGAGAAAAGTAGCAATCTCACAGAAAATACTCTACTGGTGAAAGGCATGCATTACAAATAAAGTAAGTAATACAAGTAAAAGTGAAATAGTATTATAGTACCATAATAAACATAAAGTAGTCAATTTCCACAATGGTCAGTTATACATGATGTATTATGATAATTGATGCAATAATGTGCTCATCACTTTAATATTGCAGGTGGTAAATCTGGGTTTAATTTGAATGCATTTACATAAATGTGTTTACTTTAGAAAATGCTAGGGTAGCATGTGGGATCATTAAAGTCTACATGATAATAATAACAACAGCAATACGTGTTGGACTACAGGAAGATTAGCTGTGCTTAAGGGCACTGCAATGGGGATTCTTCCATTAAAATAACCCATACTTCTTTAGGTCTTTCTCTCTTTAACATCCTCCCTTTACCCTTACTTTATATGTTTTTATGTGTCTGTTTTCTTTACATCTTTCTTTGTCCTACTTTCTTACTTTGTGGCAAGTCTGTACTCGGCAGTAGAAAGCAGGGCATACTCAACATTCCTTGGGAGTGTCTGAGAGTCAAACTACTCTGACAGGCGGAAGAAGGAAAGAAACACACACTCAAACACATGCACACATTAAAAGAACACACATAAGTAAGGGTGTAAATGCTGATACTCTCTCCGTGTGTTTCCAGTTATTAAAAGAGACTTTAGGGGATACATGTTGCCTCACAGTTCACAGGGCAGAGGATGTGGGAAACGCCCGTAACAAGCACACAAGTACTTATATATGACATCACTTTGCCTGACTCACAGCTGGGATAGTCACCGCATCAAGAAAACTGAAACACACCCCGGCTAAGAAAGGTCCATATGAAACTGGCCGCCATATTGGCTCCTTATATACCTTCCATTCAGTAAACTAAAGGGCCGTTTGAGCCTGAATGGCCGCGCAACGTACGCAGTAACATTTGCCCTAGTCTGTCAGGGTAAGACACGCCCCTTTACCTCTATATGTTAGCAAGGATACCCAATCAGATTTGAGTGCTTGCTTAAATGACAGTACACTTGACCAATCAGAGGCGTGGATTTTGACAGAAGGGGCGGGAGACAGGCGTGTCTGTGGAGGCCTAGGGTGTCGCCGTGGTGGCTCCCATTCGAAGGCGACGGCGGTCGTCTATGGTATATTTCAGTAGTAATCTCTCCAGAAAAAAAGTGCGAAATAACTCCGAGCAGGCAGCGAATTTACGTTGAGATTTTTCTTTTCAAATTTGTCTCGGTTGAGCTTGTGGCAGAGCTCTGTAATGACGGGGTGTGCCGAGAATTTGAATTAGCTCGCCGTTAGTTTGAAGAAAGAGTGAGTCGGGGGTAGAGAGATAGAGAGAGAGAGAGAGAGAGAGAGAGGAGCCATTTTGTCCCGACTGTGTGGGAGAAAAGAAAGAGTGGAAAAGAGGAATCACACGGAAGGATATCCTTATTTTTTCTGTTTCTGTTCTCATGCTGTAAAGGGGGAGAAAAACCAGTCGGGCTTGGGATATATATATAACTTCTTGGACACGGTATTAGTGGTGGTGGTATTTAGCCGACTAGCTTGCCAAGCTAATCAACACATCCCAGATTGTTAACAAGAGAACAGTTTGGCGAAGGAGCTGGCTTTAGAGTGCACACAAACGTGCTAGGGGAATATATACATTTTTTTGTGTGTATCTTATCTGGGGTAATCACAAGCTGTGTTTCAATGGCGAAGAAGACGTACGACTTGCTGTTCAAGCTGCTTCTGATCGGGGACTCGGGCGTGGGGAAGACCTGTGTTCTGTTCCGCTTCTCTGACGACGCCTTCAACACCACCTTCATCTCCACCATAGGTAAGAAGATACTGCATGATGTGTTGCTACAGGTGTTTACTTTTTATTGTCATACCATCACCTTCTGACAGCTGGTAGACTCGTCTGACTTTCTCCTGGACATATTTGGTTAGCCAGTAATGCTATCAGCATGTTAGCTCCTCTCCACACAGGCCTCTCCTCTACTAGTGCCGCTTTATTAGCTCCTAGCTATACCCCCAGCTAACTGTGCTACTTTTAATAACAAAACATGGTTGTTATGTTTGTTTAGCATGCCAAAAATGCCGAGTATAACCGGTTTATGTGCCAGAGGAATTGCTGTCATGGCACTTGACCCAGTGGCTAGTTAGCTAACTAGGCTAGCATTGAGTAGCAGTACAGGCAGGGCCGTGCTACTGTTACAAAAACACTAAAACAGTCTCTCCATATTACTGACAGACGTTTAGATCTTAATATAATCACATTTAACTCTATGGATTTCCCCCCTGTCATGAATCATACCAAAAAAGTCAACAAATATTTAGATCTTTGTTCAGAATGATATATGACACACAAGTAAAGTCCCTCAAAACCACTGATCATTACTTGTTAAGATCATTTACTAAAATGAAAGTAGCAATTTCATAATATACATTTACTATGTTACTGGTAAGAACCCTGAATACAAAAGTAGGTAGAAGTAAAAATGCATTATGAGTGAATTAGGTTAGTTTTTTTTTCTCAAGATGTCTCTGTTTTAGATAATGTTTTATTAATATGTAGGCAATACTTTAAGAAGATCACATGATGTGTACACATAATCTTAATCTACAGCCTTAATGTAGATGTCAAATAATTGTAGTGAATTGAAAAGTACATATTTCCCCTCTGATATGTAGTGGAAAATAAGTATGAAGAAGCTGAAACTGGTACTGAAAAATACTCAAGTACCTCTAACATACTTTTCTAGAACTGCTCCATAGAGAACCATAAACAATTCACCATGGTGGCATCATCAGCTTTCTTTCTCTGTACTCTTCTAGCATGCTTCCGACATCACGCTCACATGAGTCAAATGTCAAACTGTGTCAAATCCCTTCAAGGCCCCAGTGAAGGATTCATTTACTGCTGTTGCTTAAGAGCAGTGCTGAGTAATAATGTAACATAAGATGTGTTTGCAATGCACTGGCTTTATATCCTTCATCTTTTGGACTAGCTTTAATTTCATGCCCATCTTTTCTTAACTTGAAGGGTTGACCACTTTTCAGGACAGCATAATAACAGTGTTCCCAGTAACATCTAGGCCAGATGAGATTTGTTAAGGTGCAGCAGTAAACAACCACTCTGTTGCAAAGCTTGCTTTCACATGTATCCGTTTGTTGATGTGTTGTTGCTGCTTTGTCATCAGCATATAGTGTTTGTGTTTTATTATGCCCTCAAGATGTAGTCATAGTCTGAGTTAAAGCCATTGGAGCTCTGCCAGTTCACCCAGTTTAGGGAGAGATGTGTGTGATGGTCAGATGCAGATTTACAGGTTCTTCTGCAGTCAAAGACCTTTAGTGACCGTTGCTCCTCGCAGCAGTACTTCCCTGCCAAGTGGTATCAAGTATATCAATACCTGTAAATACTGCAGGTATTTCTGTTACCTACGTTTAGGAAAAACTCTGTCCACACCCAAAACATTTGAATAAACTCAAAAATAAAATTACGGATAACATAATTGACCCTTCTAAAATGTTTGTGTAGGTGTTTTATTATAAACATGCTTTCTTTCTTGTTGAGTTCTTCCAAAAACTAGGGCAAACTCTGACGTAAGTTTACAAGTTGTTATTATTAAGACCTAGGAGATAGGTCTGGCATGATACTGACATTAGGGATTACGAAGCAACATAATTCTCCTGGTGTCAGGATGTGAGCTGACAGTTGTCCCCTTTTTTTAAAACTACCACACAGTCATAATCCTCTGTCCCAGATTGTATTCAAAACAAAGTAACCTGCAACGTGATGAGAAGTTAAGGAAATGGAAGATATAATACGGACACATGGTTGTCAGGGAGTACTGGTTTTAAACAATATACATTAACTAAGTGAGAATAATGTGATATTACTCATTCTCAGAGGTACTTTATTATACCATGCCTTCCAAGTATCTTTGATCATCTCTACTGTTATCATCTAATACTCCTAATTATATCCTTGAGGTGACATCTTCAGATTGCTGTTGTTGACTATCACCAAGTCAAAGAAAAGCATCAAATACTCATAACATTTTTTGGCTTCTGTGCTTAAAAAATTGTGTAATTAACCATTTTTCTATCGGTCAACCATTTGTTCTGGCTCTTATTATCAGTGTTAAGTTGTACTTGTGACCGCAACATATATTAACTTCTTCGAGCTTTGGACAAATGTCAACACAAGCCCTTTGATGTGTGCTGCATCTGCTGCTATATACTTAGAGGGTACATCCTTTTCCCCCAGTATTTTGTTCGCTACGATGTTAATGTTTTGGCAGACACTACTTTATGATCGGTAGATGTACCAAACGACTTAAGTAAATGCACTGTATTGCAGAAAGTACAAAATGTACAGTCCGAAGTTTGCAAAGATTCTTCCTCCCTTTCTTTTTTTGAAAAGCCCTTCTACATAAATCTGTTGCAGCCCTTCGTGTCCGAACTGGAAAGTGTTATCAGAGCCAGAACTTTGCTGAGAACCAGCAGAACCAGGACGTCATGTGAAACAGGAGTGTGGTCTTCTTCTGACACAGTACTCATACCTTTGGAGACACAGATGCACAGCTGCTTCTCAAAATACCCCCGCTGGAAAACCCCTCTCACTCATCATCCTTATTTCCAATCCCTCGCTGCCCTTCCTCCTTGTTTATTTAAGGTTATTATCGCACATTAAGAGTGCTGAATATGCATGAGGTTGCGATCGGAAATCTCCTTTCACAACACATGATTAATTTTGCATGGAAACTGGCGATCGCTGCAGTGGAATTCAGACTTGGGGAAGGAATGGTTCCTCCGGGATTTAAAAAAAAAAGAGAGCCAGCCATAAACCATGCACTCTCTGTTTAAGAAGTCCAAGTGGATTGTCATTCGCTTCAGTTGAAGAATGCCCGTCTTTCCAGTGATTGGGTAAACATGGGATTGCACAATGTACATATTTTCTTGTCAACTTACCAGTGCACCTCACTGGGAGGAAGAAAAGTTTCACTCCTTGATAGGAAGACCTAAACATTACGTCAATCCCTGCTGAGCTTGATTTCTTAGAACTTTTAGTAGTACATCTGTCAAGACCACTTACCCCTTTTACATGACTTATGAATGCTCGTGTTAGAGTTTTGGAGGTCAGGTATAAATGTCAGCATAGTGAGTTGTGTCCTATCTGCAGAAATCTCTCTCTCCTCTTTGTCTTTTTTAGTTTATATCCTGCTGTCCTTCCTCCCTCTCTCTGGGGAGTGCATATTATTTAGTGAGTCACTCATTGGCAGCCACTTCCTTCATTATCGTATGGACCGGCTCCACCTAGAGAACAGCTGTTTCTTGGGACCTTTTAACCGACCACAATTTCTGACCAGAGCTGAACTGACAGCTCACCATTTAACTGGAAAACTCTTGGCCATAAAGTTCAGACGGTCGTGAATCACTCGTTTGAATTTAGCTTCCTCTAGAGCCCTACAATCGTGACAAAGACTATAATCCAACTAAAGCTGGCTAAATATTGTGATCACGATAATTCACGAGAACAGTTTGTGTGCATTTTACTTTTTCACCTTGTAATTTAACTTTTTAGCTGCAACTAGAAGTTAGGAGTCTTTTCTAAGGTTACAAATAATGATCGTTTTTTTAGTGAGTGATCTATCATCAAGTATTTTGATAATTTCCCACTTACTCACTTTCTAACATTTACTGGGACCAGCTTTTCGAATGAGGCTTTTCTTTGGACTTTATGATAGTAAACTGAATATATTAGGCTTTTGGACTGTTGTTTGGCAAAACAAGCATTTTGAAAATATCATTTATGGCTCTGGGAAACTGGGATTAATGTATTTGTCAAAAAAAACATCTGCAGATTAATCTGAGGAGTAGCCGTAAATCTTTCATACAAGCACATCACAATTTGTCTTGAGCCCAAAGTGACGTCTTCACAGCACTTATTATTTGCTAGGTCACACCTACTCTCAAAAAAAAATGAATTGCTTTTTTTTTTACGTCGCAGCTCTTTACAACAATACAGATTTGAGATAATATATAGATAACAAGTAGATTGAAATATGAACCAGTTTGCCAAGAAAGACTTGATGGCAGTCAAAAGAAAATGCAGCGAAGTGTTCTTGTATCAAATATAAATAGTCCAGCCCAAATGGAAAGTGAAATTAGTTTCCACATTAAAAAAACATGCACACGTAGGCAAACTGCTCCCTGTCCTCTTACTAGCAACAGTTCAACCAAAAATACAAGTAAATTAAAACGCTTAAAATATACAAAGTACTGCGAATCTAACCAAATAATCTTACAGGTTTTACAGTAACACGGTTTCTGTGTTACATGCAAACACATAGTCACTGTCTCGGTTAGGGATGCTCCGATCGCCAATTTTGGGGCCGATCGCCGGAATCAATATCGGCCGATCCGATCGAGTGGGCGGGGCCTATGGGGATCTTCCATTTAAAGTGATGTTTAAAACTCAGTTAATGGGGCTCAGTTAATGGCGCTCATTCACTGGCGCTTCCACAAACAACAACCAACATAATTATTACATTCAAATGAAGTACATTATTCAAGTTTACATTAACTTTGTATAATAACACGGGAGAAATGACGGGAGCCTCTCTCTTTTCCTCTCTCTCTCTCTCTCCTCTCCTGACAGCCTGTCAGTATCTCATGCAGCTCACTGATCCAGTAATGAGTGACCCGACAGTGAAGAATAAACATATTTATAACTAGTTTAGCTTGTTCCAGAGGTAGATAAAATAGCTAAGTGTGTTAGGTCTAACTCTTAGTGTGTGTTTTGCTCCGCTCACCGGTCCGTCACAGCGGGTGGAGCTGCAGGATTTCTGCTTCACACACGTTGCATACCTATTTTATTGTCTTTTTCGGACACCTTAAAATACTGCCAGACTGGTGAAGCTATTTTTGCGAGCTTGTTTTGCCGCGCACAGAGAAAAGTGTCATGTATTTTACGTCATGTGATCGGCTCTCGCGATCAGCATTTTTAGAGAGCACCGATCGATCGGCAGAGAGTGAGTATCGGCCGATATCGATCGGAGCATCCCTAGTGTCGGTGTTAACCTGATTTAACCTGGTTTTTATGTGTGTGAGTGTGTGTAACTATTGTTATTCAGTTGCATATAGGCTGGAGGTGTGGGCATGACGCTGCAGAATCAGGAAGAGATAATGTTTTTGTCCCCCAGATGGAATCACTTTCCATTTCCCTCTCCTCCTACAGTCTGTGATTTCATGATTATCTGTTTGGTGCCAAAGTCTGTTTTTTAAAAACCCTAATTTCTGCCATTCACACACGACCCATTGTCATCGCTACATGTGCTTATTCATATATTTGTGATCCATTGTGTGCTGATTTGTCTTCTTTTTTGTTCACAGGAATAGACTTCAAGATCAAAACTGTTGAACTACAAGGAAAGAAGATTAAACTACAGATCTGGTGAGTTATTGGACCAAGTTGAGGTTCTGTGTTAATCATCTTTAATTCAACCTCTTTAGTTTTGGCCTTGTTACATGATAGGGAAACATCTGTTTGACAAACCTCCCTGAAGCCCAGAAATATGCTCCAACAGGAAATGATCATCCGTCCATCAGGAGCTATCATTGAAATCCACTTCAGCTCGTTTTCTTTAAATGAAATTACTAATATTTAACCTGTAGTGAGGTTTGGTATGATTGCAAATAGGAATGCAGTTAACAATTATTTGGATTTTCTAGTAATCTTCATTATTTATTGTTGCCTTATTGACTGTAGCTGGATATTATATCTCCTGAATATTAGCTTACAAGAAATCTTTACGTTTAAATGATTCCACGAGCTCAATAGTTCCGATCCTAAAAGTCTCTGTAGCCCCTGTGAGCTGTACATAAATACAATTTCACAGGGATATCTCTTACCAAATGTAGATTGTAAAATAGTTTACAGGCTTATAAAAATCACAAGCTGACGTGATTGTAATATGATCTGAAACTTGATCACATTTGGACCGACGCAGACCTCTTTGTGTTTCACTTTCTGTCCACATGACACTTTATCCTCTTCCTGTCTTGGCACATTATGTCTGGATATAATATTCACTGTAAAGCCTAAACACTCAGAGACGTGGTCATGCTCAAAAACGGTTCAATAGAATGTAACTTTCGCACTGCCAGCTTTTCTTTCCAACGTCATGGTTTGCTTTGCTCCTGGGCTTCCTCTCTCATTTCTGTGTGGCAGCAGTGATGAATACATATTGGCAGGGTTCACATGGAAAGAAACATGTTGAGGCGCATGTTAGGTGTGAGAAGGTCACGCTCAGCCTGCGGTGGAATTTTTATTTAGTTTGACCAAGTTCAACTTGACTTGGCAATGCATTAACAATATGTACTTTTTCTGCTCAGTCATAATTGTGCTAAGGATATAAATACTGTAACTTGTATCTGCCTCTTTTCAATGACCTAACAAATGGCATTATCATTTCTTTGAGAGGTACTTTATGATGGTATGTTACTGGCACCAATAATAATCAAATGTTCACAACTCAGAGAAGAACAGCTCAGACATTGAAGGCTAATGTACACTAAATCATATTATTAAATACTGTTGGTGGTGTTTTTTGGCTTTAACAAAACCTTTTCCATTTGCTAGTGATATGTGATGTGATGTGTATCCATGGAAAGTAAGAAATCACCGCATCTTGGAGCAGCATTTCTGTCAATCTGCAGATATTTTATCGCCATTTTCTGCTATGATTCAGTGAAAATCTGACTTGCAGAGCCGTTTGTTGTTTGGGATAAAGGTTGGAATTAAAACAAGAAAGCTGTGAACACAAATATAAATGAATGTGTGTGTGTGTGTGTGTGTGTGTGTGTGTAGGGACACAGCGGGCCAGGAGCGGTTCCACACCATCACCACCTCCTACTACAGAGGAGCCATGGGCATCATGCTGGTCTACGACATCACCAACGCCAAGAGCTTCGAAAACATCAGCAAATGGCTGCGCAACATCGACGAGGTAAAACCAAAACACACCTTCTCTCTGCACTCTGAGCCCATAAAAGCTTATCAGGGATGTTAACAGGATGCTTTGTGTTGCCACTCCTTCTTCATCTATTGTTTTTTTTATCTTTGGCATAATGACAAAGTGACTTAAATACTGCGAGGGAATGACGCCAACATGCTAACTGTGAGCTGAGTGTGACTAAATGACCTCAGCTGAAACATATGTGTGTTTCCTTCTGGCTCTCTGTGGGAGCAGCAGAACTCTTTCACATGTGAATATCAGTGGAACCAGAAATTCAACTCCAGAAAAAAACAAACGTTCTGTTTAGCTTTCAGAAAGAGGAAGATGGCATGATGGCCCAGTA
Source organism: Dissostichus eleginoides (assembly GCA_031216635.1). Classification (NCBI taxonomy): domain Eukaryota; kingdom Metazoa; phylum Chordata; class Actinopteri; order Perciformes; family Nototheniidae; genus Dissostichus; species Dissostichus eleginoides. The sequence continues at coordinate 23,532,723 of CM062281.1, read as the reverse complement.
AAGTCACTATTATGTCACTATACACTCGTCACATGATCTAAACAATACATAAAAATGTATTTCAATACGTTCAGAAATCAGGAAGTTGGAGTTGATAATAGGGAACTTTAATATAATATGTTTCTATACGTTCTGAAACTCAAGTTTGTTGTTACTATGTCCAAAAACGTTGACATTGGATGACTTACGGGCAATTTTCTTTCTTATAAGCTATACTTTCTGCCCTCCTGCTTCCATCAATAGTCTGTATTAATATATAAATACTAATTTCCCCCACAAAAATGACGATTTCTGTGACATTTACTCATCCCCATGTCACCCCTTTAAAGTAACATTGACTTTTCATCCAAACAACCAAACTGTATTCAAACATTGATTTACAACCTCAAAACAGCTGCAGTATTTTCTAATGTTGTTTATCCAGGTGTGTGCTAGGGCTGCAACAAACGACTAATTTGATAATCGATTAATGAAAGGATTAATCGAAAAAGAAGGTAAATTAACTAAACAAATTGTGAACAAAATTAACATTGCTCTTTATTTAAATTAAATAAATAATATTTCACATCAAAAGAAACAACAATGTTTTAACAAATCATATTAAATAATGTGATGACAGAATGTAAACAGAATAGCTGAAACTTTAACAAAAATAAATACCTCAGTTACCTCTAATCATTAACCCATGTTTGAATCATTGAGTTAACTCCGTGTGTTGCTGCTAGCATACATAACACCTGACGTGGAAAAGTTACTCGTGGATGGGGCTACAGAGCTGCTAGAAAGACAGTTCTCCGTCTGAATGTGGTGCACTTTTGCTAAATGTTTAGACAAATTGCTCGTGTTACCGCCCTTAGATACTAAACTCTTATTGCACTTTTGGTAACGAGCATTGTCCACAGCGAGACGGGTAAAGTTTAACCACACCTTGGAGCGCTTCTCTCTGCCGTGTGTGTGTGTGTGTTGCTGCATGTAGCAGCCGCGTGTGTGTAAACTGCCCCGCCCCTTCGCACACAGACGGGGGAGAGAGAGAGATCTCTCGTCTGGATTGGAAAGATCGAAAATACATCAGACGCATTTTGTAGTCTTATTGCATATTAGAAACAGAGTTGGCGACACTAAGACTGCGATATAATGTTTATGTAGCAATAATACATATGACATATATGTTTTAAATGTCTCCAGTACCGATAAAAACACCGATAACGTTGGAGCTGAACTGCGCGAAAACACACGTGATGACGTCACCAACGAATCGACGACTGAATTAGTTGGCAACTAATTTGGTCATCGATTTTAATCGATTAAGTCGATTAGTTGTTGCACCCCCTAGTGTGTGCTCAGTATTTCCCAAACTCATGCAATTTTGTTAAAAACCGTAACATTTAAAACATATAATATAAAGCTTTACCCTGTTTGTAAAGTGTAGGTGTTTAAGTAGCAACACTCACACTTTAAGAGCTGCTAAGTTAATCTACGTTTAATATTTATAAGGGAAAGGGAGTGCAGACTAAAGTAAAATCCTCTCTATGGATAGTTGTGCCTCAGTTTTTACTTCCCTTCTCTTTGTTTTTCTTTGCCTTGCACCTTTCACTGTTTGCTATTCTGATATCTTACTACTTATCTCAGCAGTGATATTAAAATGCTATTGCATGACTAATCTTAAGGGATCCTTGCCAAAGCAAACGCATACCACTTTTACTGCAACAGTTCCAACTCATTATCTATCTTTATTATTCTTGCCTGCTGCAACACATACAACTACGACACATGATCAGTATGGAGGTGTGAGACGTCTGAACACTTCATTGTAATGTTTCTCACTGTTAAAGACCTGTGAGGACAAGCAGGGTGTCCGCGGGGTCTTAAAAAGTATTAAACGGCATTTTCCAAGGTATTACATTTTGTAGCTTGTTTTCAATAAGTATATCAATTGTCCAAAGAGGTTGTATTCTACAGTCTGCCTGAATGTAATCATTGCGTAGGTGTGTAGTGTGATTCTGTGTAGTTTATTTATGGCATCCCGTTGGATTTGACGTCATCTGAACAGGACATCGCGCGCTCACGGACTGAAGGTCCGTTTACGCCGGTTGTTAAACAACATTGTTATGGGGAAATGCAAGTTTGCGTCCAAATGGTTGGAAGATAAGGAGGAAGGACAATCAATACTGTATATAGTAAATGTGAGGTAAAGTGTGTCGCCAATGTAACCGGTTAAAACTCAAAGTGGAGATGAGGTCTTAAAATGTATGGAAAGGGTCTTAAAAAAGGTCTTAAAAGGCATTACATTTGACTTCAGGATTCCTGCATATACCCTGCTACTGCTTCTACTACAACTTGTACTACTACAACTACTGCTTATAACTACTACTACCACTATTACTTCTACTTCTACTACTACTGCTTCTACTACTGCTTCTACTACTACAGCAAACGGATGAAGGCTTTTCTGCTGCTCGTAGAGTAATAAAAGTACAATCTTGGTCAGTAGTTTACAACCTTTTTTTGGCATGTAAGCCCTCAAAACAAAGGGATTTATGGTGCAAGTTTACAAACATTTGTGACCGCTTCAACCAATGAGTGATTTTGCTCAAGTAGTTTATTAATTAGTCGATCAACAGTCGGATAAAAATCCCCTTTTTCCAGTTTCTTAAACGTGAGGATTTGATGCCGCTCGTCTGTCATTCTCAAAAGTAAACTGAGCATCTCTTATCTGTCGCTGTTGGTTAACCAACAACAAGACAGCTTAGTAGAAATCAGAGATGGAGCTACATGTAATCAAAGTCAACTTTAATGTCAATCTTTCCGTTTGTGTGTACAGACAGAGATCGAAATACCGTTACCCACAACCCCGAATACAAAAACAAAAATATATAATGACGCTGGTATGAAACATTAATCTAATAATCTGCTCTTTCCTCTTTATCTTTTTCAGCATGCAAATGAGGACGTTGAGAGGATGCTGCTAGGCAACAAGTGTGACATGGAGGACAAGAGGGTCGTACCAAAAGCCAAGGGGGAGCAGGTGAGATGGTGCAGTCCACTGCAGCAGCTGTTACTTCATCATCACTGTCCTGCCTTCTGATTGGCTGATTTGATACTGCTACAGTTTATAGACCTGAAAAACACAATGTTTGTTAAATACATAATGTAGATGAGGTTTAACCCTTAAGTGGAGAGAACTAAAACATTATCATTATAATTTAATGCATTCCTTTTTACAATTTATTTTACAATGAAGTGCCCTCAAGTAAAACTGACGTGGAGGTTGATGTTTTTCCTTCCAAAATCTAAATTATTTCAAATGAGAGATGTAGTAAATATGAAAATCTGAAGATAATGTATTTTTAAAAGTTTCTTGCAATGATAATGGCATAAAGGAACTAACTTTAAAACTCGCCAGGAGGTTGTAGGGGTTTCAGGATCAGGGTTAGAAATGAGACGCACTCTACTGTCTTAAAAACGTTGTCGAGGTTGTCTTAAATAACCCTTTTAAACATGGGCCATTTTACATTTTGATCTATTCATCTTCAGGAACATTTACTGTTGTGACTTATATTAACAAGCGGTCCGTTTACATAAAGAATAATTGACCTCCAGACAGATTCAAGACTTGCAGTTAAAGGTCACCTATTATGCAAAATGCACTTCTTCATGTCTCTTCTACATCAACATGTGTCCCCTCTGTGTAAAGAGACTCTGAAAGTTTCAGGAACAAAGATTCTCTCTCTTTTTGTCCTGATCCATTTATATAAAAACCTGTCTGAAAATGAGCTGATCAGATCTTGTGTAACCATTAGCCCCCCCCCCCCACCTTATCACCTGAATCTCCTCCTAGAGCACCATTGTGTTCTTCTTAACCAAATATCTCTCAGAGGGGCGTGGGGAGGGGCTCCTTATTTTCATCTAAAGTAACAGACAGAGGGTGTTTCTCAATCTCGAGTAAAGCTGCTCCAGAGCCACTATTTCAAGCATACTACGTCACCGAGTGCCGCCGAAGGACTGTTCCAATGTCCAGCATACTTGGAATTCTACCGAGCCCGGTGTACTTCGTAGTGAGAAATTTCGAGGCTGCACATGTGTAGACTCCGCGGTCTTAAAATCCCCACAATGCTTTGCGCACGGACAAATTTCCCCAAATCTGTGGCGGAAAATGTAAGGCGGGGCCTCTCATATGACGCACACTTGCTCGCCTGTTCCACTCTTCGTTTTCCGAATGCCAGGAAGTATTCTTGCCTCGCTTCTGAAGCAACCGAGCAAGCAAGCTACCAAGCAAGCGTACTCAACATTGAGAAACACCCAGAGAATCAGGACTTTTGAAACAGGGCTGAAACAGAGGGGATTATGGCATGCTGCAATGATCTGTTTGGTGCCAATCAGAGACATGCTCTGTATATATCTGAGACCTATAATATATTGATGAAAAACAGTACAATAGGGGACCTTTAAAGGTCAAATTGCCCCATGAATCCTCATATATTCTCTGTAAGGTTAAAAACAAAGTACTGCATTGTTTCTGAGGATATAGAATTGATTTAAAGTTGCTGTAAAAGATGACAGGAAATATTGTTGCAGAATAGCATGTTTTATTTTCATAATTCAATCTCTATGTAGACATTGTATGTATTAGAAAATGTGTTGAATGGGCTTCTTGTCTAGTAACGGCAGCGTAGGGACTTAACAAAAACACATATATCACTTTTATGATCCATCATGTCATAAATAAATATTGTAAGAAAACAACATATTTTCATACAGACCAGGCGGGATTTGTTGGCGCCTACAAGCGTTTTCATCATAGATTAATTTACCGAAACACAGACAATAACACTAGTGATAGGATGGTTAGTTTAGGAGCTTAAAGCACATACTTTGACACAGAATAATGGCTGGAGAATTCATGATTACATCTAATTTCACAGGTGAAACAGAACTTGGTTGTTTTCTTTAAATTCTTCACCTCGCTGTAGAATAATTTAGCTTTTCATCCGTCCGTCATTTGTTAAACCACCATTACATCTGTGTATGTACTGTAAATAAGTATGTCATTTAACACCACTGTAAGCTGCTGGAAAAAGCTAAAAAAAACATGCTATAGGAGTCCTGCATTACGTGAGTTTTCCTAAACATTTAACACATTGCACACAAAATGGTATCCATCTACATATCCAGGTTAATCACCAGGATTCAAAGATTGCAGAGATGACTTGCTTGTCTTCTTGCAAAGTGTTAACACTAAATCCTTTCATTTCCTGTATTTCTGTGGTCAAGCACACAACACCTCTTGGGTAATTCAGCAGAAATGTAAATCCCCCCCCATGGGAAAAAGTTTTTGTTTTTTTGTCTTCTTCGTGGTGACATCACTTAATGTACATGTCCTCCGTTAGTATTTAAGAGTTTGGTCACTCGCTGAAGTCTCCTGTTTCAGCCTTGTGTGTGTGTGTGTGTGTGTGTGTCATTGTTCCAAAACGAACTAGCAGTGACTAGTCGGTCTGCAGATTTAGCAACATCAGATCTGCTTACACACACACCCACCTGACTGTGTGTGTCGGTAACAGCAGTGATACCTGATCTCTGTTCTGCACACTTTATTTTTGGACTGAACTTTATTAAACTTAAACCACACTTGTCCTTCTAACTCGCTGTGTTTCTCCTCCTCAGATTGCAAGGGAGCATGGCATTAGGTTTTTTGAGACGAGTGCTAAGGCCAACGTCAGCATCGAGAAGGCTTTCCTCACGTTAGCAGAAGACATCCTCAGAAAGGTGAGTGTATGTGATCGATAATGATTTCTTTGTGGCTCATTGGTATTTCCTGGGATACCTGTATAACTTCAAATAAGATAACACTTTGTTTACCTCTGAGTAAAATGACTGTGTAGCAATGCAAAGTAGGTACAGTGAAAACGTACAGTGCAAATATACAACTCTAAAATAACAGTAATGTATTTCTTTTTGTCTTTTATAGATTGAATAAGGGGGAACAATCAATCTGTATTATTAGTATTCACAATACTCTCCAAGAAGCAATTTAATAGCTTTGCTCTTAGGAAAAGCTCATTTAGCTCCAGTCAGATGCTAACTGTGTTGCTACTTGTAAGTGTATCTAATGTGTTGAAAGTTGGTCTAAAACTTAAGATGTCAATTATAATTTAAAAAACGGCGAATCTCCCACTTTGCCCACGTTATAAAAGTTAAAGAAGTAAGTTGAGGGAAAGTCAGTGTTTTTATTACTTGTGTTCACTTGTCATTTTAAGCTAGATAATACGTCCTCTGCTGATCCCTTACTGTGAAACTGAACATATTCATAATAATCATCATTCAAAGATCAACATTAATAGGAACAGGTGATGAAATAAACAAAAAGACATTCTACATGGTTTCTCTGGGAATAAAGGAATTCTGTAAAAAAACAAAAATTCCCTCGTTGACGATTTTAATGTGATGATAAAGACTTTTAGAAGCTGGAAATGATTGGTTGAGGTACCTTGAAAGAGCTCTTAAAAAGCTGTACCATCGTTATAATTACTCATATCTTTTTTTTATGTGTGTGTTTTGTCCGACAGACGCCTGTAAAAGAGCCCAACAGTGAAAACGTGGACATCAGCAGCGGAGGTGGAGTCACAGGCTGGAAGAGCAAGTGCTGCAGTTGAACAAGTCCTCGGTTTCACTCTCACACACACTAACGCACACACACAGACACACACACAGACACACACACATATTCAGTTTCTCTCTCTCTAACTGCTAACTCTAACTCTCTCGCTCTCTAACCTGTCTCATGAGTTGTTCTTGCACACTGACACTCTCTGTCTGTCTCTTTATCAGAATAAAACAATAAACCACTTCACTCTCTAATCCCCCCTCCTCCCCTCCCCCCCTACACCATATTCTTCCACTCTCCAACTGATGATCATTTTTATTTCTGATAAAAAGAGAAATCCAGTCACGTTTCTTGTCATTTGTTTTAAAAGTTGTTAAAAAAAAAAAAAAAAAAAGATAAAGAAATAATGTGTGAAAAGACAAGCTCATATTTTTAATATTTCCTTTGCCTGAGCTCACCTGGTTGGACACCCCCACCCTTAACCCCACCCTCACCCCCCACCCACGTCACTCACTTTCGGTCAGAGGAAATCTAAATAAAAGAAAATGGAACAAAAAAAGACAACTGTAGGATTAACATTTTGTACACTTTTCTGTTGTCTAACCGTATTTGGTCATTTACAATTTGTTACCAAGTGACAGAGGCGTGGCTAGCTCCTTTTGTATGTGGGGGTTTATTTTGTCCTGTGCCTTATATGGAAGACAGGGGCGGGGCTAGTGTTGTGGGCGGGGCCACCTCCACCCAATGAAATTACAGTTTAATAATCTGTCGGCTCTGTCACGAGGACGCCGCAACTGAAGCGGGAACGTTTGAATTTCTCCTCCGGCCAAGAGAACGGCATTATACAGTATGTCCTGTTATTGATGTTTTTATTTTTATCTGTATGATTTATTTTACTTTGATTCTTTTTTTTCCCTATTTGGGTTTGATTTATTTTTATTTTGTTTCCTGCATGCAGATTTCTTTGGGTTGGAAGCGTTTCTGTAACGTTGTGTAACGTTTGCCACTGGGTAACTGTGGGCGGGAGGTACACAAGTTCTCTTTGGAAATTCAAACAGTTTTGCAGATCCATTAAAAATAAGCTTGTTTAAGTTAACTTGTTTTGTCCTCAATGATGTGCTCTTTCATGTGTCCTTTCATGTCTAATTATTATTGAAAATACTGTCCGTTTGAGGGCTTAACACTCAGGGAAACTTTGAATCATGATATTTAATTTGAGGGACTTTTTGCATCATTCTCAATTTAGTTGAATTTCATGAAAAAGTAATAGCAAAGTATGTCGAAAATATGAGAGTCATAGTAGACTTTGAACGAGCTGTCCTGGCTTTGCAACAGATTGATGCATAGAGAGGCGAAGTCCCGCCCATCTACTTCCGACCCATGGGACCTTATTTCGGAAAAATTATGTATTGAAGTCAATGGGGAGAGAAAGATTATTTCGATCCCATTTGAATTTTGCCACGAATTACACATATGATGTTTGTCGATCTTAAAAAATCATTTCCATGTAAAAAAAAAGTCACATTTTGTCGTAAAACTGTTGAAATATAAGACAATGAAAAATACGCAACTATCAATCAATCAATGTTTATTTATATAGCCCAATATCACAAATGTTACATTTGTCTCAGTGGACTTCACAGTTTGTACAGAATATCAGTATGAAAATACGACACCCTCTGTCCTTAGACCCTCACATCGTACAAGGAAAAACTTCCAGAGAAAAACCCACAGTTTAAAGGGGAACATGGGAGAAACCTCAGGGAGAGCAACAGAGGAGGGATCCCTCTCCCAGGACGGACAGACGTGCAATAGATGCCGTGTGAAAATCGAAGAGATAATACATTTTACAGCATAGGTAGACCAAATGTTTGGACTAGAAAGACTACAAATCCCAGAATCCCGGTCCCGCATGCTGGCTCTTACGGAACCGACTAACTCCCCTTGTGTGTATGTACAGCTCTCAACATGCCCAGACTTGGAGTGATTTTCACCTCTTTTAATACTTTTCGCCTCATTCTGAAAGAAAGAAGTGAAATGTGCCAACGTGACGGCCGTCTTGGTGTGTGGTGCGAGACGGGAGATGTAGTTCATTGAGCGGTTTCACACAAAAAAAAGTGTTACTTCACAGTTTTACGACACATTTTTATTTTTTTGACTCGCAAAATTATCTTTTAAATTGACAAACATCATATGTGTAATTCGTGGCACAATTCAAACGGGATCGAAAGATAATCTTTCTCTCTCCATTGACTTCAATACATACTTTTTCCGAAATAAGGTCCCATGGAGGTCCCCCGGAAAGGGAGGGACTTCACCTCTCTATTGCCTTTGAATGCAACATTTATATTGACGTTTTCTGGCTCTCATGGCACTTTTAGTCATAAACAGTTTGGATATATTGCATTATGTTACTACACTAGACAAGGACACATTTATATTGGATTTTTGTCCACCTTCACTTTCATAAGGTTATATATATATATTTTTTATTCAAAACTCTTTAATTTGTTCTATTGCTTCCTTGTTCCTTGTCTAATGATTCCTATTCTAGGACACACCACCTTTTCATTGGATTTTGAAGTTCAATTCAAGTCATTTGGAGTCAAAAGAAACTCCTGAATTTGCATTAATGACAAAAAACATTAAATTGCAATCAAAAAAGGACACCCTCCTTGTCTAATGTAGTAGACAATAATTGTTTGTCAATGGGTCACATGACATGGAAGCTATTTAAAAGAAATGAAACTTGTATTGCAGTTGAGGAGAATGTGTGTGTGGAGCCCCCTGCTGGCACATTAATGAACTGTTAGTTGGAGCTCTAATATAAAAAGTAGAATACAACACAATCGGTGCCCATATAAAAGGAGTTTTGTCGTTGACATTCTTTATTTATCACCCTCTACCTCCCGCAGCAACAATGTACACAAAAATAAAATTCTCTCACAAAGAAAAGACAGAACCAGTGCAGAATGTCAGTGGTCACCATAAAGTCCATAACTACATTCAGAGATCTTTTCCTAAAACACAAAGATAAAGTACAGCGGGTTACACAATAAGCAGTTCTCTCCGGTTTCTTTTTTTTTAATAAATCAATTCACAGGCACAACAAAAACTCAACACATGACAGTCAGCTGTAGTGATTCTCAACAACAGGAAGTGAAGCCTCTGCTCACACATATGTAAAGTACTATGGGATGAAGTGGTTAGGCATGATGGGTAATAATAACACCACAACATATAATATCACCGTCTTGTGATTGTTATTTTTAAATGTGGAGAATTACATGAACTACATGTTGCTAAATCCACCGCGGGGCATAAACAGAAGGGCAACCATGGCAACCATGCTCGGGGGTCTTCTTCGCTGCTTTTGGTGTATTTTATGGCGCCACTTACAGGGGGTGTTTCTCAATGTCGAGTAAAGCTGCTCCAGAGCCACTATTTCAAGCATACTACGTAATCGAGTGCCGCCGAAGGACTGTTCCAATGTCCAGCATACTTGGAATTCTACCGAGCCCGGCGTCCTTCGTAGCAAGAAATTCCGAGGCTGCACGTGTAGACTCCGCGGTCAATGCTTTGTGCACGGACCAATTTAATGTAAGGCGGGGCCTCTCATATGACGCACCCCTGCACACTTGTTCCACTCTTCGTTTTCCGAATGCCAGGAAGTATTCTTGCCTCGCTTCTGAAGCAAGTGACTCGGAAGACATGTGCTATCAAGCAAGCGTACTCGACATTGAGAAATACCCACAGGCCCGGCATATGTACTACAGCGTCTCCAGCGCTTTCGAGCGGTCTCGTGTGAACGGAAGACTTTTTTGATATCGTATTCGGTTCCATTGCGTTTCGTCTGCGTTTGCGTGTAAATGGGGTCTTAGTGCTTTGGTGGAGACGAGTATAAAGTCTGAATGCTGATGAGTTAACAACAATACTTTAATCAAGTTCTGTGATTTAGTGTTCGTAGTGTTTTGAGACAGAAGAGCAACATTAACTGGAATCAGCAGCAGTGACAGAGGGCCTGCCCTAAAAGAAAATAAATCAGCTGACAGGGAAGATAAACTATTTACATCAACTGTATAATTTATAAATACATTTTAAGTATAAATTAGAAAAATAAAACAAACCCTACTGTAGTTCAATCAGCTACTGCTACTCTCATTTTTAAAATGATTATTAACCCTCTGTATATTTGGTGAAAGATAAAAAAAAAAAAAAAGGCACAGCAATGAATTAGAGCGATTTATCCCTGCAAATGTCTACCAGTCACAAAACTAAATCCCCATTTCAACAGAAATTAAAATATAAATTAACGTTCTAACCTTTAAATGAAATACAAACAATCCCCACACTCAAACAGCAGCTACACTAGCATCACCAGTTACAATTTCTTAAATAAATTAAGGCTTGTTTGCGTAACGTCATCACAGAGAGCACCCTGATTTAACTCTGCTTTCTATTCTTCAGGCAGCAAACATCGTACAGTCGCTTTCAAACATCCAGAGAAACATTCAGAGCTCATTCGGTTTTCTGCTGAGAGTTGGACGAGCAGAGCGATACCATTTATGTCTGAAGAGCTGTACCGGAAGTCCTTTTTTAACAAGCAGAGCTTCTTTTGAGGGTTTCAAATATAGCTCTGAATGTCTACAGTCATTTTTTTGTTCACGTTTAAATACTATTTTGACTTTTAGACTCAACAATGCTCGGAAATTATTGAACATGTTCGGCTCACCGATGCAATATGGTTCAACAAACAGTATAATACTAATATTATTATTGTAGTTTTATCTCTATCTGCAACTGTGCAGAAAAAACAGGTTTAAAGAGATGAATAGACCTGCAGGAAAAACACACAACTGAACAGCATTTAAATGTAGATTCAGAAATTGAATGTCAACGATATAAATGAAACCTACACATTTTCCGTGAACTGTAGTATTGATCTAATGCTTGGCAAAAATTGAATAAGTATGTTTTCCTGTCTCGTCTCGTCTCGTCTCCTCTTCTCTTCTCTTCTCTTCTCCACTCCTCTCCTCCATTAGTATCTAAATGTACAGCAGGTCTCGGCCCTGCGTCGCTGAGCTCCCAGCAGCCACCTGGGCCTCAGACTCCACCTCCTCCCCCTCGTAGCTCTCGTACTCGATGGGCTTGGGGCAGCTGTACGGGTGGCCGTTGTCGTCGAAGAAGCGGCGGAAGGTGAACTCGTAGAAGGCGTGTTCAGGGTGTTTTCCGTTGCGGAACCAGCCGTTGAGCGTGTCGTTGAGGTTGTCCTCTCCGTCGCTGTCGCTGCTCCACATTTTATCGGGGTCCACGGGGTCGAAGTTGGAGGTGTCCGTGGAGTGAGCGATGGTGGGGACGTACGGCGCCGCCTGCTGCCGCAAGTCGCTGGAGAAATCAATGTTCTGGAAGAAGGGATGAGCTTTGATCTCGTCGGCGCCGCCCTTCCCCACGCGGTCCTCCGGGCTGCGGCACAACTTCACGATGAGATCCGACGCCTCGGGGCTGAGCTTGGCCAGCGGGGGAATGTTCAACATGTTCTTCCAGTTTATCACCTGGTGACAGAGAGACAGTGAGGAACAATGCAGACTGCAGACACATCACATTTCTCTGCGGGAGCTTCACATACCTTCATCTGCGTCTCCACAGGCGTGTTCGCCAAGAAGGGAGGCTGTCCGACCACCATCTCATACAGGATGACGCCCACACTCCACCAATCACACAGCTGGGTGTAGCCTGCAGGAGATTTAGGACATTCTTACATCAACAACAGCATCTGTCAGCAATGTTTTAAATCGGGGGTGTCCAAACTTTTTTCACCGAGGGCCACATACAGAAAAATATACGAAGGGCTGGGCCGCTCACTAGAGGTATACTGCCTCAAAAGTTAAATTATAAGTAGCAAAATCAATCAAATGTAGGTAAATGATGCTTGTGAGTGTTGGCAGCTCATCCCTTAAACCAGAGGCCTCAGAGTGATTAGAATAAGGAGAAATAGGAAGGGTGAATTTCAAGCTTGTTACGTAAATAAGTTATTGGGCTTTTTATTATCAACAAAGATATGTTAGAAAATCTTTCCAACTTTAATTGACTGAATTTATTTGAAAAGATGTCTTATTAACACATGAATACTGTGTGATATATTTTTACATATATATTTAAGAAGGACAATATAAGCCAAGCACAAGTTTAACACCCCTGTTTTAAATGTTACATTCACTTTTGAAGATACATTCTGTAATCTGTCAAGAATACAAAGGACTAATTAATTGCATTCAAACCAACATTGCAATGTAACATAATGCAATTTTCGTGTCGCTGCAATTAAACAAAGGTTATTTACTTTATGCTCTCCTCTCTCCTCTCTCCTCTCTCCTCTCCTCTCCTCTCCTCTCGAAAAGACAGTTTTCTCCCCTATATCCTTCAGTCCTTGTTCAAACTTTAGTATAACAAGACAATACACATTCTGGAAAGACACTAGTAATAAAGTGAGTTTCAGGGTATCCTCTGTACCTGTTCGGAGCAGCACTTCTGGAGCGATGTAGTTGGGCGTCCCGACCAGAGAGTGGGCCAGGCAGCGCTGGTGCTCCCGGGCCTTCCTCCGCTCCAGAGGCTTCAGGCGGTCCGTGCAGCGGCAGTCCGTCGCGTCCTCCCACTCCTTACTGAAGTCCATGCTGTCCTGCCTCACATGGTCACCTGGAGACACACCAAACATCATTATACCCATCAGCTGGGTCCTGTTTTCACAGGCATGTGAATTAATAAAAGGAAGGGTGTAAATGTAAACAACTTGATATGGTCCCTACATTTAGTATTTTCATGATTTCCATGATATTCACTGAATTACTTTCACTGTCTGGTCAGTTTTTGAAAGATAGTAGTGCATTTTTGGTATAGAAATGCCAAAATCGTATTAATTTCATACTGAAAGTACAGCAAAAGGGAAATGTATTCTTGGCAGGAGGAATGAGTTGAATTTTATACAAAGCCGTTTGCTTTCTGCTGGATACTTTTAGATATTTACCACTGTGTTTGCACGTGCATACCATTGATGTACTTGTAGATTAATGGCGCATTTCCACTGCAGGGCTTAGTACGGTATAGTTAGGCCTTGGTAGGAGGCTCACTTTATGCTGCGTTTCCATTACAGTTTAGTAGCTGGGGCAGTAACTATAGTAACGCAGTGTAGGCGGAGCCGTGACGTCATCTTCAATGCGAAACACAAAACCAACATCAGCCGTTAGCTGTTAGCACTCAGAGCTCACAGCTCCTCATATCTGCTCAGAAACTAGACACAAGTTAAACAAGTACAAACCACAGACTGTCTGTGTCATGGCGAATACAGTCGCTGGTTCATTTATGTCTGTAGGCCGTTGTTGTGAGTGTGGACGGTCGGAGCATATACAACGTTAGCTTAGCCGATCTCCATTCAGAATTTGAAAACACGCATTTTAAAAGGTTTTTCGCCTGCCGTCTGTCTGCAGACTTGTCAAAGCATTAATTTATTGTTTTTTACTAACCGGTATCAGTATGTTGTTACTTCAGCATCATTTTGAAACGTGTATTACAATTAAATCACGGTAAAATATGTTCATTTTGTTGTAGTTGCCAGCGATTCTCTCACTAGTTTAGCATACTCAGCCCGGTTGTTGGCCCGGAAAGAACCTCGATTTTGGAGAGCCAGAAAACTATGAAAAAGTACCCGCTAGCTGGAACTACGCCTAGTGGAAACGCAACCAAAAACGGGCCGGGCATGGCACGCTTAAACCGTGCTGTAGTGGAAATGCGCCATTAGAGAGAGACCTTCATTTTTATGGCTTATTATACCATGACTTGTTTTAGTTTTTATATTTTGACATACTATGAACACGAGTCATTATACTACATGTAGTCCAGCGCTCTAATACACTCTTTTTGTACTCAAGAGGGTGAATTAAATACTCAAGTTGAACTGTTAAATATAAGAAATGTAACACCCACCACTCTGGTAATACTTGGAGTCGTGCGTCCAGCGGAAGCCGGTGCACAGACCGAAGTCGGTCAGTTTGATGTGTCCGTCCCGGTCTATGAGGATGTTGTCGGGCTTGATGTCTCGGTGGATGAAGCCCATCTTGTGGACGCTCTCCACGGCGCAGGTGAGCTCGGCGATGTAGAACTGGGCGAGTTCTTCTTTGAAGATTCCCAGCCGGATGAGGAGGCTCATCATGTCTCCTCCGGGGATGTACTCCATGACAAAGTACAGGTTGTCCCTGTCCTGGAAGGAGTAGTAGAGACGCACCACCCACTCGTTGTCGGCCTCAGCCAGGATGTCCCTCTCAGCCTTCACGTGGGCCACCTGGTTCCTCAGCAGCACGTCCTTCTTGCGGAGCGTCTTCATGGCGTACAGCGCTCCGGTGTCCTCTTTTCTGGCCAGGCACACCTCTCCAAACGCTCCGATGCCGAGCATCTTGATTCGTTTGAACATGGATTTGTCCATCTTGGCTCGCTTTAGCCGGATGTAGTTGGACTCTTTCTGGCAGAGCATCATACGCATCTGCTCCTGAGCTTCTGAAGACAAGCCCACCTGAGCACAGGACAGTCAAGAGTGATTCAAATGGCCCACATCATCTCAAAATGTCAAAAAAAAGTCCTGGTTAGAATAAGTTATAAACTGGCATTAAGGTAATCATCTGAGGACACGGTGCAAACATGCTGTTTTTTCCTCATGAGTTATAACCTTCAATTTAGTCCACAACAAAGATGTGTGAGATGGAGTGGCATGCATTTCCTTTGGCCACATGCTGCATTATGCACATTTATAAAAACACTAGACTCTTAACAACAGCTTACTTGAATAACTGAAGTGTGTGGACTACTCTGTGTCACAAGACAGCACAGATACCTTTACCTTTTTAGTTCAGCTGTTAGTGACCGCAAGGAGAGAAAAGAAGAGAAAGAACAGCTAAGAAATATAGAACAGCATGAAAAAGACACGTATAATACAGTGATGATAGCAGGGGGAAAGGTTTGGAAAGAGTAGAAAGTATTTCAGCAAAATGTGAAACATATTTATTTAACTTCATAAGAAATGATGTGATGAAGGATATTCCTCACCCTTTGCATCTCGCTTTCCAGCTGCTTCCTCCTCCGAATCCTCGTCTGGTGGTTCTTGAGGATGTTCTCCACATGCTGCTCCATGAAGAACTTGAAGGCCTGGGGGGAGTACAGAGCGACTCGTCCTGACTCCCCTCTAGGCTCTTCGTCCCTCTTGTTGCGTCGCACGGGAACGGGTGACGTCGTGATTTGCTTCTTCTCCTTCTCCGTCGCTGTGGCGCTTTCTGTGGTTTTGTCCCGGGAGCTGTCGTTGCTGCTGCTCTCCGCCTCAGCCGCCTCCTCTCGGCCTGAGTTGCGCTTGTTGACCCCCGGATCGTAGGCAGGTGGGGCGGATGCAGCCTGCTGTTGGAGGAGATGCTTGGGGTAAGGTGGAGGGGGGCCCTGGTAGCTCGGGACCTCTGCTACAACAGGGATCTGGGGTACAGGGGCTGGGGGTTCTGGGTAAGCAGGAGCAGCTTGAAGGGGTGGGGGCGGCTGCATCCATGGAGGGTGCGTGGGGGCGACGGCAGTGTGGAGCTCAGGTTTCTGCACACGGATGCTTTTGACCGGCTGCAGGATGGGGGCCTGTGTGATGGCCGTGACGGTGGTGGCGGAGGGCTGGGAGCTGGACTGGTGGGCCGCCCTGCTGTTCAGCTGGTGGTTGTTGAAGGAGTTGGATCGGGGCGGCACGTTGTGTTGCCACGACGGAGACAGATCCTGGGTGCTGCTGTTTCCAGAGGGCTGGGGCTGGCTGGGGGCCCAGGACTGAGGAGGACCTATGTTGTACAGGTCAAGGTTGTAACTGTGCCTGTTGGACACCATCATGGACGGAGGGATGTTTCCACCGTTGGCGTACGAGGGAGAGGAGGCGGGTCCTCCTGACTGCTGATCAGTGGGACTGTGCCTGCTCTGGTTGACCACGTACGGAGGGGGGGGCTGTCTGCTGCCGGCCGGGATGTAGTCCGGCTGGGCGGAGCCATTCTGAGACCAGCTGGGGGGGGGGAAGGTGAACTTGTTTCCCCCAGAGCTTTGCATTATGATGGGTTGGTGACCCACAGGGACCGGGCTGATCCCACGCTGATTCTGAGGGGCTGATGACTGGTACCCGTCAGGCCAGGCCCCCTGAGGCCCCGGAGAGATGCGGGCCCCGAGGTAATCCATGTTGCCGGAGTAGCGCTTGGTTGATGGGTCCCAGGATGATGTATTAGGCATGGCGCAGCGGTTGGGAGGAGGTGTGACACTGCGCACCTGAGGCGGGAGGGGAGGGTTCACTCTCTGGTTGTTAGCAGGGGGAAAGGAGGGAGGGGGCCCCGGGCTGTCTGAGCGGTATATCACTCCATCCACTATGACGTGACGAGGGGCCAAAGACTCCTTAGAGCCTTTCCAGCTCGGCCTCCTCAGCACAGGCTGCGAGATGTGAGAACCTCCTACAGACACACAAAAAGGAAAAGAATACAATTAGTTATACATCTTAGAAAAACAAAAATAAATTAGGTAGAACTATGTTTTTTTACACACTTTAAAATGTGTAAAATGCATACATGAACACAAATAAATGATGTCCTCTCACACACCAGAGTCATGTTCACAATACAACATCATTTAAAAAAACGTAGAATTAAATCAAAGTGGTATGTTTACAAGAAAAAAACACATTTAGAAGATTAAATAGATTATAACATTGGTAAATTAACAAGAAAAAAGTCCTTAAAAAAACTTGAATATTCTCTGAGACTATTATTACAAAATGCAGGTGTACTATTTTTTTAAAATCCACCAGTATTGATTAAAAAAGAAGAAGGAGTACAGCTGTAAAACATGACTTGTCAAAGATACAACAAAAGGAAAATAATGTTGTTGTTTTTTAATAAAAGGTGAAGCAAACAAACCTAAAAAGGCTTAATGATACCAGCAGTGCACCTGTCAATGCATCATGATTGAAAACAAAAACCTAATTTCCGCTCTACTTTTTTCCATGATGTGATACAGTGACTCATTCTTTTATTGTCAGCATGTTTTGTCATTTCTCAAAGCAAATGTTCCAAATCCTGCCAACAATATCAAGGTTAGATGAAAACGCCCGGAAAGGGAATAATAGAGGAAGCCTAGCATTGAGTCCCAGTGGACAATTACATACCTGGGGCTTTCAGACCGGTAGAGTTGGGGTTGGCAGCAAGCTTCTGTTCCCTCATCGGGTCCTGGTAGATCACCTTACCACTGTAGTCTATAACTGCCCCCATACTGCGACTGTTGCTCTGTTTACAAAGGCATAAAAACAACAGTTAACATTAAGAGTTTGGGCAATCAAAGCTTGACAGAGCGCAGATTATCTGTGAATACATTTAACATTGGATTGCTTGTTTTGCTAACAGTTCATTCATGCATCTTTACAGTCTTGCAATGTCATGTAGATGGACCAAAAGAGAACAAGTATTTTACTTATGGATTTACCTGTACATTATTTTTTGGATTATTCAATTAATTGTTTTGTCTATAAAACATGTTGTCTTTTTTTGCCAAAACAAACAGTGAAAAAGCCAGAGATATTCAGTTCACAATGAAATAAAACAGAAAGAAGCAGCTAATTCTGACATTTGAGAAGCCCTAACAAGAGATTGCTTTGTTTAATTATTCATTTATAAGAACAATGGCAAATTGTCTCCAACTAATTTAATAGTTATTTGCTAACTAAACATTTGCTTTAACTAAAAATAGTGCACTGCATATGCCAGGGTGCATTCTCTCTGTGTCAAAACAAGTGGCGACTGCCAAATAAAAAAGTACTTTGTATTGTCACCTGACAAGCTCGAAATTCCACTTTGCATATTTCTCATTTTCAAATAATTCTCCAGTAAACAAGGTGCACTTGGCTCTTATTCTCTATAACAGAGTTATGTTTAGAATCAAATTCCTCCACATTCCTTCACAAAAACCTGTCTGAGTGACAAATAAAAGACGAAAACATCTTACCTCGTCGAACCCAGCGCAGGGAGTTTCCAGAGACATGTGTTTGTTCACCTCAGGTCCTGAAGTACTCGGCTCATTGGCAAAAGGCATCAGGGACTTGCGGATCTCCTGTAAGGCCTTGTGGTAGGGGTGTTTGGGGTTGCTGCATCGCCCCTGTTGCCTCGAGTCCTCCGGAGGCATTTTTACAGCTCCTCCAGAGTCTGCTTTAGGGGGGTCCGATTGTCTGGATAAATTGCGCAGACTGTTCCTTATTTCCTGCAGCATGTGTTGGCTGTTGCCGCTGTAGTTGCTGGCAGGAAACGTTTTGGGTCTCGCCTGTCTGTATCCTTCGGGTTTCTCCCCTCTCTTCATGTAAGAGCATGTATGATGACGATGAAGGGGATGAAGAGGATGCCACTCAGTCCAGCGTAGCAGTAAAAGGTAGCAGGATGTCTGCACTCACATCTGCATGCTGCTGACAGGAATGTACAATATGAGATGAGCAAGCAACCAAAACACACGTCATGTTACCAAACAGGTTAGGCATATATGAAATGTGGAAGTACTAATTGACAGATAGTATCAGGTAAACAATAGCAAAGATGAGGCAAACTGTATGATCAAATGAACCTATATTGTTAACCAGTGGTGTAAAGTAATTAATTAGATTAACTCAAGTACAATTTTGAGAAATGTTTGCTACTTTGTACTTTTGTCCTTCTACCCAACCACAAATCACAGGTAAATTGTGTACTTTTATTCCACTACATAATAGAAATACCTTCAGTTACTTTTCAAATGTGCATTAATGATATGAAATAGATAAACACTTAAATAAGACTTTAGTTACACCTGGAGTAACATCCACAAACTACACTGCAGTATATATAGTCATTACAACTAGCTGCACCTTTACCAGCTTTGATAACACTTTAATGCATCACTATTTATAATCAAAACAAATCATATATTATTTTGAAATGGGCACATTTGCATAATTATTACTTAAGTAATTTAGATGCTTGTACTTTTGCTTCATTGGGATTTTGAATTCAGGATATTACTTATAACAGATTATTCCTACACTTTGGTACTTCTATTTTTACTTAAGTAAAAGGTCTGAGTACTTTTCCCACCACTGATTCACGTTAAGGTTCTCTCGTTATTCAAACCTTAAGGTTAAGAAAGATTCCTCAGAATAAAGACTATTCCCTACACAAAACACCTGCCTGTACACTTGCTAGCTTCGTTAGCAGCACAGGCTAACACAGCGCTACACTAGAGCTCATTCACGAGCGGTGTGAAATAAAATGCTAGAGTTGTTTCACACATTCACCTAAATGACTTTTACTTATTGACCCAATGTTCTCCCAATATTACAATTTAACTTTAATATAATCCAATAGTGCAGAAGCACATCCATGGCCTGTGTAAAAGGCATCCATTTGCTACTATGCTAACTAGCTGCTAGCTCGGAACAGCAACAGTTAGGTAGCCGTTAGTCGCGTCTGACAACTTACCAATATCTGTAAAATCCGCTTTCTTTTGACACTTGTACTTCTTTGGCAGCGACCGATATTTTCCTTGACCTTTTACGGAAACAAGGACGTACAACTTTAACTTAAAATGTCCTGGTCCTGTTGCCCTGGCTGTTTCTAGTCGTGTTGGATTCCTGGGATGTCTGAATGACAAGTACAACACAACAGAACGGTTCACACGAAGAAGGAACGCGACACACTTCCGGCTATGGTGGATTAAACAATAAAAGAAGGAAAGTAACTCATGAGTGTTTTTGTTTTAGCATTTCTTTTTAAATCCTGCTGACAGAAAACTCACGTATTTTTCAGGAACATTTAAACAGAGGTCACAAATAATACAACTGTATGACCCATGGTAGTAAATACCAATCTCCTTGAATTTGTATCTTTAGCCCATTTTCCTTCAAAACAACTCTGGGCCATGGATTCAGCTGTAAAAAATGAAAACAAGAGTATTTAACCACTTAATATGAAATGTAGACAGTAACTGCAGCTACAATATTTGTATTGAGTACTGGAAGGGGGGGCATTGTTAGATTCTGTGACATAATCAAAAAATAACAACTAAGGAAATGTAAATGGAGGATTACAAATTGTCACACTTGTACAAAGCATTGCACACAGTAAAATGTAGCCTCTGCATTTAACCAACCCTAGTATTAGGAGCAATATGAACTACATTGGATTCTTATTTTGAATACAAAACCTTTAATGGACACATTAGACATCTGTATAAGGCATTTTTATTCATTTATTTCAAAACGTTTTAAATGAAATCCATACAAAAGTACTGTAGAGTTGAACTACTGTTCGTGGAATGATCTACAAAAACCTAGATTCATTGATGAATCGTCCAGAAATGCGCAAAAATACTGTGTATGCACCATTATATGACATGAAAAATACCCAATTTAGACCAAAATGTCAACAGTAGACTTTTGAACACAGTTTTTTGAGGCACCTTGTATGATCAAATGAGACAATAAAACCTATGTGGTGACAGCAATTGACGGCAAATAAAGAGATCTTGTTCAGTACAGAAACAACTCTTCTAAACGGGGACTTGTCTGTTGACAAAAATTGCTTCTCCGTCAGTCCCGCAGACAAGACATTGTCCAAGTACATCCAGGCTGTTGACAGACAGCGTCTGGCTGGGCAACATGTGAGTCGTCTCCACGCGGCCTTTACTGGAGTCTCCGCTCAGCCACGCGCTGATGAGGGACTGGTTTCCTCCAGCCGGGGCCATCGCACTGCGAGATATCATGCTGTTGTTCCTGCCACCTGGAAAACAACAATGAAACAATCAATTAACATTTTAGAAGATAATTCTGATTATAATATCCCTTCAAGGAGTTAATGTTTTGGTTTCTTTCTTAGCTGGATTACTGGAAAACAACTGGTCGAATTTTGATGAAACGTGGGGAGAGGGTGTACCATGGGCCAAGGTTCACGATGTTATTTCAGTCTAAGCATTTCATATTTGTACATATTCACATGATAATAAAGTGTCTTGTGGTTTTATTAAATGTATGTTAAGTATGTTAAATAGTTTAAGTATTGAAGTACATAATAAATGCACAACTGAGATGATGAAGTTCCAGTGAGCCCTTCTAGTTCGTAGCATTTTGCTCTGCAAGCGTTTAGCTCTTGGTTATCAGTATCACGTCAGCTGTCTCAGTGTTTTTGTTGTTGCTCTGACAACCAAAAGATTACAGTCACAGTTGTATGACTAATACATTAAATACATATACATGTTGTGATTAAAATGTAGTTTTTAATCAAATGATTGTGCTGCAACTGCAAACTTTTAATGCAGTAGCTTGCAGATAAAATCTTGTTGCGGCTTTAGGAGGCCAGATGATATCCACAGTAACACTTGCCTTGTAAGAAGGAGGGCATGTCTGACTGTGCGGACGTCTCCCAGTGCAGCAGTGAACCGTCCTCTGAGCAGGTGAACAGATGATCTGGGTTCGACGGGTGGAAATGGACTTCCCACACTGTAAAGAAAAGCAAAGAAAAACCGTACATCAATAATAAAAAAACTCATTGCTGAAGAGAATTATAATTTACAAGCAGGAATAATTGTACCTTTAAAACTGGCAATTTTATTCAACTGCCTATTAAAAATTGCTTTCCTTGCTTTGATTTAAAAATAAAGAATGTGTCATAAACACAACAATTACAGTGAAGATATTCCTTTCTTATTCACATTGAAAACCAGTGTTAAACTAATGAGAAATACTAACGTAAAAATCAATGTTCAAGCATTTCTTTACCCCACCTTTGATGTGTTCAGACCAAAAACTGTAATACCTTTCCCTTACCCCCTACCACAATGTCAAAAAAAACAACAGAAATAAGAAATCCAACTAAACTCTTACTTTCAGCAGAGTGAGCCTCCATGAGTGAGAAGGGTGCGCTGCCTTGTCTTATATCCCAGACACAGAGCATGCCGTCCTGCCCCCCCGTGGCAACAATGTGCTGCTGGTTGGGATGTCTGTCCACACAGTGCAGAGGGACTCTATCCCCTGACCTGGAAGAAGAAGAAAATTATAAAAGTCAGATCAGAAGAACAAATTTGGAGAAATGTGATTTTTGTTTGTGGAAATCTTACAAGGAGAGAATCTGGGATGGCGAGTTGCTCTGTTGCCTGAAGTCCCACAGCTTGAGTTGGCCGATGGAGTTCACCGTCAAAATCTCTGTGGTCCTCAGGTAGGTCACAGCATGAATCGTGCTGCTGTCCGCATTCTCTGTCAAAGTACAACAAAATACACATTAGACACATTATAGTGTTCAACTCTTATGATCTGGAGGTGTTATGATATTCTAAACCCATGTAAAAAAAAATGTAAAGACTGTTTTGAATATGTTTTGGGGCTGTGTGCTTTTTGTAATGATACTAGTATTACTAGTTCTAATACTAATAGTAACAAAAACCTTTATTTTTTTCATTCAATGAAACCAAAAAGCAGCATCAATAGCAAACAGTAATACAGGAGGAAAACCAACACAACTAAACACACCATTAGACAAAGGTACCAATTAAGAACAGATCAACCCTTTATAAAATGTGAAAGTGCATAGGGAGTGATTCACATAAAAGCCTATTCATAAAAGTGTGTATTTAAAGATCAAGCTGGTTTTGCAGGCTTAACATCCCTCGCTCTACCAAGTTATCTCCCGGGATAACCCCTAAAATGTGCGTAATTTAAAAAGTGACACTATCATTATGTTAACCTCACCTATGACTCTAACGACTCCCTCCTGGTCAGCTCTGAAGACGACGATCCTTCCATCTTCACCGACCGTGACGATCTCAGGGCTGCTGCACACGACCCCAGTACAGGGAGCGTTGTCACATGGGTAACAATGAACTCCTGGCCAGCGCTGAGAAACTGATATTGTCTGCAGTCAACAAAGACATTTTTATATTTACCAAACCAGAAGTACGTAACATATCCAGTTTGTCCAACATTCACCTTCTTGAAGTGCAAAATATTTGTGTAGCCGTTCCCTGGTATGTTGATGGAATTTAAAGGTCACCTATTATGCAAAATGCACTTTTTCATGTCTTTTCTACATCTACATGTGTCCCCTCTGTGTAAAGAGATTCTGAAAGTTTCAGGAATAATGATTCTCTCACTTTTCGGTCCTGATCCGTTTATATCAAAACCTGTCTGAAAATGAGCTGATCAGATTTTCGCCACTTTATGATGTCATAACGATTTTTTTGGCTTGTGTAACCATTAGCCAATCACCAACCAAGGTAACCCCCCCCCACCTTATCACCTGAATCTCCTCCTAGAGCACCATTGTGTTCTTTTTAACCAAATATCTCTCAGAGGGGCGTGGGGAGGGGCTCCTTATTTTCATCTAAAGTAACAGACAGAGAATCAGCACTTTTGAAACAGGGCTGAAACAGAGGGGATTATGGGATGCTGCAATGATCTGTTTGGTGTTTCAGACAAACACTTCAGAGACATGTTTTGTATATATCTAGAGACCTATAATATATTGATGAAAAACAGTATAATAGGGGACCTTTAAAATATGATAAATAAAGGTTTTTACAGTAATTAATTACATCTTGAGGACATGAGGATGTTAGATTTCACAATATGCAAATGCTCTCATAAATACAAAGCTAGGTAAATCTAACCCTTAGATATCCCTAGCTAAAATCAAGTTATTGTACCATTTATAGTTTCATACAATACTTACTGTGTGGAGGTTTAAGGTAAGAATCATACACAGCTGACTATCATGTACTGACTTAAGACATTTGAAAAAGCCAAAACAAAAATGTATAAAAGTCAAAAGTCAAAGTAAATTTATTGAAAAGCTTTGGAAAGACAATTAACATGTGCAATACATTTAAGGGATTGTGTGGGTATATATAATACATAAATAATGTTTTTTTCTTGTGCACATATTTAATGAAAACTGTACAAAATAATTAATCTCATGTATGTTAAAAGAGTCAGGAAACCCATTAAGTGTGAAAAACCCACTTCATTGCACTTAATGAATGCTGTGAATGTCAGTAATCTCTCCTAATGTTATAGGTTCAATAAAGTCATCCTCCATGAAACACTTCTGCATCTGAAAAACATTTTTGCCGGTGCGTACCTGACTGTTTTGGTGGTGGCGGAAGATGGTTACTTCTCCAGTTGACGATGTTGTGACGATTTTGTCTTGGTCCAAAAACTGAAAAACAAAGCAATAGCCTTGTTGAACGAGGGATCAGGAGAGAAACAAAGTTGCATCTGCATTTCTCGAAAACTGGTTAGAGCAGCATTTCAGATCAACAGATCAACAAGTATTATCTTTCTTTGGTATCAACAATGATTAAGATGAGTTTCTTACCTGAAGATCCAGAACATCTCCATCATGTTTGTGTTCACATAAAAGCTGTGGGTCTCCTTCAAATCCATCATCCAATGCAGAGCTTCCATGATTCCCAATTGACCAAAAGGAAATCTTGTTATCCTATAAAGAAAGACATTCATTAGTCATTGATGTACAATTTGAACTTGTTTTAAAGGTTGTAATGTGAAGCACAGAAGAATAGACAATAATCTAACTGACAGTTATCATAATAAGGAAATGTTTTGGTCACTATGCCATGTATCTCCTTCAAT
Organism: Dissostichus eleginoides; assembly: GCA_031216635.1. Classification (NCBI taxonomy): domain Eukaryota; kingdom Metazoa; phylum Chordata; class Actinopteri; order Perciformes; family Nototheniidae; genus Dissostichus; species Dissostichus eleginoides. The sequence goes on along the minus strand of CM062281.1, from coordinate 23,507,428 downwards.
TTAGTAAGAATTAGAAAGAAATAGCATCGCTTAAGTGTGTGGTAAGTCTAACATGACATCACTACAGCTAATACAATATGTGTTTATGCACTAGCTGCATGCCTTAAGGTATATTACTCGTTTTAAGTCATGTTTTGAGCGTCTGTGTAACACGCGAAAAAGCCCAAACCACATAGAATTCATACATATTTCGATGAATGTTTGCAGCATCATAATATGACAGACAACTTTCCAACCTCGTTATCCCAGGAGCCAGTCGCAAAGATATCTGGTTGCTGCAAAGTGGAATGAGATACGGGTCGCCATCTGGTTTTACTGATTTTCTGGGACACGTACTTAGCATTTACACTCTCCATTGAAACAGTTTCACACACTTTAAATAAAAATAATAACGATTGCTAGCGTTAGCTTAGCATTCGTGGGGAAAACCAAATCCGGAGCGTACGCGCCTCACTACTTTGTACGTAGCTACGGTGGCCCAGCAAGGTCAAACCAGCAAATCAGACGACTTTTCGCTCATTTACTATTAACAAGTTTTAAAACATTTGTGCGAATTTTCTCAATGTTTGGGGCAAATACATGCTATTTACCTGGTTCTCTGTAATATATAATATATTAATAATATTCTGAAATTGAATATATATTTAAAAAACTTCATATAATTACAATTAGATCATTATTTTTCTTTTCAAAAATGTTTTTTCAACAGTATACATAGAAAAAAACGTTTTATGTTTAAAATCCTGTATACTTATAAATATATAGTATGATAATTATATAAGCAAATAAAATGAATAAACCATTTCCTGAACAGAACATATTATTATAAAATTATTAAAATAAAATGAACTCCCATTGCATAAATTGTGAAAAATGATATTAATTACTATTATTTTTAACAGGCGTATTTACAATAGCTACATACTGTCATTGTTTTAAATAAATAAATAAAAAATCACTAGCTAGTGTCGCACTCATACACTGTTGTCGCACTCCACCTACCGGCCACCGTCTATGCGGCAAATGTAATTGTGAGTAAGCTATGCTCCTTATTTTTTATTGTACACTTAACCTTAGCTGAGGCTTTAATTAAAAACCATAGATAAAAAATGAATAGTGTATTTTTAAATGCCACTGTTGTGTTTCAGGGTGTGTATCAGGAGAGATATCTGTGGATGTCTGGTGACGCGCCCTCTGCTCTGGAGGCTGTCAGCTTCATCGGACAAACATTTGGCGCAGGCGCGGCACTGACAGTTGCTCTCTACTTACTCCGCAAAGCGTGTTTAATAATGGCCTGGAAATCTGGAGGAGTCAGCCACGCAGAGCTTGTCAACAACCTCCGCAGTAAGTCATAATGTTTTGCACGGTGGTTGCACTGACGCTTTTGTAGAATGTTCTCTGAAAAACGGTGTAGTTTTGAGGCGTGTACACATGAGGAGGAGGAGTGGCTGCTAGCTAGCTGGTTGCTAAGCTATGTTGTTGTCGACCTCGCGTTACCTTTCTCTCCACCCCTTTCCCAAACCATGCTGTAGTGGAGCAGATTCACGCATTATTCCGTTGCTCGAATTAACAGTAAAGACACACATTATTTAAAGTTACAGTTCATTTGTGCAGCTTCAGTTTTGTCACGTTAGCTTAGCCTGTTAGCTCTATGTGCGTCATTTGGAACGTTGTAGCCGTTGAAGCTAGCGCTGCTAAGAGCCCTGCCCACATGCATTGATGCTATCTACTACTATAATCTATGTGCCGCTTTTTTATTACACGTGAGCCTAGTTTCTATAGTGCCATTGTGAGTGAGTGATTGAAAGTGACAGTTGTTGCTCTGCAAAATAACAGAGCATTACTCGGTGTATCACCCCGCTGACAGACTGCTGCTATCTGGTGCTGAATCCACTGTGGTCGATGCCATCAGTGCCACATTCTGCAGTCAGATGACAGTGCAGTGTGTGTTTAAAATACTTGCTCTGATTTGACATGATAACTTGCCTATAGCAAAATGATGAATATGTTTGCACATCTTTCCCTACACTGCACAGCTCTCTGATTCTAAAAATAGTTGGATTGTAGCCTACGTATTAGAGTTTTCTGTTCTTATATGTTCGACTTTTGCAGTAATTTCTGTCTATTTCGATTTCCTAGTTTATGCACCAAACACCAAATCAAATTCTTGCAAAAATGATGTTCAAAGTTATGACTTTAGCGTCAATTTCACTTTCAATATAAAGTGGCTATTTATATTCTATGCAGTGCAGCAGAGCATTGCAGCAGATCATTTGACTGAAAAGGTGTATGGATTGAAGGCAGCGGTCACTCTTGGTCTATTTGTTTTTAAACCACAGCACAAAATACATTTGTTTCTTCTTTCTTTTTCTTTCTTGGCAGTTATGATGCATGTTGCAAGTGTGCATGGTGAAATAAATAAGGAAGTTGAAAGAAGCTCCTTGGTATGCAAAGCTGTGTTGTTAATTAAACACTGGAAATCATTCACAAAATACCTTTCTATTTAAATTCAGGAGCATCCCCTTGTTATGTCTGACAATTATGCAAATGTGTTTCTTAGCATAAGTACTGGACATATAAGGCTACTATATAGGTAGTCCCTCTCACATATTACATTTGCTGTTGAAGTGGTCATTACATTGATTGCCTGCCCCTCCAGATTGAACACTTCACTGGCCCATTCCGACACATGAATGATTTAAATCTAACCCTCAGTTTGCATAAACTGGATTTAAGCAGGTCACACACAGGATGCATGCTAATTCACAACTGTTTTCATGTTTTGTGTCCTTCGTACTGGTGTTCAGGACTGGTCGGTGCAGGCAGTTATCCTTCACCCAGTTGCATTTGATTTCAAACCGTGTCTGCATCATGAATTCTATATATCAGCACCCTGATGTGTTGAAGAGGAAATATGTCTCTAAAATGTTTATTTAGCAGGTTTATAACCTAGAGAACAACATCTACGTCTGTTTACTTCACTTGGGGTTCCAAAGGACAACTTTACATTCTTAGAAATATTCTTATTGGGAAGAAAACCGCTTGAAATCTGACACTATGGGTTATTTTAATTTCTAAAATCACTATGTGTCCATCTGGCAGCCTGTATAGTTTATTTGTAATGCAACCTTATGCAGCAGAACGCTCTGACAGTGAGCGGGGGGGAATGAGAAGCACCCGCTGTCCTTGGCTCTTCCTGCTTTGGGACCAGCTGCTAGATAGATAGAGAGGTAGAGAGGTAGATAGATAGATAGATAGATAGATAGAGAGGTAGAGAGGTAGAGAGGTAGGTAGATGGATGGATAGATAGATAGATAGATAGATAGAGAGGTAGATAGATAGATAGATAGATAGATAGATAGGTAGATGGATGTAGATAGTTAGATAGATAGATAGAGGTAGAGAGAGAGATAGATAGATAGGTAGGTAGGTACTAGGTAGGTAGGTAGATAGAGAGGTAGGTAGATGGATGTAGATAGTTAGATAGATGGATAGATAGAGAGATAGATATATAGATAGATCGATCGATCGATAGATTAGTACTTTATTGATCCCAATTTGGGAAATGTTTGCGTGGCAGCAGCATTAAAAACAAGGCAATGTACATTACTCTGAAGACACAACTTCTTTAGGGAGCCTTTCTAGTTCCTTCTACCACACCATGTAGAGTTTGGAATGGATTAGGTCGTCTACCTTGATATCTGTATATTATACGCTTTCTGGAAAATAAATCGAGATGAGTGATTAAAGGTTATAAAGCCAGATATGTTTTGGGGTAATTCATCCATCATTATCACAGTGACAAAAAATCATGGCGATAAGAAATATTTTCTAATAACACACCGCTGATGGTTCTCAAATTCTCAGGGTAAAGATATTTATATTGCACACCCAAAACAATCCACTAGTCAAAGAAATTGGTTGTGCAATGCCTAATATCCCAGAATTCTCTCTGTCTTTGCCTGTATGTTATTTTTCTTTTATGTCTTTTGAGTTGCTGCAAGATTAATTAATATATTCCCGCCTGGTGTTTGTGCTTGTTCATGTTTCCGTAACAGACAATGACACACACTCTTTTTGCATCCACAGAAAATGGCATTATTAAGTCTGACAAGGTCTATGAAGTCATGCTGGCCACAGACCGAGGCCATTTCTCGAGGTGTAATCCGTACATGGACTCGCCACAGTCAATAGGTACGTGTGCTCACACCCTGGGATCACTCATGCATCGCAGCACAGTTTGATGTCAGAGGGATGAACTAACCTGATCTTTCTTTTCACCAAAAGGCTATCAAGCAACCATCAGCGCCCCACACATGGTATGACTTTAAAACCTTCTCAGACATTTCTGCATCCTGTGAATAACAACTGTGAACAGTCTTTTTAAAACCTTGCTTTCATTCAGTCTTTCAGAAGATAGGAAGTCAGAGAAATACTAATTATAGTTTCCCTTTCTGTGTCAAATCAAACTAGGGCGGGCGATATGGATTTCTATAAATATAGCAATATCTACCCTGTATCCATATCATGACATCCATAACGATATTGTATGAGTTTTCATAAATCATTACACAATAACATTTTAGATAAATAATCATTACTAATATGGATTTAATGACTCAGGGGGTTAAGACAAATAATCAAATGACACCACCTTCATGTAATGTAGCCTTTAAAACGTTAAAAACAAAAGTTGTGCCATATTACAATATCCCAAAACTTAGACCAAATCAAATCTCATATCAGGATATTGATAGAATATCCATATATTTTGCCCAGCCCTAAATCCGACCAATATTGTGTTTTACAATGTCAGTTAACCAAATATATGTAATTTAATATTTTTGTGTTGATTGTTGGCATGTTGGCTTACTCAAATCACCTGTCTGGTATTTTTATTTAAATCATATTTGTAATGATGCTAACACTCACAGAAAGAGACTCATGCTGATATTGGTCAGCTAGATGTACTGTGTAGGATTTACCTCGTCTCGTGTGAGATGAAAGCTGAGTGACGGGTTGTGATGCTGTTTCCACTCGACGTCCTCTCCCTCCACGCAGCACGCCTACGCCCTGGAGCTCCTTCACGACCAGCTGTACGACGGGGCCAAAGCTCTGGACGTGGGCTCCGGCAGCGGCATCCTGTCCGCCTGCTTCGCACGAATGGTGAGCCACTCATGACGGGTAAACACATACCATTTCTCTTTGGTGGAGTTCTGATTGAGTTTGTCTAAATGTGAGGTTTATTGTTGTTGTGTTGTTGTTGTTGTGTGAGCTGAGCCCCGTTACTCCCTCTCTGTTTTACAGGTTGGTCCTAAAGGGAAAGTTATAGGCATCGATCACATCCAGGAGCTGGTAGACGACTCTATAAACAATGTGAATAAAGATGACCCCAGTTTGCTAACGTCGGGCAGAGTCACGCTAATGGGTAAGATGTCTTCGATCAAAGGTCATGGGGATTTTGTTTGTTCTTTTGGAACTTATTTCAATAACACTAATCGGAGCTGACATTGAAAGCTCCTCAGTGCTTTCTATCTTCTCTTCAGTGTCGACACAACAAACAGTAGCTCAGTAAATGGGTCTGTGCAGTGTTCAATAATGAAGCAGTCGGTGCTTACTTTCAGCTGCTCTGTCTGCAGGAGGCTGGTAGTGCTAATACTAGACTGTAAATAGTCGTTCTTTTTTACGTTTGAAAAAAATGTATGACTGATTGTCAGTGAGGGTGGCAAACATTTGTTGATTATTGGTCGAGTCTAAATTAAAGGTGGGGTAGGTAAGTTTGAGAAACCGGCTCGAGATACACTTTTTGTTATATTCCATGGAATGCTCTTAACATCCCGATAGCATGAATATCTTAAATGCTTTGACAAAAAATCCATAAACAAATGTCATCTGTGGAAGCCGTAGCGCTGTAAAAAGCACGACCAATCATCTGAGCCGGCCCGGCTAAAATAACTGGATGGCCTACCTGCCTGTCAGCCTTCCATCTCGTGCACAAACTTATCTCGTGCCTATTCTATTGCCTATGCCGTATCTATTTTTTGCCAGCTATTTCAATCATTAACTATGCAAAATTACCAAAGATTTTCAGAAGGCTGCTATACTTTCCACATTGAGTGTACTTTGCAATTCAACATTTAAATTGGTCGGTAGATTACCTACACATAAGTAAATAAACTATAAATAGGCAGCAAAACAGTAGAGGGAAAACAGACTTGCAGGTTTTTTTACAGACTGAAAGATTCAGGCTAAAACTTTATTACACTTAACACAAGACAAACTATTTGATGTCAAAAAGTAACATCGGAAGAGCTGCTTTGTTTTTGAGACATCACTTCTAACTTAAAAAAACGTATTCTCAATAGGAAGCTAGATGCATTAGAATAAAGTTGCATGTGATTTTTCTTCTCAATACTACCCTGCTTTATGAAAACATGATCAGCAGATTAGACAAGTAATGAAAAGCATAGTCAGAAACAGTCCCAAAGAAGAGTTGCCAGCACAGCAATCAGTAAAGCATACCAATCTCAACAAGGCGCTGTGTGTGTTTCAGTGGGAGACGGGCGGATGGGCCTCCTTGAGGAAGCTCCTTATGATGCCATCCACGTTGGAGCAGCAGCCCCTAACGTCCCCCAGGCTGTGAGTTTCTGTGGATACTGTGAGAGATGATGATGATGGAGGTCACATTGTCCTTATTTAAACCTTTTGTGTCCTCACAACCTCCTCACCTTGTGTCTCTGGCAGCTCCTGGATCAGCTGAAGCCCGGCGGGCGGCTGATCCTGCCCGTGGGCCCGGCGGGGGGGAACCAGATGCTGGAGCAGTACGACAAGTTGGAGGACGGCAGCACCAAAATGAAGCCCCTGATGGGCGTGATTTATGTGCCCTTAACAGACAAAGACAAGCAGTGGTCCAGGTGGAAGTGACTTCCTTCTCCCCCCCCCCCTCCCTCTCTCTGCTTCTCACAGTGCTAAAGGTGACCGGTGTGGCGTGGAGCAGGCAATGGATCACAAGAGGCTGCGTTTTGCTGCTTGTTGACATTATTTTTGCTTCTTCCATGCCATACCAGCTAGCTGCACGTTTACTTTATCATTTTTTAACTCCATAGTTCTAAAGTAGTTAACTACAACCTGCCTGACTAATGGCATTTGACGTTGTTTTGAAACCAGCGTTTCCGCCAGGGGGGCGTCTTGCCGTCATTTGACGCTCTTATTCAGCTCGGAACGCCCTGAACTCGAGCCGAGGGCGTCCAGAAAAATAAATAATTTGAGTGAAGTTCGAGAGTTTTTATCGCTTGAAATGACGAAAAGGAAAAAGGACAAGGACATCGCTCTGTTGGACGGGCAAAGGAGTCTGCTGGGATTCTTTTCGCCGCCAGCAAAGCGTGTTCCTGTGACGAAAAAAAAACAAAACACCGCCGCATCTTCCAACGACCATGCCAGGAGGGGTGTCCCTGTCGGCAGGGAGACGTTAAGAGATAGGATAAGGGACGGCGCAATTCAAAAGTGTGTGTGTGTGCATACGTTAAGAGATAGTATCTATAAGGGACGGCGCAATTCAAAATTGTGTGTGTGTGTGTGCATATGCAATGAGATAGTATCTATAAGGGACGGCTCAATTCAAAATTCAAGTCACGTGACACAACATGACTTGAATCTGGCGGAAGCTTTGTTTTCAAGAGCATGGCTTTCTTTGTCCAATTGGATGCTCATAAGAAAGATATCCAAACAGCCTTTTTTTATTTGATCTTCTACTCTGTGAGATGTAGACAAAAACCTTTAACTGTTCACATGTTACTGTCGTGTTTAAGTTCTGCATGTGATTGACTCAGCATGAATGGAGGGTGGCTGTGTTTCTTGCATGTTGCTCTTCTTTCCTAACATTGGATTTCTGTTTCTCAGGGATGAACTTTGAAGAGGAAGACGGTCCATAATCCACCTTTAAGTTTGAACCTGGAGAAGCCCATGGCAGTGAAAGCATAGGAAAACATGCTCTTTGTTTAACGACGGACGAGTCTCACGTGGAGCCCACGGAGGGCCGGGGGGAAAAAAGGACTGCTTGAAGCTCGGCACAGAAATAGAGCAGAGGGCCTTTTGTTTTTTCTTTTCAGCCCTGCATCTTTTTTGGTTGTATGTTGGATTTTAGATTTGGGTTATTATTTTTTTTGGGTTTCAACGTTTGATTTTCAAGCAGCTATTTTTACAGTATAACATTGCAGCTGAATGTAAGAGGGACGCCGGACATCAACGAGGAAACTTTAAGATAATCCACCTAGCAACAGCGTGTGTGTGTGTGTGTGTGTGTGTGTGGATCATTAAACTGTAGACCTCTGTGCTAACATATGAGCTTTACTCCTAACAGCATTATAGGAAAACACAACGGCCGAAGAAACACTTCCTGTGTCATATGCAGCACTCATTCTATAGAATAAGAAAAGCATCGGGTTATACTGAACATACTCCAAAGAGAGCTGTGCACACATAACACCGTGCACATCACGCCTCTGTTGCTTGTGCCGCTGGTTTCACATTTAGTTATGGTGGCTGATACTACATGGGATAGTCACTGCTTTGCCAACATGAAACTCCAACAATATAAAGCAAATGAATGTCTGCGTTCTTGAAATCAAAAAGCACACTTTATTTTGGGTGATGGGATGATTTTTGGCTTTCAGTTTCTGGAATGGCACATTCCAGAAACAATAAAGAATAAATAAATAAAGAGATGCTTATGTTTTTGTCCGCCTATTTTTGTGTGTGCAGGCTGCAAACTCGGGGTTCAAATATATATCATGAATAATAAAAAAAAACAGCTAATGACCTCACTGGCTTAAATTGTATTTTAGTAATGTGCTAAGGTATGGGGAAATATTTCAGGTTCATTCTTGTTAACTACTTTGTCAACAGATATATATATATATAATACACTTTAATATCTCACATGATAAGACAGCACTTTGAGGGAATACACAAGCGCACATATAATATATACTCCACATTGTGGGGGAAACTTCTGAAGCAATTGGAGACAGGACTCAAAGAGACACGAGGAGAGCTGGCGCTTTGATGGCAAACACTGACGGTTTATTTGGAGCTTCGGCCGGAGAATTCACAAGACATGTCACGGGCCACGATCTGACCACATGGTAGAGATGCCACAATCAAATCTGAAGACCCCTCCTGTAGCTCGAGGTTTTAACTAGTTCAGAGTAATAATCAACATTCTTCAATAGATAGACTAAACAGCTGAGGACACTGAATCACAGTTGTTGTCGGTTATGTCTCTGGGTCATCTACACCCCGAGAAGGATGTGTTCCAGGTGTCCCACAACAATAACTATCTGACAGAGAGTTGCCCGGTCACAAACTGGCAACAACAACAATATGCTAGGGCAGCCCCTCCTTAAGGGAGATAGCATGCTGCTCAAGGCTGGTCATCTGCGTCAGAGGGCGAAGGAGGACATGCAGGGCAAATTATTCCCCAACACACAAGTTTGTTTTTTAAAGAACAATATGCAACAAAACTTACAAAGGAATGGATTTTGACCAACTTGCTATGGCTTAAGGAAAAAGTTGTGGCTGATTGTTAAGCAGTCAAAAAAGCGCACTATATCAGGCACTCCAATGTGTTACATGTGTGGCTTCTGGCAAGTGAAATAACGGTAACATCTTCACCACGAACATGCCACATTGGTGCCATCCAGTGGCAGAAATACAGCATTTATGTGTGTAGCAGTAGATGGGATAATGCATTGTTGATATGTTTGATATTCAGCTGATTTTTGGAGGAATAAAATACATGTTTAAAAAGGGGACCATGGGTGTTTCTCAATGTCCAGGAAGGATGCTCCAGAGCCACTATTTCAAGGATGCTACGTCATCGAGTCCTGCCGAAGGACTGTTCCAATGTCCAGGCTCCTTGGAATTCTACCGAGCCCGGCGTCCTTCGTAGCGAGACATTTCGAGGCTGCACATGTGTATCCTCCGCGGTCTTAAAATCCCCACAATGCTTTGCGCACGGAACAATTTCCCAAAATCTGTGGCGGAACATTTAAGGCGGGGCCTCTCATATGATGCACACCTGCACACTTGCTCGCCTTTTCCGAATGCCAGGAAGGATTCTTGCCTAACTTCTGAAGGAAGTGACTCGGAAGACATGTCCTACTAAGGAAGCGTCCTCGACATTGAGAAACACCCCAAGACTCTTGTACTGCATGTATCCCAGAAGTCATTGGGGGTAATGCAGACAGCTGTATCAGTATCTAAATACGAGCATTGACTCTTCCATCACAGATATTTCTTAAGAAGTAAGTATGAATGACAAGCATCTGAATATGTGGCTTTGAAGGGAGCATCTATCAGTTTACCAAGTCAGAAGGGTTCAGTCTGTGCGGGGAGGTTCAGAAACAGAAGAGAGTTGGGAGAGCAAAATCAAAAAAGTCCAGGCTCAGGCAACAACACCCACTGTTTCTCAGATCTCACGTGTTTGCTGATTGGCTACAGGTACATGCCGTTGATGAGGTAATCCGACTCCTCTATGGTGAGTGGGCGGGTTTTCTTAATCTTGTGTCGGACGAGTCTGAGTCGACAGCCGATCATGAGCAGCAGCAGAGAGGTGATGATGAGGCCGAGAGCCAGAGGCAGGATCGCACCTTCAGGAGGAAGCATATAGGAAATAAGGAAGAACATGACACAGGAAACGGACGAGAACTACACATAAAACACGAAGTCCACTGATATAAACTTTACCTGACTCAGGTGGTGGATGCCCTCCTCGTACTGGAAATGGTTTGGAGATGGGGAAGCTGCTCTCTGGTTGGCTCTGAGAGACTTTAGGGGCAGCTTTAAAAAAAAAAAACACAAATAGAATTTAGACTTTATAGCTAACATACACTGATTTTTCAATAAAGTTTGATTGAATGCACTTTACCTATCTCAGTCTGTTTGGTGATTGGTGGAGCTGCAGTTGCTGGTTTGAAAGCTGGGCCTAAAAGATGTTAACATGTTGTTTTTACGTCATTTTTAAATTAGATTTAGAAAACATAAACCCACAAAAGCACATTCTCACCTTTTTGTATACATTCGCTGACGCAGTCAGATTCCTGGAGGAAATTGTTATGGTTGCCCTGGCAACCGCCGTACAGGAAGTGTTTGCATTCTCCCCCATTGTGGTCGTAGTACCAGCGTGGAAAGGTGCCTTTACAGGGTCCGACAACTGGAGCTGCAGCACATGGATCTACAACAAGAGTTATAGTTAGATGGGAAACTAATGTTCAGTGTGGTCATTTCATAATAATAATAATAATACATTATATTTATATAGCGCTTTTCTCTAACTCAAAGACGCTTTACAGTCGGGGGGGAGGGTAGACAAACAAGGACAGGCCAAAACAAACAAAAACAAAAACAACAAAACAAATCAAAAAATAAATAAATAATAATAAATGAATAAAATAAAACAAAACAAATAAAATAAGATAAACAGAAAGGGCAGTCATGAGGAAGTTGATTGAGGGGGGGGGGCTTATGGATATACAGAGTTGAAGAGATGAGTCTTGAGGCGGGACTGGAACGGGGTGAGGGACTCAGACTCACGGAGGTCTTGGGGGAGGGAGTTCCAGAGCTTCGGGGCTGCCACAGAGAAGGCTCTGTCCCCAAAGCTCCGGAGTTTGGCCTTGGGGGTGGAAAGCAAACCGGCTGAGGTGGATCTGAGGGACCGGGGGGGTTGGTAGAGGATGAGGAGGTCAGTGAGGTAGGGGGGGGGGGGCCAGATGGTTGAGGGCTTTGTAAGTGAGGACCAGGAGTTTGTAATGGATGCGGTGAGAAACGGGAAGCCAGTGGAGTTCTTTGAGGACCGGGGCGATGTGATGCCATGATTTGGTGTGGGTGAGGAGTCTGGCGGCTGCGTTCTGAACACGCTGGAGTCTATTGAGGGATGTAGTGCTGATGCCGTAGAGCAGTCAGCAACAGGCGGGCCGCGGTCCGGATCCGGACGCCGACCTATACGGACCCGGATCTATAATCAATACATTAATAGGGGATTTCAATTTTGACGGGGCGATTCAATTTTAACCGCTGCCGACAGGGGGCGAAAGAGACGAGTGAGCGATACAGGGAGAGAAACACAGAAGAAGAGACGAGAGAGCGGCAGATAGAAGCGGAGAGGAAAGTGAGTGAAGAGAAGAGTTACAGGGAGAGTAGCGGAGAGGAGAGTGAACAGGCGTGTTAGCGGCAGACAGGGAGAGACAAATAATTACACATGGCGCTCTCCAAGAAGAGGAAAGTGGACAGTGAGAACAGAGCTTTTAACCCTGAGTGGACGGACTCATTCATGTTCATCGAGGCCACTGGGAGCACAGAACCAGTGTGTCTCATTCAGAGACCGTGGCGCTCATTAAAAGTGCCAAAACGCCACTATGAGACAAAACACAAAGTGTTTGACCAAACATTCCCTCTCAAGTCAGAACTGAGGTCACAAAAAATAAGCAGTCTCAGAGCCCAATATGATCAGTCCACCAGGATCTAAATTAAAACTAAATATCGTTCCAGGTCGGGCTAACCGAGGCTAACCAATGAGCACCTGCATGTGTGTGTATGAGAATGGCCCTGACACCATTTCAGCCCAGATTTAAACTCCTGGCAGGACAAGCTCAAGCTCAATTCTCGCACTGAATTAAAAAAAAGTGAGTGAGGGACTGCAATATAAGAGGGAAAGAAAGAGAAACTTTAAAACTGTTCAATTGTTATGATGTGTAAAGACTGATATTGTTCTATAATCGGCTGAAACTGTTAAGTCATGATGTGAAATGGTTAACAAAGAAAAAGGGAAACTCAAGCTGCTGCTACACTTTATTTTATTTATCTAAAATTAAGCACTTTTAAGATGCACATATTTTCAACAGCTATTTTATTTATTTTCTCCTATTTAATTTTTAAATGCAGCCAGAGGGACATTACACATATCCACAGTATTTTACTGTATATCTGTGTAGTTCAATGTTAATTGACAATAAATATTGTTGTTTATGAATTGTACTTTCTTTATTTGATTGGCAGTCAGTTGTTGATTACATGCAGACGTTGATAAAGCTACAGCTACTTCAATATATATCACACTAATTCATAAAGCAAGTTAGACATTTTGATGTTCCGGACCTTTGCATGGGGAGATTTTCTCTAACTGGACCTCGTTGAACTTTAGTTGAATACCCCTGCCGTAGAGGAGTGAGTTACAGTAGTCAAGGCGGGAGGAGATGAAGGCGTGAATGAGCCGCTCAGCTGCAGGGCGGGTGAGAAAGGGACGGAGTTTAGCAATATTGCGGAGGTGGAAAAATGTGATTTTAACAACTTGGCGGATGTGGGGCTCGAAGGAGAGGGTGGGGTCAAATATTACTCCAAGGTTGCGTGCCTGGGTGGAGGGGAAACAGGGGTGCCATCGATGGTGAGTGTCAGGTTGGGGGTTTGGCTGAGGGTGGGGGGGGGAGGGTTGTGGGAGGATTTAACAGTTAGATGTCCTAAGAAAAAGGCAGTTATTCCTTAGACCTGTGATGCTGGACTTCTCTCTCTCTCTTCTCTCTCTCTCTGTCTCTCCTAAACAATGAGGTATCGTCTTAGTTGGCCAAGCATTTACACACAAGACTGAGCATTCATGACACAAAGAAAGAAAGACTCCTGAGAATGTAATACATGCGGTAAAATACCGATGGGGGAGAGTCTCAGCCTGATTGAGGGATCAGATGGCGGAGGGGACAGAGGGGCTTTGTTCCAGCACTCAGAGGAGCAGGCAAAGAGCTGCTTTCCCGCAGAATGCAGAGTGCCTCTGTGATTTGGCCAGCATTTGAAGCTCAGTGCTATGACTCAATGGCTGCCAACAGAGACTCCATCTGCTACTTTGTCCACACCCGCATTAAAAACCTCTGCCTATTTACAAAGGGATACTGCACTGATTATGCTAATAGATTCACATCCAATCATATAATGGGAACAACATCACAGATATCGAAGTTATTGCAAAAGGACTTCATAAAGATTATCATTTTTGTGGAGAAGCATCCCAGCCTGCAAAGACGTTTCCTAAGAAATGAGCAAACCGATTCAAATAGATCTATTAGATACTACAGGAAAAAAGGACATTTGCACGTAGGTAAATGTCATTTTTATGAGTTCTGTTGCTGCTACTAATTAATTCAATAACGGCAAGACTGTGCCAAAAAAAATCCTTGAATAATAAACGTTTTCAGCTGAAGGAATAAGTAGCACTGTAGGCGACGTTACCGTTTCCTGCTTTGCATACAGAATAAAAGCAAAATGGAGGTCTTTTTCTTTTCCTCCTGCCTTTATTTGTATGTTGTGCAAGTCTCGTCTCTTTGTCTCCTGGTGTCCTTGTTACTTTGTCAAGTTGTCTTCTTCTCTCCCTTGTCTTCCGGTATCTCAGTCTTCTTGTCTCTTTGCCTCATTGTCTCCTAGTTTCCTTTTGACTTTGTACATTTTATTCTTGTCTCTTTGTATCTTTGTGTCTTTTGTCTCCTTCTATCCTTGTAGTCTTCTTGTCTTTTGGTCCCAATGTCTAATTAAGCTCCTCTTCTCTTTGTCTATTTGTCTTCTCGTTGTCTTCTCGTTGTCTCCTGGTGTCCTTGTTTCTTTGTCTTTTTTCTCTGGTCTCTTTGTCTTATTATTCTTTTCTCCTTAGTAGCCTTGTGTCCTTGTTTCTTTGTCAAATTGTCTTCTTTTCTCCCTTCTCTTCCTGTATCTTAGTCTTCTTGTCTTCTTGTCTCCTTGTCTCCTTTTGACTTTGTTCATTTAATTCTTGTATCTTTGTGTCCTAGTCTTCTTGTCTTCTTGTCTCCTTGCCTCCTTGTTTCTTTTTGACTTTGTTCATTTAATTCTTGTATCTTTGTGTCCTAGTCTTCTTGTCTTTTTGTCCCAATGTCTAATTAAGCTCCTCGTCTCTTTGTCTCTTCGTCTCCCTGTCTCTTCGTCTCCCTGTATTTCTGTTTACTTGTATTTTTGTCTGTTTGGCGAGTCACGTTACTTCTATATTCTGATATTGACAATGGGTTACTAACAACATTTTAAAACAGGTCATTTATAATTGAATCACAAGTAACCTTCCCAACCCTTTATGTTAGTGAGAAAAAAATCATCAAACGTAAAAACCAACGTACCTTGACCGACCGGAGCCTCCTGCTGACCGGGACTTTGTGGGGGACCGGCGTAGCTCCTGTCCTGAGGAGGTGGGACGTTCTCGATGGTCTTTCCGAGCCCTAACTGCAGCATGGAGCCGTCCCCTGTCTCCTCCGTCTGCGCTGCAGGACGGTTTGACTCATCAGCAGGGTGGGTCACCGACTTCCTGTTGCTTTCAACTAAAGAAATCACAGAATAACCAATTCATCCTGGGGAGGTCTATACAATAGAGAGGCGAAGTCCCGCCCATCTACTTCCGACCCATGGGACCTTATTTCGGAAAAATTATGTATTGAAGTCAATGGGGAGAGAAAACGTATATTTTGATCCCGTTTGAATTGTGCCACGAATTACACATATGATGTTTGTCAATCTTAAAAAATCATTTCCATGTCAAAAAAGTCACAGTTTGTCGTAAAACTGTTGAAATATAAGACTATGAAAAATACGCAACTAGAAATACTACAAATCCCAGAATCCCGGTCCCGCATGCTGGCTCTTACGGAACCGACTAACTCCCCTTTTGTGTATGTACAGCTCTCAACATGCCCAGACTTGTAGTGATTTTCACCCTTTTAATACTTTTCGCCTAATTCTGAAAGAAAGAAGTGAAATGTGCCAACGTGACGGCCGTCTTGGTGTGTGGTGCGAGACGGGAGATGTAGTTCATTGAGCGGTTTCACACAAAAAAAAGTGTTACTTCACAGTTTTACGACACATTTTTTTTTTTTTTTACTCGCAAAATTATCTTTTAAATTGACAAACAAACATCATATGTGTAATTCGTGGCACAATTCAAACTGGATCAAAAGATAATCTTTCTCTCGCCATTGACTTCAATACATACTTTTTCCTAAATAAGGTACCATGGAGCTCCCCCGGAAAGGGAGGGACTTCGCCTCTCTATTGCTTTTAATCGTTTGTTTTCACCATTACAATGAAAAGAAACATCATCAATATAAATTCTAAACAAAAAGAGTTTCTTACATTTTGGGCAGAAGTCTTCGTCCGAGCGGTCGGTACAGTGCTGCTTCCCGTCACAGGCATAGATGATGTCAATACAGCAGCCGTCATCACACTTAAACTGGTACTTTGAACAGGAACCCGTGCACACTGTAGGCACAGAAAGTTACAGATACACATATTGAAATACTCTTGTGCTGTGAAAACAAAACTCAGTGATGCTTATCTTCAAAACTTTGAAATGTGCTCACTTCTAAAACAAACAAAGATAAATGTTTTGGTGAACTCATCACCTTCTGCTTGGTGTTTTGGTGCCAGCACAGTGACGGAGACGTTGTCAGAGCTCTTCTGTCCCGCTGTGTCTGTGACAGTCATCTGGAAGGAGTAGACGCCCTCCTGCAGACCGCTGATCTTCAACAGCCCAGGATGAGTCGCCTTTGACACATAAAAAAGGGTTCACATTTGAATGAATCACATGTGTTCTCAGACTTTAAGAAGACACTCTTAACCCTTAGATGCACGAGTGACTGAAAAATCACTTGTATAATATTTAGTATTATATTTTGGTTCACACTAGAAATATTTTATATTTAATTTTTCACTATTTATAATTTTAGACATTTTTTTTACATTTGGAAAAAAACCGTTTGGAACATATTGATGCAAAGATCTCCACTATTCTGAGACCCTCACAGTATTCCAGTCCCTTTTCAAAACTCATCTCTTCTCCTCTTGTCTACTCATAGCCGACCCCCCATCAATCCATGCCGGTTGATCAAGTTTCATAGTCCTATACCCCCCACCCTAACCTTCCCTTATTGTAAAGCGATTTTGAGTCCTTGAAAAGCCCTATAAAAACATAATGTATTATTATTATTATTATTATTATTATTATTATTATTATACTGACAGGTATCAGATCTTGCTGTGTAAAATAATCTTCCTGAGAGGTGTCACTTGTGATGTAGTCTGTGTGGTCTACAGTGAATGTATTCCTGACAGCCACAGGTGATAAGAATCAAAGGTTCCCATAGGATCCCATAGGAAATGCATGCGGGTCATTTTTGACCCACTTATGGAAGCTTGGGGTAGTAATACAAAAACTACAATTTCTTAAAATGTATCAAATTTAAATTTAAAATTTGAATGGCATGATATCCAAAACATGTTTTTTGAGGAATAGCTGGAATATGAAAGGATACAAAAATGTAATTACAAAGATACTTCAAGAAAACCACCTCACCGGGTCCAAAAAGACCAACTTATGCATCTAAGGGTTAAGTTGGTCTCCTCATGTTGGCTCTCAGGCAGTAAACAAAGGGCTTGTTCCAACATTGCGGCTGTGCTTAAAGCTGATTTGCACGTAATAAACTCTATCTCTGTTTGTACAGTGCAGTATTATGGAGCTCTGGCCACAAGCCTCTGTGTTGACTTAACTGCTACAAACAGCCATTTGACACTGGTGTCTGTGAGGGACATTTGTGACTATTCAAACTGCATATTGAAATGTTGAAAACATCTGCTCCCTGAAAGAAGAGAGAGCAGTAGAGTTTTATTCCAGTATAATTTGTTATTTCAGTCTGTCTTTCCTCTTGTGTTTGTTTTCAGATTTTCAAGGTTCAAAATTCAAGGCTTTTATTAGTCATACGTGCATAGCTACAGTGTAGTTATGAAGATGAAAATCTTAGGTCACAGGCTCACATAGAGCATCCAAACTACACTGTAAAGAATGATTTTACAACAAGATTGGCTTTTATTGATACAGACCTTCATATTGATGGCAGTGTCTCCCTTAACGAGAGACCACTCGTAGTAGCTGATCCTGTGGTCGTCCACGCTGTCCCGCCCATCCAGGACGGCCCAGTCTGTGGGCAGCTGGATCACCACATCCTGTCCAGCATCACTGCGGGGGGGCTCATCTGCTGAATCACACAGGATGACCATGATAATATAAAGGACATGTACTGTCTATATGCAGTAAGAAGAATGAAAATAAAGAATCATGCTTACTATTTTTGGGATGTGCAATATGCAAAGATAATCAGTTAATTATAAAGCTTGAAATTCATTATTTTGACTTGATAATCTTGCTTAAAAAAATATTTAACTAATTGGTAAATAAACTTCAACTTTACAACTTTAAATTTCAGCACTTTACTTATTAATTCACCACCTATATGATTTCAATTGACTAGAATCTGCACTATTCTTGCTCTGATGGAAATAAATAAATATAGCCATTGTCACAAAAACACCTGCTACTTGTCTCATTGCCCTAATCTAATTTGCATAACCTTAAAGGCAAATCATTAACCCACCCTGCCTGTTTTATCACGAGTAGCAGATGCTAGAGGTCAACCCTCATGTTGTGAGATATATTTTAAACAGCTGACATAAAATTGTAAGTAAAGTCTATCAAATTTGATGATCCTACTTAGGGGATATTAAACCTAGACCGGTTTCTAAAGCCCAATAAAGTTTTATGTACCAACCTTTGCCCAACCAGATGGACAAAGAAGTAGGCATATTTATTTGGGTCCACATCACCCTCTATATTTCAGTAATATATAAAAACATAGGTGTACATTCGTGTATTATACTTTCCACTATTAAACTTATTATACTAATCACTATATTATCAGCAGTGTTCTCGATGAGCAAGGCTTAAACACATACTTTGTTATTATTATCATGATTTAAACTTTAATCAACTAACTACTGGGTGAAATGTAAGAAACAAGCATATGCATACTGATTAGTTGACGATATCCCACGCCCACTTAACTTAATTACACTTAAGCATTACTTAATTAAGCTTTAATGTAAAAATAATGTAACCATATAGATTGACAGGCTATCCATGCCTCCCTCCTACATAATGGATCAATACATTTGATATTAGGATTATTGCCATCTCCCACCTTGTGTATTCTCCTCTTCTGGATGTCCCTCCCCGGGCCTCCTCGCTGGGCTGCCGGGGGAAACAGGGAGTTGTTCCTGCGTATTGTTGTTGTTGTTGTTGGGATTCCGGCTGTATGTGGTGAAGCCCTGCTGAGGAGCGAAGGAGCAGACATTTTTATTCCTGTAGGTGCAGTTGAACAGGTAGCAGCTGAGACTGTCCCCGGGCTGCCTCAGGTCCTGCTGAACCACCGCCACGGTGCAGTGCGGCTGGGAGCAGCAGGCGTGCAGACAGTCCCTCCAGGAGAACACCCTGTCCGGCGCCAGCAGGAAGGTGGCCCCCTGCTCGATGGAGGCCTTGGCTCGGATGATGCGCTCCCCTACGGCGTTGAAGTCGCCCACACAGGAGTCAACCACATCGCCTGCTGCCTTGTACGTCTGGTCCTGCTGCAGCTGCTTGCGGAACTCCTCCAGGAGCTCCTCCACGCCGGATATTTTGGATTTTAGATCCGATATTGGCAAAGACCGAGCGTCAGTTGGTCGGGCTGCGGTCAACAACACAACGAAACAAGCTAGCAGCAGCAGGCGGGGATGCTGAAGAAGAGCCATGTTGGTCACGCAGTTAAACACCCTCTTCTGCATTCACCTGCTCTCCGACACATCCACACAGAAAAATAACCTTCCTACATTAAATAATGATCCGTAAATTAACGATATTTGTACATAATATTCGTCTTTAAATCCTGAGCAAACACGCTAACGGTTGTTCTCTGATGACGATGCTAGAAATCTGTCGTTGTCATGGTGAAGGGGGAGACGGCCGCGAGACCAGATGAAACCACTGACGTCACCGTGATGGACACCTGCAGCTCTGTTTACCTGCCTCTCTCTCTCTCCCTCTATTGTTCACACTTATATCAGTCCTACAATGTTTATATATTTTATAGTGAAAAATTGTTATAGTAGTAAAGTAGAGAAAATCTAGATGAAAGAAAATAAAGAATATAAATAAGGGAAAGATTGAGAAAATCAATCAATCAATCAATCAATCAATCAATCAATCAATCAATCAATCAATCATTCAATGTTTATTTATATAGCCCAATATCACAAATGTTACATTTGTCTCAGTGGACTATACAGTTTGTACAGAATATCAGTATGAAAATACGACACCCTCTGTCCTTAGACCCTCACATCGTACAAGGAAAAACTTCCAGGAAACCCCACAGTTTAAAGGGGAAAATGGGAGAAACCTCAGGGAAAGCAACAGAGGAGGGATCCCTCTCCCAGGACGGACAGACGTGCAATAGATGCCGTGTGTAAATTGAAAAGATAATACATTTTACAGACCAAATGTTTGGAAATGCATGTGTCAAGAAGATGAATCCACGAGGATGTCAACAAACATGTGGGAGCCATCAGAGAAGTAGTATGATGAGAGTCAGGCAGGACCACAGAGACAGGTTCAGCCACGACTCGAAATCCAGGACTCAGGATGCAGGACTCAGGATCCAGGACTCAGGATCCAGGACCACAGCAACAGGATCAGCCACGACTCAGGATCCCAGCGTAGATAGACACCAAAAATAAATTTGGGGGAAGCTGGGTTATTCGGAACATGAGAGTACACAGGTACAGACAGAGAGAAGGAAGAAGTAAGGTGTCCCCCGACAGTCTAAGCCTATAGCAGCAAAACTAGGGGCTGAATCTAATCAGCCCTAACTATAAGCTTTATCAAAAAGGAAGGTCTTAAGCGCACTCTTAAAAATGGATAGGCTGTCTGCCGCCCGAACACAAACTGGAAGCTGATTCCACAAAAGTGGAGCTTGATAAGAAAAGGCTCTGGCTCCCATTGTACTTTTAGAGACTAGGAACAACCAACAACCCTGCATTCTTGGAACGTAATGCCCTAGTAGGACAGTAGGGTATAAGATGTAAGATGGCGCCTGCCCATTAAGGGCTTTGTAGGCGAGAAGAAGAATTTTAAATTCTATCCTGTGTTCTATATGGTAAGGCAGCCAGAACAGGAGTAATGTGGTCCCTTTTCCGAACTCTGGTTAGTAGCACGTGCTGCAGCATTTTGAATCAGCTGAAGCGACTTAACTGACTTCTTGGTACACCCTGATAATAAAGAGTTACAATAATCCAGCCTTGAAATAACAAATGCATGGACTAGTTTCTCTGCATCGTTTTGAGGCAAGATATGCCTGATTTTTGCAATGTTACATAGATGAAAACAGGCGGTCCTTGAGATTAATTTTATGTGGGCGTTAAAGGATAAATCCTGATTCAAAAAGAGTCATGATGGTGCGCATGCATTGTATGTGATGTGCACTGCCATGTCTTTTTTACATGAAACCCCCAAACAAAACCATTATGATGATTCATGGCTTAAAATGGAAATCTAATTCAAAATGCCTGTGGGAAAAATGACTATAAAAACACAATATAATCATTTAGCAATTTTCATAATTATGTTTTGTAGCACATTTTCCCTATGTGTAGGAACCATTGCATATACTTTTAATTAAAACAAATCCACTACCAAATCCAATCACATCTTACACGTTTCTTTCACAGTTTCAACAATGAAAAGTTTTATTTTTTACAATATGACACCAAAATCTTGAATATTTTTAGATATGAAACAACACGGACACACTGCTCATGATTATGTTCCCCATTTCTGACATCAAGTTAAAAAAAAAAAGGAAAAAAGTCAAGGCTCTATCATCTGATTTTTTTGCCTGAATTTCAGATATTTGACTGAATGGTCACACACACGCAAGATAAACACAATTGTGTCAGTGTACAACAATACAACTAAAGAGCAGATCATTTGATGTTATATTACTTACAAACTGAATAATATCTCCTATTATTCGTTACACAAAAAAATACAATACTATACAATTATTTGATGTGTTCATAATAGACTCTGTCCAATTTACATGGCAATTAAACTATCAATGTGGTTTTAAAGTACATATATGTTGTTAACATTTAATTATTTAACACAATATTTACATGTTCCGGGAAAATACAAATGTAGATTTGTTTTATCAAAAGAAAATGTGAAAAAACAATTTCTCAGTATGGATAAAAATAAAAACAAGATAAGGGCATGCACTGACATCCTTCAGATTACCAAAACAATTAAATTAAAAATACATTTAAATAAAAGTAGTGATGATATGACTATGATAAAAACATTAGCCCAGATGATTTTGAATGTAGTATTTTGTATCTCAGGCTTGTATTAGAAAACGGTCAGTCTCCAGTTTTGTAAACGTTACATCTTGTAAAGACAGGAGAAAATGTTTCTATAGTTAAGATTTTCTCATTTTTTAACGCACCTGTAACAAAACGCTTTGTTTTCCATCAGGCAAAGCACAATTTATGGCACTTCTTAGTAATTGTTGCTTTCAAAGTGACCTTTTTTCCCCAAATCCTTGTTTTCCAAAGCTATCAAAATACTCCGCAGAGACCAGTTAAAGAGTTCCTTGTGCGAGTGGAAAGCTGCTTTGTGCACACGGCAAACACAGGTTCTTCTCCTAAAAGTCTTGCTCTTATAAATACTGAGGTAAAGAGGAGAATACTGAGTTTTTGGGATGGAGGTGGTCGTCGACACTTAAGGCCTCAGGTTGGCTTCTGCCTGTAGTCTGTGATGGCCTTCCATAGTTTACACAGGATCCCGCCTCTGCAAGGACACACAGAAAAACACTGTTTCAAAATATGTCAACGTACAATATGCTATCACTTGTAACCAACAGAGACTACACCGCATGTCATATAACTCAGCCCTTCGTCATCTTTTGCTGAATATACACAGTATAAAATTCAACACATTTTTACATAGTTTTTTCTTTTGTCATCAAAGTCAGTTTATGCACAATTAATGTAGAACAGGGTTTCTGTAGGGTACCTTCATGTTGAATCTCTTAAAGACCATTTTAATACCACATATGATGTAATTTATTGACCAAAGTACAAAAGAAAACCAATAGATGATCGGAAATGATACCAAAATATTGATGTTTCAGTACTCCCCAGCAGTATTTGGTAATAATTCCAATATCATTCTGATGATAATAATATAATTAATTAAATGAATGCAAACTGGACCAGAATAATCTACTGTGAGTTGATGTAGAAGTGAAAGGTCTCAACAAAAAAAGTTGAGCATCCTTCTGTTCACATAATTCACCATTATCACTAGCAGGAAAAAAACATTTAAGAGGTTTAAAAATGTCATTTAATAAAAAAAAATATATATTTTGAGGAAGTTTTCAAGACCTGCAAGTGCCTGTGTACAACAGGTCTTTATTCACACTACCAGTAGGTTGCGCCAAATACAG
This sequence comes from Dissostichus eleginoides, assembly GCA_031216635.1. Lineage (NCBI taxonomy): Eukaryota > Metazoa > Chordata > Actinopteri > Perciformes > Nototheniidae > Dissostichus > Dissostichus eleginoides. The sequence continues at coordinate 23,484,026 of CM062281.1, read as the reverse complement.
ACATGTACAAATCCTACACATACAGTAGTTGTTTACCATCATGAGTTTTGAAATGTTGTACTGTTTTTGGGGACAATATATACTATGAGCCAATGTATTGCTACTAATAAGAGGAAGTAAGAAAGGGATGGAAACTGTAGTAGGCAGCGAATAATCATGTTTACAGATGGGATGAACCTGTAAGAACAGTTTCACACAACTTACAAAGTCCAGATAAAAGGAAACCAAAGACTAAAGTCACCTCAAAGGTTTCTGAGAAATTAAGCCGAGCCACTACAGTGCTGAGTTGCTCTGTGTTAATACGAACCATTAAACTACATCAATACAAACTCCATTATGCAAAACAGTTGTCTCAGCTTCACTTCTGTGTTTCCTGTAGATGGAGAGCTGCAGTCCTTTTTAGATGCGAGTGTCAGCATGTATTTTTAGTGACTTAATGCTGAATAGAGAAGTGAAACTGTGAAAAGACAGTAAAAAAACAAACAAGGATTGGCTACCTCAGACTTAAACTCTTCAGATCATCTCTTGTTACTTCGTGGAGGATGTCGTTCAGCGTGTACTCTTCGTTCAGTATCTGGAGAAACAAAAATGCATGAAACAACCTGAACAGTAACATGACATCCAAGAAAACATGATCTCTGCACACAAAAACTGTATAATGCTTCATAATGTTTTTTATTTTATTATTTATTACAGTTGCAAAAGCATCAAACAACACATTTTGGAAAAGGGCATTATAAAAAACACATTTCTCATTGTCGTTGGAATACGAAAATCATTAAAAAAAAAACACAAGCTCTAATATCCACAATATGTTGCAGTATAGCCGGATGTTGTCATGGTGTGATGAAGCAATAGACCAGGGGTGTCCAAACTACGGCCCGGGGGCCAAATGCGGACCGCGGGTCATTATGAATCGGCCCTCAGCAAATTCAAAAAGTATAATGGAGTATGGCTAAAAAATGAAACTGTGCTTGTCTTGTGTTTTACTTCTTAAATATAGATGAAAACAGATATTACACAGTGTTCATGAGTTAAGAGGCGTGTGGTGCAGTGGGTTGTGCGTTGGTGTTCGGATCAGGGGGGCACAGGTTCAAACCCCACTGCAGTCAGCATGTCGTTGTGTCCCTGGGCAAGACACTTCACCCCTAATTGCTCCTGTGGGGATTGCCCACAGTATTGAGTATGTAAGTCGCTTTGGATAAAAGCGTCTAATAAGTAACATGTAATGTAAGAAGCCCACTCTTCAAACAAATTCAGTCAGTTAAAGTTGAAAACATTTTCTATCAAATCTAAGTTGATAAGAAAAAAGCCCAATAACTTATTTTCATAACACGCTTGAAATAATCCTTTCCTATTTCCTCTTATGATAAGCAATCTGAGGCTTCTGTTTTAAGGAATGAGCTGCTAACAAATACATGAAACCCCTTTTGAGAGCTGTGATGTAGGCTGTTTGTTTTCTTAAAGCATATTCATGTATTAAGCATAATTTACCTACATTTGATTGATATTGCCGACTTACAACTTAACTAATGAGGCAATATACTCACCTCTAGTGAGGGGCCCAACCCTTCGTATATTTGTCTGTATGTGGCCCTCGGTGAAAAAAGTTTGGACACCCGTGCAATAGCCCATTTCCAAACAGAGGTAGAGACTCACTCTGTCGATGGAGTCCTGGTCGGCGCCGTAGAGCCTCAGCCAGCTGGACACCTCTGAGTCTTCATGTCTCACTGCTGGCAGACTCCTCTCTTCCTCGGGGTCACCTGATGATGTCGGGACGTCTGCAGGAGAATAAACCAGACAGACTGCTTTAGACACAATGGACGCATTCACACAACATTTGCATAGGAAAGAAAACGTTAATACAGCACAAAAATAGCAAAAAAAAAATCATGTTTTTTATGCTTAGACTTCAAATCAAAACAATAGTCACTCAGTATACCAGCACCAGGTATGTGGTTGTTGTTTATTCTTTACTTTAAATCAACCTGTAACTCAATGTTTGCCAAAATGGGGCGAAGCCTGCGAGCTAGTTCAGGCAGTCAACTCGAGCACCAATGATACATCAACACGTGACGCGTCTCTCTTACAACCAACCAAACACAATCTCCTTAACTCTATTTAAGCTGCCAGATCTGCCTGCCTCTGCCTCGCTATGCTGCGGCTCTATCACATTGCTGATGCGTTCACGTGCTGCTGCTCGCCTGCCCCACCACCACCCCAGCTTCCACCCCAGCTCCACCTGTAGGCTCGGGGGATAGTTATCTAATCATCACTCAATGTTCTTTGTAAATCTGTGGAGTGATGAGGCCCGAGCCTAGACGCCAAACTCAAACTATATGCTGCTTCTAATAAACATATAGGAAACACGTGAGTTGTCTGACTGAAATATGCATATTTTCTAGTTGTTCAATGCAATTATGGTCAGTGACAAAATGTTTTGCAAGTGGGTTCTACCATTACATCGACAGTGCTGATTTTGGCATATCAGAAATATATTTGTACATGTTAGCAGACGTGCAACAACATATTAAAGCAAAGTAATTTAGAGCATTATTGCCACTAGATTTCACCTTTAGTTTTTGTTGTAGTTATCATTTATAGCGATGTAATTTCCAGTGTAATTTAACGTTGCAAATGTAGGTGTCCACCCGTAAACTGTTCCCAACTTTTATACAGGCAATTAAACACAACTTTCAGCACATCTTAGCAGTTAAATTGATGGCTTTTTCTATCATATTATTATAATTTTTGGTTCAGTATAGGGCTCAAAATCCAGTAACAGTTTCGGTTCGGAATAAAGTAGTCTGACCATTTAGAGAAAATCTCTTCCATGACGAATCGAAACAGAAAGTCTAGAAGCAAATAATTTGTCATGGATGTTTTCATCACACATTTGCAGCTTCAGAAGGCGTGAGAAAGCTTTGTTTATTGTTCATGTCACAACTTGTATGAATTATTTAGTGAGCTGGAGGGTGAAAATGGGATGCAACCTCAGTAAATCGTGGACATTTGCTGCACATTTAATCACCCTGTGAATATGAGTTTTGCTGTAATTATTATTACAGAATGGACAGTGGAGGCAGAGCTGGTTGTGAAGGCAGACATGTAGTAGCAGAAGCATTGGTGCTAGTGATGAATACAGTCATTGTGGAAAGGTAAAATAGATTACAGTCCAGACCTGTGGGGGGGTCAGACCGCAGCCTCAGCAGTCTGATCTCCTGCTCTCTCTCCTCCAGGACTTGTTGCAGGATGGCCTGATACTCCCTCTCCTTCTCCAGCAGCTGCTCCATCAGCCTGAAACATGAAAGATTAATTATACATTTTGAATTTAATCAGTAGGATGACGAACGAAGCTCAGCGCAAGTTCAATCAGGAAAACTATCCGTGCGCTTACTCATTCACAATCCTCTCTATGACTACTTCAGACCCTCTAATCAGCTGATTGTAGGCGTTTCACTCCCATAGATTTGCCACAACAAAACTCCCACTAGCCAATCGTAGCGCTACCGTCAAAACTGTAAATCTGTTCTCGGTTGTCAGCTGTTATTTCAGGCAAATCTACGCAGTCTGCCTCCTAATCACACTCGATTCATCAACACTACCTTTTCTCCCTTAACCACCACCATTGTCTAGGGGTGTTCTCCTATTCTGATATTGCTTCTCCTTCCCATAAATGAATGAATCCCGATGGGGTCTAATCACCTAAATCTATAACATTTCATAATGTTGTATAGATGAGAGCACTGTACGTCACTGCCTGGTCAAATGACGGCCCGACCACTTTGCAGTGAAAACAAAGAATCGTTCAAATGGTTTTATCATGCCTAAAAGCTGCTGTGTCGTGTATTGCACAAACAACAACAAAGCATAAACAATGGGACCCGGTCAGTCTACAGATGTACGTTTCTGGAGAACATTTCATCACTGGTTAATTATGAGGTTAACGTGAATCAAGCAATCATATCATTTATTTGTATTAATAGAATCGTAGCATAAATATAATAGTTGTTCAATCAAAAAATAGGCTCCCCTGAATGAAATGAAAGCCAACAAAAAGCTGTACAACATAATCTGAGTAGGACCCCATGTTGCTGTGATGTCTCTGCTGATTACCTGTTGGTCTCCAGCTTCATGCGGCCCAGCTCCATGCTCACAGAGCGCTGTGCATTGTGGGACTCGTGAGAGACGGTGGAGCTGAGCGTGCTGACCCCGGAGGTCACCACCGTGTCGTCCTGAGCGACCGTAGGCGTCCGGCTGTGGTGCGTGGAGGTCCTCTCCGGCTCCATGTCGTCGTCCACGTCCTCGTGCTCCGCCGGGTCGCTCTCTGAGGCCAGGCTGAAGTGAGGCCTCAGCTCTGAACACACACACAAGACAGCACTTCCTATTATATGGTGCAGTTTGTTTGATTATGTATTTGTTAAGGAAATGGAAAGGATCACTGATTCCGATGCTACATTGTGATCAGAGTCCAGTACTGAAAAACATAAAGTTGGTTTACTAGTTGATTATTTATTAATGTTTAAGGGTAGCTTTCAAGTTAAAATGACAAACATTGACCGTTTTCAGCTTCTTCAGTCTGAGGATTTGCTGCTTTTCTCTTATTAATATCACTTTCAATTCAATGCAATGGAGCTGTGGACTGTTGCATTTGTCAAACAAAACAAACAATTTGTAAGGCCTTACTTTTTACCTTTTTCTCATATTTTACAAACTAAAGGATGAATGGATTTGTCTGAGAATGTAACACTGAATTAAATGTGTTAGCTATGACAATGGTATCTTTGTGTTCAAATATAAATAAAGTTATTCACATATATTAAAGATTTTATTCAGAAATAAACTGGTATTCATGCAGGCCATATAGTCAAAATCATGTCTAAACCTTTTCTTAATGTGAGGCACAGTAATGCTTCCATGTAGAGGATGCTTCTTATGACAGGATACTAATTAGTCGTAGGACTGTTTTGTGCACATGCGAATCATTTTGATGTTTGACTTGTCATCAGTGAACATCCCACATCCTGCCAAATATCTGTCGCTCAACAAAAAGCTGTTATTAGAGCGGCTTCCAGGGAGGTCTCCCACCACAGCTCCTATATTTATCATCAGACAGTCAGAGGGACGCCTGATCATTTATTTAGAGGGGCTCTGCTGATGTTACCTGGCACCAGGATGGTGATGGCCGTCTGCACAGCTTTCCGGATGATGTTGTCCAGAGCGAACATCCAGTGAGGCTTGATGTTGTGGTTTCGCAGCACTTTGTTTACCTAAAAGCAGGACGTTTTCTAGTTAGAGAACTGTGTTTTCATACTTAACACATCTTATATTGTTGGTATGTGTGACCATATATTCATATATTATTTTTATTTGTTTAATCATACAATTTTGAGTCTTGAAATGGTGCTTACATAGTTGATGCTCCCTAATTTCTCTTCACATTTCATTTGACTGCTCTTTCTTGACCTTATAGAGTGCCACAGTGATGCGTCCTAAAACCCGGATGCATAAATCTATCGATTAGATTTATGATTAGAAAATTATAAAAGTAGGGTAGACATGTGGATATTATCGGGCTGAACAAAACGTGATCTGTCTCTTCAATTTGTGTCAACCACAGACCTTATTTCGAGCTATTTTCCAAAATCCTATGGAGAAATTGCATTGTTTTTTTCCGAAGGAATCGGAAGTGGTAAAATGCTAACTTACTTCCGGGTTTTAGGGCGCGTCACTGTGGCACTCTATTATCTTTTGCTGCAATATCTCCACCTGTAAAGCATCCTATCATATTTGCTGATATTGAACGATTTTTCAGTTTTAATTGCTTTACTTTTAAATCAATGCACTGCATGACTCTCATTTTGTTCTTACTGATGGCCAACAGGAGGCATCAGAGACTCATCTTCTTGCAGGATTATGCAACAGCCTCTACAAATATGAGCACAGTCACTTGCTCTTGTATCATTTATTTTGCATAACTGCATTTCTGAGGGGGAGAGAGCAGATCAGCCCTCTTTACAGAATGTGCAATTACTCCTGACAGATTTCCTTTTCATCGCCTCACTGAAAGGTTACAAGTATTTCACACTAATCTGTCTGATCTGTGTGCAGGGGAGCGGCAACATGGCAGCCAGTGCTTTCTGCAGATCATCTACAATGACAACAATTTCACTGAAGTGAGAGCACATGGTTTATGAAGAGGCTGAGAGCAGCTCTGCCTACAAATAGGGGGGGATAATAATAGACAGGAAGTCACATGATCCAGATGCATGAGGAAATTAGCAGCATGGGAGGAGGATTTCGGCAATAAACAAGTAGCTTGAAATGTACTTTTGCAATTTAAAACTTAAGAAATATGTAAAACTTGAAATGTTTGCAGCAAAGAGATGTGGAGCATTCTGGATTTGGGATTTACTCATAAGGATGAGATCCAGCATGTAATGTAGCTATTATTTACAGCAATGATTTCTTAATGACCCCTCTATGCAATCATTTATCTGGTTAATACTTACAGCGTCCTGGAAGCTAAACAGCACGATCTGCAGCTGACTGATGGCCGTGCTGTCAAAGTCCAGCTCCAGCTTGAGTTGAGACAACGTATTGGCGATTATCTTCCTGTCCGCCATGCGAACAAAGTCGGCCAGACTGACCACGAGGGTGGAGATGTGCTGCGACTTCAGCTTCATCCCCTCAGAGCCCTGCAGGGGTGGGAACAGAGGCATAGGGATTTTAGTTTTTTTAAGATATTTGTTTCTTGTGCATCCATCTGATCGATTAAAGGTCCCCTATTATACTGTTTTTCATCAATATATTACAGGTCTCAGATATATACAAAACATGTCTCTGAAGTGTTTGGCTCCAAACACCAAACAGATCATTGCAGCGTCCCATAATCCCCTCTGTTTCAGCCCTGTTTCCAAAGTGCTGATTCTCTGTCTGTTACTTTAGATGAAAATAAGGAGCCCCACCCCACGCCCCTCTGAGAGATATTTGGTTAAAAAGAACACAATGGTGCTCTAGGAGGAGATTCAGGTGATAAGGTGGGGGGGTGGTTACCTTGGTTGGTGATTGGCTAATGGTTACACAAGCCAAGAAATCGTTATGACATCATAAAGTGGCCAAAATCTGATCAGCTCATTTTCAGACAGGTTTTTATATAAATGGATCAGGAGAAAAAGAGAGAGAATCTTTTTCCTGAAACTTTCAGAATCTCTTTACACAGAGGGGACACATGTTGATGTAGAAGAGACGTGAACAAGTGGATTTTGCACAATAGGTGACATTTAATGCCTTTCATAACAAACCTGTGCAATGGCCTCCATCAGGTTGGACACCACCTTGTCCCGGTCCTCGGTCAGGATGTGGTGCAGAGTGGCTCGTCTCTCGCTGTCCTTACGGAGCATAAAGAAACCCGAGTCCTTCTCATCTGGAGATGGAGGCGCGCTGTGGTCCTCGAAGTTCTCCACTGGAATACTGAGTAGATACAAAAAAGACAATCATTTTGGATTTTATATACAGCTCTGAAAACAAATATCAAGAAACTCTGCAAAATGATCCGTTCACTACTGACAACATTTCTCCAAAATTCCCCAAAAATATATAAAAATTGTGCTTGCTACACAAATTAATGCTTATTTTTAGACTTTCCTAAAGAAAATTGGGGAAATTACTCACTAATTAGAATTCTTGAGGACTGTTGAAGTCAAGTTTTGGGAAAAATAACTCTTTGGTTGAACTGAGAGACACATGCCATTGATAATGAGGGAATTCAATTAGATATAGCTTTGTTTAGTGGGTTAAAAAGGTTGGGAATCCCTGCTTTACACCCTCGTAGAACACTAAAACAGTGATTGCATTAGAATGAATCCAGCACTTCATATTGTATGTGTACTTTACATCCTATGCTAACACCTTGCCTGTGGTGAAGCAAAATGACCGACGATGACTCATAAACGACCTCAGTGATCCCATTCACTTTCACAAAAACACTCATCCTACCTGAGGAAGAGGGACCTGGGGCCCTTGACATCTCTCTCGCTGTAGCACTTCACGCTGGGCTTGAAGATGAAGGGGTTGGTGTTGAGGTCGTTGTCAGGGGAGACGGAGCCGTACTCGCTGCTGCTGCTCGTGTCCTCCACCACCACCGGCACCGGCAGAGAGATACTGCGCAGGTACTCTGAAGGACACCAAAGATACCTTCAGGGTGCCTGTTGCATCATTTACACTAATAATGTTTTTTATTTGCACCGCAGAGAAGGAGACTGTTTTCTCCATCCATTAGGAAGTCAGAGCCTTTCTTCCATGACAAAGAAAGCTTTCAAGAGAGGGGAAATTGGTCATGATGCTAATGGAACATTTGGCTTCCTTTCTAAGAGAAGACAAAGAAAAATCAGATAATATCCTCATGCTTAGAGCTATCTGATGTATCTGGCAGCATATTACAGCCGTTGTGTATATAAATTATGAACCAGGGATTTTAAAGTATTTGGAAAATAAGTCATCTTGTGCAACGTCTATTTAGAGTTCTTGGAAAGGGTAAAGTCGTGCCAGCTAGGATAAAATGTAGCCTTTATATTCTGCAGCAAAACAGGCAGATATGTCTGAGAAATGACGTCCAGATGACTCTTCTAGTTGTAAATATGTCTGAAAGAAGAAGTTACTCACCAGACCCCGGTGACAAAGCTGTGGAGAGAACACAAACAATATATGTCAACATTTAACAGAGAACAAAACATTTCCACGTAAAACAGCAGCATAACATTTCCAAGTATGAAGACAGGAACAAGATTTTAATCTGTCTCTTTTAAATCCTTTGTGCTGGTGCCAGGGCACATGATGGCATCACTGCTGCGTCGTGGAAACTCTGGAAATCCAGACAATTAGGATCAAGGGTGTGCTCATGTTGTATAATGAAGATGTATTTATTACATAATATACAGGTAAGACAGGCGACAGAATGCAGATCATTATTTGGCTACATTTAATTTTTAACATTTCTCAATCTTTAGAAGCAATCCTCCCTGACATGTAAGTGGTCATTTGCAGTGCCTGTCACGAGATGCGTTATTATTATTATTATTATTTATAAGTTTAGTAAGTAGTTAGTAGTAAAAGTTAAGTGTTAAGTCTAACATTTGACATATCTGCAAATTAATGGTTCAACATTTTTCGAATAATCATATTAATTGACACTGACACTTAAATTGCAGTTTATATTTTTTCTCCTTTCTTTTCTTTCAGTTTTTTCGGGCAACCAGTGTCTTTATTCAAGTTAAGCTATTAAAGTGTTAACTAGTTAATTAACTAGTGGCACATGTCAGCTCTCCCAACTGAACTATACGAGGGCCCAATATTTGTTCACCTTTTATGGACACCAGGAAACTTAAACGTTATTAAAGCTAACAGAAAATCGGAGTAGAAAAACATCATGAGGACCTCCTCAGCTGCTGATCTGATCTGAACTGAGCCCACCTGGTAAGCTGCTCTTGTTCTTCTTCCTGCGGCTGGTGACGGTGAGGAACTCGTCGGTGAGCAGGTCGAAGGCCGTGGCGCGTCGGTCCGGGTCGGGCTCGAAGCAGCGCAGGATGAAGGCTTTGGCCTCCAGGGACATAGACTCTGGGATCTCTGGGTGGATCTTAAACATGCCCACCTGCAGAACAAATGACTCACATTCAGCTCAGACAGACAAACAGACAGACAGAAAGCACACTGCTCTCTGAGAGGTCCTGTTCTTGGGGTAAAGTGTTATCTGACGAGACAACTCAAGCCTAAGTGTTTACCTAGTGAACTTTGAGATAGTGCTTCAGGGCAGAAGTGCTCAAAGTTCAAGTGCAAGACTCTCAAGACAATAAGAACTCTAGAAATTCCTGTTGCTGCTGTTGAGGAATGTTGATTTAAGATTAGCAGGGAGATGCCCCTCCCTTGAGAAATTCCACAAGGATGAGTGAAGAGTATATAGGGACTGTTTTACTATTTAGGGAAAACTCTACCCTGCTTGCAAAGTGCTGACACATTTTAAAGGGGCCCTATTATGCTTTTGAGGTTTTCTCTTTCCTGGAGTGTGTTATAGGTTTTTGTGCATTTAAATGGTCTGCAAAGTCCCTGTGTTCCCTCCAGAGGGAGTTTCTCTCCCACACACTCCCCCCTTGCCTGAAATGCCTCACTTGGACTCCTTTGTTTACTTCAGTAACATAGTGACATCCCTTTGTAACACTCATGCTTCTATTGGCTAGCACTCCAACACATTGTACGTGATAGGCTAAGGGACGGGACATCTCTAAGCGGTTGACCAATCACAACAGAGCCGGCCAGCTAACCAATAAGAGCACACTGGGCTCTGGTTTCAGACAGAGGGTGAAAAGAGGTGCGTCAGCACAGGCAGTATGAGAAAGATAAAGAGCTTTTTGAACATTAAAGCACAGAGACATGTCCCAGGAGGGACACAAAATACAGATATGAACCTGAAAATGAGCATAATAAGGCCCCTTTAGACATTAGAGGCGTGTGGTGCAGTGGGTTGATCGTTGGTGTTCGGATCAAGGGGTCACAGGTTCAAACCCCACTGCAGTCAGCATGGCGTTGTGTCCCTGGGCAAGACACTTCACCCCAAATTGCTCCTGTGGGGATTGCCCACAGTACTGAGTATGTAAGATTATAATTGCAGTTTTGTTCTGAGATTTTGTCTCGAAAATGTGAGGATTCTCTTCTGCTTCCATGTTGTGTTTACTGGAAGGTATATTCAGCATAATAGCACACGCCTGCTTGTTTAACTTCACAGCCCTTTAATTAAATCACATCTTATGGAAAATTCCATGCTCCACAGCTTTGACATGAGAACCATAATGCTTTCCAGACAACATTTAAACATATTTAGCCTTTTATGGGCTACACATTGCTGAGAACTACATTTCATTAGTGTGTGAAGTGTTTCACATTTCCATCCAAAGCAAATACACAGTGTAAGCTGACACGTGCACATAGAAACTGGGGAAATTAAGCTGACACGTGCACATAGAAACTGGGGAAATTAAGGAGAGTGTGATGGTTCCTCTCAATTAGCTACACACGTTTGTTTGTGTTCAAACAAATGTTCGTGCATGGGCAATATTTGGAGTTTCGACTGAGCTGGATCAAATTACAGCACGCAGGTGGAAACACAATGCAGGTGCATAACGGCTGGTTCACTGGTTTTGTTTTGTTAAAAAGGGGAACTGATAAGTGCAGAAGCCTCTTTCAGAAGCATACAGTGAGAGTTAGGTTAAAATGAACTGAACACAATAGACTTTACAGGTCCAGGCTCTGAAAGTAGTAGTCAGTTTTAAAGAATTGTCTTACATTGCTCCTATTAATCATGTCTGGTCATATCATGGAGGCAAGTAAGGTCTTGCCTTTTAAGATAAGTATCACTTTCAACTCATTATTGCTACATACAGCCCTTTGCATGTTATTCATATATTTAAGTTTTGACCTCAACAAGCATCTCTGACAGTCAGTATAGCAAGTGCATTAAATCATTGAAAACAACAGGAAGCTCTTCGGTTCAGGTTTAAGCTATTTGAATGTGATAAAAATACCAGTAAGCACTAAAAAGCAAGTGAACACAATGTTAGAAAGCGGTCAAAAAAGCAGATACTTATGATTTATATCAGAGGAGGAATTATCCGCTCTCAAACAGGAAAATGAACCAGATCCTCAGTCAGAGCTGCAGCTGTTCATTAGCACTTTATGTAAGATTTCACGACAGAAGCAGATGTTCACCTGCCTTCTTCAACCCCTTTTCTAAAATGAAACACATTACCCAGTGGGATGATGGGATTTGTCACTGGTCTGTCTCTCACCTTGAACATAGCGGCCTGCGGCTCTCCCAGTTCGTAGAAAGGAGGTTTCCCAGTGGCCATCTCTATGATGGTGCAGCCCAGAGACCAGATGTCTGCTGGCTTTCCGTACCCTCGAGGACCCTTATCTATGATTTCAGGAGCCATGTACTGCAGAGTGCCTGGACAAACACACGTTCACACACACACACACACACACACACACACACACACACACACACACACACACACACACACACACACACACACACACACACACACACACACACACACACACACACACACACACACACACACACACACACACACACACACACACACACACACACACACACACACACACACACACACACACACACACACACACACACACACACACACACACACACACACAGATATACAAATGTTAGATATCACTTCAGATTGGATTGCAAAAAACACTTTCAGGGTGGTCAATTATTTACTGCAGAACCTTGATGCAGTAGAACTCAGCTGTCGAGTTATCACATACAGTATATTTCTTTTTGTATTCATTGTCACCCACTTGAAGGTTCCTCTTGCTTTAGAGTTGTCCTTAAAATCATAGTTTGACACTCTCGGAAAAAACCCACGTCTTTGCTTTCTTACTGAGGCTCTGAAAAGAATGACCTCCATCTCTACTGGTTTCCTGGGAAACTGCTGAAGGCCAAGAAATAGTCCGGATCAAAAACTCACTGTAAAAAGTTGAGTTATTGATTTTATACCTTCATTTTTGAACGGGTTTAAAAAAAGATTGAGAGTTTTTGTTGGGTGCGATTTCTTGATGCTAGCAGTTTCCAGTCTCTCTCTATGCTAAGCTAATAGGCTCCTGTCTGAAGCCTAATATTAGTCATATGATAAACGGTCAGAAATTAGAATGGTATCGACTTTCTCATATAACTCGTAGCACAAAAGCCAATGTCTGAATTCCCAAAATGAACAAATATTTATTTGAAAGCTGCAATCAGCCAGATAAGCGGTTTCCCCTGTTTCCAGTGCTAACATTTCCAACGGGCTGCAGCTGTGTATTCAGCAGACACACATGAGCCAGGTAACAGTCTATCTAAATCTCAACAAGAAAGTCAAAAAGTTTTGCTAAAAATGTTTGGTTGTTTTAAAAAGGTATGTTCTGTAATGATTCTTATGATTTCAATAATCTAATTCTGACTTGCTGCTGCCTAAAACCTCATCTTTTGAACTAATAACCAAGCAACATATCTAATAAATAAGTAAATTATGTCTGTGAATCTATCAGTAATGTGCAGGAAATGCACACTGTCACTTATCTTCATTACACACATTCGTCAAGAGTCAATGAAAGAAGCAGAAGTGCGTCAAACCCTCTATAAATACACTTCGCTCTTTTTTGTATTGAACAGCTCTATGAATACAACCAAGATAAAGGGATTAAATATGCATAGCATTCAGGAACAACTCTTGAATACATCAAGGCCACAGAGTGTCACACATAAAAGTGGTAAGAGTGACATCAATAGCATAAAAGAGACTGGTGTAATTGCCAAAAACAGCTTGCATTTAGTCTAATTTTAAGTTCCCTCTGTCCTGAGTTGATGACAAAAGTCTTGGAAATGACCAATCAGGTTACAACAGCTCAGAGCTTATGGTCTAGTGTTAAGCCTCTCTGTGTCGCCAATTAATCACAGCTCAGTCCAAAGTAGCTTTTACTGCTCCCCATTGAAAGCAGGCTTTGTTCTAATAATAGCCTGCTGGGCGGTGTTTGCTGCTTTAAAAAGCGTGTCTGAGCTAAAAACAGGCAGGGACACATTTATAGCCGGCCCTGGGTTATAAAAAGGAGTAGCCCAGTTTCCTGAAAGAGCTCCACCATTCAGGGTGAGTCCCCGTCTGAGCCAATCAGCTGACGGTCTGAAGCAGGAGGTGTGAAAGCAACAGCCAGGTATTCTCAGTGATATCTCTTATGCTCTGAGAGCTGAGACTGGATTACTGCTCTCATAGAAGTATTGTGTGTACGGGGTTACCTCAGGGCTCAGCTCTTATTGTGGCCACTACAGAGCTACGTCTGGTCCCTTTTCATTTTCATCCAAAGGGGGAGTTTCTAAAGAGACATTTTTGAGGGTTTGTGTGAACCAACATCCTTAGAAACGCATTATTTCAAACCCACTGCAGTCAGCATGTCGTTGTGTCCCTGGGCAAGACACTTCACCCCAAATTGCTCCTGTGGGGATTGCCCACAGTATTGAGTATGTAAGTCGCTTTGGATAAAAGCGTCTAACAATTAACATGTAATGTAATGTAATGTAATTTCTAATGGTCAGCAGGGGGGGATTCGTCTGGTTGTATAGAAGTCTATGAGATGATAAACGTACTTCACGCTTGATTTATTATCTAAGTCTACATCTTCCTAATAATGTTATGGCCTCAATCACTAGTTTAAAGACTTTTTTCAACACAGCATGATGTTCATTTTGTCAATTATGGTCCCATTTAAGTCAAATTTAAGGAAAAGCAGCGTATTGTTTATGGTTTGGCTACCTTGTGATTAAAAGGTCCTTCCATTGTGTTTAGTGGTTTGGGTGCTCTCTTTTTTTTGTTTTAAAACTTTAACATGTTTACAGTGTGTTTTATATTCAATAAAGTTAATTGTGACATTTTGGACGCCTAAAATGTCTCTTACCTCGTGTCACTTCCAAAAAGATCAAGATGGCGGCGACCAAAATGCCAAACTATGTGCACAATTCAGTTTATTTCTTTGAATTTATCAGTGTTATTACTGGCTGCTACTTCATTACTTTTAAAATGTTCACTCACATTTATATAATGCTGTGTTTTTTTTTTAAACCATGAATGTGTACTTATTTGATTCTATTTGCCCCTTTTCTTTATTCGCTAGTCCACTCTTAATAATGTTTGGCTTTAATTTTCTACCTTTGCAGTAAGAATGTTAATTTCCCTGCTGTTGGACGAATAAAGGATTTCTGATTCTGCTGAAAGACATGTCCAAAAGACAATAATCTAGTCAGGTGTCTCCGCTCATACCTTTCTTACAGTCTGAGGTGTAAACAGAGTCGGATCGTACCTGTGAAAGTCTCCGTGCAGGGGTTGATCCCTGCCAACCTCTTGGATGTGCCGAAATCTGAAATCTTCAGGACGCCGCTGTAAGTGTTGATGAGCACATTATCGCCCTGCGGATAGAAAAGACAGCCATGAGAACAGATTCAGCAGAAATACCAAGACTGTATTCGGTGCGAACAAATCCCTGAAAGTGACAACAGCAGGTTAGATCACAAACCGGGGGAGGAGGGCGACAACGCAGCCAAAACAAGGTGATTAACATTTAAAGGCCGCTAATGATGCTTATATGATGGTGTTGTTGAATCAGGAGGACACATGGGGAAGAGTCTGCTGACCTTAATGAGATCTGTGATGGAAGTGTTATCAGTGTCGGTTTGACATAACTGAGATAAAACAGCGCGGGGGGGTTTACATAAAGGGAAGCACGGTTAATTGTTGAAGCTAAAGGGCTATAAAGAAATCACTAAATGCTGTGAGCAGCTTGGACGCTCCTGGAATGTGTTCACAACAAATCAAATTGACTCTGCACACAAAGTTAGATGGAGCTAAACGTATTTCTTTTTACGTCTATATGTTTTGCTGCAACAATTTTCTATAAAAGCAGACGTTTCTCGTGATAAAACATACTAAAAATATAACATTAATTTATCTTAAAAACCTCCAGTCTCATACTCACAGTGCGGTCTGTTCATCATGTGTCAAACTCAAGGCCCGGGGGCCAAATCAGGCCCTTTGTGGATTTAATTTCGGCCCGCAGGATAATTTGTAATTACTATTAGATCTGGCCCGCCGGTATACTGCACGCACACCTTCACTCAATCCTGAGGGTTTCCTCAGCTCAGAGCCTGAGCCCAAACATTGATGAACTTGCACCCAAGATGAGATGCCAAGTATCTGGCTTGAACTAGCATCACAGAGCAGCAAACTGAGTTTCAATGGATGTTTCCTTCTGCACTTTCTTTCTTGCGTCAACAGGGCATGTTTGTTTTTTTCTTTGAGGGAAATAGTTTTTTTGAAGCTGTTGTTGGCCTGTGGAAAAATGTAATCATAAGAAATGACTCTGGAAAAGCTGCAGATAGAGCCATAAGAAATGAATGCAACTGATTATTTAATGTTTACTTTGTTTTTATAGGCAATCATTTAAGCTTTGTTAGTTCCAGGTTTAATATGTGCAATAAGTTCATTTCAATAAGTTCTGCAATAAACATTGAACCAGTCCGGCCCTCCACTCGTACCCATTTTTTTATTTCGGCCCACTGTGTATTTGAGTTTGACACCCCTGCTCTTGTGTTTTTGTTAAATTCTCATGATATCTTTTTTCTACAAAAACCTGTCAATCAACCTCCTTTTGTAGGTGTCGCACTATATTTTACTTTAGTGTGGCTAAATCTACGTTTCTTTAGCACTGTAAATGATGCCTTCCTGTAAATGAACCTGTAAAAGTTGATTGAAACATTATCTGTACAGTATCTTCAGTTTGTTCACCTTGATGTCTCTGTGTGCTATCTGGTTGTCGTGCAGGTATTTGACTCCCTCCAGGATCTGCCGTGTGTAGAAGCCGATGGTGGGCTCGTTGTTTTTCAGAGGACCCCACTTAGACCTCAGCAGAGCAGACAGACTCCCTGGACGCCACAAAACAAAAAAACAACAATCAATAAACTCCCTCTGAGCCGCAGCACAGATCTGATAACTCTGCATTTCAGACACTGAGACTGAAGTGTTTTTTCCCTACGTTGACACCTCAGATAAATCCTGAACAAACTCTATTTTCTAAGTACTTATTTCAGAAATAGCTTAATTGCCAAACAGAGGAGGTTCAGATTGTTAAAGAAGGATTTCCACGGAAATATGCCACCACAAGTCCTGCGTTTAAAAGATTACTACATAATCAAATGTCCTCATTCTCTAAAAAGTCAACTTTTCACAAGCTCACAAAAAGAGTCCTGTTTCCAGATGTGACGATGCAAGCAGCGAATTGACGAGGAACACTTTATCCTTCAGAAAATATCAGATTCAGAATATCAAATTCAAAGTTAAAGAGTGGATGATGTTTCATAATATCTAACTATACAAATATTTTATAATAATATTCGGCAAATGTATTATTTTCACCCTGATAAAAGCCTCACCTCCGGGCACCTGCTCCATGAAGATCTTGATGAAGCCGTTCTCGCTGATGGAGCCGAGGTACTGGACGATGTTCTTGTGCTTTAAGTGTTTGTGCAGAGCGATCTCCTCGTGGAGCGGCTGAGAGTACCTGTATTTTAATAAAAAAAAAACACTTTGTTAAAGTACTGAATGTAGATGTGGTTTGAAAAGAAACCTGGAGAATTTAATTAACACTTCAAAATATGGATTCTTCTCTATTTTTTCTCTTTTCATCGTGTCTACAGTCACAGATTTTTGCAGTTCTTTATCTCCCTGTTGTGGGATTGTGAAGATATTATGTTGAGTTTGTCAGAATGATTCATGTCTTTCATGTTCAAAGATCCCAATTTTAGGTGAAGTATTGAAAAAGTAATGACATTCTACAGTTGTAGTTTTTCTGATTACAATTTTTTACAATGACTCCAGTTGTTGACGTCATTAAAGCTGCCAAATGAAAGGTAGTGGAACTAGAAATAAAATGACTTTTGTTCCCAAAAACTGAAGAACAATTAAAGCAATGCTAAACATAAGCATTCAATTAAAATGGATAAAACTTTCAAACCCAACAGAGAACTAAAACAAAAGTTGAATTATTTTGATCATTAAATACAATTTTCTTTAATAATTTAAAAAATAAAAATTAATTGATGTTTAAAAAAAAAAAAATGCAGATATCTTGTTCTTTTTTAGAAACCAACATATATTCAATTAACTATAAAAAAAGAATAAGAAACCCAGATTTTTTGTAATTGTTTCTAATAAAAAAACACTCAATATTGATCTAGATACATTTGTTCAGTTTACACAGTAGAGAAAGAACGCTTATGGAGATGTCACTGTCTGTTTCTTTAAAGTGAATCAAAGTAAACAGGATGGATATAACTGACAGGCTATAGCTAAAGGACTAACACACAGAAACAGAGAGGCCGAGTCCTGACATCTAGAACAATATATCTCTGCACACTGGGAAGTCCTTTTCTTACTTCCAGCTCTCAGCATGAATCACACCCCCTCTCTTTCTCTGTCTTGAGATTTCAATCCTCTGCTGAATTATTTACCAGAATCCTTCACCCTCTCTGAAGACTCTCTGAAGTGACGAGAGGTACGACGTGTGGCGGAGGAATCATCTAGTCTTACTGTTTCGAGATGACTGGGTATAAAACTGTGAGGCGTTTTAAGCGGAGACAGTGGTGGGAATTTGAGGCGGAGGGTGGGGGAGTTCGCCTTCAAACAGTCACTCAAATGGATACCAAACACGGAGAGCCAGAAACCATCAGGGACACAGCTGATCTCACACTCTCAGTGGAAACAAAGCGGCACTGAGATGTTCAACAGCAGTGCTGAACAAGAGGAGGCCTTCACACCTGTTTACATTCAGCCTGTAATTTCATCTGGATAATAAATACAAACTGTGCTAGTATGTCCCAGAGGCTGGCTTCAAATCAAACGAGGTTATCCTCTCCTGAACCCGCAATTCATGGTAAACTGCCAATTAGATCCAGAAATATCTTGTGTGCTAAGATGGCATGTTGGATTGGCACGGCAACAAAGGTTAGTTGATCGACAAAAAAAATTTAGATTCCCCGTCCGGGAAGCACAAATATTCACAAATAACCTACAAGGCGCCCAGTGGAGATTACTGACTAATAGCACTAATTGGGGTCTAATCCCCAAAACATTATTGTGCATACGGCAATAAAAATGTTATCAACTACAAACTAAGTCTCTCCTGATTGAAACATGGATATAAACAATCCAGGGATTGAAATATATATCTTATGGGGAAGTAAGAGGTTTTTGTAAGCTCTTAAGCAAACACACAATGCTTTCTGGTTTGAAACGCTACTGTAAACATGGGTTGTTTACACTAAACTTCAAGTGAAATTGGCCATTAGGTTTTAAAACACATTTTCATGGACTCAATGATGGTTATGGAAATATTTTTGAACACTTTGTGGTGTTCGATGAAGGGTTACAGGGTGGTATACACAATAGTTACAGTCAGGCAATTTACACTGATTTGTGTGATATTTATTACATCTGCATTTAATATTTATTGCAGTGTATATATGCCTAAATCCTGCAGCTTCTCACCTTGCACCTTATTTGTAAAAATGTTTTTCATATTTATACTAAACTGTCTGTACCTTGCCTCACCTTTGCAACAACTCTGATAGTGTAATGAATATGTGAACATTGTGTAACCTAATGCACTTTATCTATTGTTTGCAATATCTGATTGAATCCAAACTGCATTTCATTAGTGCAATGACTATAACGGTGAATCTAATCTAATCTAATTAAACATAATGTAAGAAATGTCCCTGTAAAGTCAAGGTTTTAAAAAAATATTCTAACTTTATTAATAGAACAGAATACAGACTGGAAACAGGGAGAGAGAGAAAGGATTACATGCAGCCTTAGTATTTGGGAAGCCATCTAAACCAGATGAGTCATACTAATAGACGGACTGATTGCCAGACAAATTGAAGTGCTTGTGACTCTACATGAGAGTGATTGCATTATGCCACGGGAATTTCTCAGATACCTTACGAAAAATGCTTATTCTGTGCTAACAACAGTTCAGAGAGATATTCTCACCTGCTGTCTCTCTCGGGTATTTCCTTGATGGCGAGTCGGACCTGGTTGCTGAGATCTCGTCCCGCATACACAACTCCAAACGTGCCTTTACCCAGAACCACCCTCTCTCCGTGCTCATCGTACTCATAGTCGTACTGTGGACACAAGAGGAGGAACCAAGCAATTTAATAGTTAAATCAATAAAGAGATGGTGATGTAGATCTTACAGTCTTAAAGGTCCCATGTCATGGCCATTTCTACTGATCATAATTCCATTGTTGAGGTCTACTAGAATAAATGTATATTGTGCAATTTTTCAAACTCGCATTGGTTTCTCATACAGCATCTCTGTAAAGTATGTGTATTCACTCTCTGTCCTAAACGGCTTGCTGGAGCTCCTGCCCCCCCCTCCCTGTGAGCCCAGTGGCCGTCTGCGAGACAGCGAGACACAGCCCGAAACACACACACACCCGCAGCCTGGCTGGGAGTTTGTGTGTGTGCCCGGGCTGAGTTCCGCGGTGTCTCGCTGTCTCGCCGACCCCACACCAGTGAGCCAGCTCACAGTGTCCCGCTCCTCGCAGCAGCAAGCCTCGCAACGTCCCGCCGAGTGTGTGTGTGAGGAAGTCCGCGGATTGGTCCAAACGTAACGGCTCCGCGGACGTAACGTCACTATACCCGAAATACGTCACTATACCCGAAATACATCACTATACCCGAGAAGTAAACAATGGAAAATGAGAAATCTCCAACGAGGCGTTCTGGGGCAGCATAGACAGGTCTTTTCTGTGTTAGAGATTTACTCGCTACAGGGTGTACTTTGAGGGTTTGTGACTCTGCAGACCGTTTACATGCATAGAAAGCTACATAACACACAAGGGGACGGGTAATAACCGGAAAAGCATGACATGGCACCTTTAAAGTTATTTATTAAAGAAACGACCTGTTGTGTGAAAGACTACTGTAATCCTCTCTCATAAATAGTAGCAGGCACGGAAACAAATCCAATGTGTTATCCTTTTATATCCTCTAAACATGGAATTAAATGAAAATAATATAAACAATATTGGAAGTCCTATCATTTTAGTATGATTTGATAGATTAGAATACATTTTTTTTGGTATTACTGAACTGTATTTTAATTTAAGTGTTTATAAAAAAGGAAGATATCTCATGGTTATTTATTTGATTGTTTACGCCTTGAAATCTGTTTTAAAAGTATAAAAGTATGAACCTTGCAATCCAAACATAGTAAGCATACTTTCTTCTATGTTGTTGTATATGTGTATTTGTAATAAGTACTTGTACAATTCTTTGCAAGATTATTGTTTTCTTGATACTTTTTACTTTTGGGTTGGACACACCTGATCAAACACTGTTAGATTACTGCTGAAACATCAGTAAAAAATATAATTTCTTTCTGAATTATTTACAGGAAACAGGCGAAGACCTTGTTTTGAGGACAGGTTGTGTATTAAAGGGAAGTCTGTTTTATATTTGATCTGTGAAACCATGGGCGTAGGAAGCATCCTCAATGTGGGTGGGACAATTTGACAGGGGGTGTGGGCAGGTGGTGGAACCCACCTCCTCTAGGGGGGTCCGGGGGCATTTTTTAAATGTTGAAGTTAAATGCATCAATCTGCTGCACTTTGAGAGCAACATTAGGGACTAAATCTATACATCTCCCAACAACACCCATGTGAAACAGAACTGTAAACAGATTTACTTTTTCTTTATGCATATTTTACAAAACACTTCCCTTTTAAACTGTATTTTTGTGTTACTGTCCTATAGTACGAGTTGGAATTATTTCATACTTGTTATTCTCTTATTTTTTATAACTATAATGATCATATAAAAGTGTGCCTTGGAAATACTTATTTACACAAGTGGTGATCAAACCGTTTGAGAGCCACTACTTAGACTAAAGTGAACTATCTAAACCCTCAGAGAGTCCTTTACCTCACTGAGCTGTAGTTATCAGCCTCTCAGTCTGACAGGAGAGGACTCTCCCTCCACCTCTTCAATAACAGCGCCTTATATCCGGGTGCTAGTGGAGCACGCGCCGGAGCCTCGCAGCGGGGAAACTGTGGCGCGCTTCATTTTACAACTAAAGACACAGCTACAGAAAAAACGCAGCATGTGTACGGCTCATGTGTACGGCTCTGAGAATCTGCCTTGGTACAAAGTAGCAGTGAAAACATGGGACGGAGTTTCATTGATTTGGGCATTCTCACAATAAGCAAGTGGAATGGATTTGATAATGAAGCACTGACACAGCGCTCTACACAGCGGCGAGTGGATAGACCGATTCACGGACTTTCCGCATAGTAAAAGTGGGGGGGTCTAAACTAATCATTTTAAAAGGTGGGGGGGACTTGTCCCACCCTCATATAATGGCTGCGACGCCTGTGTGAAACGCTGCCAAGTCTAAAAAAGAAACAAATCCAATGAGTTATCCTTTTTTATAAATGGAATTAAATGAAATAATCTAAACAATATTGGAAGTCCTGTAATTTTAGTATGATTTGATAGATTACAACACATTTTCTTTGGTATTAGTGTACTGTATTTTACAGAAATCCAACTATAAGTAACTCTAATGTTGTTGTATGTGTGTATTTGTAATAAGTACTTTTACAATTCTTTGCAAGGTTATTGTTTTCTTGTTACAGCTTACTTGCAGTGTGTTGGACAAACCTGATCAAATGCTGTAAATGTAATGCTGTAACATCAGCAAAAAATTAAGAAATGTTATTTCCTTTCCAAATTATTAACAGGCCAATACCTTTGTTTGAGGACAGGTTGTATATTAAACCGAAACCTGTTTGATATCTGAAATGTGAAACGCTGCCAAGTCTAAAACAGGTGCGGCAGCTTTTTGGAGTAATTATCCTTTCTCTTCCCGAGGCTCAGCTGGAACGCAGGTGAATGTATCAGCAGGTGCTCTTTACTGTCAAAGCATACAGAGTACACAAACAAAATCCAGGCCTCATCGCAGCAGGTTTCTGTTAATGTGCTCTGGCTCTGCAGCTGCAATCCATTTGTGAACATGCAAATTGTGATGAACTGAATTTCAAGTGGAAGCAATGGGGAGTTCATACATGCTTAAAACAGTGTTAGAGACACTATGTTAAAAAAAACGAATGTATGATTGATTACTTATTTTATTACAGTAGTATTTTTGCTTATTTGATGGATCGCTGGCATAAAAAAGGAACTCGCCCAAAGCTAAATAACGGGTAAAGATGGTTTTGAGGTCAATGTTTTTTTTCTCTTTCTGACAGCAATTAAATTCCTTTGATGGAAACACCGCAATCACATCATATTTCCTGTGACATTTAAAAATCAGGCAAAGCGCAGAAACAAAACAGGATGTATCAAAAACAATGCACAAAAACAACCGGGGAAAACGTTTCGTGGCACCTGTTCAGTGAAAAGAAGTTGCATTGCTGTAGAGTTAAGGAAACGATGGCTTAATCTACGCCAGAGAGAAAGTCTGAGGATCTTTCCGATTCATAAAAATGTCTCATAAGTCATATTTTCTCTTAATTAAAGGCTTTAATAAGGGAAATATAAGGAATGGAACTGTTAAAACAAGCCACTATCTGACTAAAAGCTATGGTAAGGAATTCTTTATGCACGCTAAATCTACAAAAATACATTTTAAATGAATCACATTTTAAAAGGTAATATATTTAGGAGAGTCTTCAGTCTTTTTACCTCCAAGGCGTCCGTGTCACAGTCTCCCTCCTCCGGACATTTCCAGGCCTCCTCTGTTATGCTGTTCACCAGATCGCAGAATCTGTAAAGGGAAAAGCCTCATCAGTCCAAAAAAATACATTTCAAACACAAATGAAAAACAATTCCTACCTGGCATTGAAGGAAAATCTAAAACTGTGACGCCTTCAATTAAAAAGTGAACTTTTATCTACCGTATTTTGATTTTGGTCGTGCTAAAATGCTTCAAGCTTTCCTGCAGGAAGTCATTTGTAATTTAGTTTTACTAGGTATTGTATAAATACCTTTTATTATACTTTGTATGCATCTAAATAATTACAACCTTTCTTTCTGCAGCAAAATGTATTTCTGCAGACCCTTGTAGACAACAATACAGACTACAGTAGATTGTGCAACATATCATTTTTTGAAATGTATTATTGCTATTTCTGGCTGTAATTAATACAATAACAATGGTGTTGTTAAAATGACACGGTGCAGTAATTCTTACTATGTATAACTGTCATTACTGGCTGCTACTTCATCACTTTCATTATCACTACTTATCTTTTCTATCTATCTTGTGTACATGTCTTTATCTGTCCCCTTTACTGTCATTTCCCCGCAGTGGAACAACTTCTGATTCAGATTCTCCAAGACAAAAACATGCAGGTGGAGAAATGATGCAGAAAAATCCTCATGCTTCAAGTATTTGGCCTATATCAATACTGTTGATACCATTAGAGCTATTTAACGTACCGAATGTGCACATGTATTTGAATGTGATCTATTTAACACATTGTGTGATAAATGCATTGTTTACTGCAGCTGGTGGTCTCATCCAGAAGGGGTTACAGTATGTTTGCAAGCACACCTCCCACACATAAACATACATGTAATGGCCCTCTGCTACTCTCTCTGAAGACTGGAATTAGCACGTTTTTGATTCACGCTGTAACAGGTTCGTGGTGCATGTGTCTTCTTCCTGTTCCTACCACCTATTTCTTCGTTTCCACCCTTTTCTCCACCACTTTCACTCATTTTCCTCTGTGTTAAAGTAGAGCAGCATGATAACAACAGCAGGCATGACTCACTGGCTCTCACACTCAGCATTATGTATCTGGTGGAGATGTGAGAGTCACAAGTCTGAACACTCGGGGAGCAGTTAGCGAGGAACACGATGGAGATGAAATGAAACAAGGTGTGCTGTGGAGACGCAGAGGTGTGAAACTTCCCACCTGAGCTGACAAGAGCTCCTGCACTGCTGTAGGAAGAGATAAACGCTCTGCAGGGGGAGAGTGTATCCTCTTTGGGATACTGACAGAAGTCTTTATGATCAAAAATACGGCAGAAAAAAACTGATGTTGGTTCAATTCTAGCTGAGGTTTGAAGGTATACAACTCATATTTGCTTTTCTTGTGAGTTATAGTGGCTGTTAGAGCAGGTTGGCCTTTAACTGGATTTCTTTTATTGTTTGTTAATGCTTATGTACAGCAATTAGAACTTTCTTCGAGTATGACATGTACTATACACAAACCTTAATCATAACTTTGGTGTTACGTCAAAATGTTCTTGAGCAACACGTTTAACACTTAATTTCTATCAATGTGATGCATGTGGGGGAATTTGAAATTTGATCCGAATGACTGTTCATGTTGTCATCTTTTTTCATTATTATGTCAAATACCTGTATCAAATGTACTTGTTTTATTGTTGTTGTTTTTTTAATCATATTTAGTAGGGATGGGAATTTGAAAGCAAATGTAGATTCGAAAATTTTAATTTTGAAAAATAAATAAATAAATGTTCAAATAAGTATAGAACCAAGTCGAATTTGTCAAATGTATTGAACTGGTGATCACAGTTTGAACAGTTGACAGCTATAGGCCTACAGCTTTCATGCTTAAAACATAACTTGGTCTTTAAATTAAAGAGGGATCATACACGAACAACATAACGGGTTAGGGTAACGTAACCCTATTACAACAGAGATCAACAACCTATAACAGGGCCTATGCACAGAATGCAGCTATTCAATACTCATTCTTGTTTAAGAATATGAGCATGTCTACTCAGGGGAGAGGCGGGTGCGGAGGCGATTCACAATCAGGCCAGCTGTAGAGAAGACCCTCTCAGCTGGAATTTGGGCATAAGATGAGGTTTGAGTCTGCGTGATCTGCGTGTAGGGAGGGGGCAGCAGCCATATCATCCCGCTGTGAGGGACCGGTGAGCGGAGCAAAACACACCTTTAGACCGAACACATTTAGCTATGGCACTGTCGTATACATTGAATTATTCCATTTGATAATATGTAATCAACTTAGGCACCCCTCCCAAAAAAAAATAAAAAAATATTCATAACTCATATTCTCATATTCGAATACCTGAATCATTTCGAATATTCGAATAATCGTTCCCATCCCTAATATTTAGTCAACCTCACCCTGTTTTGTGTGGTTTAAGACTTTAGACTAAAAGGCTGGGCATTTTAGGGTTTGAGCTATTTAAGTATATAAGTTTAGTCAATAAATAATAGAAAAAATACAGCCCAAATGGCGTCGAACCCCTACCAAACAATGTGCGCCTTAGTATGTAAATTAGGTTTTATATGTTTTTACAAGTCTTATTTTTCTACAGAACAAATCGGTAATAAAAGTAAACTAAACTAAAGTCAAGGATTTGTTAAAAGTGTATCTATTCACAAAATCACAAAGGATCTCTTCTAAAGATTTAAATCCTTTGTCTCAGATTTTGTGTTAACAGTTGTGTATATAACTAGCTCATAAAACATAATAATGCATTTCAAAGTCATACAAAAGTAAGATTTATAACATTAATATGAATAATAGTCTACTGATGGTTTTAAACACAACATTTATGAGCTTTAAAGATGTCAAACACACACAGAGAGACGGAGTACAGACCTTTTACAGTGCATCTCCGTGCAGAAATAGATCTGGAAGTCCTCTGCATTGTGGAGCACGTACAGGAAGGCACTGCGCTCGTCAAACTTGGAGATGCTGAAGAGAAAATCAATCAAATGTTATTGATACAGTAAAGCCCAATTCTGTATCACACATGTTACATTTGTCTCAGGGTGCTTTACAATTTGTGCAGAATAGGACATCACCACTACTATTTAGAAATATTTATAGCTATTTGACTTGCATCCTTTGGTTACATAACCCTTTACACAGTTAGAAATACACTTCATCTATACAGTTTTGTACATTTCACGTTTTTAGACTGTAAGTGTAAATATGCACATTGACATTGAATTGTATCTCGTTGCACTGTCATCGCTACTACCTCTGCTTTTACCACTCTTATTTCTTTATTTATTTGTGTCTATTTTTTACTGCAGTGAGAGTTGCCAAAGAAATGTCGTTGTACTTTGTATGATGACAATACAGATATATTCTTCATTCATTCACAACACATTAATTGGACGGATCCCATGAGAGCAGAAATGACTCAGATATTTAATGGGGGATGTCATAAGTCAAGAGAAAGACCTCATTATTCTCTGGGTATGAAATAAAAGACTGTGTGTATGGCCGCTCCATCACAAAATAAACCACAATGAATAGGACAAATGCAGGATGTACTACTAATTGATATGCATTGTAAGTATTATGAGTGTTAGTTTGCATCTGGAAAACAAACAGGACAAATTAAATGATGCTGAATTTCTGCACAAAAGACAGAGAGCTTCCATTCAAAAGCTAAATGGAAACTTTTATCCCCCGGGCTGAGTCCATTTCTGCGGCGCTGAGCCAAGGCCAGACTGTATGTGTGCGGTGGTATTGTTGCTCGCTGCGC
Organism: Dissostichus eleginoides; assembly: GCA_031216635.1. Classification (NCBI taxonomy): domain Eukaryota; kingdom Metazoa; phylum Chordata; class Actinopteri; order Perciformes; family Nototheniidae; genus Dissostichus; species Dissostichus eleginoides. The sequence goes on along the minus strand of CM062281.1, from coordinate 23,456,856 downwards.
TGCTATTGTGTTCTGCTGACTGTTTGCAGGCTGAGTGGGCACGCACAATGACTCGTTCCCTAGCAACATGTGAGCACAGCCCTCCTCTGATCTGACAGCGAATTCCTCTGAGGACCGGGGAAGAGGAGACGCAGAGAAACACTCGAAAAACTGTCCATGGTAGACTGTCTGGGGTATTTATGGAGCACTATGAAGCAGAAATGCATGTCTTAAATCTGCACGTTGTATGCATTTAAGAATATGCAATGCTTTTGTACATGATACATCTGCATATGTTAGACCCTTATGAGCTTTATGTAAACCATAAATCCAGATACATGTTTGGTTCATCATGTTATAATTCAGAATTAACATTTTTATTGTCATTATAATCAGGTAAGGACATTTTGCAGGCTTCTCTCCATGCAGGTAAACATACGAATAAGTGATAAAAGCAGTAATAGAAGCAAAGAGAAGAATAGAAAATAGACGGGGCTAGTTACATTTATTTGAAGAGGACATATTCTGCTAATTTCCAGGTTCATATTTGTATTTTGTGACTACTGTGGCCGTTTCTCAATGTCGAGTATACCTGCTGCAGAGCCACTATTTCAAGTATACTACGTCATCGAGTGGCGCCGAAGGACTGTTTAAATGCATGTTTAATGCCCAGCATTCGGCGCCACTCGATGACGTAGTATACTTGAAATAGTGGCTCTGCAGCAGGTATACTCGACATTGAGAAACGGCCTGTGAAATGTTGACATGCTTCAATGTTCAAAAAGGTCTTTATTTTTATATATATATATAAGGTCTATAGGTGCAACATTTACAGTGATGGGTGTGAGTAAATATACTTTAAGATCAATACATCTTTCTTTATCATCTTTCGGTTGCAGTCTTTGAGGGGTGAAGGTATGGTGTTGTTGTTTCGTGTTTGTCATTTGTCACATATTTTTATATTGGTACATTTCTGAGAGTCCCATTTTTGTCAAATCCATCAACAAAGTGTGCTCTGTCCTATAATTGCACATTAGCATGCAATTGATAAATGTTCATGTAAAAACACCTGAGAGATTAAAGCAGTTCAAACATACGTCAGGATTGGTTTAAAAGAGCCGTGCCATCCGTCTCAAAAGCAAAAGTGACATTTAGAGACATTAGGCGCTTTCACACCTAAGTACTTTTCCCAGTATAGTTCCGATATAGTTCCGAAAATGTGCGTTCACACCAAAAAAATCCGGAACTAGAATTTAGTTCATGAGAACCTTTTCACCCCCTTTTCAGTCCCTGCTAGAGAGCAGGTACTTTCATGGGAGAAAAAGGTTCCTATTTCTGATTGGCTGGGCGGATTGCAAACCACGCCCCGTAAAACTCCCAAAAAGTTTTGTGAAGCCGCCATTTTATTTGCTCACACCAACGGAGAGAGACTATGGCAAAACAAAATAAAACGTGGGAGCGGTGGAGTGATGAGGAGATGTCGGCGTTCTGGCGATTTACTCGGAAGGCTTCAGTAGAAGCTGCTGGGAGTCCCAGCAGCTTCTACTGAAGCCAGTCCCCAACTCCGGGAACTTCCGGCCGGGGACTTCGGGTGGCAGTATACGCTGTGAAGTTGTTTGCGGCCTGCCAATAAACCCAAAGCAGAAGAAGAAGAAGTGACGTCAGCGGCTTCATTTGCCTAATCCTCCCTCAGGGACTTATTCCGGTGTGAACGCGATCTGCTCTTAGTTCATCAGAACTAAAGAGTTCTGATGAACTAAGTACGGCAAAGTACTTGGTGTGAAAGCGCCTATAGTGGAGCTAATAAATGTTCTGCCAAACCAATATCTGATGGTACATTCAAACCACTCGTCCTCTGGAGACAGGTGTGAGGTTGTTGTCACGTCCCTCAGCTAAAATATGAGTGTGTGATTAAAGACAGCAGACACTGACCTGACTCCTCGCACTGACGTGGCGCTGAAGTTCCACTCATGGATCCCCTTGTGCTGCAGGAAAACAAATAACATCACTTCAGCTTCTGGCAGACGGTGAATCAATCAATACTCTGACTGATTGTAGTTGATTGGTTACAGTATTAGAGCAAAAGACATTGATGTAACACTTTACTAGGATGAGTAACTGGTCAGCAATCACTTCTACTGATGTGCTGAAGTGGATATATGCACTTCCATATGAGGAAATAATCAACCGCACAGAAATTCATGACAGGAAACAAGTCCATTATCTCATCGTAGCATCTGAAAACTGACAATCATCCTCCATTTATTAACTCCTGTTGGCAAATGTGATGTTTGATCTAAACAGTGAGTAGTTTAAGCATTGACATCATGTAAATCAATAAAAGCACAAAGAGACTGTTTGTGCTGTGGCAATGAACGCCAGCCAATCAGAAACAAGCCTTTCCTCTGGCTATGTTACAATGATTGTTTACTTTGCAAAGTAGTCTTTGGTTTGGTGATAATATATAATTTGTTGTGTTTATTTGCAAAGAATAAAATGCACTGCATACATTTCAGATTATGTATCATTATTATTTTAATTGGACGACAAGCTTCAACAGATTTAAGTGTCCATTGCTTCTCTACTAAAATATACTTTTACAAATCTCCCTTAACTTATACCTCACTCATATTGGTGCTGATTGCATATTAAAACATGCAATAATTCACATCAAGACACCTTTTTGATTAGCATGGATCTTTTTCTAACATGTTTTTTTATGTTTTATCTGAGATTCAGGAACAGATTTGTCAATTTAAGTGCAAATTACAGAACACATTTTAGAAGAATTTAACAAAAGAAAAACCCGAAAAGGCATAATTCTGCGGCAGGCTTGTTGGACAATATAAATAATGGACACTCACCATATCATCAGGAGCAACATGCCAGATAGACACCGTGTTGTCGTCCACGTCTTTGTTGATGGACAAATATGAAGGCTGGTACACTTTAGTGGGCTCTAATATCAACACCTGGAGGAATTAGAAATATGTTGCATTATTTAATTCATTTAAACAATAAAAAGTTTGATCATCATACAACATCTTCCACATATTACACCTGAGAATTACATCTCAGCCTCTGATTTGCATCTTGAGCTGCATCATTAAAGGTCCCCTATTATACTGTTTTACATCAATATATTACAGGTCTCAGATATATACAAAACATGTCTCTGAAGTGTTTGGCTCCAAACACCAAACAGATCATTGCAGCATCCCATAATCCCCTCTGTTTCAGCCCTGTTTCCAAAGTGCTGATTCTCTGTCTGTTACTTTAGATGAAAATAAGGAGCCACTCCCCACGCCCCTCTGAGAGATATTTGGTTAAAAAGAACACAATGGTGCTCTAGGAGGAGATTCAGGTGATAAGGTGTGGGGGGGGGGGTTACCTTGGTTGGTGATTGGCTAATGGTTACACAAGCCAAAACATCGTTATGACATCATAAACTGGCCAAAATCTGATCAGCTCATTTTCAGACAGGTTTTTATAGAAATGGATCAGGACAAAAAGAGAGAGAATCTTTGTTCCTGAAACTTTCAGAATCTCTTTCCACAGAGGGGACACATGTTGATGTAGAAGAGACATGAACAAGTGGATTTTGCATAATAGGTGACCTTTAAGGTTATATCTTGAGTCTCTTACAGGAAATCGGACGGAGGAGACGTCTTTCTTTGTGGCCTCGACCAGAAAGTCCATCCAGAAATCCACCAGCTCCTGCTTGGGGGCCGGCTGCTCCGTGCACGGCTTCTTAAACTGCTGGTAGATGAGGATGGTCTCCACCAGCGAGCGCAGGTACCTGAACCAACCAGAGGGAATAAGGGAAGGAATATTTAGTTACTGTGCCCAGAAAGAAAATCTGAATTCAAAGCCTTTTTCAGCGTCAAACAAAATTGACATCATCTGCAAACACAATGGCATACGGGCGGATAATTTGCACGTGTATTATATTGTTTCAAACCCATGAGCTTGGATCAAGAACGATCACAGAAACAAACAATACCATGTGATTGTGTTTCCATGCTGGGGCTCGTTTTTCTTTGTGACATTAATGGGGACTTAAAGAGTTTTCACAGCACAGACATAAATAAAGAACAGCAGGGCGAAAAAGGAGCTGCAGAGCGTTTTACTCCTCCACATGTTGAGCGTGTAATAAGCCTTATAAAATAGCAAAGGAATGCATATAAAGTCTGAAGTTATGTTAAGCCGGTAGTTAAGACTTTGTTACTCCACAATGTAGAGGATTAAGCATGGATTAGAAAAGTTATAGTTTTGTCAGCACATTTTTGATAGGAATTTTAGGCTTTATTTTCCTTTTTTGCTATAGTTATACACACCCATACCTGCATTGCAATTAAGGTTTGTGTTTCATCTTAGTTAACAAAAGGTTGAATCCATGGCAAAATGAGAACAGATGCTGCTGACACAAAAGGGAAACATTTTCATGCTGGTAATCTTGACTAACTGCCAGTTTCAAGTTGCATTTCCTGTTTAAGAACATTCTTTCTTTTCACAGAGCAAATTATATGCATCGTGATTCATTTTGAATTCTCCTCGAAATGTCACCAGGCTCATAACTTAATCAAAATCCATATAAAAACAGAGGTGCTGTTTTAGGCACAGCGAGTTCCTCTTGATATTTACTGTTCTTCCTGCAAAACACAACAAATGTTTGCACCAAGGCAACAGACGCCTCTGTGGTCTAGAGGAGAGCAGAGCTTCAGATCAGGATGTGATGGATGCGGTCTAAAATTTGTTTTTGCTCTGCCTGCTAATTTGAGAGCGGCTTATCATTGCTCTCACCAGATGGGGGCTTTAAGTTTGAAGAGTTTCTCCGAGGCCTGGATGACCCTGGTGTTGTCGCAGGCCAGGATGCTGGCGCCCAGGAAGAAGCCCACGTCCCAGTAGCTCTGCAGCTTGTCCAGGCTGCCCTTCTTCCCCAGCAGGCTGCTCAGCTTCACCCCTGGGACACAAGATATTTAAAAGGTCACATATTATGCAAAATCATGTCTTTTCTACATCAACATGTGTCCCCTCTGTGTAAAGAGACTCTGAAAGTTTCAGGAACAAAGATTCTCTCTCTTTTTGTCCTGATCCATTTATATAAAAACCTGTCTGAAAATGAGCTGATCAGATTTTGGCTTTGACTTTATGATTTCATAACGATTCTTTGGCTTGTGTAAACATTAGCAAATCACCAACCAAGGTAACCCCTCCCCCCCCTTATCACATGAATCTCCTCCTAGAGCACCATTGTGTTCTTTTTAACCAAATATCTCTCAGAGGGGCGTGGGGAGTGGCTCCTTATTTTCATCTAAAGTAACAGACAGTGAATCAGCACTTTGGAAACAGGGCTGAAACAGAGGGGATTATGGGATGCTGCAATGATCTGTTTGGTGTTTGGAGCCAAACACTTCAGAGACATGTTTTGTATATATCTGAGACCTATAATATATTGATGAAAACAGTATAATAGGGGACCTTTAATACAATAAGTAGATGGTTTGTGTTGCTCCTTTACCGCTGAGGCCATTGCATGATGAAATCCTAAGATAGCTGCAGTGAGACTGTGGCAAGAAAATAAAACATGTTTATACTTGGATATGTCACAACGTGCAGAACAAAGGTGTGATTTGTCATTGTGTTCTGCAAGAATTGAAAGGTATTAGAGATAATGGTTTTGGTTTCTGCTGCAGTAACCAGTCATTTGAAGAAGCAGGTGGGGGTTGTAGGCATAAGGGCAGAGCATGGAGGGAGGGTGGGGCTCATCAGGGAGCTGCAGATTCCCAGGACTTCCTGCTCCGTTTCCCACATTCCTGAACTGCTCTGAGCCTCAGGTTTCAGGACAGAACGCACAGATTTGGAACAAGGGCATAACAGGAGGGAATGTGTCCATATGCAATAACTTTGCGTAATGTGACAAGAAGTGAGGAACACAGAGCATTATCACAAGACTCTGCAGTTCCCATCAGCTCTATAGATAGATACCTAGAGCTGATGGTATGCTATGGAGCTTTATCATTTATTTTAGCTCATTGTTTACTCTCAGTGCTCCCAAAGAGTTGTTTTTTTAGCCACAGCAGACTGCTGTTTTTAACAGAAAAGCTACTATAAGCAATTCTATACCTTTCCGAGCACCAAACATTAGACAGGCACTGTTTACAACTAGCTAGTGGACATATACGAATCTTAAGAGCTATATGTTTACCTCCTTGGTTGTTAGAGACCAAAGCTGAGCGAATATTAGCCTTAGATTCATCAGGTTGACAGAAACACAACGACAAATGTATGTTAATGTTGGTTTGTGTCTGCCCGATATGCAAATGGTAAACTGTTTGCTAACACAGAAGCACAGGAAGCATCAGGCAGATGTTTCAAGTGGTAAGACTGAGCAAAAAAAGATACAGTGAAATAAAAACAATGACCTGAAAGAAGTTGCAAAAAGTGCTAATATTGCATTTCATATGATCATTTGGTCCATTATGAATATAAAAACATTGATCAGTGTAGCTTTAACCTGCAGGTTTTAACATACGGATGCAAATGATAAAATAGACACTTTCATTTCTAATTTCTTCCTTTTTGTATTCCGTGCCCTGGATGGATTTGACGGATCAGAAAGGACTGTTGCAGATTTCAGATATCCAGTCTAGCACCCACTCACCCACTTTGCGGAGCTCGAATGACGTGTCGAACTGGTGTCCTGCTGCCAGGAGGAGAACAGCGTAGTTTATCCCAGAGTGTAGTGTTGGCTCTGACTCAAACCCCTTTTTAAACCTGAGAGGAAAAGAAACAAATAATGACTCCAATAAGCACTTTGCCTCCAAGCAGTGCGTCATACAACATCACTAGCATCTCTCAGAAACATTATGTTCAAGGGGCTTTCTGAGACAATTCAAGATATAAAAACAATTACAGCCATATTGAGTTGGGACCACAGAAGGGCAAACTGCGACTGAGTACTCTCGCAAAACAAGACATTTTCATTTATTTAATGAGCAATCTGTTGATCCGAAGGAAGGGGAATGTTATTAGGGGGGTCTCTGCTTAGCTGTGACATGGACATGATAATAACAACCAGATGGGAGCACAATAACACAAACAGCAAATTTAATCGTATAAGATATGAGACCTACAAAGCAATTTCCAGATGGAAGCAATCAACAGCCTTCTGGTATTATTATTGCTCTGTTATTAAGTCAACCTCCGTCAGTTACTGTTAGCAGCCATAAGCTTATAGGTCACTGAGATACTCATGAGGAAATAGCGAACTAACGAGTAACCAGTAATAACCTTATTTGCCTTACTGGATCCAGCTGTAAACCCTTGTTGTGCATCTCTTTTTGGTTAACGTATTGCAGAAGTACGAACACATCCTGCAGGTTTTTCATGCTGTAAACATGCAGTTCAATCACTCGAGGTGTTTCCAAAGACATTCTCTTTTGTCATTTGAACCTTTGCATATTTTGTTCTGTACAGGATGGAAGTTTTGCATGTTGTTCTCGTGCACATTTGCTTTAAGGTGTAACAAGTTGTGCAACCTTTTGCATGTCCCCCTGTAATTGTTTGCTCTCTATAAAGGATTTTACCTGTATGATAACAGCTATTTCAGTGCATTTAAATCCAGTGATTCACCTGGAAGGAATCTATCACGCATCTTCCCCTTCCAAACATTTGTTCTAACAATATTTATATTAGACTTAGCACCTGGAGGAGCTCTCTCACCATTGAGTGCTGCTGTCTCTGCTCGGCGTGTCGGTGAAGTGAGACTCCAGGAACATGTCCTTATAGATCCGTCCCACCAGGCAGTAGATGTCCGAGGCGACCTGCTCCTCCCCGTTCACCAGAGGCAGCATGATGTCCAGAGCCTTCTGTCTGTCGCCCGGCAAGTTCCTCCTACAAACACAGTCAGAGAGGACGAAAATCAGAAGTCAGTCTTTTTGTACCCTGAAGAAAAACAGCTTTGAGCAATCTATCTATCTGGACATGTGTCAGTTTCAGGTTCATATTTGTATTTAGTGTCTCCACTACTGTGACATCTCTCCATGCTTTAATGTTCAAAAAGCTCTTTATTTTTCTCATACTGCCTGTGCTGCAGCACCTCTTTTCACCCTCTGTCTGAAACCAGAGCCCATTGTAGCCATTGCAGACCATTTACATGCACACAAAGCTATATAACACACTAGAGGAAAGAGAAACCCCCAAAAGGGCCTCTTTAAACATTGTATATTTCTTATTATAAAAGGGGTACCCAACTATTTTTTCACTAGGCATGAGGATTGCTTTGCCTGTAAAAAGTTGTACTGTATGCTCTAAAGTGAGCTAAAATACTGTATCTTGATGCATCATGGGAAGTGTAGTTTTGTAGCTTGGCCACTCCTTATTTTTAAGCAAGTCTTGCAAGTCCTCTACACTAAGGGAAGTTCACTGCTAATTGGTTGATTCATTCCAACTTCTACAAGGTGACTTATGCTGCATTTAGAATTGCCTACTTCCAAAGAAATCAACATATTTCAACAGGTTGGTTTAAACACTCCACAGTCCATTTAACAGATGCTAATTCATCACGTCAACTCATGAAGGGAGTAACAGGTGGCACGCCTGCTCCACTTAACAAGGTAGCAATTAAACAGTTAAGAGAACAATAGTAAACCAGGTCAACTGCAGAGCACTTAATATGTCACATGATCCAGAGCTAGATTTGGTCTTATGCATTCAATAACTATTTCTTTCTGATACTTAAATGTATGTGCATGTGGAGTATGTGTGTATTTTTAAATAATAACCTCCTCCCCTAATTATGCCCCCATAATAAGCAACCCATTTAAAAACCACAAAGGCAATGAACTGCAACCTCATGAGGTGTTAATTGATTGGATGTTTTGCCAGCGGAAGCTTTTATATTTCCTGTTTTGATTACAGACTGTGCAGAAAAGATGTTATTAATGGATCTGCTTCATCAGAAATAATAAAACAAACCAGGAGTACCGCTGGCTGTCTAGTATGAGCAATCAAGGTTGGATAAACAAAACCATTACATCAAATTCCCTTAATAGATTTACTCACAATTCTAATTACAATTCTTAATAAATAAAGGATATGAGCCACACCGGCTTTTAATTATAACTTTAATTATCAGTTTTTTTGGTTAACTTATTTGAAAACAAGAGCTTAAAGGTAGGGTAGGTAAGAATGTAGAAACCAGCTCGAGTGCGCTAGAATTTGAAAGTACGCAGCCGAAAAAGATCTGCCCTTCCTTCAGACTTCCTTACAGAGCCCCTCCTCCAACACACACGAACGCGCACATGACCAATGAGGGCACGAGATAAGTTTGTGCACAGATGGAAGGCTGACAGGCAGGTAGGCCATCCAGTTATTTTAGCCGGGCCGGCTCAGATGATTGGTCGTGCTTTTTACAGCGCTACGGCTTCCACAGATGAATGTTTTTAATGTATTTATTGTCAAAGCATTTAATATATTCATTGCTATCGGGATGTTAAGAGCGTTCCATGGAATATAACAAAAAGTGTTTCTCAAGTGAATTACCTACCCCACCTTTAATGGAAGTTAAAATGTTCAGTTTTGTTAATTGGACTTTTTAATCATTTTAGAAGCTGTTGTTTTGTTTGTTTTAGTGTCTTTCACTCACTTCTAATGACTATCAAATGTTCTAATGACAAACAAAGAATACAAGACAGGAAATGCCATGGTGGGATATATCAGGGTCACACAATGGCCGATTAGAAACATATATACATGTATGGTATGTCCTCTTCAAAGGAACCAGTGCAATGCCAGCTTCAGGATTGCCTGAATTGCCATGATATATAAATCAGACGGGATAAAGAGACCATCATTACAATAATCCTCACATCTGTACAAACTACTTGTTTGTTATTAATATCCACTCAGACTGATATCGCTTATATCTTCAGGGAATCCTCATTGTTATGCTAATGTATGCAGTGAAATGCTTCAGAGCCTCTATTCCATCGGGGTCATTTTTCTTCTTTGGGGATGAAATCTCAATAAGGCTTTGTTCCTGAGATAATGAACGTGTCAAAACCCCCGAACTTCATCAAGGAAACAAGCGGTGTAGCGAAGAATTAAACTCTCACACCGGCTGAATGTGTATAAACACATCATGGCTCCTCTACAGAGTGTGAAGGATAAATAAAACATAGGAGCTGACAGCTATTACCATGGAGACTGGCCAGAGAGAAGCCCTGCTCTCTGCTAACACGTCTCTATATTTCTTGCTTACTTCTCTCCAGAGTGCTGATTTGAAGGAGGAGATTCTCCCCTCGCTCCTGTCAGCCCCCCGCAGCGCTAACACTGGCCAAGAGGCTGAGCCCATTAGTCCACACACACTCCAACTCGGCAGCTTTTTCTATTACAAGCAGAGCACTACACACCAATCACTGAGCGAATAAGTATAATCTCAAGGCAGAAATAGTGGACTGCTGGGTCAGAACTCAGTAGACAGAGTCAAGGTAATGATCGAGTCCACTTGAAGGTGAAAATTAATTCATTTTTTTATTTATTTAACTTAATGACTCTCTCCTGCAACGTGCAATCAGCGTAAGACAGGAGTAGCTTTTACAGACCATGTGATTTGAATGTAATTATTGTTTTTTCATTGGTTAAATGTCAAAGAAACAACACTTTCTGAAAAAGACAGCTTCTATTGGGAAGCACTAAACTGTCCACTAGTAGAGCGCAACATGATAAAATACTCTTAATAATTACAATTTTCCTACTAACTAATGTCTTCTCTAAAGCCATTTGTTTTTACTATGGCAACAGAGGGTATAATTAGGGGATTTAAGTGGGTCAGAGGCAGAGAAAAGCTGCAGGGAGGCAACACCAACAATATTGGATAATGATTCTACAATGCAATAATAATAAACACAAGGGAATGAGTTGAGAAATTGACAAAATAACCAAATGACAAACTCGGTTTTAGTACTTGCCAAAATTATCCATTAAACATTCAAGGATATCTATGATGTAAAAAGATCTCAAGATGTAATATATTTAATTTAATTACTCATTATGCAAGACGTCTTATGCCTCATCATCCCCCCAAAACACTCAAAAAATCCCTATTACACATCCCCTAACAATCACATGTCAGAGCTAATGTTGGACATAACCCTCAGATGTTTGTCTCTACTCACAGTGTCCTGCTCTTAATAAACTGAAGGACAGTCTTCTGTCATTAACACATATCGTATGTCTCACACAATGTCTCAGAGTTGCTGCGTGGAGCTCGTAAACACGCCACCACATCCTGAAATCGAGCCAGACGATGACAGTGCAAAACAAAACGGGCATCTTGGCACCCTGCAGAAACATTTCCCAATCAGTGCCAAATAAAATAAAACAGCATGTTTTATTGCTGTTTGAGGCAGACACACCACCAAGTTTACAAGAAAAGCAGCGGGTGAGAAACAGGCAGTCTGAACCTCCCTGTGTCGTACATCTGCTAATAACATCACTGCTGCTGAACCTGGATCTGCTGCTGCTTGTAACTTCAATAATAAGAAAAATCCAGATTTAATTGGGGTTTGAGAATGTTCTCCCTTCACTACTGCTTATGAAACACTTTCAAAAATAAAAAGATAAAATCAGGGACAACTTGATAAATGCATAATTTAAGCAATAAAAACCATGCACTTTCCTGATAAGTGGAAATAAATTACAAGGCGGAGATGAAGAATGAGTTTCCTAACTGGGTTTTTCTGTCAGCTAAGAGTGAATTATTGTCCTTGTGTGTTGGCCGGAAGATAAAATGTTTTTAATTCATAATCATCATCATCATAGAGCACATTTCAAACACAAGCATAGTCAAAGTGCTCTATTATTGCATGTTAAAGAATAACACGTTTTTAAAGGGAATTCAAGTGACATCACTTTGTAACCTTCACGCTTCTATTGGCTAGCGCTCCAACACATTGTACGTGATAGGCTTAGGGGCGGGACATCTCTAAGCGGTTGACCAATCACAACAGAGCCGGCCAGCTAACCAATCAGAGCAGACTGGGCTCTGGTTTCAGACAGAGGGTGAAAAGGCAGTATGAGACAAATAAAGAGCTTTCTGAACATTAAAGCATGGAGACATGGAGTCACACTTCTTATTTAAATCTTACCGATTCAGAGCAAAGGCGTAGTGGAACTTCACGTGTGGATGAGCCACGGGGTCAAAGGTCGGAAGCTTCTCCAGAGTCTCCACCAGCTTCACGATGGACTCATAATCCTGGAAGATAAGTGAGTAAAGAACACACGGATGAGCTCCTGATCATTGCTAAGCATTGTGGGACAAAGTCTTCCAAACACACTCCAACCCATCAAGGTCCTGAGCGGCTGTGAGGCCAGAGGGAGAGTTTCTGATGCATTTTATTCATTTGGCCTGAGTCTCAACTATCTACTTAACAACAAAAGCACTTAAATAATTGAGTGGCCCCTTCATCATATTTTTGTTTCTGCTACTTTCCTACGTAGTCACTATACCCAAAGCATGTTGAATAATTCAGCACGTCCTCGATGCTTGTTGTCCTAATAAAAGATTCATGAGGCTGAGCGCTGCCCATGGTGAGAGGGAGATTTGGACGAGGAGCGCCATTGCATTGCTGAGACTTAAGAGTGGAAAAGAGCGGCAGATTTAAGACGAGCAGACAAAACGCTTCGCCTCGAGCTCTCCACAGGAGGTCTGCTGCTGTTTGAGAAAGGATAGCTCGTAAAAAGTAATGATGCTGACAGATTGATGCTGAGTGTCCTCTGTCTAGCTGGTACTGTAGTGATGAACAGTGTTTTTCTATGCCAAGGTCAGTAGCAGCACACACAGATCATATCTACTTAGTCTGCCATTTGTTTGAACTAAAGTAGGGCAAGAGCTGAATGTCTGATACCGTAACAGCTCTTTTTAGAAACGTTAGGGATGTTGTGCTGAAAGTCATGTGTCAAGTGTTCAGGGTGTATAATCAGGGTTATGACATGGTTTAAACTTCGAAGAGAGCCATACATCCCGACTGATAAATAGTTGATTCTTGAATTCAAATTGAAATTGAGCAACACTGTGCTTTTAAAATAATGCTGTCATTTAAGAGGTTATTGTCGGCCGCCAAAAGTCTGATCAAGATGGTTGTCTGACTTTAGACTGTGCCTTATCTTTTGTGCATATGCATGTTTTTCTTTATTCAGTCTGTGAATGATTACCTTACAACCTTTCTATTATAACTTCACTCTTAACTAAAACATCTCTGTGATCTCTATGGACCAAAGCAACATGAAGAATGTTATATAGACGAGAGGCAGTCTGTAAGATGGCAGGTTCATCCATAGCATTACAATAAGAAGAGGGGGCTTTTCTCTCAGTGTTGATTGATTTCTGGTAAATACACTTGCTTATATGAATAAAAGTCCTTACACATAACAAACCACAAAAAATAATATCCAACAACACATTATCTCCAACATCTGTCCTATAATTATCCTGAGGCACCACTTAATTCAACCAATGACAACATTATGCTGATGTTCAGAGTGATTCCCAGAGCAGGCGTAGGAGCCAAAATGCTACCTAGCCTGAGTTTATTATATGTATTATTATTATTGTTTACGTCACTTTTATTTGTTTGTTGAGCACTTCCGTTAATTGTCACATGAGTGCGGTTTGTGTATATAGGTCACCTGTTTCATGGGCCGTTTTGTCCCTATAGGTACTGTGTTTTGATTTTGTTTATTAAATATCTTCAAACTATCTTACTTCCTTATAGACGATAGGGAAATTGAGCCGCCACAGCAGTAGTACCTGGATGTCTCTGTATGTGAGCAGCAGGTTGATGACGATGTCGACAGAAAGGCACTCCACGTTGTCGAGTCTCTGCTGGATGCGGTTCAGCTCGTTAGCCAGCTCCACGCCGGTGTAAAGCTCCCGAGCCTTTCGGATCTCATTCAGAATCGTCTCGCGGAAATATTGGCTGTAAAAAAAAAGTGCAAAAAATGTCTTTATAATCAAGCATTACATCAAAAAACCACCCTCGTTTTTTAATTATTCAAATAACGTACAATAGGTAATTATAAGCCTTTCTAAAAATCATACTAATTCTACTAATTTAGAATCTCCTTGAGGGGTAATTGTAACGTGATTGGAGTTCTAATTCATTTACTGCTTTACATAATTTTTGATTATTCTCTAGTGAGACAAGCTACTTTCTAATTGTCTTAATGAGTTTTTTAGAGGAAGTCTCTCATAAATGTTTTAGAATTCCCACTTTCATGGCATGATTCAAATCTGAAAATAGGCAAAAAAACAATTTACTGGTCTGGGTGGTTGAAATTGGGAATTGTTTATATTGGGGATCTATTTGAAGAAGATCAATTTATGTCCTTCGAACAATTAAGGAAAAAGCATAGACTCCCAGGTAGGGACTCTTGGAAGTACTTGCAGCTGCGGAGTTGTATCCTGACACGTCTTAAACAATTACCATTTATTTCAAAAACAGAGATACAGGTCAGGCTAGAAAGAGACTGGCACTTAAAAACTAAAACGTCATGCTTTTATAACCTTATGAGGGAGTCTCATCCACCCAAATGTGCAGGCCTTAAGAGATGCTGGGAGAAGGACATAGGGGAAGAGATAACTGGTGAAACATGGGGGGAAATTATTGGGTCATGGTTTAAAGTTTCAAGGGAAATACAGACACGTCTGATTAATTATAAAGTCATCAATAGAACATATTGGACTCCAAGTAAAATGGCAAGGCTAGGACTCAGAGGCTCTGACTTGTGTTGGAGATGTGATACTACACTCTACTGCACATGTTGTATTCATGCCCCATGATAGATATCTTATGGTCGAAGATTATTACCTTCATTAATACAGTAATGGCCTCCTCTCTGGCACAGGGACCAATGCTTTGCATACTAGGTATGGTACCAAAGGAAAGTGCCCATCAGATCTCATGGTGCAGAATAGCACTTATTACTGGATGTAGGATAGTGTTGCGACATTGGAAAACTAGAGGGGATATATCCTTTAAGGAATGGATGGACGAAATAGCCAAAATCTCCTCCTATGAAAGATTATGCTATAAGATGATAAATAGAATGGATATACATGAAAATATGGGGCCCTTTTGTGGCGGTGACTTGAAGTGCTGGAGAGCTCCACCCTTTCAAATAATTGAAAACCCAAATAAAGTTATAATGTGATGTACTACGTATTTGATGTATATAATGTGTTGTATTGTAGTATGTGCAGGATGGTTTACATACCGCGTATCATGTATATCGTGTATGCCATGGATGATGCTCTACCTCTGTGATGTTCCCTTTGTCCGTCTTGTCAGTTATTGTCCTGTCTCTGGTGTAGTTTGCCGTGGTACTTTGATATCTTGATATGTGATACATTTAGCAGGCTGTGTTGTTATGTATGTATGTTTTTCTGGAAAAAAACAATAAAAAGAAAATAACAAAACAAAAAAAAGAATTCCCACTTTCCCCAGTTGAGTAATTTGAATTAATAATTATACCAAATACAATATATTAAAATATAAAACATTGATTATTAAAGGATCATTGTTAGCGTGACAGGGCACAGCAAACAGTAAAGATAACAGGTAGCACAGGTCTTATTGCCAAACGGCAGAATACATCAATCACTACTTTGTAAGCTTATAGCAATTATAAATAGATGTCACGCTCCTTCAAACAATATAGAGAATGCTCTTTAGATACCAGTGATAGCTGAGGCTCCCTGCTATCCTCTCTAGTTAGACCTTCATGCTTGTTGTTCTCCAACAGACAAAAGATATCAAAAAGCATGTTTTTCTTTTGTTTTGTGCCGGTAAACCTGAGTCACTATTCCTGGAGCTGAGCGAGAACCAACTGGCTGCTTCATAGCCTCGCCTGTTGGCAGGAAAGCCTAAAATATTACCCCAGCAACTGAGGAGGTGGTAAATGTTTCAAAAAAAGTAGATCACCACGCAGGTGAGAGTTGAGTGATGCAGCACTACATCAAATAATTACAGCAGGTAAAATATGAAGAGTGGGATAATAAAACAAAAGGCCGGTTATGCTGGGAAAGAGTCAGAGTTCAAACACTAACACTAAGCTTCATTTTGCTCTACAGGGACCTGAATGAATCACGGTATAATGGCTTCCTCTTCATGTGTCATGACACCTCCGTTTGCATTTAACAGCTTAAAGATATGTTTACAGACACATATTGGTCATTTCACACATACAGTACAACATGGCCCTGTCATTAAACACTGTGACGGTACATTTCCTTCAGAGGAACTTGTTATAATGAAGAGCTTTAAATAGATGTTTTGGTTGTCTTAACTCTTTCATGGGAATGAACCCTAACCCTATTCAACCCTACAAAGTTATAATAAAGTAAATGTATTCAAAAGTGGGTTAATCCAGAAATCTAAACTTTTGGTGGATTTGGTGTAATGTTTGAATAACACATTTCAGTGTGTATATTGAAGCTATTTGATATTGTGTTACTGTCAATATTAATACTGGCAAAGCAAAGATACATATACATATTGTGTAGATATCTGTAGACACTATGTTCCTGTGGGGATTATTCAAAAGCAGTGTTTGTATTTTTGGTAGCATCTGTTTCAAGGTGGCCTGAAAAATGTATAGCCTACTATGCTTTTCAATTTCACAATTTGGTAACTTGCTTTTGGCTAATGACCTAAAAAACTTGATGTTTATTTATGAACTATATAATTAAGCACGCAATTGTATTGAGGATCTATTGGTCATGATGATGAATGGCATCAATAGCCGCTTTCACACCAAGTACTTTGTCGTACATTTGTTCCCAGCACTTAGTACCCCCATGGAACTAAGAGCCGATCGCGTTCACACCGGAATAAGTTCCTGAGGGAAGATTACGCAAATGAAGCCGCTGACGTCTCTTCTTCTTCTTCTGCTTTGGGTTTACTGGCAGGCCGCAAACAACTTCACAGCGTATACTGCCACCCGAAGTCCATGGCCGGAAGTCCCCGGAGTTGGAGCCTTCCGATTAAATCGCCAGAACGCCGACACCTCCTCATCACTCCACCGCTCCCATGTTTTTTTTGTGTTGCCATAAGTTATTCTCTCTCCGTTGGTGCGCGGGGCTAATGCTAATGCTAATAATGCTAATGCCAGCAAATACAATGGCGGCTTCACAAAACTTTTCAGAGTTTTACGGGGCGTGGTTTGCAATTCGCCCAGCCAATCAGAAATTGGTACTTTTTTCTCCCCAGGAAAGTACCACCTCTCTAGCAGGCACTGAAAAGGGGGGAAAAGTTCTCATGAACTAAATTCTCTTTTTGGTGTGAATGCAAAATCCCAGGAACTATCGGAACTAAAAGGGAAAAGTACTCTGGTGTGAAAGCGCCTAATAGCTTTTGTAGGGGTTGGTAATTATGATTTAAAAATTAGTATTTCAACTTCAATCAATGATTACCATTAGAAAAAAACATGTTATACAGTGCATGCATAATACACACATGTCCAGTCTATGACCCAGTCCACCCACTCTCTACCAGAGGTGGGAAGTAGTGGAGTACAAATACTTCGTTACTGTACTTAAGTACATTTTTCTGGTACCCGTACTTTACTCCACTACTTATTTTTCTGACAACTTTTTACTTTTACTTCTTACATTTTTTACACAAATACCTGTACTGTCTACTTCTTACATTTTCAAAACAGGTTCATTACTTTAGTTTTAATCTGCGTTTCATTACATTTATTAGAGCACTTTTCCGAATGCTCAAAGCGCTTTACATTACATATTACACATATCAGACATGTAACAGTGATTACAGCAAATTAGGTTGAAGTGTCTTGCCCAAGGACACAAAGTTATGGGTACTTTTTACTTAAGTACATTTAGAATCCCATACTTCTTTACTTTTACTTGAGTAAAGAAGTGTAGTCATTACACACACACAACAACACAGACTATAACACCCCTTGCTGTTAAATACCAACCAACTATGTGCAATATATACAGTATATATGCCGTTAATAATGGTGCAATATATACCTGGCTGCTAAATCTTAAGAACTTTTGCAGGATGTGTATTTTGTAAATTGTGCAACTTTTTAATTAAATTACATTTTGTATTATATTATAACTTTTTCTTTTTTGTTTTGTTTTACTTTAATACTTTTTTATGCATGCTTCTACGTAACTGTAACAACCTACATTTCCCCTCTGTGGGACTAATAAAGGTATTCTGATTCTGATACTTCTACTTTTACCAGAGTATTTTTAAACACGAGTATCTGTACTTCTACTTGAGAAAAGGATGTGTTTACTTTTGCCCTCTCTACCATTCAGTGTTACTTACTGGGAGTTAGACTGGGACACTTTGAGCAGCTGGATGAAGCGGTCCAGCAGCGGCATGCAGATGGGCCCCAGCAGCATCTCGAAGCTGGGCTGCATGAGCTCCGTCAGGCCCTTCATCAGGCTGCCCTCGCAGCAGTACACCTTGCTGTGGGGCGTCACCATGTAGGGGATGAAGGTGTAGTTGGCTGAGCACGTCTGTTGGGAAAAAAAGGAGACAGTTTAGAACAATAGCTACTAAGAGTATATTTAAGCACCAGAGGACTCTTTTTATATAACATTGTGGGTTTAGTGTGAAGTAGTCATCAGCAATATTTTAACCATGTGGGCGAACATTTAGAGAATCTAAAGCACTTGATAATTGGATTCAATACGACCCAAAAAAGGATAAAAAATACAAATTTGAGTTATGTTTTTTTTACAAAATCTGTAGTTGAATCTTGTCCTCTTTCAAAAATTATAAAATTCACTATGTTGACACTATGACCCAATTTAAGTTTACAAGTCAGATCAAAAAGTCTAATTAGTAGCCGTTGAAACTGCAGTTGTCATATTTATATTGAAATATCAATTTTTTTTCTGAACACTTTTTTGACTTCTTCTTCTTGGCCCAAAATAAAAGTGGGGAAACATTATTGATCTCCATTTTTTTCTCTATTTGACCTCCTTGGCTGTACAAGATGTGTTTGATATTATCAAGAGCTCCAGGATAGCAGTGCAGTGATGCTACGTCCCTTTGTGCATAATTGTTTTTAGCGGGTCTATTGTGGTTTTAGTTTTGCTAATGAGCATATTGCACATATGTATGAATAACCATACTTGGAGTATATTGTATTATCGGAAGTTTAACAGTATCCAGTACAAGGCGTGCATTTACATTAAATACAATCATTCATTACCGTATCTAAATAACCTGTCAAAAGCTCTTTACAACCAAGTTTTTAGACACTGTATAGTAAAAGACTACATTGTACAGGGGAGGAAGCAGATTGCCTGGAGGAAGTCGGAGCTGTTTCCCCTGTTTGAGACAGATCAGGTAACAACATTAAGCGTTGGCTTTGTCCAAAGAGACAATAGTGTTTGTGTTTTCTTCACTGAACCAACAGAAGGAAGTATCTGTATCAGCGCTGACAGTCCCATTAGGAGCTGCTCTCTTGTTGCAACCACAAAAACATACAGCCTTGCACTTACAAATTCCACTTGTTCATGCAGCGTGATGCTCACAAACACCGAGCAGAAACAGTCGTCTTGCTGCTCACCTTCTGCAGAGATCTACCCTGTTATTTGCTGCAGCTGTGGCATGCAGCAGTCATGTATTTTCACGTCTGTTTCAGTTTAAGCTGCTATTGTAGCACTAAAAGTGTTCTTCTTTATGTACTTAGCTCTAATTCCTGACATCTGTGTTATGTCTGGAGGTAGATTTTCTCCTGTCTGTGTTTGTTTTGAACTTCACATTATGCTCCTGGTTCGGTTGCGGTGGCCTGCCACTGCTGAATAAACAACACAGAATCACTGGTGGTGCTCTTTGCAGACAGAAAATTAGAGAGGCAGGAACTCCACTATTGACATCCCCAAGAAACAGCTGAGGTCTTTTCAAGGAGAGCAATTCCCAGTATGTCAGATGTGTGGTGAAGCACAACAATGAGCGCGTCAAAAGACGGTTGGGCTGCCATACAGCTGCATCCTCCTGACGCCTCTAATACTCTGTCATAGTTTCAGCTTTTCATGCAGCCTCTTTGAGAAGAAACACACACTGCTGCAGCTCTCAGTGCTTGACAAAAAAGTGAAGTGAAAGGAAGGTGTGGTGTTGAAGCAATGAGAGCCAAACCCGCAGATAAATACTTCCTCCTTGGATGACATCACTGGTGCATGCCATCTGCGTGATCTTTTTTTCTGTCAGGTGTAACCAGACAAGTTGCAAAATCCTGACGTTAAATGTAACTCCTCTGTGTGTGAGATGCCTATAGACACAGGGATCACATGTCTTTCTTTCTTTTCACAGGCACGTATTTCAGGGCGACTGCAGGCAATTTGAAGCTAATCTTCACTGGTTGCTAACAGGTTTCTCGGGTAGCAGAGTGAAACACATGTGACAGCAATGGCTCATGGGGAATCTGTTGAATGTGACCGGCAGTGATTCAGTTATTCAACCAGTGACTCATCTGGTTGGATATCCTTGCCGATGGTCAATCTGCACTTACTGGAAGATTTCAGCTGCATGCTTACTCACTAACCTTCACAGAAACACACTCAGAGCTGACCACAACTTTTATACAGATGTCCAATCAGTGTTGATGGAAACTCCTCCTACCAGGCCTCAATATTTGAGAGTGTGTCAGTGTAAGCTACTTTTAGTAAATCAACACACACACAGACAGAGCAACAGTACATTAGATATGTTTCAAATTTGATGGATAATGTTACGTTTTCCATACATATCTGGCCTTTTTCTCTTGTAAAAGTGACACATACTGTTTGAAAATACTAACAACAAAGGCTGTTTTTCTATAGTACGCATTATCAAACATTTTAATTACATTGTTATCTTTAATACTGTGCTATAAACAAATGATCAAGTTGTAAGAAGGGTTACTTTTTGTCCTGGAGGTCTTATTGCATTATATCATCATGTACAGTATGCAGACATGAGAACACGAGGGGGGAAGGGGTTAGCATGACTGGCATTTTTGATCGTTTCCTGTGACCGCCTTTGCATACTCTCTCATTTAGAAATAAACACTGTGTCTATATATAAACTACGTCGCTCACAGAAGATTAGAGGGTTCTCTTTTTGGAAATAAATTGTAAAGTTTGAGTGTTTAGTTCATGAGGAGCTTCACTATTGGCTGGAAGTTTCCATGTGACCTTGGTGCTTTTTTGAATTAATATAATAATAATAATACATTTTTTTTTAGGCGCCTTTCATGACACCCAAGGACACCGTACAATTTGTTAAAAAAAGAAAACGCTAATACGAAACAGAACATGATAAAACAACGGTTAGCAGACCAGCAGAGGAGGAGCAGAGGGAGCGAGAGGGGGTGTACTCCTGAAGAAGGTCAGCCAGATAGGGGGGGGACCAGGTTATGTTTGATATGATTCATATGTGTCTAAACAGGGCAATTAGAATTAAATATATTTAAAATTATATTGAGATATTGCTCATCATAGCCCATACACAGATACCGTCAAAGGGATGGAAGAAATTATGCAGATATTGCTATTTAAGTGCACTTCAACCATCATAGAAGCGATTTAAAAGCACTTGCGACCGTGCAGAGGAGATTGAAGTGCTCTAATAGAAGCAAGACAGAAGGAGAACAAAGACTCATGAGAGCCCATAGGGGAGAGCAGCGGGTTCACATCCTCATAATGTGAGTGATAATCAGCTCTCCTCACACGCTACAAGTCAGAGTCAGAGATCAGGAGATCCATGCAGAGCAGGCCTCAATCCACTTAGGAGAGCTAAGCCTTTTATCTCAAGCCTGAACATGGACTTCTGGACTAAAGTCAGTCGTCTGCTTCCGTCTTAATATTTGCTCTAAAGCTGAATTAGTTGATATAAGAAAATCAATTGTCATGAGTAGTGTAATCATCTGTTTATCAAGCAAAAATGGCACACATGAGTTAGTTCCAGCTTCTGTAATCTGCTGAATGCGACTGTACTATACTGTACCAGGGCTCCAGAACACTATTGGCTTTGTCCTCTACATATTATACTCAGAGCTGTGAAACAATGCACATTCTCAACTAGAACAACATAGTACACGTTTAAATTGGCTTAAAGAGGCCTAATTCTGCTTTGTTTACCCTTACCTGTAGTGTGTTGTATAGGTTTGTGTGCATGTAAATGGTCTGCAAAGGCTAAAATCACAAAGTGAGGGGACTTAAACCTAATGTGTTGAAGTGGGTGCATCTAAAAAGGAATTACATTTTTCTTTAAACAACATTACGTGACTCGGCACAGAGAAGGATTTCCTTAGCTTTGAGGCAGCACCTCATTTGAATGCTGCAGTTTTTGCAAGTCAAATTTTCCAAATGCCTGATCCTATTTATGCAGATCAAGCCCATGCAGTCACTGTAACTCATGAAACAGCTGTCATCTGAGAAAAACATCTCCAAAAATGTAAGAGAAGATCATGTCATTTGACATCTTATATTTCTGAGGAACAATTATCAGCCTCTTGCTAAAAGTGAGCTGCGAAAGAGAAAAACCTTTATAACACCGAGGAGAGAAACATAAGGTGTTAAACACTCGGCTCTCTGCACGTTGCAGAAAAACATATTCTCTGCACCACATAAGATGTGTGATGTGTGCGCAATGGGTAAGTAACGTGTTAAAGGCGAGGAAAGTCAAAGAGATTGCTTTGTACTCACAGTGTTCTTCTGGCAAATTATCTCCTGGAAAGAAGAAGAGAAAATACATTTAGAGATTACAAAAGGACACTTCTCTTGTTTTGTTTAATAAATAACAGAAAGGTAGACATGCAAAAAATAAAATGATAACTAACGTGGGAATTCCAAACATTTAAAAAAGGTTTTATGAAGAAGGAAGTACAAATTGAACATGTCTGTTTACCATGGAATCGTCTAATGTAGTTTGTTTAAAGCACACTGAGCCTCTTGTCTCGCAGAAAGCCAAATATTCAGACATTGAAAGTGAGTTTTTTTTTTTATATTTTGCATCTATTTTAAAGGTCTATACAACTGTTTATGCAGCTTGAAACACCTTAAAACTCTAGGACTGAAAAGAGATGTAATTGTACATACTGTGATGCATCAAGCACAGACACAGGAATGATTGTGATGCTACATGTAGTCTCATCATCACACATTAGAAGAAGCGGATCAATGAGCCGAGCTAATAAAATATTTAAGAGCACTCATTTTACCTCACTGAAATTACATGGCACAAATAAATATTAATATCTTATGTCACTGATAACTCATAATCACTTTTCATGCAAGTGCTGAGATAATCTACTAGGATATGAATCAATAAGGATATTTTCCTCACGTTCAATTTGAGAAAAGGAAGGATTTAAAACTGAAAAACACCTACATTTGTGATAAACTACACACGTTTACATTGGGACTACTTTTGTTATTCCATAGAGGAAAATATCACTTCAAATAAGCCTGACCAGCATGAGGGCACACCTCTTTAGGTCTATGTTTATTTTCTCTAAAAGGGCTCCAGCATTTAAAGAAAACTCCTGACATTGAAACAGCCCCCTTTGAAACCGCTTAGCAGCCTGATACAGGTCAGATGTACAGATCAGAGAAAGCCACCACAGAGGTGTGTGTGTGTTTTCAGTCGGGGTGGGGAGCAAACCACAGAAACTCCTATGAGGAACTGTCTGAAACAGAGCAGGCTAGCTGAAGCTTTTTACGACATACACAGCAGGAATAATTGAGCTAAAAATTTACATTTGGGTTTTTAATGCCATGTTTATCCTGACTTCTAAGTTCAATCTGCACTAGAGGCTGTATGGTACGTTACTCTGACTGCACAGCGAGTTTCTGGCCGAGGAAAACCGACAATAAAGGCTTCAGTGTTTCTCCGCTACAATTTTCAATGTGTTCAGCTTTGGCCTCAGTGAACCCCGTCTCGTCTGCTCCATAAGACTCGCACTGTTGTCAAATGCTGACTCAGCTTGGGTGAGTTTTTTTGGGGTAAAAGTAACAATCTGACATTTGATTATGAATACAGATGTGTTATTCTCCCTTACAGATTGCCGTTATAGAGCAGTTCTTTTCATGAAGGTTTTGGTTTATTTCATAACAGTGTGTCGTGTTTTTTGAAGTTAGCAGAGGTGGTCTTTGTTGCAGTAGGAGGCAGCCCACGTCGACCAAAAAAAACCTTTAAACATGAGTAATCAGCACACAGAGTGCATAATACCCTAAATGTGTTTTAAAGTGCCGAACCATTTCAACTGCACCATCAAAATATAAAATTAAATTACATAAATGGTTGTAGCACTTAAAATGGTTTGGCTTATTCTGAGTTTATATGGTTGACTCCAGTTATTCTAAGTTGCTTTGGATAAAAGCAACAGCTAATTAAAAAATGATATGAAATACAGTTGAATTTGTGTCTTAAATTGAAGAGCAGTTATTGATCTCTCAATGATGAACAATGCTTCAAAACCGGGACTATATTCGACCTGTTTTTGGGCCATGACCCTGATTCCAACAACATTCTTAACCCTATCATAATTTTGATTTTCGTTTCCAGCTAACAAACAATCAGCACTGCAATGAAAATCTCAATCGTGGAAATGAAATGATTGAGTACCACCTTATGGTACTGCACCACCACCAAATAATACATACATTCAACAAAAGAAATACAAGATTTGATAGAAAAGAAAGGACATCCCAGGAGTGGACAGACTGACAGACAGCTCATCTCTGAAGGGCAGAGAAACACAACTGAGGACAAAAAAAAAGGATCCAGGGGTTAAACACTTAAAGAGCAACTTGCAGGTTTTTTTTTTACTAGATTTATGCTTAACCCTGCCTGAAAATTACAATTAAAAAAGTTAATGCAGGATTTGATATGTTTTACAAGACATAAGGGCAATAATTCAGAGGGGAAAGGAGCCGTTTTGAGCTCTGCTACTAAAAACTGCTTTTTTTTAACGTCATACGTGTCATATTACGTCACATGGGGGAGCAACTTTCTCGGACTCCTTCTCTGCCCAATCCGCGGTAGTAGTTTGTAGTTGGTTTGAGCGGTTGTGATTTAGTGAGCTGGTATTTTTTCGGTAATTTTACATTGCATTTCACCATTTGTAATCATGGTGAGCTGGAGTTTGTGCAGGTTGCACAAACTCCAGCGTGTCAGGACATCGAGTCCACAGTTTCCCTAACAGGAAAAGGACCGGAGCTAGCTTTCGTTCCTGGGTGCGTTGTGCGAGGTGCATCCACCTCCCTGCAGCACATACTCTCCACAGCTGAGGCCTATCAAACAAAACGTTTATCAGGAAACCGTATTACATCTCTCTCCCCCCCTTCGTTCCTCTCTCTCTCTCCCCTCCGGTACACAGCACCGTAAGACGTAGTGTGGAGTTGCATTAGGTAACGCTGTGGTGGCTGTACTCCTCCAGCCGTCTCCTTTGTGTTTGTTTGTTTGTTTGTTTTCCCCTGTCTGTGTTGTTTTGTGGGCGTGGTGGCTGTCACTCCTGGCTCCCGGCTCAACCTCCACTCACCTGCTGCAATCAGCTGTGCACCCTCCCCGACTACACACCTGCTTTCCATCAAGCCATTTACAACGGCATATCAACGGAGGCTCCACAACCTTTCTCCGCCAGATCGTCCTGCCAGTAACGTTACTATATTATCAATACTACTTTAGTTATAGCCTGATATATGATAGCTAACTTTACAATGTTGTGATGTGACCGACGTTAGCTAACATTAACTGTAGCTAACGCCGGTCACTCACCAAGACAGCTGCGCTGTTCTCCACTGGTTCTCCTCACACCACAGCTCCATTTCTCGCCGATGGCCGTTATTTCTTCTAATCCTTGGCTGCTCCTGGTCTCTTGTAAGCCTAGCAGGCTCATAATTATATGGTTGTGGTCCGTCATATGCATTCGAATATTTATTTTCAACCTCTTCTGTGTCAAAACTAGCATTGTGATCCATGTTTATTACTACGTTAGACCGGCCGCTCTCCCCCATGTGACGTCACGAGCGGGAGGTCACATGGGGAGGCTTTTTTTATGCGGAAGTAAAAATGTCTTACAAAAACGACGCCAGATGTCACAGTAGTGCATATTTATGTATATTTTTTGGAAAATCTAGTGTATACATCATTTTCCTACACATTTATTCATTGGTGTCTCTAACCTGCAAGTTGCTCTTTAAAGAAAAGTGGTTGATGACTAAGTGACAACAAAATTGCTCTTTTCTGTGAACTCTATTTTCATCAAAGAACTACGTTTTTGAAATGAGGCCAACGCCGACTTTCATAAATGCAATTCCTTCCTTCATATAATCGATGCATTTATGTGCCGCTGCCACCAAATGACTTTCCTGTCAATCCCCTGTCCCTCTCCCTTTCCTGAAAATAGCTTTCAATCACCACCTCTGTGAACCTCAGTGATTGTTTGTTAATGTGTGTTAATGCTCTCTGTTCTCACCTTCAGGGACTGGAGGGAGTCGGAGTTGGTGTCGCAGTACAGGATGATGTTGTTGGCCATGCTGAAGCTCTCTCTGACTCCCAGGTGGTAGAAGAGCGAGGGCTGCCGGAAAGCGTCCGTCATCTCCACCACGGCGATGTCTGATGGGGAGAGACAGGTACAGACAGTCTAGTGTTAGGTGTCAACTTTCATTTAAAACGTTTCAGTTCATCTTGACTGTTTCAAGTCCTCAACACTAAACTTTCCTAAAGGGATTTATTTCCAAAATGCTGCCACACCTTTGGAAACACTCTTATATGTCTTAATGTGTGCATATGTATAAATATGTCAGTTGATTGTGTATATATAGGATATACATATTTTTATATATATATTTGTATTTTTGTATTCGGGATTGTGGGAAACGGTATTTCGATCTCTGTCTGTACACACAAACTGAAAGATTGACAATAAAATCGTATCAATTGTATCAAGTTTCAAAGGCTTAATTATCATGCACAATAGCCTAGCATAGTTGGTGACAATGACAATCTTAAAGAGGCCCTATGTCCCTTTCCTGTAGTGGGTTATATAGCTTTTAGTGCATGTAAATAGTCTGCAAAGGCTAAAATCCCTGTGTTCCCTTCAGTTCCTCTCCCACACACTTCCCCCCCCCTGCCTGAAACGCCTCCATTGGACTCCTTTGTTTACTTTGTAACATAGCGACATCACTGTGTAACACTCACACTTCTATTGGCTAGCATTTCAGTCTATTAAAATCCTTATACTTAAATATCTAAGTGGTTTTAAATGTTCAAATAAAATGGAATCGAAGAGACTTTTGAGTCTGGAAATTGTGCCGTGGCATTTTTTAATGACTTATTTTGTAATACCTTGGCTTACTTATACAAAATTGGTAAATACATCAACAATGAAACGAGTCAACAATTAATCCTATAAATAATCTGTGTGTAAAACCTGCATCACATCAGAGGTAGAGGTCACAACAACTTGATACCTGGCCTTCATTTCAACCATCATCATTATTGTTCTGATAGAGAGAGACACAGTGATCAAAGGTTAATAAACAAGTATAAAGCCACATCAAGTGTGTCAGTATTTCACATTACAGGTTGTTACACTGCTATAGATTCCTGTATCCGAGAAGTAATTCGAGCTAATTCAGAAACACACTCGTGAAAAACAGATCTGATGGTTTGAACCCGTCTTTTCAACTCTATCTATGAATACAAATACGCTCAACACCACACTGACTCCAGCTGGACTCGAGCATATGATCCGGATCAATACTGTAGGTCAACAGAAGTAAATATTGCAGAGTGTCACTCAAGCCAGCGGGACCACGGCTTCTGCTGGAGGGGCGGAGAGTTCCCAGCCTTGAACCAAGAGCTGAAGCAGCAAAACAGACTGCTGTGTTTCCAGAGAGCTCTTTCATAGGGTGCTGTTGAACTGATCCAGAGATCCATGAACCAGCCAAAAGCATGAAGTCCATACATGTTTGCACTTAAAATGATGTATGTGACACTAACGTACATCAAGCAAGCACATCTTGTTCATTATGCGGAGAAAGCTGCACATTGCTCTGTATATTCTTCATATTTCTGTGCCACTAAAAACTGCTGTGAATGCAAAAAAGTGTCAATTTTTAGCCTCTCAAACATTGACTTTTTGTGCTTTCCTCTGTTTATATCATGTAAAAATGAATATCATTGGGGTTTGGAATGAAAGAAAAGACATCCATTTGGATTTTAAGGAACTGAGATTAACATTTGTCACTATTTACTGACATTTTATACACCAAAATTGATTAATCAAGAAAATAACGGGCAAATTGTTCAGAAATGAAACTACTTAGTTAATAACAAAACTAGCCAACTGTTTACAACCCTACATACATGCGTTTTAAAAGGACATCATCACATACAAAGTGTATACTAAGCAGTACAGTGAACACAACATGGGGCAGTGGTACACGTTGTCCCCGAGGCCTCGAGCCACTGATAACTGATAACAACAAAAACAGAGTCGCTGCGCTCCAGTAATGACAGAGGAGCTCTGAGAGATAACGCACCGCACCCTGCTTTTTCATCTGCTTCCAACTCTCCACCTCTCTGTGTCAACAAACACATCACATGCAGCTAAAGAGCGGAGGATCTCTGATCAGGGAGAACTAATATGTTATAGGTCGTTTCAGGCCATCGACCATTACAGCTGGTGGAGTATCACTGTGGGAATGCACTCAAATATTCTCGAGTCACTGTCAGATAATAGGATTTTCTATTCCGAACATTTGATGGCAGGGAAACTGTCTCTGATTGTCTCTGTGTAGTGATCTTGAACAGGGCAATTATTATCAGGTGTTATCAGGTTATGGCCCAATTTGAAATCAAAAGAACAACAAACAGTGAATCAAAACAACAACAAGGAAGCATGACAAGTGCAATTAAGACCAGATTGCATAGTTAAATACACCAGAGGCTCAAAGAATGGTCACTTCCAGGTTTTTATATATTTTTTTAACTTAAAGCTTAGACTCAATACAAAACACATCTTACCCAGGTTGCCCAAAATCACAAATGTACAATCTTTACAACATTCAACACCCACCACGTCTGCTTTAGGTAAGGAACAAGAGATCGAGTGACAATTGAAGATCGACTAAAGTCACAAAAATAAGGACTGGAGAAATTACTTGACTTCTCGGAGACTTGACTCAAAGATTTATAAAAAGAAAAAAAACCTAAGTGTAGCGACAAACAAAAGTGTCCTAGAGGCTGAGGTCGAAAAATCTAAACGTCAAAATTCAATGCTGAGATCCAAAATGCTGAGATCCAAAAATGCTTAGAACAAGATTGTATTAATGAAAATGATTAGCTTCTTATAATATGCACAATACCACCCTCTCACCTTCTCTTCCCCAAACACCTCACACAGGTATCTACTATTCTTGCCACCCATACCCATGTGACCCAACAAACCTCAAACAAAATCTCTGACATTCATGGCTCCTACACCAAGTATATTATACACATTTCATTATTAGGCCTCTGCATTAGGACTGACTTTGTCTCAGCTTTGCTAACACATCACATGAAGGAACATGTTCAAATGATTCTGTCTACATCCTCTCATGCAATTTGCATATTGCAACAAAAACCGGAAAAGCTGCAACTATCAGTACTTTCAGGTTCAAAATGGATAAAATAACTATGAATAATATCAAAGTGACGAAGTGATGACTCAAAAGAAAATCACATTTCAGCTCAGTGGAGCGTTTTAGCATCTTATTGTTTTGGTTTGGCATTTTTGATTAATTCTCACTACTCTACTCAGCAAAAACAACTCTCATACTCCCACTGTTCACTTTCACCGAGCACCAAACAACAGATGGACTCAGTCAACAGATAGCTGGTGAACATAGTGGAGCAGTTATCCTCCAACGAACAAATTAAATCCAGCTAAGGAGAGGGAATATTGGATTTACATTTGTGGACTGACAGAAGCACAACACCAAATGGATCTAATGTTGCTTTGTGTCTGCTGGGCTTTTTTCATTGCCCACAAGTTGCAGAAAAAAAAATCTATTATTTTCCCACACCACGCCGCTCCGTGGATTCCAGTAACTGCTAGAATCCACTTCAAGACACTGGTACTTGCGTACCATGCTGTGAATGGATCTGGCCCTTCCTACATCCAGGACATGATTAAACCATACACCCCAGCATGTGCACTCCGCTCTGCATCAGCCAAACGGCTCGCTGCACCCGCACTGCGAGGGGGACCCAAGTTCCCATCAGCAAAAACACGTCGGTTTGCTATCCTGGCTCCAAAATGGTGGAATGAGCTCCCCATTGACATCAGGACAGCAGAAAGCTTACACATCTTCCGGCGCAGACTGAAAACTAATCTCTTTCGACTCCACTTCGAGCAATAGAATGACTAACAAAGCACTTATATACTAATAAAGGACTGGCTTATCTAAAGCCAGTTGAGTAGCACTTGAAATGTTTTGGCTCTATGAAACCTGATGTACTTATATGATTCTGTTTTCTTCAAGTTTGTATCTTCGTGGTTGAATGCACTTATTGTAAGTCACTTTGGATAAAAGCGTCAGCTAAATGCAATATAATGTAATGTAATGTATTAACGCAGCTTTAAAAACAGCTTTAATAGCTCTATGTACTCCTCAAATCAATGTAAATCATTACGATTCAACACCAGGAGCACAGTGAAAACACATTTCTGCTGAGATCATTCAATATTAGCAACCATTGAATGCTGATCATTTGAATGAATATCCATTTTAAAGAGGCCCCATTATGTTTTCGGGGGTTTTCCATTTCCCCTAGTGTGTTATATGGTTTTGGTGCATGTAAATGGTCTGCAAAGGCTACAATCCCAAAGTTTCTCCCCCCTGCCATTTCCATTGGTCTCCTTTGTTTACTTTTGTAACATAAAGACATCAGTATGTAACAGTTCCGCCTCTATTGGCTAGCGCTCCAACACATTGTACGTGATTGGCTTAGGGGCGGGACATCTCTAAGCGGTTGACCAATTCTTGCTGACAGAAATATATAAGCGCCCCGCCACAATAAAAGCCCCTCTGTCGAGCTTTTAACACTCTATACCCCGGATTATAACTAAGAGTGTTTGACAGACATTTTAGTCAGATTTGTTGTAATATTAAAGAGAGTGTGCACCAGAAGCTGTTGACCAATCACAACAGAGCCGGCCAGCTGACCAATCCGAGCAGACTGGGCTCTGGTTTCAGACAGAGGGTGAAAAGAGGTGATGCAGCACAGGCAGTATGAGAAAAATAAAGAGCTTTTTGAACATTAGAGCATGGAGACATGTCCCAGTAGAGACACTAAACACTGATATGAACCTGAAAGTGAGCGTAATAGGGCCCCTTTAATTCAATGGCTGTGTCGCTACATGCCAAAACGGCTCTGCAGAGAGATCAGAGCTTCTGTCCGTGATGCAAATTCATCCAGGAAGCAGGCCTCAGAGCTTCTCATCATCACCCCCCTTTCCTCCACACCATCTTCAGAGAAACAGCCTGACATTTTCATTACGGCCAAGCAGGCAGAGGACAGGATATAAGGCATATTAAGCTCTGTGGCTCTGTGCAGTGATGCAGAATATCAACTCTCCGGATGAGTAGACAGTGTCTTCACATCAGGATTTCTGCCCTGCGACATGTCAGGTTTCACTTTCTGACGTATAAAGCGGGGGAAGAACACCTTAATCCTCACTCGCTGACCTCTCTGCTTAACAACCACTTGCTACTTCCATATCCATGACGCATTTCTATTAATGATATCTCCACAATCACACTATTAATGAATGTTTGGACATCTACTGTGTCATATAATGTCCAAACCAACACTCAAAGGATGAAAGCATTAACTGCAAACCTGATTAACATGGAATAAAATGCTGTTTAGCTTCTTCAGGGCTCTTATTTTATTCACACAAGTTGCTGAATGTCAACATCCAGACAGCGTGAGGCGGCTGATGAATAAAATATAGGCTAGTCTCATTTCTCTGCTGGCGGGAGACACCATCAATATTACATTGGCAGAGAGCTTTTAATGCAAACAGGCCATTAAGAAGCAGCGGTGTAACACACAGCTGACAAAAAAGCTTGTTTTCATGGATGCATTGGTCTGCTTAGAAACCCCACCTGCTTCACAGAAACACAACTGAGGTATTGAAGATGTTTTCTGTCGTAAAACAGGGCTAATATTGGTAATAAATAATACATAAAAACCTGCACATATGAAGAGAGAAAAGGGCACGACATACGTGAGTGTATTCTGCCGGGAGATGTGCAGCAATCAGTCCTCATAAGTGCTTTGGACTCACAAAAAAAACCCTGAGAGCTGATGATATAGTGTGAAGTCTTTCTCAGTCGAGATGCATACATATTGACTATAATATCATAAAATAAGACATGACGAACACGTCCCGCACCTTAATAACAAGCTGAATGCAGTGGTAGTTGTAGAGAATCACTTTCATCCTTCATTTCTCCGACAGGATGTTTGCTTTTCACTTCACAAACGTTTCTTCAAATCAGAGTTACAGTTCTAGTGCAGACAGCTATTGTTCGTACTATCTGAGCCCAAACATACAGAGTTACAGTAAACAAAAGCTCCGATAGTAAGTCAATGCTACACCCCAGCCAGAGCTTTAAGGTCTGCTGACCAGCTGCTGCTGATAGTGCCCAAGACCAGGCTCAAAACCCGAGGGCACCGAGCCTTCGCAGCAGCTGGCCCCAGGCTCTGGAATAGTCTGCCCCTCCATGTGAGCTCGGCCCAGACACTAGGGTTTTTTAAATCCTCACTAAACACACACTTCTTCTCTTTGGCCTTCTAGTCAGAGCGGAGCGTGACACCTGACTATTCCCTGTGTTTTTGTTTTTTATATTTCTGTTGTAAATGATTGTCTTTTATTGTGATAGTAGTAATGTGTTTTTATTACATGTACAGCACTTTGGCTCGACCAAAAATCGCTTTTAAATGTGCTATATAAATAAAACTTGATTTGATTTGATTTGAATGTATCAACGAGTGATTTACATCAGATCTGACAGTCTCCTCCAAATGGTTCATGTCATTTTTAGCACTAGCAGTAGCATCACCATTAGGTCGACATTTGAGGTTGTCAATTTTTGATTTATGAAAAAACACTTGGATTACCAGTGGCTTAGTGTTTGTGTGCTAGCTAGATAATATAATAAATGAAGATGGTGATAATGGTATACTTGCTTTATATTGGCATGTTATCATTGTTATTTTGGGCTTAGCTTTTAGTTTAAAGCACCATTCTGGACATGTACGGCGCTACAGAGCCACTAGCATGGCTGTGGACTCTTTGCAAAAATGGCCAATAATGTGTTTTCATCTAATAAACCGTGAGGATGTGCTGCTTTTCTCAGTTTGAAATTGTAAATTCAAAAGCTTTGCATTGAACAAAACAAAGAATTACAATATGATTGTCACTTAAGGCTACTGAAAATAATCATTTAATGTAGCCTTAGTTAAATATGTATCTCCTCGAGATAGAACAAACACTTTGGTTTTTAGATTTTTCATATTATGCTTGTAAACTGCATTGCATTTGTAGCGACAAAAAAATAACCCTAACAAACATTTCCCAATATGACTAAATAATCCAAAGGAGGAAATGCATCACACTTCAAGGCCAGTAGACATGTTGTGAATACTCCCTAACCAAATGTCACGCTTCCCTTAGCAATGACAAGGTGTATCTAAAATGTGTTTTGTGTTCTGTCAGAGGCTACATGCATCATAAAGAACAATAATTTTGATTTCACGGAGACACACAGCACAGAACATCCCACAGACGGTGCCTTTGAGTTCACAGTGAAGCATCTGAATGTTTTTTCAGAGCTTCAGACGTCGTGCTTGATTCTCAATCCAACAGCAGATCCTGCCAGCATAGTGCTGACAGAAGGCTGTGGAAAGCAGAGTAACTTGAGTCACCATTTAAAAACAGCCCTGCCACCTGATCACAGTGGCTGTTGTTGAAGCTGTTGCAATCACAAAATCAGTACAAAAAAATCACCTGGGAGAGATTAAGACAAATTGGGTAAAATAAACCCAAAACATGCATAGTGATGCTCTGATAATCCTGCTACACCTCCTACGGCTGGACCTGCTGCTGTTGACCAAAACCAAATTGATTCCCTCGCCTACTGCTCAAAGAAGAGGAGGGAAATAATTCAATACTCTTCACAATCTGGCTTCCAGCAGCTTTTGGTTTGCCGCTGCAGTTTCCTGAGGCCCAGCGCTGGAGGGTGAGGAGCAGAGAGAGAGTGGAGATCTTTCTCAGCCGTCTCCTGAGAGCTTCTACCAGTTGCACAAGCTCTTTTTTTGGAGGAGGGGGGTCTGCTCAATATTGAAATCGCAGCAGGATCTAGATAACACTGGAGACTGTTCACGTAGATATGGATTAACTCTGCAACCCTTTTTTCTGTGCTCAGAGCCAAATGAAGAGCATACATTCGGACACAAAGA
Source organism: Dissostichus eleginoides (assembly GCA_031216635.1). NCBI lineage: Eukaryota > Metazoa > Chordata > Actinopteri > Perciformes > Nototheniidae > Dissostichus > Dissostichus eleginoides. The sequence goes on along the minus strand of CM062281.1, from coordinate 23,422,318 downwards.
AATCTATTGTAATGATTGTGGGCGGTCGGAGGAATGTAAACAGCCCACAGCTGTAAACAATGCTGACAGTGAGAACATCTTCTCCACTACACATCCCTGAAGCTGCACACAATGCAAACCAACCATTACATTCAATGTGTGTTTATGACATCAATTATGAATTATTGTTCACATTATTTATTCATCTGTACATTTGAGAATGGCAGCTCTTTCATGAACTTGATAAAACATATCAAATATTATAAACGGAGTATTTTAAAGTTATAAACAGTCAGAAACCTGAGTGACCTTTTAGTTCAGAATATATTTTTTTTACAGATGTATGCAGGACTTTACACAAATAATAAAATATGAAATTAAAATGTTATCCTAAACGTAGTTAATCTCCTACGATCATTTATTTAAAAGTATTTAAAAAAAATAAAAGAGGCGGATTTTCACATGTGAGAAGCTGAAAACACCAAATATTTAGACTGTTTAAATTAATTATTAACTCAAATTGTTGTATTAATTGACTTCTGATCAAATAATACATTAATTGACTTATTGTTCTCTATTTTATAGAGACAAAGAAAACATGTAAAAGTAGTCTAGTCTGCAGTCTAACAAGCATTACTGATATGCAAACTATGATTTGCATCAAAATATACAAATGTCAATGATAAGAATTGCACAACTTGTCTTATTTTGTCCAAATAAGTACCTTTGTGTTTGAAATGATCAACATCAACAATAATGTGTTGTCTCTAGCAGGGTACGGGAAGAATAAAGTGTTATCATGTGCAGGTATGAGCCCTGATTTTGACCTAATAACACTTGATATTTGTGAAAATGTCACCGTGCCTCAATGCTAAAAGCACTGTTATTAAATTACTCCGGCACTGTTTACTCAAGTCAGTCCGGGTCCGGCTGTAATGGCCTGCAGTTTATCGTGTTTTGCTTTGAGCATGTAGGACAGGTACAGTAAGCAAATAGAAAGCACTCGTTACAATCAATTACATAACAACTACACAGAGGATGTTGTAGCCATGGAGACTCAGCGAGGAAAACACATGTGAGTGAAACAGTGTGCTGCTTTCAAGCTTTTTCCCCTTATCGCTAATGGAGGAGGAGGAGGAGGAAAGAGGCTCGTGTTGGGGAGCCGAGGCTTGATTCAGACAGTGGAATAACTGTCTCCAAACTCCACTGGAAATCTCTTTTTCCTCGCCTTAATATAAGAGTAACTTCTGGTGTATAATGGCCAAATTCCTCAGCCAAATTTCCAACAACTCCAGAAGATGCTGTGTGTGATTGCTGTGTTCCTGTGAGTTTTGGCAGCTGCTCGATGATTTTCTTCTGTGCCACAGCGGATGTTTTAATGCTGTCAGGTCACAGCGACATGCAGGATAATAGAGTCTTCAACACAGGACATACTTCAAAACCCCTCTGGAGTTTCCTTGTTAACCTGTTGAGCCCCGAGCCTGTTTTTCAGGCCTCAGACTCGAAAATGACATTCCCAGAACAAATGACAATAACATCACTTCTAAAAGGGGAAAATTAATAATCTTTTTTCTCAAAGCAATGATACACCTGTGAGTTGGATGTAGAAAAGTCAGAATCAATATAGAATTGTTTTTATTTTAAAGTAAATTCAGATTGAACATAGTAAAAAAATGTAAATTATAGTGTCCGTCCAAAAAAAACATTACTTATAGTGAAAACCAACCTTTAATGATGGGATAGTAGACTAAAAGCTTTAGGAATCCAAACTATAAAATATAATAAGTACCCTGTATCAAGATTGATGCAAAACAAGTGACATTTGACCTTTTTAGAGAGATTTAGCAAATAAACCCCCACCTTTGGGGTCATTTGGGTGGATTTGCCGTTTCTCTGGAACCCATCGGTTGAGTTTGGTGATTGACATCTCTTTTGAACCGAAGGGGAAGTTCCACATACACACACACGTTACCATTGAGGAGTGAGAGTGACGCGCACGCATGGGGCTTAACAGGTTAACAACCGTAGCTAGGCCTGTGTTCACAATCATTAAAAAGCGTCGTTGAATCTTTGAACAACAGATTGAATGCATTTCCTTCCTCATGCTACGTTTCTTGGAATAGCATTACCATGTTATATTGTTCTACAGTAAATAGAATAACTGTCTTTCCTCTACTGGTAAATGTATCTAATAGATATCAAAGTATGAGATATAAACAAAATAGGGCCCAAATAAGCAGAACATTGCTCCAAGTGGTGACAAAACTACTACCAACTTGAGATTTAGTATGGTTTTAAAAGGACTTGGAAACAGTTCTGTAGGATGACGTCTCGTTTTTAGGTTGGTTTTGTTGTTGAGCTTTTTGGAAAGCAGGTATTTGTTCAAGGCATGTCACACACTCCCTTTTGTATCTTCCTTAAAGATGACACATCTTGTCAAATTATTGGTGCAAGAGTTTTAAGTAAAAACAAGGTGGTGCATGTTTGTCTCCTAAGAGAGATCTCATTACCTATGCAGAAATACATTGTGGTTTTGTTTGTTAATGTGTTTATTGATCAAAGAAATATAAACTCAGACTAATATGTATTCAGGGAATGCCTGGAACAAAACAAATATCTTACGGAAAATGCGTCACTGGCAACTGAAAGTGAAATTGTCTTTGGAAATGTAACATGAATACAAGCTACGGTTCATGTGAAACCTGAAGTCTAGACAAAGTAAACAGCTACTGGAGGCATTCTCCCAAAATACAACCCTGGGAATGGAAGAACAGTCCCATAAAAGTCTATAAGTTAGAATTACCGTCTACAAATAGGTCTCGTCTCCCAGAGGATAACATGGGAAATACTAGACAATGGTCATATTATAGTTTAGATGCCCTGCCCAGCAGAGAGACTATGCCTTCTGTATTTTTAGACACTAGTATGTTTGAAAGGAACAACCCAGAAAACACCACGATGCAGGAAATGAAACCAGCCTTCCAGTTGCATGCTTTCCTGACACTTTTTTCTAAAACTTCTGCTCCACTTTGTTGCTTTTCACACACTGAGAGATTTTACAAAGTGCCATGGCCCCGAGGGGAAGAGAGCTAGGACCAGAATGTGAATTCATCTGACAAACACGCTTTGAGAAACTCATGCTGCTGTTGCCCCGACATGCCTCCTTGATTCAAGACATTTGCTTAAACAAGAGGGATTTGTTCTTATTCCAAATAAACAATGATTTAACCTCATTACTTCACCTGAGAGGGTTAAGGTGTCGCTGTGCTTACTTGCTGCATTGATATGAAGCTACACTCAGTAGAAATGAGTTTGAGAGGCGGAAATTTGCAATGGCTGCGACCATCCCCACGTTCAAGCATTCACACACACACAACCTTACAAAAACTTGACCTCTCTTACACTTGAGAAACCCAGGAACCCAGTTTGAAGACAACCAATCAACTAACAGTTCTGCTTTTCCATCTGTTAGCAGAATCATCTCTATACTGGATTTTTGTCTGTATTTCGTCAGTGTCAGTGTTGAAGTGGTCTGTTTTTAAGGATCATTGACTTGATATACTCTGGAGGAATTAGTCATCCTGCTAGCATATCTCTGGAGACAATATTGTTGGTCTTTAAGTTTTTATTTATCCAGTGAATTTTGGATTAGGACCAACATTTTTGAACAGATATTCATGTTCCCAGCTTTGAATGCGATTTTGTGATCCTTTGATTCCTGAAGCACCATCATTTTCCAATTATTTTACTAAATACCTGCAAGACAAGACAATGAGATCAGTCTCATCTACTTTGTGTTGAGTGCTAAGTAGCATGCGATGCAATATTAGCAAGCTAACACAACAAACGATGTGTCTGCTTAGCATCAACATGTTAGCATTGTCATTGTGAGCATGTGCATGCCGGTGCTAGATTTTAGCTACAACATTTACTAGACGTATACCAGTCTTTTGGTGTTTGCGTGCAAAGATATCTTTCTTACAGATTAAAATGGAACATTTATTTGGTTTGTCTGAAGACAGGTTAATATCCAGAGGGGTGACTGAGAATGAGAAGAAATACATGAGGGAACTTGGCTCCTGTGTAAACTTTCAGAATACGTTAACAAACGCCTCTAACTTGTGAAATTACACAGTTTTGATGTTGCCGCCTTGAAACAATGTTCTCTTTCCCCCCAGCCACCCTTGTTTTACTTTCAAACACACAGTTTTGCATCCACGTCATTCTGTGACCTTTGAGGTGCATGTGCAGAATCCAAACACCTAGTGAGAGGAGTAAAGTTTTGATCAGTAACACCCTCTCTGTTAACAGATACTGTACCTGGTTACAATCCTAATACTAGATACCGTAGAGTGCATGTATGTTACAGTTTTTATCTCAGATAGAGTCAGTGTTGGTTCTTCAGCTCTATTATTTAAGATTTTCACTTTTAAATCAAAAGGATTGTACATAAATGTTCCTCCTCTTATATCACTGTACACATATCTATACACACTTTTCTGCATGCAGTGAGTAATCCACTGATCTTTTTGGCTAGTTAGATCCAGACTGCCTTCAGGTTCCTTATCACACTGATATACGAGCCACTCACCCTCCACTGCTCTCTTAAGACGCCGGCTACACGCTCCTCCTGCTGCTTATACCTCAAATGAACCCAGTATCACAATCTGTTGGGTGATTTTATGGAATGGTTTGGAGCAGGAGTTAAAACAAAGCACAAGCATAATTCAGTTTAAAAGGATGTACAGAAACACTTTTTGGGAAAACTATGAGAATGAAGAGAGGTGATTGAAGATGAGAAATTATTGTATATGTATGTATAAATGTAAATGTGAGTAGGAATAACTTGCATAATGATTTAAAGGACAATCATGGATCAAGTACGGGGTGGGAATTAATAAGCATTTGCTTCCTCCTGCTCCCTTTCGGACACATATCATTTATTATTATTATTAATATGAAGACTTTTTTGTTGAATATATAAATATTATCATGAATGTGGATAAATACTGTGTTTTAACAATACGGTATTCTGTTTTTCACATTTGTTATTTTTTATTTGTTATTTTTTTAATCTGTTCGAAATAAATATTGAAAAAAAAAAAAAAAAAAAAACCCTGATAAGACCTGAAAGGGAGCGTTAATACACCGCACTCTACCACCTGTCATTTTTCTGGAGAGTGCTTAAGAGATTTGCCCTCAGGTTTGTCCAAACTGCACATGTTCAGTGTACTGTATATGAAGAATACTCACTTAACAGGCTGTTTGATGCTGAAGTACTGCATATAGGCATGTTGGGTATTACTGCTATTAGTCTGCTGGGCAAGAAAATATGTCAAGTGGAATGTGGGTTTCACAATAATAGTGAATGTAGAAGAACACCACAGTATGCACTTCCTGTTGAGAAATACCAGCTTTTTCTTCCAACGCTTTGCCTACAGTCTCTGTTTCTGCCCAAGATGCCAGTGAGTTGCCTTTGAGCTTAATCTTTCTGACCTTGTGCTCTCTCACCTCTGAGGAGCAGCCGAGCATACAGAGTAAACAGGAGGGAGGATAAACAGCCGAGCAGAGGGCCAGCTGACGGGATTACAGTCAATCATGTGCTGGAGAATCCCAGGACGAGAAGCTGTCAGCTGACTGGAGAGAGTTGACACTGAACATAGAAGATCTCCCCTGCTGTGCAAGCATTACGTGTTTGGGTGTACTGCTTAGATTTTATGTTTGATATTTCAAACTAAAGCCACATTGTTAAAGATATGTAAGAAAACATACATTTGCAGTTTAACTTTGGTAAACTTGACACACAAATTCCTGACAATGGATCGATAACATGTGATGGGGTTTCAAAAATGGAGGAAGCTAACGTAGCTTATTTGTTGTGTTGATCAATCTACATTACATTACATTACATGTTACTTGTTAGATGATTTTATCCAAAGCGACTTACATACTGTGGGCAATCCCCACAGGAGCAATTTGGGGTGAAGTGTCTTGCCCAGGGACACAACGACATACTGACTGCAGTGGGGTTTGAACCTGTGCTCCCCTGATCCAAACAGCAACGCACTAGTCCACCGCGCCACACGCCTCCCTGTCTAATCCACTTAACACTCCACTGCCCAAATACAAACTGTTCCTCAATACAAGGAATGGTTTGCAGACAGTTGTGAGAAATTAACCGTCAGTTAGCAAGCTAGTGATCGTTGAAAGCTTTTCCCCCTCATCAGTATCTTATCTGATGAAAATAACAGAATGCCATTTGGAGTAGTTAGTCCTCTCAAAATAGGCAGTGTTACTCTAAAAGTGGATGCATTTTGCTTCAGACTTGTTGAATTCTTCCTCTGATGAGGAAAATTTAATATTTGAACAGTTGAGGGTCACTGCAGGCAATACTTAGGCTGGAGCCACACGAGGACGATAATGCAAACGGACCGAAATCGATATCAAAAAAGTCTTCCGTCCGCACGCAACAGGCACCAGAAACGTGTCCGTTCAGACGAGACCGCTCGAAAGCGCTGGAGACGCTGTAGTACATATGCCGGGCCTGTAAGTGGCGCTGTAGTCCTGCCACAAAAGCAGCGAAGAAGACTTCCCACGCATGGTTGCCATGGTTGCCATGGTTGCCATGGTTGCCCTTCTGTTTATTCTCCGCTGTGGACGCTCTGGCTCTTTTTCCCCCTCCCCGAGGCAAGCGTGTGCTCCTGCTGTAAATCTCTCCGGTAGTCCACCAGCAGATGAAAAACACCCACCTCTCCGCCTCTTCCAAGGGATGAGGGGACCGTGCAGCAGAGTTTCAGTTAGATTTTTTTTCGCCGGTCAACATGTCCGTTAAAGTTTAAATCTTCCGGACAAAATTAGAAAAGTGCTGGTCAGAGGTCTTCTTTGTTATTTATTGAGCTTTAAAACAAATTGATAACGACTCTATATAATAATATAAGAATAAAAAACGGAGCCTCTCTTTTCCTCCCCCTCTTCTGACAGCCCAGCAGCTGATCTCTGAGCAGGAGAGGTGGTGAGAGGCGGGGCTATTGCTTCAACGTTATCAGGAAATGATCGTATAGGCGTAAACACGGAGCCGTTTGCCCCCCCAGAGCGTTTCGTTTGCAGATCTACCCACCTAGGGACCCGTTATCGTTATCGTTTTCTGCGTTTCCATGTCGGCCTCGTGTGGCCGAACCGTCTATCTGATAGTGAACTGTAGCAGATACGACCGTTATCGTCCTCGTGTGGCCTTAGATAACAAACCTGTAAGAAAATGTATTGACTTTGCACTTATGATGTTGTATGTAGAGGTTATCATGCTTTAAAAAAAAATCGTTCTAGCTTGTGACCATGCTCAACAATGCACTTCCCTCAGCCTTCTCAATAATGCAAACAATTGAAAAAGTGGACAGCCTGAAAACAATTTCTGAGTCGCTGGTGGAGTGGCGAGCGCAAAGACAAGAGGTCGAAAAAACACTCAGACAGACGAGGAGAAGTTCCCACAACGCAGTGTAATAATCAACTGGAGAGATAACGCTCTGCATACCACAGCTATGAGGAAACAGCAGCTCAATAACAGCAAGTCTTGATCCATTGATAAATACTAACTGCTGTATTGTTGATATTGCTTTGAAGGTATTATGGCACTGTAGAGACTGACATGTGTTTGTTTAAAAATCATTTGTGATATTCGGCATGTATCTCATTATGCATTTGACAAAGGAAGGATTGCTTTAGCTGGATGTGTTTAACCAGCATTAGGATGTCAACATGCTTTTATCATCAGAGTAATATATTATTTAAAACATATTGAGCAAGCCCACTTAACTGTTCACTACTTCAATACATCAATCAAAATCTCTTAGATGAATTCACTTGGTATCAATATGATCAAAGAGAGATCTACTATCAACTCTGAATCTTATTGACTGGTTCAGATAATTATTATTATTATAAGGATTAATTCACTCCAAAATAAAATAATAAATTCCCTTTTACTTAGAGTGCCATTAATCAATTTAGATTGGCTTCTTTTTGAGTCGCCAAGTGTCTGCTTTTCCTCGAATTTTAATTAAACTAGATGTGCTCAAAGTGCAAAATAATAAAACTCAACAGAAATGTCTCTTTCCCAGAAAATCATGACCCAATTTCTCCAAGATCATCCATAGGCTTTGTTGTGAGCAGTTTCATGCAGGAACTATTTTCTGTCTGCCGTATCACATCTACCATCTGGATTCATCAGTAGCACTATATGAGATGATTTTTAGGTGAACTGTCCCTTAAGTAAGTCACTTTCGCCTCATCTAACTACGATCATATCTACATTAGTGGCCCTTTTATGTTTGGACACATTCATTTGGATTCTGGGACTGTCGCCATTACATTACATCACCTCCATTATTCCCACCTACAAAGGCTGAGGATTGGCTTGGCTGAGCTCCAAGCAAAACACACCTTTGAACTGCAATACAACATTTAGGAGGTGGATGATGATTCGGACTCTGTAGTCCAAAAAAATACAGACTCCTTCTGCAGCTCACAATGACCAGATCCTCAGAAGCAGTCTGATGCATTTATGATCTCGCTAAAGCATCGTGCACTTAGCTCGCTCAGTGGATGTGTGTGGTCAATACTCAAAGGTTAGTTTAGGGCTCCTACATTATGGGTGTATTATTGATAATACATTGTAATAATGAGTCAGGACAGATGGAGGAGTGAAGCAGCAGCTCTGCGGGTGCTGTGCAAGTGACTCGATCTCAGCTGCTGCTGCTTTATTGTGACCTAGAAATAAACTTATCTTTCAGATCACTGTGTGCAACAACTCCCTGCAGCAGAAATGTTTTATCAGCAGGTGGAAAAGAGTGGTTCACAGATTATCAAGGTTAGACTCTGTTTCTGCAACCGTATGCATTAAATCCTTAGCTAGGTAGTGATAAGGGACCAGAAAAACCCAACCCAATATAGTTTACAGATTATAAAAACAGAAGTTTGAGATCAGCCATGTTGCTATGTAAAAATATGCTATTGAACTGCAATTTTTGGGCAGATATGAACCGGAAAATGAGCATATAAGGGCCACGTTAAATGAATATATATTTTTGACTGTTGTTCAAAGAAAAAACAAGACATAAGAGTACATCATGCAGGCACCTGGGAAATTGGGATGGAGATTTGTTTCTTGTGCAATATTAAGACCAAGCAAAACAAATTCAATAAATAGCAGTTTCATCCTAAATGTAAGCTCTACTCTTCCAAATGTATACTTTTTTGCTGATATCTTCCTTTTTATGATTAACAAATTTGTTATTTTGTTCTGTTTAACACAACATCACTGTTGATTAGTCTCAATCAATAACATCACAGTGAATAAAACAGACTGAGCAACAAATTCCGATTACACCTGATCATCCATCTCCTATCAAAATGAATACAAATTAACCTGATAAGATATGGTTAGTCATTGTTGTTGTCTAGAGATTGCATCTACATTTCTCCCAAACACTTCCTGTCTATCGTTGCCCAGAGGCTTGACAATCAGCTCGGTCCGTCTCTTAGACATTTAAGGCAGACTGGAATCTGGACTAATCATCTTTCCAAATCAACACGTGATTTCAGTGTGTCTCTGAGCTCATTGTTTAAAGGTCTCTGCTGTCTGGCCTTCATCTCTGATGCACACTCATGCAGGAAGAGGATGAAGCAACATGTGTGTGAGCAGATAGAGCTCAGGGTCTCTGGGAAAATGCCTCTGCCCTCCCATGTGAATTTATGGGGACATTCCACAGTAGTTCAGAGGAAGACAACCAAATAAAAAAATAAATAAAAAAGAGAACATGGTGTGTTTGTACAACTAATAATGTGATGTTATGACAAGAAACACGCCTGTCATGTGTTCAGCAGAAATACAACCGTCTGGTTTTCCTAGTCATTATGAAGTGGGTAAAATCTAAACTTTTAAAAAATAAATTACGTGACAAGAGTGTTACTGCACTAGTTTCCCGTCAATTACACAATTTGAACATTAATACAACTCAAAGTAGCCGCTTAACATTTTTGCTTGATATTCACTTTATTTTCCACCAACTCTTCAAATTAGTCATCATTTATCGTCAATATACTTCTCATCAAAAATCACCAACAAATCCTGTCCAAAACAATCGTCTATTATTTTAGTTGTAAATTAATCAGCCAATTATTCACACGATTGATCAATTAGTGTTTCGAATCTGTAGTTATGTTTACTTACATTCATGACGGCACATTTTATGTTTATTAGAAACCTCTTATTAATGACTTAACAAATGATACAGAACGTTTCATCACAATCCTGACAACCCCAAGTTCTTCGTTATACTGTATGGCTTGTAACTGGTCCATTAGTGCAATTTACATTACACTTAAGAAATGAGCAATTATTACATCTTATAAACCTTATGTAAAGAGTAATATTTCAAATGTAAAGCGGGTCTGAATTCTAGCCGCTATAATGCAGTTGAACAAAAGCTCTACAGATCATTACCTTCAACTTTTTAATCAAAATGAGCTAAACTGCAATGTTAAATCTATTCTGACCTCCACATCACATAAAACAGGCTCCATTGGAAATGCCAGTTTTCTTAATGCTTCTGCCACTATGTTCTTTAACTTGTACACGCTGCACTTTCACAGCGTATTATTACTTATAGTTGTCCTTGTAGAAAACATGCTCCAATGCCTTTAGAAATGAGACCAAAATGACTCATATTTGTATTCATGGTTGTCCTTAGGATAAGGTATTTTCAAGTAATCATTTTAAATGCTTTACATTTTGAGTTGTAAGTAAAGTAGGCCCATCAAAGTATGATAAATCCTAGTTTTATCCTTGAAACGTATATATTCTGGTAGTTTGCTACTGTGTTCTCCTTTAAAAGGCTTTGTGGTTCTCAGTAACAGCTGCAGGAATCTGGGTTGTTGTCGTTTGATATGTGCAATATCTGATGAACAGATACTCCTCATCCCAAATATGGGAGTGAAATGCAAAAATCGCTGCTGCTCCCAGCTCTTGTACATTACAGCTGCTTCTTATTTGACCATAACCTCTGACTTTTTCTACAACTGAACGTTTCCACTCGGATTATGAGCCAACTACTGCACATACAACATGAATAAGAAGGGAAAGTGCTTTCAGGGTTCAGGTTTGCGTCTCCGCTCGTAGATTTCCAGTGGAAAGTCCAGCCTCATGGTTTCCCCCATGATGACAGTCTGGCACAATACTGGATGCGCACAATGGAAGGGAGGGAAACTATGCATGGGGGGGAAAATATAACAATCAACCCCCTACATTTATGGAGCAAATGAAACAAACCCCAATGATGCACTTCTGCTCAATGACTTCCAGCTTTCTTCAGTACAGTGGGGAAATAACTGAGCATGCAGCCTCAAGCCCTGACATGCAGAGAGACAAGTGTTGTGTTTAAGGAGCAAACAGCAACCTGTCCTGTAGGCAAACAGCTTCCAAGGGAGAGGTGACCTTTGACCCCTGAGACTAGCATTCCTGTGACATGCCATCATGAAGTAGTGGCATTTCTCGGGTGACTGGGTATTGATCATTTAGTTTAATCATTACATTGGGGAGCAGAGATTACATTCCTGTGCATCAACAAGGCCACAGCCACTCCATAGACACTATGCATTACACTAATGCACACTATGCAAACAATAACTTGTTTTTATTTATTTCATTTAAGTATTGCCAGTTCTGCACAACCCTCTGAACATTTGCACATTTGTATACAAGCTGCCTCTCTTTATATCTGCATAGCTTAACACTTTTCATAACTTTTAGTTGGGAGGCACAGTGGATAGTGCGCTTAACTTCGAATCAGGGGGTAGCAAGTTCGAGTCCCACTGCAGTCAGCATGTCGTTGTGTCCCTGGGCAAGACACTTCACCCCAAATTGCTCCTTCGGGATTGCCCACAGTATTGAGTATGTAAGTCACTTTGGATAAAAGCGTCTAACAAGTAACATCATGTAGTACTGCACATACAATATTTAAATGTATTATTCTGAGTATTTTTTCATAGTATACTGAATGTAGTTTTTTGATGTATCCATATTTCATGTAAACAATTTTCTTAAGGTTATTGTTATGATGTTTTTTTGTATAGTTTTTCATATTTATTTGTGGGTTGTCTTTCTTACAATTCATTTAATTTAACTGTGTTCATGTATGCATCACATACATACACCAAGGAAAATTCCTGTTATGTGTAAACTTGGCAATAAACCTGTTTCTGATCTGATTTGATTCTATAAAAATCCCAACAGGCAGCGTTCAGGAGCAATTTTCTAAAGTTTCGGGTTGGATGTTGCTCTGACTCACCTGCATTGTAGAAACTGTCCAGCACCATGGTCTCCCCAAAGTCCAGCTTCCCGAAGTTGACAGTCTCCAGCTTGCTGCCCGATGTCTCGCAGGCGTCCTTCAGGCATTGCAGCGCCATGCTCTCCGCGTTATTCTGCTGGCTCGCCTCTCCGTTCACCACATAGGCCACCGTCACCGGCCTGCTTTTGCACGACTTCCCGGTGGACAGCAAGCCCCCTCCTTCCATCGGGTTGCTGCATGGAGTCGGGCTGAGACCCCCGCTGGTGACCACAGAGTCCTGCCAGAAGGTCCCAGCTGCGGGGATCCCACCACCTCCACCACCTCCACTGCTTTCCCCAACGAGGGGACGAACTCCGAAGCAAGGCACCGGTAAGGATATCCCGTCCTGGTTTATACTCATCATGTTTAAAGGGTCACTCACTGACTTGAAGTGTGGGTTGCGATGAGCGGCTTCTCCAAGCAGTCCTCCATGGAGAGCCAGCGTTACGCACGGCGGTGACCCATGGAGCCTGTGCACAGGCACGACGTGCAAAGCTTCCTTCAACACAGACACACACGGTTAGAGCTGCAGCTGCACATCATGCTGCATGTTTACTGACGGTTGCACGCCTAAAATAAAGCCCCGGATAACGCTGTTTGCTCGAAGCTTGGTCACGACACTGTTCCGAGGAGAGAAAAACACCAGAGGGAAATCCAGCAAATCCGCGCATTCCTTCAACAACCAATCCACATACTTCCCGAAGTTGAGCAACACTGGCGCACAGAAGGCAGAAATGTCACCAAGAGACGAAGTTTAGCGCAGTTTGAAGGCTCGCAGCGGCGTGTCACCTCCAAAGAGAAAGTAGACTGCACGCGCACAGAGGCTCTTTTCATGTGCATGCAGACCCTGCCCAGTGCCCAGTTTCCAATGTTATCTCCCTCACTCACGCACGCACTGGGCGGGGAGACAAAGCACAGCCTGCTGAAGCTGGGCGGGGACAGCATGTCCATATGAGGAGTTCAGGAAAGGAGCAGAAAACAACACGACTACTGCGAGAAATCAACCAAAATGAGAAATGCAGGCTCAAATGTGTCAGCTGAAATAGGCTATTTATCATGTTGAGAGAGAATGAAAGTGGTGGAAGAATATTATTGAACATTCATCTCTTTAATGATGTCAGAGTTTTGTTGCAGGGCTGTAAACTGGGAGCATTTCATAATTCATTCATAATTAAATGGCTTCGTCCATTAATCTTGTCAAATCTAAACAGATTACAGACTACAGATGTGCAATGATAATAATTCAGTTCAAAAAAAATAACACTACAGTTGCAGGGCCACCCCTGGCCAACTTGTGGCCCCACGCAAAGTTATATAATGAGGGGGGGGGTGCTAGTGGAGCCTCGCAGCGGCGAAACTGTGCCACGCCTACACTAATTGCGCCGCATAAGCGCATAAAGGTGCGCCGCAAGATGAAGTCAACAACAAACAACAACGCCCTCGGTGAAGTGAGGCCCCACGCAGTCTGCGTGTAGGGATGGGCGGCCCTGCAGCTGCAAACCATGAATTTGTTATTCTATGTGAAGAATCTTAGAGTTACATTCATTTTTTATACCTTCATGTAGAAGCGGTTACCTCCTGTTTTCAGGTTGGTCACCTGTTGTTACCTGGTGGTCTCTCTCTTTCCTGTCACGAGGAGGACCTCTTGTGGCAAATGCCTGCTATTACAGGTCAGTGCATGAAGAACACACTGTACCTTATGGAGTCTATCAACAAGCATCACATAACAACAATTCCAGAAGACGTGTGTGGGTTTTTTATGAAGAGAGGGTGGCTTTCTTTCTCAGCAGAGCGTTCAGTTGAATTCACGCAGTTTATGGGCCGATGTGAGTATTTGTATTAAATCTCTCACCTTTGGCACAAATTCAATCCTTTTTCCACGAGAGGGGCCTGTTAATTATGTCTACATGCACAGGAAACTACTTTTTGAAAATCTACTAAACTCATTTTTAGTTCAAACTATAGGACAGTGTTGAATGTCTGGAGTTAAGGTTAATGATATCTTATCCAACTTTGCAACATTGAGAGAAAGTACATCACCTGTGACATGACAAGTTAGATGTAAAGAGATCCCTTCTACAGATTAATCTACCAATTCATCTACACTGTTGTGTTTCTGTATATTACACAAATATGAATATAAAAGCTAAGCCTGATCAGGTTGTTTTTGCTAATAGTTGAAAAGGAAAGGACTTGTACTACATTAAAAAAAGAGTTTGGTTTGTTACAATACTGTAGTTAGGTTGTTTGTTTATTTGTTTGCAGAAAGTCAAATAGTAAAGGAATTTACATAATTATCAAACATCAAAACACAAGGAAATGTTCACACAATCACAAAATATGTGAAGAGTTGTCATTGGCTCCCCTAAAATCATCACAACATCATCATATCCCAGGAGCAAAAACACACCGGCTCATGTGAGCAAATCAGAATGTACAATTTTGTTCAAAATAGAAAGGTATCAAGAATTGAGAATAAAGAACTCCTCATTGGAGGAAGCTTATATTTTGAAAAAATACCAGTAACGGATAAAAATCTGTAGTTTGTTTTTGTTTATCATTCATTTGTTGCCCTTTAGTGTAGCGCAGCGTCTTTGCATTAGCTAATAAATACAGAGTATATATTTGTAAAATGTTCCACTACACTCTATACAACTGCTATATAGGGATAGAACAATGCAACAGTATTTTATTGACAATATAAAAAGAGGTTTTTGTGTGCTATGGTAAAATATGCCGATTATTAAAGTGACTTTGACATTATATTTGATAGTATGTTTACTGTATTTGTTGCTTTAATCGACACATATAATCTCAGCTATCCATTATGAGGCAAGACAAATAGAGTTTAAATAAGATAAAATGTCACAGATTTAGTGGCAAAATTAAACGCTTTCAATAATACTGATGCTTCTTAGTGGCAGGGCTTCGACCATACATAAAACCGGAAAGTCTTTCAACAATTTCCACCTTTGGTGAAAATATAATTGTGTTGAACATTCTAGACATACACCAGTCGATAGATTACATACAGTGTTTCCCCCTGTCTGCCACTAGATGTCCCACGGTGACCACACATGGATCTGTGGGTTTTCAGCCCTTTATGCGGAGGCTGCCAAACCAAACACATCCACAGGGCTGTGTTATTTCTCTGCCTTTAAACACATCTGTCTGCTCCTCATGGTTTAGCTGTGGGCACATTTCAGATAATCACACCCAAACTATTTATGCATCACTGTGTCCTCCTATTGGCACTCACATCAAGTGCTGGGAACGCCGAGGTGACATTATTGTGAGTCAAATTACACATTATTCAATGCGATGAATATTTACATTTTAATAGGGAAATCTAAATGTTATTCACATCATTCTGTCATCCTCATTCACACACACACACACACACACACACACACACACACACACACACACACACACACACACATCTGTCTGCCATATGCATATATTAGGGGATTTCTTTTAATGACAGATGATGAACGTTTGAGAATTTATTGCATTAATAAGAAACAATTAAGACATGGAAACAGCAGGAAAAGCAAACAGCAGCACGGGGAAACAAAACACTACCAGTCGTCTTGCCTCTTGCAGCCAACACAGTTTGACACATCTGGCACACAGAGCTTCTGATCCGCTGATCTTCCACATCCTGCAGCCGAGCCCCACAACGTTTCTGGCTGCAGGCAGGAACACTTTCTCCTGAAGCCTTTTCATATTAAAGGCGTATTAAACTACTGGGAAGGTGCATCCTGTGACCTGCGCTTAAATAAAATAAAATACATTTCATTGTGATATCCTGATTTTCATAATTTTGACCATTATTATCAGTGTTGGAAGACGTTTCCAGATTCTTCACTGAGTAAAATGATCTCTTATTCTTAGTGAAACCTAGGTAAAAATGGATGGTGGTTAGGAAACAGAGGTTGAAGTCACATTTTTTTGTTTATCCTTTGACGCATACATGCAAACAATCACACACATGTGCACAAACACACACAAAAGGGGCAATGCTTTGCCCAAAAAGGTAGTTTGTTGCCTCACTGCAACACCAAGCCCTAGAGCTGTAAGCTGTATGAATAGATATTTTTTGGGCCACTTGGAGGCAGTAATACAAGCTGTAAACACACCATTGATGTATTCTCACCTTATAAAGCTATGGAGAAAGTGTAAGCAATGTAGACATGAGGCAAACACAGAGCAACATAGACAGGGAATGTAATATTCACACTGCTTTAAGCTCTGTTTTGGTCTCCACCAACTGCTGAGGAAGAAATCGGTCTTTTTCTGCTGCTTACCAAAACAAAACGCTGAAAGATGATCAAAGGGGAGCTGCACAGTCAGTGGCAATTCTGTGTTAATAGTCATTTAATACATTGTTAATATAAAAACAATGATTTTGCTGAACTCGTGTCCTCTGATGTAGAATGTACCACAGGGTGGTCAGTTAACTTTGACTAGTACTCCCTTATTTATGATACCCTCATCAATATTACCGTATTAGGTGTTGACCCAACGGTATCTTGTTATATAAAAATTGACATCAGGTTTTTCTTATAAATGTCAAGGGCCAAATAGCTGTGTTGTTGCTTAGTCTAGAAAACTCTTTTGTTTAGAGCATCAACAAGTAGTCAAGTAATCGATTAGTCGATCAACAGAAAAATGAATTGCACACATGATCGATTAATCATTTAAATGCAGTTTTTAGCCTCTTATATCTGGAGAGATGTCCTTTTTCTCTCTGTTTTATATCATATTAAATGGGATATATTTGGGTATAGACTTATGAAACAAGATATCTTATATATTTGTATAATATATATTATCTCAAACTTTAAAAAACTCAGGATATTGTTCTACTCTTTTATGACATGATACATTGAGATTAATCGATGCTGAACATATTTGTTGGAAGCAGCCATAGTTTTGGTTATGTCTTGCCTCAGAATGACACAGTCTCTAATAGAAATAAATGCATGTGCATGTTTTAGTAGAATTACATACAAACAACAGTATGGAGTAATGGGTGAAGTTTGTTAGGGTTTGAGTGTAGTTAACCATCAATAGGCCATCCATGCTGCACCCTGCAAATAAAGCTTTCCATTCTGCTCTGCCACAGACCATGAAATAGTCACTCAGCTCTGAAATGGAGAGAATCACTCACATGGAGAAACAGCGAGAAGTTCAGTTAGTTCTGCCATGCAGGTAGGAGAAAGATACTTGGAGGCACAGACTTATTGCAGCCCTCCATAGATATCTGCCAAAGTCTACACAAACATTAGAGGGAAACGGGGAAACAAAATTACAGAAATCTGCTAAGTTTGACAAATGGCCGACCCTGCTTTGCCACAAGCTATTAGCCTGCAATGATTAATAAGTGAGAAAATAATTGCACTTCATTGAGATTGATGACGCCCCATTTAACCTCCCCTCTCATCCTGCCTGCGCCACAGAGCAACGAGATGAGCCTCGGACACACTGCTGCCACACACACACACACACACACACACACACACACACACACACACACACACACACACATAGGGTCTGTGATGATCCTGCGGGGCATTTTTTAAAAGCCTCGCAGCGCTCTGATCATAAGTTCATTGTTAGTAAGTGAAAAACAATGATCTCAGCGCTAGGAGGCCTCTGGGAATCTCTCACTCCACCAATATAGAAGCATTTAAGTCAAACACCATGGGGAATTAATGACAGTGGAGTCACCATTAACTCCTACGCTAACGAGTTTCTGAGCTTTGGCCCTCTTGTTAGACACATCTCTGTGTGTGTTTGCTTGTGTTGGAGATCTTGTTGATCTGAAACACACACAGGGTAAACGTGTTTGAATGCCATTTTCACGGGTAAAATGCAAACAAAGCGGGCGGCGATCAGGCGAGGCGCTGGGAGTGCCGTGGCGCCTTATCCTCTCAGTCTGCAAAGAGACGTGGCCAAGGTTATTAAAGAAGGATGTAGCAGAGCAAGATGGCCGCTGTTGTGACCAGAGGCGGTGTGGAGAGATAAATGGTTGACCCAGCCTGGTGTCAGGTTAGGATTGATGCCACTATCAGCCCCACTGCTTTCCCAATGATTTTCTCAAATCTCTGATAGAGTGTGTTATCTAGTTACTGGCATGAGGGCAACGGCCTGCAGGCACAGAGAAGGTCAATCTATGAGGACAATCTTTGTTGGACTAAATGAGAAAAAAGACCTCACAAAAAAGAATAAAAAGCAGCTGCTAGGTCTCTGGGATAAGATAAGCCAAATTACTTCTCTTTAGTAGGATAGGCCTTGGGCAAAACATCAAAAAAAAAAATTAAGTGAGGCGGCTTGTGTGCTCTAACTTCAATGTTGTAGATTTCACCTGGATCCTCGGCTTCCTTGAACTAATGTTGATTCGGTGGCACCTTGAGAAATGGGTTACATGAGTGTGTGTTTGTCTGCTGTTTAATCTGCATTACCCTAATAAATCTCAGGACATTTCCATCGTATATAATACCACTCTGCAACGTTAAAACACCCAAAGATCGTACAGCTTCTCCCCACAATCTCACTCTATCAAACCTCTTTTCAAAACCGGGGGGAAAGAGTTTGACTAATAGCTTGTAATTTACCGGGCGAGGTCCTGATCAATAAAAGTGTGCCAATAATGATGGAGAGGTCTGTGCGAGGGGAAATGATTCCACTCATTCTCTGAGAAAAATGAAGGTGTGGACACGGCCTCCGGCTGTAGGCAGATGTCCACAGGTGCTCGGTTAGTATGAGGGTGATGAGTGAGAAGACAAATAACACCCACGAAAAGCACTGTGTGTTTTCCCTTGTGGTGCATAGGATCAAAACTTTATAGACACACACACACACACCCACACACCACACTTTTTTTTTGCTGACGCTTCAGTCGACGGGCCTTTCTCATGACAGACTCATTTTGAGCGCAGCATCTGACAGAAATATTGACTAAAATACTATTAATGGAGAGAACGATCTGTTTCTGTATGATCCAGAAAATTGCTTAAATGGTTTGAAGGAAATAAATAGTCAATTTTGAATCTGTTCTGATGTTTGGCACTTATCTTCATTATGGCTGTCACAATAGACTTTTAGTAAACGATTATTCGGGCAAAAGAAATTATAATTTTTTTTAACATCATTGCAATATCTATAGTAAATCGGAAAGTAACAATGCGAGTGTTACATGTTGATGTCACTATATAATGGAAGTAAAGAAAGGAGTCCAATGGAGACGTTTGAGGTAGGGGAGCTGCTTTAAAGTGGAGGATATTTTTACCAATATGCTTTTCTATTACAGCAATTAAGCATTAAGGAGGAAGAAAAAGGGCTTTAGTTTTAGACATCAGCATACTGTATAATTGCACATTGAACTAAGTTTGTCTTCATGGGATCAGATGCCACATTTTTAAGCTTTGCATTTTGTTGGACCACAATAAATTGGAGAAGTTTTGAATAAGCCATGTCTAAAGGGAAGCTGCAGAAAAAGAAACCCAATCAACGAAACCATAACTCTGAGGTTTTTGTGCATATTATATAAAACACTGGGCTAGTGCTCGTGCTTTTTACTATACAGTACAACACTCAGTGGTTTTGAAAATAAGGCGAGAGCTTTCCTGTCTGTTAAAAGCTTGGTGTCAAACCCTTTGCTTCTCAAGCTGCAGTAAGCCACACTTTAATGCCTTGATCTGTCAGTCAAAGATAAATGTTACCGACTCCGACCAACACGAGTGCTGAGAGTTTCTGAAAGCAGTCTAAATATTTTGACATTTTGGCTTTCAGTGCAACAGCGTGTACAGCAGAGCCAGAGCTCAGACTGAGAGCAACACGCAGAGAGGAAATGAGTGAGTTTAAAGTCAGAGAAATCGAATGGGATTGATTTAATGACATGAATACACATAATGGCAAAACACACTCATCAGGAGGCATGCCCACACCCATACATTCTCCATAGGTGCAAAGATATGCACAAGAAGATTTCATCTGTCAAGAAGATTTGAACTAAGTATTTTTTATTTTAAAGATGATTTTTTTTGGGAGGTTTTTGTCCTTTAATGAGAGCATAATCAAAAAATGGTGTTAGCAATTCAGCAAAAGGCCTCAGGGAGATACTGAGCACTACCTACATGTACCTTGGAAACCATATTTTAATCTAGGGCATGAGCTCTAACTAAACCTAACCAAGTTGTTTTTGTGAGTGACCAAACCTAAAACCTAGCATTGTACAATCGTTAAAAATCTGCATTGTTTAACAGAGATTTATGACAAGACAAGTGGTGTCAAAAGTGGATTCAGATCAGAGAACAATGGTGTGTTTTGTTTTGGAGCTGTTTGACAAACTTGAATCATTACATTTGAAGGAATTGTTGAGCAAAAACTGAAACGGCAAAGTAAAACTAGTATAAAAGTTTCTTGTGATCTAAAGTTAACCTCTGACCTCGGGCCTTCATCCCGGCTCGCTGCTCCTCCTCCTCCGCGCCGAGCAGAGGTGTGTGTTTTCTGAGCCGATCCGAACAGTTTGAACATTGCGCTCTAAGTGGATTGGGTTCCTGTCAGACCTGAGCGTTTGGACATTGATAAATTTCCTCCTGTGCGGGATCGATAACTCTCACCTCTCTGCCCAGGGCTCCCTCAGAGTGGGACGTCATAATTACTCTGTCAAACTGAATGCCTGTCTGTGTTGAGACTGGACTGTGTGTGTGTGAGAGAATGATAGAGAGTCAGTCAGTGTGTGTGCAAAGCAGGGGAAGGTGGCTTTTTTATGTGGTTTTGTGCATTTGGGGATGTATGCATGGAGATTTATGGATTATGTTTGTACATGTGGGCTTTAAAAATGTATGTGTATGAGTGTGTGTGAGTGTGTGTGTGTGTGTGTGCGCATGTGTGCGCATGTGTGTGTGAATGTGTGGGCCCAGGTGATGCTTTGTTGGCTGAGCTGGACTTGTGACTGGCAGTGATTGACAGCTGGGCAGCCCGCCTCCTCCTCTCTCCTCCCACGGCGCTTTTTGATGCCTGTCACATCGGCCAATCAGAGAGGTGATCTGACAGCCGTCCTGACTCTCACAAACACACACACAAGTGAACACACACATACTTTAAAACCAATTCCTCACTCCAAATGTACCGTTAGAACGACACATTCAGAAGAAAAATGAACACAATTTGAATCTTAACTCACATTTGACAACAATTAAACAAATTTCCAGCGCTCAGAGCTGCCATGTTTACTCACCGATTAGCTGCAACGATTAGCTTCACAAACAATACACGGTGGGGATGACGGGCCCCTCACGTCTATCATGTAATCTGAATAATCTGAATTATTATATGCAACGTTCCTTTCAGCTGGTTCCTCAGATCTGTTATCTGTCCAGATGTAATGATGATTTATTTATTCTGTTTCAGGGAAGGCAGGGAATTGTCTCCATCTGCTCCATCAGACATCGCTCTGAGGCCTTCCTCCAGGTTAGAGTGGGTATATTAGTGCATATGTCTTTACGTAAAGTCTCTGTGAATGTGTGCATGTCTATAGGCAGTCTGTATGAGGATGTGTGTGTATGTCGCAACTTTTTGCACCTGTGTGTGAACATGTAAGTCTAAGTGTTCTGTAGGTTTTCATTAGAGTTTGCCATGTGGCGTTGCTGTCGGTAAAAGAGGCAGCCTGTGGAATTAAAAGTGAATGAAGCGAAGATGAGCGAGGCTGCCTGCTTCTCATAACACTGCCACAATAATAATAATAATAATAATCATGGCAATAATAACCTCAGCGCTCATTTAGACATCAATACTAATCACTCTCATTTGGAGGACAATAATAATAATCAGGCTCATTTAGAGTGCCGTTTCTCCACAGAGGCTTTCACTGCCTTTGGGGTTGGTTGGTGCTTAACCTAATGATAATAGTCATGATTCATGGCTCAACTCTCCCTCCCTGCATGTTGCTCTCACTCCACATGAACACGGGAAGTGTGTGTGTGTGTGGTGGGTAGGGAGTGATATAGGAAGACCGTGTAAGGGAGCGAATCTGACAAAAAGCTTATCATTTACAGTCTAAAATAAACTCGATTTCCCTTTACTGCCGTCTTGTTAGAAGTTTTTGCCAAACAATCACATACAGTATCTAAGAACCGCGCAATATCGCCAAACAAATATCCAACAGGTCCAAGAAACAAAGCAGTCAGATGATGGGTTGTTAAAAAACGGATCCATGCTGTAAAGTATGTTCATAATAAATAGAAATGTCCCACAAATCCCATTGGACACTTCCTGCCCAGCGCTAAACAACAAGCAAGCAAAGTTAGGGACTAGCTGGAGGAGACCAAAATGGAGCTAAAAGAAGAAAATATTGGTCTTACAATCAAATAGGTTGCAATAATTAGTACTTTAAATAAGCTCTGTGTCTGTTATGTGTGTAAATAAGCAACTCATTGCTAACAAGTCAGCATATGAGCTTTGGGGGATAATATGTGCACAATTGAGAGTTCACCTGTGTGGCTAAAGCTAAGCTAACATATGTGCGGTTGGAAAATGTCTGTTTTGCACATTTTTAACTCATACTGCAGAAACATTTCCAGCACCAGATTTGTGCAAATAAAGAAAACAAAAAATGTGCTTTGCATTCTGTCCTAGGACTTTAGCTAACGTAACGTATGTAATGTTTTTCTTACAGCTACTCATGATAACAGCAGAATTAAATGATGAACAGATTTGGTTGTTACACCTGATCACTGTTAGGATGCAGGTTAATAACACATGAATGTAGGTGTTGCAGTAACCCTCTCTCAGCCCTTTTACAGCACTACACGGTCATCTTCCAGACACAAAAATATTCCCTTCTTTTCTGATGTATTGCGTGCCGGCACATGGGACAGTCAGGCACTAATGTAATTCCTCACGAGTGGTGCTCATCTCATCTGGGCTCCAGCTTTGAACTCATGGCTCGGCGGCTTTTCAGAACGAGACAGAAAATGGAGACAGAGGGAGAGAATCGTCCGGCACTGATTCGCTGTAAAAAAACTCGGACAGAAGATAATTTCTGCGCCGCTCGAGAAGATCAAAAGCTCTGCTGGCAAAGAGCGGGCGCGAGGGGAGATGCTATCGCCGGGCTCTCATTTCATTCACAGACGAGTGTGAAATGACTTCATCTGTTGTGTGGACTCACACTAGACACCATTATACATACTGTACCCTGACCCTCCCTCACTTTCTCCTGCAGCTGCAGGCCAGAAACCACTGCAGCTGTGTCCTAATAACACATCTGTAAGGTATTGCTTTGTGTTTCCATTAGCCACACTCTCAGCTTTTACCTACATTGACACAAAAAATATTAAAGAGGCAGATTTTTGTGCGCTAATTGCATTGTGATAAGCATTACACTTTTGTTAATTGCCTGTTTATAGAAGCTGGAGATCTTGAGGAACACAAAAAAGGGGAAAGTGCTAATAAGAGGAGATCAGACCCCAAGTCCAAGCTAGCTTCAGGCATGGCGGTGCACATCATTACCACGCTGCACTTAAAAAAGGAGGAAAGGCAGGGATACGCAGCAATTTGCTCAAACTTCTGAGCCTTAAACACTTGAATAATTTAGTGCTGAATATTATATAAATCTGCTTGATTATTTCAGGAACGACAACAAGCGGGTTTTTAGCGCTGCAGCTCTCTCTTTTGGCGTCGCTGCTAATGGAGATCGCAGCACGCTTTGCAGGCACTCAAAGAAAGAAGTGTAAGAGCATAATGAGATGATAAGACTCGACTTAACACAAGTATTTTCCTCCTCTTTCTTCTTCTCCCTTCATCCCTCGTCTTCCTATCCTCCTTCATTAAAAGAGGAGTCCGGCGGTGCAACGCTGTGTTAGCTGTGAAGGCTTTCTTCCTCGCTGTCTCTTTTCTGTCTGACTCTTTTTTTACTCTTGTCTTCATCCTCCTCTCTCCCTTGAACACCCTGTTTAGCTGTTTAAGCTGATGACACAGAGAATATCGCACGTTGAAAGGCTGTTTCACCACAGACACACACACACACACACACACACACACACACACACACACACACACACACACACACACACACACACACACACACACACTCTTGCCCAGAGCGAAAGGCCCCAGGCAGTCTCTTTCCCGCTAGCCAGGGGCGATCATTCTGCCTCTATGATACTTTAACTGTGAGATGTCAGGAAACATTAGGCCTTCAAAAACACACACACACACACACACACACACACACACACACACACACACACACACACACACACACACAGACACACACACACACACACACACACACACACACACACACACACACACACACACACTCAACAGTTTCATCCAGCTTCCTCCAAGGCCAGAACACTTATGCAATCCTCGTGCGCAGGAACATGTTATTTCTTTGCTGTAAAAAGCTGTATCAATGTTTTATGACGCTTTTGTTGCAATGAACATGAGACAAACTCAATTCAAAACAAATATGAGTTAGGAGGACTTCGGACACGGACTTAATTTCTCTTGTGCAGATGATTGAATGTGCATGTTGCTCTTCTATAGAATCACTTGGTTTTTTGTCTACCATTACGTGGACATAACACTGTCTTTGCCACCTTTAGATCACAGCTATGAGAGCTCGGCTGGAAACAGCTTTTAAATAGAGTCTAATGAGACGTTACAGAAGTTTAAATAAAGCAAAGCATTGTTTCTGGATTGTTGTTGCTATTAAAATGTATTTAGATGTTTTAACCCTCTTATTGTCTTCGTGTTCCCCCCCCTTACTTTGGTGTTCGCGGTCAAATTTGACCGGTCCTGTTTTAACTGCTATTACATTAACACAAAAACCATTAATCATCACCAAATTTAATTTAACACCCTTTCAAACTGTAATATTGTATCAGACTACTGGTATACAGAAAAACTGCAGTAAATATACAAAAGAATAGACACTGAACATGTATTGCGTGTGCCAGGTGTGATCCATGTGGGGGGATGGGCACATAAGAGCGGGAAATGTATCAAATTGTTCTGTGTGTGTGTTTGTGTGTGCCAGGTGTGATTCACATGGGGGGATTGGGCACATAAGGGGGGAACACATCTAGAGTATGTGTGTGTGTGTGTGTGTGTGTGTGTGTGTGTGTGTGTGTGTGTGTGTGTGTGTGTGTTTGTGTGTGTGTTTTATCTGATCCGGATGGTTACTAATTCCTTTTCTTTATGGCGGTCATTTCTGACCGGGAGCACCATGGGTGTTACAAAGTTGACTAAATCATCCAAAATTCAATGAAAGTGTGATCAGCAATTTTATATGTTCAAATGTCTACTGTGAAGGATATCATAAAGCCTTAATGCAATCGAATGTAAAACAAAAAAGTTATGATTGATGAAAGTAGTAAATCGCTCAGATTTGACCCGAAGACAACAGGAGGCTTTCATCAAACAGCCAGATACTATAGTTTTTAACAAATGTTATTCAAAGATGTATAAATTGTGAATATGTTTAAGACCTTTTTTAGACATGGTTTTAATGACAAAGCCTCCAGTTTGGCAAACGCCATCTTGTTTGTGACCCTGTTAAGATTCATCACTCAGAATTTGGCTACAGAAACACTACTTATTGGTTTGATTCATTCATTTTTCTTTTGTTTTTCTATGGGATTTTTGACAATAAGGAATATATGGAATATCCCCAGTCTTATTAGTTAACACAGTTTTCAGTGAAACCCTCTCTACAGTGACAGTGGGTGATAAATAGAAATATAAAGCCATTTTCAACTGTACTACTTGCCACATCCAACCTGCTGGATTTTCCCACAGCTGGATGTTCTGCCCTATTTTAAAATGATGTGTAAGGCAGTAGTGATGCAAGATGAATACCACATTGCAGTAATGTCCGAGAGTCAGAGAACTCATCCCCCTCTCTCCCTTTATTTCCTGTCTTCCTCTACTCAAAAGTGAACAGAAATGTATTAAAATGTATTGTACGTCAAGAGATACAAAGCATTTCATTATCATTTGTGATTATCTGGACATAGCAGTGTGTTGATGCTCATATGCTTGGGTGTTTAGATGATCAGTTAAGATGTGTGTTTGTTGCATCTGGCAGTCTTTGAGCCTCTGAGAACTGCAAAGAGAGGACAGAGTGTCTCAGAGTTTTAATAATAAAACATCTGACATCAGGATTTAGAGGGCTCTGCACTGGGATACTCTGTGCATCCTTGCAATAACTTGCGTATTCTCCTCTAAAATCAGAGAGGGATCTCTTTGTGAGCGGAGACACAGTCAGAGTGAATCTGCACAGCTCCTCTCAGATATTAGCATTTAATGAAATGCACATTTTTTTCATTTAGTTTGAAACGTTTCCAAATCCGGGGAAATTCAGGGATGTCCCATGTTTTGATATGCTCTTTATTAGTTTGTTTTCTTTTCATTCATTCTCTGTTCTCCACTTAAGGTTTCAATCTGTTCACTTTGAGCCCTGCGTGCCAAGCGGCTGAGGAACAGCTGTGTGCTTTCAGTGTGTGAATTCAGGTTTGCAGGCCTCTGCTGGAGCTTGAATTCAAATCAGTGAAGTACTGCATGAAGCTCTGAAGCTTTAAAATGACTAACAACCTTCTAATGATCAGGATTCTCGTGTGAGTGTGTGTTGTGAATTGAAAAACAAAGAGAGGACATTTAATGTATTAGCAGCTGGCAGCAAAGCTGAAAGTTTCATCCAACACTTCCTATTTTAACTTTGTTGAAACCCATATATAACTTCACACACTCACACAAAGTCCAGTGTGTGTGTGTGTGTGTGTGTGTGTGTGTGTGTGTGTGTGTGTGTGTTTAGCCGCAGGCCCACATGGTGTTAATTGGATAATGAGGTACAATGACAAATCCCTGTTGCTGCGACAATAAGGTGCTGCTGTCCAGGTTTAATATCACAGACCCTGGTGTAATGCTGTTTACACACACACACACACACACACACACACACACACACACACACACACACACACACACACACGCACACGCACACCACACACACACACACACACACACACACACACACACACACACACACAGGTGTCTGTTGCTCCACTTTGGAATCTAATCTGGCTCTTCCTCCTAGCAGCCAATCAGACGCAGCCATTGCTGCCCCAATAGCCAATCACTTATCTCTAGTTCTAGGGTGTCTCTCCTCTCCCTCTCCTCTCCTCTCCTCTCCTCTCTCTCCTCTCCTCGTTTACCTTCTTTTCATTTAATTTCCTTTAATCTTTTTCCTCAGTCATCCTCTACTTTCCTTGTCTCCTTCATTTATTTTACCTTGACTCTCTTTCCTCATTTTTCTCCCTCTCTCTTTCCCTTTTCTTGTGTGTCCTCTTCTTATTCCCTTTCTCTTCTTCTTCCCTCCTATCCCCTTGGTTCCTATCCTTTTCCTAATTTTCTCGTCTTCTCTACACCATATTCTTCTTTACTTGTCTCCTCTCCTCTTCTGTCTTTTCCTCATCTTGTTTCCTCTGCTATCTTCTCCTCTCTTTCATCTATTTTAACCTTATTCTTCTCTCTTTTCCTCTCATCTCCTCTCCTCTCTCTCCTCTCCTCGTTTACCTTCTTTTCATTTAATTTCCTTTAATCTTTTTCCTCAGTCATCCTCTACTTTCCTTGTCTCCTTCATTTATTTTACCTTGACTCTCTTTCCTCATTTTTCTCCCTCTCTCTTTCCCTTTTCTTGTGTGTCCTCTTCTTATTCCCTTTCTCTTCTTCTTCCCTCCTATCCCCTTGGTTCCTATCCTTTTCCTAATTTTCTCGTCTTCTCTACACCATATTCTTCTTTACTTGTCTCCTCTCCTCTTCTGTCTTTTCCTCATCTTGTTTCCTCTGCTATCCTCTCCTCTCTTTCATCTCCTTTAACCCTTATTCTTCTCTCTTTTCCTCTCATCTCCTTTTCTCCTCACTCATCTCATCTTCTTTAATCTCCTCTCCTCTCTTAAATCCTCTCCTAAATCCTCTCCTCTCCTCCCCTTTTTTCTCATGTCCTCTTATCTTATTCACCTTCTCCTTCCCTCTTGTATCTCCTTTCCTCCTCCTGCCATAACTGGGTGTATGATGGGCCATAACTCACGAGGATCCAGGCGGCCCCAGACATGCTCACATTAATTGGATGTCCATATTAAATGGAAAATGAGAGCGGCGCTGAGGGAAAAAGTGAATGACTGACTCTCTTGGCTGCTATTGACCTATGAGGAAGAGATGCTGCCCTTTTCCCCAGCGCTCTCCTTCGCCCAGTTTTCTCTGCTCCCGTCAACGTGATGGATCTCAAAGCATTCATTTTCTGACCCCTCACCTGGAAGCAGATTAAGCGCTCTGATTCAATAGGGCTGTTAATGGGGGCGCCAAAAGTTTATGAGGATTTCTGGAAAAGGCCAGGGAAATTAGATTGTAAGCTAACAGATTTATTGCTCTGTTTCAACACATTGTAAAAAGATTATAGGACCTCCAGGCAGGTTGGAGGGACCGCGGCGTGTCGCTCGCTGTAAAGAGAGGGAGTCCTGCTCTCACATCTACCAGCTATTGTACTCTGACAGGGCCAAGACAAGCATGTCAGTCAGCAGAGGATAAGCTCAGTGACCGCCCTGACCTGAAGGACAGATGTTTAGACGACGAGCGAGCATTCCTCACACAGATCCTGCTGGAGGGATGTGACGTGAAGTGATGCTGTTTTGACTGTAACTCGAATCGATTCCTCTTCCTTTTTCCACCCATTTTCTCCCTGTTTTTTTTCACAATATCATTTTCCTGTTTTGTTTATATTACATGTCATTTGTTAGACACTTTTATCCAAAGCGACTTACATACATTCAGTACTGTGGACAATCCCCACAGGAGCAATTTAGGGTGAAGTGTCTTGCCCAGGGACACAACAACATGCTGACTGCAGTGGGACTCAAACTTGCTATCCCCTGATTCGAAGTCCAGCACTCTATCCACTGAGCTACAGCCTAACCCAAAAAGCAGGACTTGTGTGGCAAACCAGTCAGACAGAAAGAGTACCCAAAAAGTGACATGTTTTAGATACATATGTCATGCAAAAAAACACACATAAAACTCTACTTAGCATTGCGGGTTATGAAAGTCCATCGTTGAAATACTAAATTATAAATGAGACAAATAACTATAATTGCCAACACATGCTACGTCATAACTTTTAAATATTTTATTGTTATTAAAAACCTTTTTCAGAAACCCTACAGACAAGGAATTGAGGCACACTTTTTATACAAATACAACACCCTGGTCACTCCTTTAAGTGGACTAAACCACCTGTGGGGGGAGTCACTTCATGCACACAAAGAATCATACAATATGCCAAATTAATATTCGTAATCACAACAATTTTGCCTACAAATAACCTAATGAAGACAAACAACCAAACATTGATGTAACAACCAACTTCAGGAAAACACATTTAATGGAAACCAAATCTTAAAACACCCCCAGTTGATTTTCAAACATGGTAGAACCAGGAAGTATATAAAGCACATGGGATGCACTGCAGAGCCATTTGATCTCTAAACCACGTGAGTAACCATTGTTGGATGTACCTTAATTACAAGTGTGATAGTGCTTCTTACTTTGGATGAGTTATATATATATATATATTAAACAAGAGATGAGGGATACATGCTAGGTGTACAACTCCAAGGAAATGTTGAGAATGTGTTCAGTTCAGAAAGAAAAGACTTAAGCTGGTCTAGCATGGTAGAAAACAGAAAGAAAGGTGAGATTTAAAGAAATTGTAGTTGGCAAAAAACACTTCAAAGGAATGTAAATGTTGCTCACTGTCTGGTGGATGTGTGGCCCAGAATGTTTTTGCTAACAGGTTGTGTTTACGGCTTATTCCACTGCCCACAAATGGCCAAACAACAAATCAATTAATAAAGTTTAATGTTGGAGTACTGGTTGCCATGCTGTGAAAATGGAAAGACGTGCTCAGTTTACCATTAAATATAAGCCATTATCTCAGCTGGACTTTCATGTTTCTGTGTGTAGGACTCAATAAAAACTGATATAATCCTGCCAAATATTTCTGTTTTTGTTGCATAAGCATTTATTAACACTAGGCAGGAAGTACAACACCACAAAGATGAGTGAAGTGTTTAAGTCTTAGCCAAAAGCCAACAGAAAAACCTCTCCTAGCTTACAAGGCCTCAATCCTCCACCTTCACCGAAAACTCATTGAAAGGCCTCTGCTGGAAATGAGGCCTCTCGAGGACAAACTTTTCCCCCCACAATGTCAGTAATGATGAGCTGAGACGGCAACACAAACTGATTCCCAGTAATGGACTCCGGAGTAATGTAAAATAGTGTCATGCGTGTTAGTCAGGCTGTTGTTGGGGGGCTACATGGCTCAGAGTTAGATCAACTCTCCTTCGCCTCTGCAGAGTTTGGGTTTAACCCTCTGATGTCTGCTGATCGGCTGCACACCAACGCCTCGGGATCTCTTTCTGTAGTAAATTAATTTACATTTGGAGGATTTTCTAAAGATGCTGGCTTCCTGTGGAGCCCGAGAGATCAAAGTGTCTCATTCTGTGTGTTTGATGATGTTTGATGTTTGCTTTGAGTGTGAATGTTGCTGACTTTTTTTTTGCTGTCTTTTTCTCTCCACAGCGGGAGGGGATCTTTCCTGCCTTTTACTTACTGCCCTTCCTCGCCCAAATTTCGATAA
The DNA here is from genome assembly GCA_031216635.1 of Dissostichus eleginoides. Lineage (NCBI taxonomy): Eukaryota > Metazoa > Chordata > Actinopteri > Perciformes > Nototheniidae > Dissostichus > Dissostichus eleginoides. Next base: position 23,391,250 of record CM062281.1, on the reverse strand, counting down.
GTTGCGATTTACTTTTTTTCCGGCTGTGATTCAGATTCCCTTTGCTGACATATTCTTAATCACCTTGAGATATCTGAGACGAGCATTAGATGTGTGATGATGAGAGGCCCAGTTCATTTCTAGCCCACAGAAGCTCAAAATCTGTGAACTCAAGTGTGATGGATCAGTTAGATATCCAGCTTCAGACGCCTCACTGAGATATTTAGGTTGTGATTTCATATAATGATGATGGTTATCCTCCATTGTGATGTTTGGTTGAATCAGAGGATGCAGTAGTGTTTGCAAAGAGCAGTTGCTTGGTGTTTGTCATTTTGATCGAAGAAATGTTGATTTTAAGACATTTTCTTGTGGCAATCTTTCTGTGGCCATTGTGTACCTTCTGCACAGGAAGGCACTGCTCTTAATCATACATCTCTGCTGGCTATTGATTGGTTGTCTTTAAAACTGGAGAAACAGACGTGAGTGAGCAAAGACCTTTTTGACAAGCTATACAAATCTGATAACTAGTTTGTGATCAGAGGCCTTGGAGCAGGTTGAATACACAAAGCAGATTATAACCGCATGTTTTCTATTCTTTCCTTTACCCTATCATTCTCTTCTTCACTGTTTACGTGCTACTGATTACTGTCATTCAACATATCAATACTGCTGTCCCTGATGTATGCTGTGTGGTTACCCCCTGCTTTTTGCTATGGCTCTCCATGCAACATGTGTGTTTCAACTTCTTTTGTGTGGAAGTCCTGAAGTGGGAAAAGCTCCTACAAAGTGTTCACCATTGCTTTGGTGATTATTTACTGGTTCTGATGCTTTTGTATGTTTTGATCTTCGAGGATTTTGGACATGGCTTGATTGCACTTGCAGAGAAGTGGTTCTGTGTCTATCCTGTCCTGTTTAGTCCAGGGAAAGAACAGTAGATGAAGTGAATTGAAACGTATCTTCTTTTTTTGGTGGAAGGGATTTTGCCTCCCTTTATCATTGCTTCTGGTCTGGGTGTTCTGCTGAATATTGTGCGGTTGTCATGTTATGCTGTATTGCTGTTTTCAAAATGAAGATTGAATGCATTACTTGTGTGGTTTCCATAACTTCTTCTTCTTCTATACTTTCTGATTATGCGTCTGTGGCATTGTTTCAAATATACTTTGTCTTTGTGCATATACTGTCTTCTTCGTCATGTTGACCAATTCTCCTTGGTCAAGCACTCCTGATTGAATATTGAACCTCAATGCTTTAAGTGTTGCCACCTTTAAACCTGTGTGCTATCCTTTTTTCTTGTGGTGGAATTGGGCACTTTTCTCAGCTTTTATTCATTGTTTTGTAATAATGCTCCTTTGTGGCTATAGTTTCTGTAAGTCGCAACAAAAACCTCAATGTTGCTAAAGCACTTTATAACAGAAATCGAACCATCCTTTCTTTATTTTTAAATGGCCTGACCATTCTTAAAAGAAAACATGCTATACACAGTATTTCCAGTGTTGTTACAGGCTGTCAAATCAATGTTAAAATGTTCTGGTGACTGAAAGCTGCACAAAAAACATCCCTTTTCTCACTCTGACTGACGGCTGTAATCGGTTGCTGACTCGTTGTGATCGAACGTCACAGAAACCAAACAATTCCTGAAATATGTCCAATGCCAAGATAACGGTTTTCACCCAGCAGCTGTAGTGTGTGAACAGGGCTGTACACCCCCTCCTGTGTGTGTGTGTGTGTGTGTGTGTGTGTGTATGAGTGTGTGTGTGTGTGGACGCAGCTATTGTTGTTAATCTGATTTGGTTAAATGTCCCCCGGGCGAACACAAAGCAGAACCTCCTACCTTTCACCTCCTCCCCCCCGTCTCTCCCTCTCCCTCACAGATAATAATCCCAAACCATTTCACTCATGTGAAGAGGCTAATCAGTTTAAATACTTTGATACGGACAATGTTTCAGAAAACACTGTGTGGATATGAGCGCAGAGGGCAAATCATTTATTTTTTGTTGCAATAATATGAGGTTGGAGGCTGTATTAATTACCATGAATACTGAGTACAGAAAAACAAATATTTGCTGCTCTTACTGTAACACTCAGTATCTGGTTAGTCTTTTCAAAAAGAGAGTTAAATGATTGGTAATAAACTGGAGAATAATTTAGTGGTTAATTATAACTATTTTGAAGAGTTATTGGGTTATATTATGCATTAGGATGATTTTCTGTGCATTTTTTCCTTTATTGTTAATAGTAGAAAGATGGATTGGAAAGGTGGAGAAAAAGGGAACAATCAGGACTCAGTCTTGGTACATATTACACATAAAAGGATGAATTCTGAACATAGATTTCTTACTCTCTTAAAGAGGACATTATGCTTCTCTTCAGGTTAATATTTGTATTTGTTTTGACTTGTGTTCATGCTTTTTATGTTTGGGGGAGTGTGTGGGAGACATACTCCCTTTGGAGGGAACACAGGGATTTTAGCCTTTGTAGACAATTGACATACATGCACTGAAACCTATAACACTACAGGAAAGGGGAACAAGCACAATAGGGCCTCTTTAAGAAACCCAGCAATGCATAGCGATGGAAAAACTTGACATGTATTTATAAAGAAGTGTCAATCATCACCTTTGACAACACTGTGTTCAATGTTCACGTTTGCAGTTTTAGTGGAGTGCAGAATGAGTATTTATTTCTCTTTTCCCCACAATGTGTCGTGTCAGTGTGTGTCACTCAGACTGACAGCAGCAGCTCAGATGTGTTTAACGTTCACTGTGAGGCGTGTAGACTTTTTTACACTGGCTTTGCAGACATCTCTCTCTCTCTCTCTCTCTCTCTCTCTCTCTCTCTCTCTCTCTCTCTCTCTCTCTCTCTCTCTCTCTCTCTCTCTCTCTCTCTCTCTTGTTTTATCCTCATTATCAGACGAGTGTTGGTGTGTTTACTGTTTCCCTCTCTCCACCCTCTGAACTGTGATATTCATCTGACCTTAAAGCTAACAATCGCCCATTCTGTCTCTCCCCTTTTTATCTCCCTTCTGCCTCCCCCTCACTCTTACCTGGGGCAAAGTCTTATGTAAAACACATTTATTTTTAATAGATTTTTTAATGAATTTTTTAGCTGCCTATTAATAATGCCATTAGTGGTGGCAGAGCGGCGTCAGACAGCAGCGCGGCCTGTTAATCCTGCCCCGCAGCCGTGGCAACGCAAACTAATCCAGGCCCCTGCTTCGGCTGCAAGAGGCCTCACACACACACACACACACACACACACACACACGAACACACACACATGAACACACACACATGAACACACACACAAGTATGTGCAAACATGAACTGTATGTAAAACATTGTGCCACACACACACGCAGGCACGCACGCACGCACACGCACACACACGAGAGTTGGTTAATCCTCCCGGTGTGTAAGTGTTCAAACAGTCACCATTATTTCTTTCTCTCAATGTTTTCTCACACATCCCCCTCCTCCTCTTCCTCTTCACTCGCTCACCAGCCCTCCTCCTTTTAATCCTTCTGTCGCTCCCTCCCTCATTCATGTCTCTCCTTTGCCTCCCACATTATTTCTCCCTCCCCTTCCATCTTGACCTCCTCCCTCATTTTTTCCTCTGTTTGCCTCCCTGTTCATCCGCCTTTCTTCTTCTTCTCCCCTGGGCACCCAGCAGGCCTGGCCTTGGTGCTCGACTCCTCACGGAGGCTCCTTACCTGGGGCCCTGAGAGTGCACACACATAAACACACACACACACACACACACACACACACACACACACACACACACACACACACACACACACACACACACACACACACACACATCTGTGGAAGCTACAGAAAGTCAGTGCAGAGCCGCTTAAAGCCTTAATAGAATTTGAGCCGGGCTCAGAGAGCGCTGGAGAAAAGGTGTTAATTACTGCTGGTTTTAATGCTAATTAAATGTTTCAATTAATGGTGTGTTTGTTGCCAAAATGTGTGTCGGTAATTGACGAACGGCAATAAGGTGTTTGAAGGCATTAAAGAAAGAGACAAAGAGAAAGAGAGAGTGCTCTACCTCGTAGATGTGCCAGAGCCCGGAGCAGTGCAGCATGGGAAATTTCATTCATGAGGTGGAAGAGAGCTGGAACAGATTCAATACAGCTGTTTTCCATAAAACCGTTCATGGCCTCCGTCAAATGCAGTGTTTCATCTGGACTGGAGCATGTAATGGACTGCTGGATGTTTGACAGGAGAACACAACAAACAGGCAGCATATTTATCTGTTTCTATTGTTAAAGTGCAACTTATTTGTACAGTAAGATAAAGAAAGAATACTTCACGATTAAACATGATAGTAGTGGAGAAAAATCTCAGCTTTTACTGGTGTCTACTCAGATATTTTTCCTCCACACACCTTCCTGTTGCAAGAGGGTGTTGTAGTTTATAGTAAATGAGGTTTGGGTGTGATCCTGACAATCAGAAAATGCTTATTGTAAAAGAAAGTGGTGGAAAAAGTTCAATAAGATGCTGATAATGCACCTATGAAATAATACATGGTTATACAGTAAAAATATAATTTTTCCTATTTGATTTTTTTCTATCATTCATTATTTTGTCACCTTTTTTAAAATAAAACGTTTTAATTAATTGTTTTGATAACTAAAGAAGCTGATAATAATGAGCCAATGAGATGTTCCTATGAGTCAGTGTTTTATACTTTAGAGACTTTCCCAAGCTGCAGCATCTTGCAAAGCTATGAAACAAAACAACATTCTGTCTTTAAGTAATATAATAATCACTTGTTGCTGAGCCGAGCTATACGATTATATTGTAATCTGTCAACAAAATAATGAGATGTCCTGTGATTTACAAGACAAATAAGCACACATGACCAAGAACCAAAACGTGTTTCATACACACACACCTTATTTCACATAATAACGTAACATCATTTGTGTTCCTGTGTTTAGTTTCAGAGCTCTATTGTCTGCCTTGACAAATCAAAATGTACGTTTCTGATCTTTCCTCAAATACAGCTCTCCATCACCGCTGTGCTGTCTAAGAAAGACACAATGCTATTAAAACATCTACAGTGTCTTTTGTCAAGTGGAGCAGGCTGGTGTTCATCATCATGTTGTGTGTGTGTGTGTGTGTGTGTGTGTGGTGCCCTGGGTGATTCACTGCAGACACACACAGTCCATCATGCTGAATTATAACCTCAGTGAGGAGCCAGCGTCGCACTCACAACTGCTTTGTGTTCACTTTGCACACCTAATGTGTGTGAGGGTGTTTTTGCTTGTGCATACTATTCCGTATTTATATATATATATATATGTGTGTGTGTGTGTGTGTGTGTCACACTTGCTGCACACTGATATGAATTCCATCTGACTTGGTATGCAAATCAAAAGACTCTAGGTAGGGTAGTGCTAATCGCCCAGTGGCTCTACGGGCAGTGTGTGTGTGGTGTGTGTGTGTGTGTGTGTGTGTCTGTCTGTGTGTGGGTGTGTGTGTGTGTGTGTGTGTCTGTGTGTCTGTGTGTGTGTCTGTCTGTCTGTCTGTCTGGTGTGTGTGTGGTGTGTTTGTGTGTGTGTATCCTAAGGCTTTCGGGATAAGGATGTGAAATTCCAGATCAGCGTTTTGGTGCTGAAGCCTGTAGGCTCCTGTCAATCCCGCAGATACACACACACACACACACACACACACACACACACACACACACACACCTCTCTGTGAGTTTCTGTGTGAGATTAGCATAATTAAGTCATTTGTTGTGGTTGGTTGCTGATAAAATCATTGAATTATTCAATACCAACAATATCACAGGATAGATAAATCTGTGTGTGTAAATGTGTGTTTGCATGTGCGTGCAGGTGTCACTGTGAACTCCCAATACCTCATCTTCTATCACCCACAATGCATTGCGCTTCTGGCAATCCTCTGGCGGGCATAATCAATTGCTCCTCCAACCTGCATCACAACTATCCGTCACAAACACACACACACACATCCTCTAAACACACTCGTTACTTTGTTTCCAGAGCGACATCATTGACACGCTGTTGATCTAAAGATTTTAATATGTAGAATTCTGGTTACATTTGAAGTGTTTTCATATTTTGGTTCATTGTTCTGTAGTTAAAAACGTAGCGTAGCGTTTTGTTGCTGCAATAAATTAGGGTCAGCATCTTCTGCATGTCTGAAAGCACCCGAAAGTTATTTTACTGACGGCAAAACAAAATGGATTGTGGGGAAGAAGGAGGAGGAGGAGGGGGAGGGAGGTGAAAGTACTTTGAAGTACAGCAGTTGTGCAGCAAGAACAATAGGAAGAGTTTGATGAGAGCGGGGAGATGCTTTAAGTGTAGGGGGTTGGGGGGGCGAGGTGTTACAGAGAAAATGAAATGATGTTCTAGAGTGAAATACAACTTGTACAGAAGAGGTGTGGGCTCTGTGTACACGACGTTTGGGGACATAGTACTGATTCTGTATTGTACAGTTAAACTCCCCTTTCATTCATCAGGATGTTTCACTTGGTCGATACAGATTCAGGTGTGCGATCAGATTTATTCAAAATGTAATTAATTAAAAAAGTAAATCCACCTTTTGACCCCTCAATGTTTTTGCGTCGGAGAGAAACCCCCTCTTGAGGGAACTTCTGGAATTTAGACTTTGCTGACCATTTACATGCACAAAAACATAACACACTACTACAGGAAAGGGAAAACCCCAAAAGCATAAAAGGGCCTCTTTAAAAAAAAAAAGAAAAAAGGGCCTGCATTTCAGACAGGGGTCATGGAGGTTAGGAGATGTGAGTGTTTGCAGGCGGAGAGTATATGATGCTTTTAAATTGCATTTTGGGAAATGTAAGATCTTGGGTTTTTAGATCTTGACCCATAACAGGGACGGGGTTAAGCTTCAATACGGCGACTGAAGGTGGTGAAAGCAATGGTTAAGGCAGGATGTAAAAATCTCTTTGAACAAGTGTGTCCCCTTTGTTGAAACGGAAGAAATAACCTTAAACAACTTCACCAAACTCCATACAATTTTCCAACTTTTTTAGGCTATAGGATTTGATTCCAACAGCGTACAGAATAAGCGTTATCTTGTCTTGCTAATATGAATACATCTTATGGGCTCTCACATGATATTGTATATGGTTTGTGTGCTCCTCATCACTTCCTGCTGCCTTAGAGCTGCGCTGAGATTGAGCACTCTGGCAGAGAGGTAAATAAGGAGGGTGATTAAGGGGAATGAGGCGCGAGCCCTCGTTATGTTTGTGTCGTCTTCCTTTCTAATCAACATTAGTTCAGAGTCATTATTCCTCTGAAGCAATTGAAGCCTCCTCACACTCATGACCTCGTCCATTACTCTCTGCGCCAAGCAGGAGGGAAGAGACGCCAGAGAAGTACAATTTAATGTTAGTTATTTTTAGGGCAACATTTTTTTTATTTGACATGTTTTATAGCGATAAAAAGCACAGTTAATATCACTCTCAGGAACAAACAGGTTGTGCCAATCATTTGCTCTCAAAGGAAAAATCAACCGACTGTACATTTTTTGTTTAATTAGCAAATGTTTTATCACTATTTATCCCTCTAACCTCTCTCCATGATTTCTTATCTGCTTTTGCTGTGGATTAAAACTGCAAAGGCATAATAATACATTTGATTATAACACATATTAAATTAAGTAACAGGAAAGAAAGAAACACCGAGTGATCACCAACTCCACGGTCCTCTAAGGTCTATGAGGTTTTCGATTGTTTTCCGTTCATTGTTTCGGTTGCAAGTTTGATGCCATTTTCAGCAGACCCGCCTGCATCTGTTAGATAAATTAGAAACGTATTTAATACATACAACAATATGTCAATGTGATGTTATTGGTGGTTGTGCTGCTCCTCAAAAATACATGCCCGTTTATGATTGTATAAGGTTTTGGGACAAAAGACACCTAGTTAAGGTTAGGCAACGTTTGGAAAGAAACCATTGTTGACTTTACTTAAAGGTTAACACGCTGTTTACAGATCTATAAACCATATCATAGCAAAAAGTGGTTTAGCAATGATCTAGCACAGATTCACATGACTGATACTTAGTTGTAGCCAAAGTGTCTTTTATTGTAAAATCTCCAGAGTGGTCCTTCTTGTGAACACACATATTTTGATATAAAAGAATCCAGCGATGAACATATAAAGACATTTCTCTGACAGTCTGAAGAGGTGAGGTCAGAAGCTCCTGCTCACCTGAAGCGGTGTTTGATCCTCCGAGAGGAAGAAAGAGACGAGAGAGAGGTGAATAACAGAGGGACAGAGGCAGGGTGAATAATGTTACTGAGAAAGAGAGAAATATGGACACAGAGCAGGAAGGAGAAAAGAGCAGCATGATGAAAAAGTTGGGAATTAGACATCCTCCTGTGTGTGAAATCTGGAGGAGAGGAACGCCAAAATGTATTTTAGTTGAATTTACGAGAAGACAGATGCTTAAAAAATGGTATGCAGCATAGAGAAAAGCATACCCATCTAGTTTTCAATTAATATGTGATTTTAATCCTAGATTCCTATTCTCAAAATCACTGAATTTGAAATCTGAATATCAAATCACATGGAATCAGTCATCCAATCAGAGCAGCTGTCTGACGGCTGTGGGTGGAACTGCACACACACTGTACACATGGAAAATAAAACAGTGTTGTGAGCTGCCACTTTAAGGAAACAGTAACAGTAAAGTGAAAAAAAAAAAACTTTAGCAGCAAAAACTAATAATTGCAAAGCAGCCAATTAAATTGTGCGGGAGAGATGAAACCGCTCATATTTCCCCTGGTAATTTCATGCTCTAAACTCGCTTCCGTGCGCACATAAAAAGAGGAGAGAAAATATCATTTCAGAAGCTGACAGAACTCATTGTTCGTGGAATTTTAAATTCAAAAAAGTTAATAAAGGCGAGTGCGAGATGAAGGGAATTTGCATTTCTCAGATTAACAGCATGTAGAGCAGCGGCGGCGCGCGCAGCCTCGGGTCATCATTTAAGAAACCTTTGCATATTTTATTTAAGAGTGGCCCGGTTTGGAGCGTAATAAGACAGACAGATAATGATTAGAAGGTCGGGCCTGCAGGGCACAGCCGGGCTGGGCTCTGTAACGCTCTAATACCCAACACACACACACACACACACACACACACACACACACACACACACACACACACACACACACACACACACACACACACACACACACACACACACAAGGAGCAGCACAGCCTTTGCCTGCTCCTCTAATTGGCTGCTGATGGTTTATGAAATGTTTTCCAAAGCTTTTATTCTTGTTGTTGTTGTGGTTGCTTTTATTGCTTTCATTATTTTAATGGAGGGTTCTGCTCGTGAGCATTGGTTTAGCTCAAAGCCACCTGGTTCTGCTAACATGCTCCGGTTTAATCAACGCAGAGGAACCCAAAATGGTCCGGAAGTGTTGGATCGTGGCCGCACAGTCTCACTGAAGGTTCCAGAGATGTTTACTGGGAAGAAACACATACAGTACGAAGCAGCAAAGCACGTGAGACTGAGATTCTCCTTTTTTATTTCACACATTTTCTCACAATACGAGGACAGTGCAGTGATACTGCCTCTTTCCTGTAATTAAAAGTTGCATTTAAGTCCCATTTGTGCAAGGAAATCTGACTACATGTCGTACCAGAGAAGAAGAAATCCTGAATTATTTCAGTTTAATTCATTGCTGATTTATTATTTATAGTCTACTTTATTGTGTTCTTTTTTGTAAATCAAGGCAAAACTAACCAGACCGTTACTCAGTGAAGCTTCATGTGACATAACTCTTAGTTAAGTTGTTCAAGAAAACCCTTTGGTTATGTTTAGGAAAAAAACGACTTAAGGGGTTAGGGTTCAAGGTAACTCACGCTACAACACAACGTACTGTAACTCAGTGACACAGCGCTCTTTGCACACTATGATTGTTTCTCTGATAATGGCGCGGTGGCATTAGGCTTCTGCTTTGTGTGTTGGTATCAAAGTAATGATGATGATGATGATGATGATGATGATGATGGGAGTGAGACTGAGAAATTGATGTGACTTATTTTAAGATCCCAAAACCTCCTAAACAACCAACTAAAAAAATCTTTTGGTTCTAAAATGTGTGTTTTTGTAGATATATGGTCTCTTTGAGAATATATAGGGATATATTTTTGGTGGACAGTTTAGGGGAAATGTCCCTTTACGAAGAAGCGGTGAACCAAAGGGAGTCTTAGAAAGTGACGTACTTATGTTGGTGTATTAGTGAAGATCATAAACAAACGTAAAAACATTTCTAGTTCCCGAGACCTATTAATTATGAGGAAAACCTTTAACAAAAACACACCCTGTCATTTTATTTTAAAAGAGCAATAGATTTAAAAAAGTGTAGAACACCAGGCTTTTGCCGGAGCCTAACTGTCTGTTATATTTCAGATTCTTCAAAGAGAGTTTCTTGTTGTATGAGGTCAATTGAGTTGAAATATTAGTTGTCTTTGTTAGTTAAAAACCTGAAAATAACACGTATTTCAGGACGTTTCATTCTTAGGATCAAGACACCTTTTGTTCCGCTGTTGGCAGCTGTAGCATCTGCAGGAAAGATGATCAGAAAGTCAGAGCTCTAACAGAAAAATAACCTCTAAATGTATCTTAAAAGCAAATCGTCAATTCAGAGTAATGTCCCTGTGAAGACATGCTCTTTATACGTGCAACAGAAACACAGGAATGATCTTTTTGTGCTATTGTGCTCTCTATCTGGAATCCTGAATCAATGCATCTTTTTGATCTCTCTCACAACCCTTTTGTGTACAACAGAGGTGTGTGTGTGTAGAGGTGTGTGTGTGTGTGTTTGTGTCCATGCCCCCGGGCTGCCGCTGTAATGATAGTATCTCACAGGCCTCTATGGGTGTGAGGCCTTACTATCAGAGCAGGTAAAGTAATTTCTCAGTCAGACCAATGTTCCACACTGATTCCTCCTCTATATGTGTGTGTGTGTGTGTGTGTGCATGTGTGTGTGTGTGTGTGTGTGTGTGTGTGTGTGTGTGGGGTGTGTTTGAGTGTGCACACATCAAAGCAGTACAGAGAGATGGGCCAGATAGTTTTTCTCTGATTAATTTAGTCATTTGGGATACTCTGTTAACTGGATTACACTCAGATGTGTTGATATGGCCACATGGCCCTGGGTTCTGTGGGTGTGGGTGTGGGTGTGTGTGTGTGTGTGTGTGTGTGTGTGTGTGTACATATTCGAGCATTTATCATTTATCACAAAGCCCGTCTTTGATTCCTCTTGTGAGGTCCGGAAATCCAACGTAGAATCAGAAGATGTTTGCAGGCTTCTCTCACTACAGTAACAGATGGAAACAAAAAAATAGAAGCACACATGAATGAAAGCACATTGACACACGTTAAGTTAAGGAGCAGTCTTTCAAAGGCATACATCTGTCCTACAGTAGGAAACCTGAGATCAGAGATAAATGCCATTATAGTTTTACTTAATTCATTCAGAATGACATCATGTTTTCCTCTTTTCTCTTTGGAAGGGAGGATAGTTCTCTTTAGTGGGTGCAGTCAATCTAAATGCACAGTAAAACAAACACATTTTTTTCTTATCTCCTTGCATACTTCGAATCTGGTGTAATGTGTTTTCGGTTTGCATCTCAGTCATTTTTGGGGTATTTTTCCCGTCATTATGTTTCCTGGTTGTAGCTAGCTATGTAGGAAGATGACGTCATGTGCAATGACGTGATCGAACGGTCTGGAAACAGTGCCTGATCTTTTCCTGCTGCTACTCTCTAGCATACCTTTTGGGTAATTAAGATTAAGCCATGTTTGAAGCCTGATGCCTTATTATACTGTACAGTCCAGCTTGTATTTGGTCCTTTAGCATGCCTTGTAGAAGTCAAGACAGAAACAGCTTGATTGCATAGCCGGATACTTGTCAATATAAAGCTCTTACTATTAGAAAGGAATGTGTTGAAGAGTTTCGCTGTTTGCTAACTTTGCAAAATGCTACTGCTTTAGAGTTAGCTTGTCAGTAAAGGGAAGCACCGTAAAGAACAAAACGATAGTCTGCAACACAGCCTACAATGAGGTGTAGGTTGAATGCAATTTAATTGAACTAATTCCAATTGTGTTCTGAATCGATCAAATCATGAAACCTTAGTATTCTAACTAAGACGATTGAAGGCTCGTATTTATAAGCTTCACAGTGCATTTCTTCAGAGAACTACAGCTGTGCGTTTTGTCTGTCATGTCCTACACTATGGTCACAAAAGGAAGGGATCATTTCAGTATAGCCAAGAGGAACAATCACAGCAGCCAATAACTTTCATCGTCTGTACACACACATGCATATTTATCATGTAGACTGAGGTGGGATGGAGGTGACACATGTGTATTTAAGTCAAAATGACAGAGAATGTGTGAAAACAATTGCGGCTTTGAGTTTGTGTGCGGTGCCAGGACGCATCATGACAGACAGCCAGTGAAATGTAAAGAAAAAGGAGAGACAGAGAAAGAGTGGAAAGGGTTAGGATAACAGTGAGGGGTAGAGAGACAGAGGGAAGCAGTGAGAGAGAGAGAGAGAGACAGAGGGAAGCAGTGAGAGAGAGAGAGAGAGAGTGAGAGAGAGAGAACTCAGAGAGACAGAGAACTCAGAGAGACGGTACAGTGGCCAGAGGGCAGTGTGCATTAGAGTAAGAGTCTGATTGGCTCTGACCTTCCTCACAGCCAGCTGTCAGCCTCTTAGATACACACACACACACACACACACACACACACACACACACACACACACACACACACACACACACACCACACACACACACACACACACACACACACACACACACACACACACACACACACACGGAGCACACAGCCTGTTACGGCCCTGCAGGCTCTGATTACCATATCAGCACCGTCTCATTTGCATAAATCCCAGCACTCTTAATTAGGCTTCATCTCTCTCTTCCTCTCTTTACCTCACTCTCCTTTTTCAGCTCTTTCCCTCCACTCCTCTTCCTCCTCTCTCTCTTCCTCCATTTGCTTGCAGATAGGGGCCGGGGTTTAGGGTTAGAATTAGCAGATAGGAGGGTCCATGACTCCCAATTAGTTTAGTGCTGATTAGCCTAATGACAATTTCACTTCATCTACATGCGCTACGTATTCTTTTTTTACCACTTCTATTCACATAAACATTATCTGCAAAGAATGCTCTCTTTCAACTTCTCCCCTCCTCTCTTTTCTTCTTCCTCTCTTTATTTTACAGGTGTTCATGGTCAGAGAGGACAATCGGCTAATTATGCCTAGCAGTAAACTCTTGTACCTGCAGTCAATGAATGTGCAGGACCATTAGTGTTACACCGTATGTCTTCATGCAGACCAGTTGTGTGAAATAGGTTGTTATAGGTTGTCAGCTAATCATCTGTCAAAGCACATTGTAATCAGTGCGGATTAGTGATCCATATGCTGCCTACATGCTGTCAGAAATATAAGAATGTATTGGCCATTGCTCAAAGATCTGACACGTATGAGTATAGCGGGAGTGTACTGACAGTATAGAGCATACAGTATGTGATGTTTAGTGTCCAAAGCCACCGACTGGTGTGAAACAGCTGCATTTTAACCATTAAATGTCATTATTTGTAAATGAAAATACATTAAAAAAATCTATGCAGCCCATCCTTGATTAATGCATGTATCAATTAACTAACAAATTGTCTAGTCACTGATTGAAAGTATCAAGTAATCAATTTAGAAGTTTCTTAAAACATGACTAAAGGAGCATTATTGTTGGTTCTTATATCTGGCTGTAACATTGCCAGCAACATTTTCTGTATGCTTACATAAGCTCGCGTCTGTTAATAGCAAATACATAGAAGCTGTAGTTGTATTTAATCTAGTAAGCAGCTAACATCTGACCTGCAGATGAGGATCTACCATTGACACATAGTTGACTTCACTTTAATGGACACCTTTAGGGTAGCTCTGCATTGTTAGTTTTCTCTCATTGTTCATTTTTAGCAGGGGCAATGCACAACACTTGTAATGTCACAGACATACAGTAAGTGGCTAACAGCTAGTTTTCATCTGTAGTCAATGGGTTACAGTGATACAATATCAGTTATATGTTATTTAAATACTTGATTTCGGCATGCAGAAGGTTGCTAACAACCCAAGAAGTGAGTTAATGAGAAACACAAGTCTGCATGTAATGTTAGTCTTACTATTCATTGTTGAAAAGAAAGCTTAAACTTTAGGAATGAAACTTTTTAGTGTGTTTGACAACAGTTCAGGAATTTATGACAGCATATGATTGACTTTGGAGGTTATGTAACAAATATAAAATCGTAATACATGAATGTACATTACCTTTGTGATATGTATCATTGTTATGTGATGGCTGGCAAGCAAGCAAGTTGTACTTAGTGTTATTTGTGTTATTTTAACTGGGTAAACAATGACTTTTTTTGCAAAATACATCCCCTCACGTAGTTATAGTTTAAAGGACAATTCTGTATTGAATCTGGTTTGTGAATGCAGGAGCACAAATAAAATGGATTGGGGGAACTAAATGATATTCAGCTTCGGTGCCTCTCTCAGCCCGGGGGGACCCTGATCTGTGGACCTCCAATATGTCTGCCCCAGGCTGCGTTACATCACCTGAATGCCCAGGAAAACTGAAGAGGACTTCTGTCATGGGCCTAACTGGAGAAGGATCTGAAGGAAGCACTGGGACTTGAACACATGGTGCAAGTTCATCTGCATTATCTCAAACTAAGATACTCAACCAGCTGGTTTTGGGGGTTCAGAGAGGAACCAGGGGAGGCTGTCGAACCCCGAACACTGAATTCTGTGTGTGTGTACACCGCATGTGTGTGTGTTGTCAGAGGGAGGTGTGTAGGGGGGTTAAACACAGCTATATTCTGTAGATAACAGGATTAGCTTGGAAGCGGATAATAAGTTAGCATTTCCTCCCCGCGGCGCTCTCTCCTCTCTCCTCTCTCCTCTCTCCTCTCTCTAATCCTGCAGCTTTGATGTCCCGGCTCCCATCAGGTATCTGGGCTGCTCTGGCCCCGGGGCCTCGGGCCTCCAAATGCTCAGACACTGAGGTGTGTGTGTGTGTGGATTCAGTGTCCTCATTAGTTCTGCCTGTTTACTAAAGTTGGCTTCTTGGGATGAAATGTGCTGTGCGGCCGCTCTGCTCCTCTCTCTCTCCGACCTGCAGAAAGCTGATGAGGCATCTTATTATGGCCATGAAGCAATTTAACAACAAGAATGTGTTAAATACAGTTTGCAGTTTAACTTTAACAGCAAATCAATTAACACATTTAAGCCTAGTCCACTTGTACACTTGTATTTTAAAAAGTATTTTTTGTCCATCGTTCTCCAAAAAAAACGCTATGTGCAAGCAATGTTTTTAAAAAAATGCAGAAAGACAATTGAAGCGGCGTTACGGCCAGTGTCCAGGTTTCTTCCACACCTACACATGCATATGGGTCTCGTAGAACAAACAGCAAAGTGTGGGTCATTGTTGTGGGATTGTTGGAGAATGAAGCAGTGATCTCCCTAGTGCACTCTAACGCCTCTGTTCCTCAATACTGTCAGAGTTGCCATACATGTAAACCTTATGTAAGCATGTACAAGTCCTGCTAGCAACGTTAGCACCAGCAACATTTTGGCTACCTTTTAAATGCCAAAAAACTCAGTTTCCCTGTCTGCACCATAGACTGTATGGGTCTGCACATTAGCACTGGAAATGTAGTGTTTGAAGATCTTCTCCCTGGTAGAAGTTTTACAAAAGATCTGTTTTCAGTGAATAACATGTTTTGGGTGTAGAAGAAAAGCCGAAATACATGAAAAGAAAGCTACATTTAAAAGAAATCCTGTGTAAGTGTGGACTAGGCTTTAGAGTTAGACCGAGAATGACTTCTCTAAGATTTATTTTGTAGTGCATTGTAAATCCTTTTCCATATTGCACACTCAGGATTTCTCTTTGATAGACAGCACGTTAGATTTATAAGCGAGCCCTGTTTAGTTCTGAACATGATAAGAGTTGTCTGGCAAACTTGGAACTGGGCACAACATTTGCCGATAGTACGCAAACTTTTCAGACTGCTTTGGCCAGTCAATATTTACCTGCAACCACACATTCCTGGTAGATAAAAAAACCTATATATGAGCTTTTTATTCCAAAATATTTATCTTGCGATTTTTGAGGTGGGTGTTAAAAAGATCGTTGTGATTTGTGAAATCGTTTTCCAGAGAACAGTAGTTCAGTGTTGTGCTGAATCTCAATACTTTCAAACCAAGAATAGTTTTCTTATACTGGACTTCATGGATCATATTTCACCTTCTCACCTGTAACTTTAGGAACATGGAGTGGACCAACTTGCGTCTATTTTGTTCTTTTTAAATGTTCTTTTCTGTCTGAAACTGAGCTTTAAAACAAACTGTATGACCAAAACCTTTATTTAGATCAGGGGTGTCAAACTCAAGGCCCGGGGGCCAAATCCGGCCCGGGGGCCAAATCCGGCCCGCAACGTCATTTCATGCGGCCCCACAAGAGCTTGCAAAGAATATAATATGTTTATTATACAGTTACATGCCGCTTTAAATAAGCACATTGCTCATAAACTACATGTCCCACAATGCATCTCAAATTAAACTTTTTTCTCGGAATTTGACTTTTTTTTTTTAAATGTTACTTTTTTTTTCAAAATGTTACTTTTTTTTTTCAAAATTTCACTTTTTTTTTTTAGTTTTTCCAGAATTTGGCTTTTCTTTTTAAATCATTTTGTGACATGCACACTGAAGGAGACTTGCAATTGTTTGCCCTAGACTTCTGCTTTCAGACGTAATTAATTATGAAGTTATTACCCTATCCGGTAATAATCCAATGCAGAGGCAATCATGTAATATAATACATTATTTTATATATATTAAATATTTATATATGTATATTTATATAGTCTTAAAGTTACAACCGGCCCTTTGAGTGCAACCATGATGCTGATGTGGCCCGTGATGAAATTGAGTTTGACCCCCCTGGTTTAGATGAATTAATAGAATCCTAATCACTTAACCACTAAATAAGTCGTTCCACATTGTGTGATCGGATCACAAAAAGACACATGTTCATGGTCAGAACAGGGCCTAACACTCCTAAAGAAAGTGTAAAACGTATTTCCCCGAGAGTTGATCTTTTCCTTTAAAATCTGAAATAAACTATGCACCACTCAGGGAGGCAGTCATGTCAGAAACTCAAACTTTCCCTGCGGTGAATTCATGATAATCTCCCAGCAGCACATCAGTAAAGTCCCTCCTCCTTCTCCTTAAATCCTGGTGTGAATGCAAATGTTATGAACCTATATCTTAAACATCAGCAGATACAGACGTTATAGGGTCTCCATACTCCATCTCTGTTTACTTATGCTTCGATGTGTGCGGCTGTGTGTGTGTGTGGTAGGAGGGGAGAAATGGAGTCTAGGAGTGTGTGAGTCTAATTAAAACGATGAAAATAATTACTGATACAGGCTGACAGACAGCCTCGCCCTCAGACATCCTCAGTAATTAGTTAATTAACCAAACGCAAATTAGCAGCAAGAATTAGTCAGCCAGGCTTAACGGAGAAGATGGTGAGCCCTCCTCTCGCTTTCTGCTTTGCTACTCTCTGCTCCGCCTTTGCTATCTGAGTGTGTGTGTGTGTGTGTGTGTGTACGTGTGTGTGTGTGTGTGTTTGCAGAGCTACACTAAACTGTTTTAAAAAGTTAGAAATAGGGCACGTCTTCATTACACTTTATCACTTCTTTGCATGACACAGCCGCAACATGGTATATGTAATATTTTTTACGCCTAAGTCAATTCATTCAAATTAAAAAGTGATTTCAGGATAATGAGGCAGTCATTTTCTCATGTTTTCGCCTAACATAACAGGGTTACACAGTTGGAATGTTTGCATCTGTTCCCCTTCAAATCCCCTAAACTTGTAATAAAAAGTGCTAATTTAAAAGAAATTCAGGCATTTTCCTCCAACTTGAAGCAGAAAGTTTAACCATAAAGTCGGAGCAGATATTCTCCCCATTAGAAAGAACACATTTACAAAATATAAAATGAATCCCTGCAGCTCACATGATCCGAGCACGCCACCGAGGCTCCTCTGAAGCCCTGCAGGTCATAAGAACAACCGCTCAGATCCACCACACTGAAGTCACAATGATTACGTGAGCAGGGATGAATATTCGCCCACTGTCGGCTCCAGAGGGCGACTGGAGGCTCAGCGCTGAAGGCGGCCGGTATCCCTTTTGTTAACACTCACTTTGCTTCGCCTGTGGCTCATTTCAGGGAAGATGTGAGAGGAGACAAAGCTCCAACTGCACAGCAACGCTCAGTCACGCGATATGGCCATATACTGTATCATAAATGTGAACCCAGCATGACTCTGATCTTCTATATGTTTGTTATTGTCAACAAATCCCAAGAGTAAAGAAGTCCTCATCATACTAACAAATACTGTTAGTGAAGTAGTTTATTACACTGTTACTAGGACATTGTTTCCACAAACTGTCGAGACATTTTCTTCTACGATGAACATGATCAATCAGTCCAAGTTTTATTTATATAGCCCAATAGCACAAATGACACATTCGTCTCAGGAGGCTTTACAGTTTGTACAGAATACAACACCCTCTGTCCTTAGACCCTCGCATCGTACAAGGAAAGACTCCAAAGAAACCCCACAATGAAAGGGTAACAAAGCCACAGAGGAGGGATCGAAGAACAACCCACAGATTGATATTGCAACTTGTGTGTAATCATTTTTAAGGACACTGAAACATGATAATTCCACAAAAAAAGCTCTTAGAAATGCTTTTAATATGAACAGACAGAGCCCATTTAAGCACCATATAACCAGTGGGTGAGTGACTTTTCCAAATGTCAAAGCAGATATTAATGAAAGGTGAAATCAAGTCTTTAAGCTGGGTTAAATGAGTCATTAAAAATAGGACCACAAAGACGTAACATGATTATAAACTACTCATGGACTTATTGCATGTATTTGCCTAGAAATTCAGTGTTTTTTCATTTTTAGAGCATTTATTTGTAATATATCACAATGTGTGTACAGTGCAGATTTTATTTAGCCTAGTGAGAGCATTCAAGTCGTTATTGAGTTTAACCCTCCTGTTGTCTTCGGGTCAAATCTGAGCGATTTACTACTTTCATCAATCATAACTTTTTTGTTTTACATTCGATTGCATTAAGGCTTTATGATATCCTTCACAGTAGACATTTGAACATATACAATGGCTGATCACCACTTTCATTGAATTTTGGATGATTTAGTCAACTTTGTAACACCCATGGTGTTCCCGGTCACTCACACACACACATACTCTAGATGTGTTTCCCCCCCCCTTATGTGCCCATCCCCCCATGTGAATCACACCTGGCACACACAAACACACACACACACACACACACACACACACACACACACACACACACACACACACACACAGAACAATTTGACACATTTCCCGCTCTTATGTGCCCATCCCCCCACATGGATCACACCTGGCACATGCAATACATGTTCAGTGTCTATTCTTTGTATATTTACTGCAGTTTTTCCTGTATACCAGTAGTCTGATACAATATTTACAGTTTGAAAGGGTGTTAAATGAAATTTGGTGATGATTAATGGTTTTTCTGTTAATGTAATAGCAGTTAAAACAGGACCGGTCAAATTTGACCGCGAACACCAAAGTAGGGGGGGGAATACGAAGACAATAGGAGGGTTAATTAGAGCATATTCAGATTACTGTATGTTTGTTATGGCTGTCATTAAGTCCTATTATCTTTGTCCTATTTAACATGCTGGTAGCTAGCTTCTGAAAGAAATACAAACAGACAGATGAATGAATATACATCACATGCATACATACATACATACATACATACATACATACATACATACATACGTACATGGACACACAGATAAAAGAATGAATGGTTTGTCATTGGGGATGTGATTGCTTACACGCAAGAATATATGTGCATCGTTGTGTATAGCAGTGCGTGTGTTTGTGCGTCTGTGCATGCATGCTTGTAGCTTGGGGGGGAAGAAGCCATGTGCACATTCAGGTCAGAGCTGTCAATCATTCCCAATCTGGTGTGTGTGTGTGTGTGTGTGTGTGTGTGTGTGTGTGTGTGTGTGTGTGTGTGTGTGTGTGTGTGTGTGTGTGTGTGTGTGTGTGTGTGTGTGTGTGTGTGTGTGTGGTGTGTGTGTGTGTGTGTGTGTGTGTGTGTGTGGTGTGTGTGTGTGTGTGTGGTGTGTGTGTGTGTGTGTGTGTGTGTGTGTGTGTGTGTGTGTGTGGTGTGTGTGTGTGTGTGTGTGTGTGTGTGTGTGTGTGTGTGTGTGTTGTGGTGTGTGTGTGTGTGTGTGTGTGTGTGTGTGTGTGTGTGTGTGTGTGTGTGTGTGTGTGTGTGTGTGTGTGTGTGTGTGTGTGTGTGTGTGTGTGTGTGTGTGTGTGTGTGTGTGTGTGTGTGTGTGTGTGTGTGTGTGTTCTGACTTATCAAGTAACCTGATTTCTCCTCTTAGTGCTGCAGGATTTTTCTCACACCTCCCGTGAGGAAGAGCAGTTTTGAAACAGTGAGTCCAAATATTGTCTCTGAGCTAATGCTAATAGTTGTTTCTTTTTACACACTGAAGGAAGTCATGAAGCAGACATCTGAGTGTGAGAGCAGTTTTCATGCAGAACAAATGGTGTGTTACAAAATAATGTCTTTGGTTTAAAAGTAGAGCGTAATGGAAACACCCCAAAAATGTAATTTTTACCAAAAATAACACCCTGACACTTCACAAATAATGTAATGTACAGGATGAAATAAGGCTTTCCTTAGTCTTTCCCTTCAATTATACATAATATCATAAAATGCTGTGTGATATTTTAGTATTGACGACTTTAAAAGTGAATGAAAATCTTCTCACCAAACCAAAAACCAAGTCCTGTGAGTGTTTTGAGCACAAAGGGGCCTCTTTCATATGTTCCAGTGTTGTTAACTACAGTGCAGTTTGTAACAGTCATTGTTTGCTTCTATAAATGGAGAAGATAATCTCTCTGAAACCCTCACCAAGTAGTTCAAGTTGCCTTAACTTTAGTAGAAGTTGAACAGATGTGTAAAACTAGTACTCCCAACAAGTATGAGGACTTGTTGGACTGAATAATTGCTCTTAAGTTATCTGTATTAAGTCATGTTGCTGTTGGTTCACATCCACTTGGATCTTTTTTGTTTACGCCGTCTTCGCTCTCTGCCGTCGTTCCTGTCACACTCCGCTGTGTATCGCTTAGTAAAACTAGAATCACTCTCAAACGGTCTGTAAACAGTTTCTCTGGTGGGAACGTCTCTCTGTGTTTCCACTCGCTAAGCAGCCAGCAGCCAGAGAGCTGGCACGGTGGGATTCAAACTGTTTCTCCAGGGACTCACACTGCAAGCTCATCTCCCCAAAACACAACACCAGAACCCAGAGTTATAATTTTTGACAGCAGCTAAAAATATAAGAAACATCCCCGGGGGATTTTGTGTGTCAATATCTTTTTTTCTGAACAGGATAAAAATGATTTCCTTTTCCTTCACTTTTCAAATATTCTCAACTTTTAACTAGAGGAGAGACTATTAGAAATTGTTAAGGTAGTACTGTGTAGCAAACAATGGTGAACACACAGATATAAGACCTTGAGCTTGATGTGAAAAGGCTGAACAAATACGTGAGAACTCATTTAGAAAACGTCTTTAGTAGAGGTGGTGGCGGGCCAAATAAGTTCAATATGTTTGTCCTTCTGAAATATCAGTTGCGGTAAATTGATAAATCCATGACGCTGTCCATGGTGCTGAGGAGCCGATGGATTAGTAATTGCAGTTTTTTTCATCTTGTGACAAATTGAAAAATAAAGTACTGTTTGATATGACATGCAGCCTACTGAGACTCTGGGTTAAGGTCGTGGAAAGTTAGGAACACCTTCCTGGTTGCTAACTGTCAAATTGAAATGTCAAAGATCCTAGTATAGGAGTATAGGGCCCTTAAAGGGGAGAGAAACTCACAGGGATTTTAGCCTTTGCAGACGACTCAAATGAACCTATAGGACACACTACAGGAAACATAAAAGCCCCAAAATCCTAGTAGGGTCCCTCTAATAAATCAATGGCACTCTCCGTGGTGCTGAGCGCAAATTGATTCTTAATTGCAACTTAAAACTAGATCATATTTTACAGTTAGGGTGACATAACTCCATCAAAAAACTCTGAGATTCAGGACACGTTCAGTACATTTCTATGAGTTCTTTGTACTGGAACCATTAGTAAATACTGGAAGGAAAGCCAGTAGTGTGATGATCAGCCCGGCTGCTAACTCTTTGTTCCCATTGGCTCTGCTGCCGTTGACTTTGCTGTAATGTCAGAGGTAAGCCATGACCTGCAGGCATCTGTTCTCCTTCCCTAGAAGCTTCACATGTATCCACTCATCACTGGCATCACACACACTTAGTGCAACACACACTCCCCACACCCGTCTTGTGGTATTTCTCGGGTCTCCGCGCCCCGTGTCCTGTGGACGAGTGTATGTTTGGTTTATGGTCAGTGACATGCACAAGCACTGTGGGGCCTAACTGAATGTGAGCACTGTCAGAAGAGATTAGAGGCGTGTGTGTCGGTGGGTTGTGTGTGTTGGCTAGTTGACTGGTGGGGAGACACCCGTACAGATGGGGGCTTCAGATGTGATGAGCGTCAGGACCGGGCCTCCTCCTGTCTTTGAGGCTCAGCGTCAAGAAAAGCCCTGCTGCTGCCGTCCAAATAACCCGAGCAGCCCACCGGCCACAGCAGCGTCCCCTTTGTCTCATCCTCACACACACTCACACACAGTTTCTTCAACTTACATACAAAGGCCACATGTTTTTGGGACTCAACCAGCAAATAGCTTGTGTTAACATTCAATATTTCTGTCACGAAGACTCTTTAAAAGACACTTTACATGTTTAAAAGGTTGAACGATCCAGACATGACTGTCTCCTGCTGCAAGAAGACAGGGGTTGCATTTGAACAATTACTTCCTTGGCAGTGCATACACACGCAGTTTATAGTTAATAATGTTTGTGTGCAACCATACCTCAAAAAAACGATAATAATTGAAGACCAAAAAGGTGGAAGAAAAGCAAATACGTTGCTGTTTATGTACGAGAGTCCTACTGAGTTAGTACAAAAATACAATTAACTGTTTTCCCTTCAAATGGAAATCGTTTTTGCAAAGTCGTATGAAAAGAATGATAGTACTCGTAGACATTACAGTGTTTCCAAGCATCTTATCTGAGAAGTTAAATGTATTTGAATTGTGGCCAATTAAAGTCTACAGGCATTTTTGTGTCGATTTTTAGAGTAGATCCCGAAGTGTTCCTTTTTATATGACACTATTTTAAAACATCATGCAGCTTAATAAAGACTTGTCACAATTTGAGACACCAGGAAGTAGTTACAAACAAGAGGCTTTGAGGGGAGAACTGTATTCGTAAAATTAGATTTTCAAATTGTAGTCCTAAAAAAGTTATGAGTCCCGTCCACGATAATCATAAATGATTCTGCTTTAACAGACAGCAGTAGCTAGACACATTAAATATGAATAGAAACAAACTGCACCGCGCTACGTACATCAAATTACGAGCACGCACGCACGCACGCGCGCACACACAGTGTTAGAAGTGTGAGGATGGTGGTCTGGATACTGCCGGGTGGAGGTGGGTTCATGGCCTCGCTCACTCGGTCAGACTGGGGATTTTGTTCAGACACTGAAGAGAGACCTCCATCGCCTTGAGGCCATTTCTCTCTCCCCATCTCTGACTCTCCCACAGTCTGTGAGCAGAAGCAGTGTTTCTGTAATACCTGTAACAAACAGACTATACAGATACACATCATTATCTTCTAAAACACAAAATCATTACCCCTCGTTGTATTTTTCATCACACCTTTTGAGCTTGCAATGCGTTTACATGATCTAGATACACAATACGAATAATGATTCCCAGATTAAAAATAGAATCAAACACAATGTAATCATTACTAAACTAGATGTGCAAACATATATACACCAGTCGAGTAATTAACACAATTTGAAAGGCGACCAGGAGACTGACACCGTCACTAAATGGTGCAGAAGCAGGTTGTGTAGTATGTGTTTTCGTATGTCTCCTAAAACACAAATGGACCAAATCAAGTTATTTTCGCTTCACAGATCTGTTTTGTAGAAAGAAATTCAACCACAGCGTGATGTACGAGTATCTTTATTATTTACGGATCCTGCATGTATTTCACTACGCAGCCCAAAGACATGCTGCAACGACATGAATGTATACTTTTTCCCCTTACCTAATCTTGTTTTCCCCTTATTCTTTTATTACATTTTTTGGAATGCTCCTATTAAAAAAACTCCCCTCTGAATATATACACTTTCAAGAAACATCTATTTGTGATCTACCTTGCATTTAGGGTTATTTGTCTTGCTCTTTGGCAGATACCTTCTTTGTATGTGAAGATATGGTTGTATGTTTACACTGTTACAGCACATAAAGGTGTAATTACTGCAGACATATTAATGTTTGGAAAAGAATGATTAAGAGAATCTGTGCTAATGTAGTTTTGGAATCTTAATCAATGTATGAAACCAGTAGGATGTATTGTTATTCAAGAGGGTCAATCAATCCAGTGCAGCAGTAAATCTGTTTAAGCCGACTAAAACATGGAGAAATACTTTTGATTAATGCTAATGGCATCATTAGTTCCTTTACTCTTGCTCCTGTGGTCACCCTATAACTTAGACTGTAAGAGTTTGAAGAGTTTTCTGCTCTCTACATTGACCTGTTTTCTAAATGTATTTGCTTTGGCTAAAGTGTCCGTCTCTCTCCTCTGAGTTGAGAAATCTTTGCGCTATCAATCAATGCTCGATGTTTCATGTCTGACCTCAGTGACATCCCTCCACTCATTCACAGGTCTGTTTGTGTCTGTAAATGGTATGACCCAAGCATGCCTCCAACAATAAACACAGCTAATAACAACTGGCTCCCGGAGGACTGTGTGTGTGTGTAGATATGTGTGTGTGTAGATATGTGTGTGTGTAGATATGTGTGTGTGTAGATATGTGTGTGTGTAGATATGTGTGTGTAGATATGTGTGTGTGTAGATATGTGTGTGTGTGTGTAGATGTGTGTAGATATGTGTGTGTGTGTGTGTGTAGATATGTGTGTGTGTAGATATGTGTGTGTGTGTGTGTAGATATGTGTGTGGGGGGGGGGTTGAGTAAAAGGGGTTAATAATGCACGCATGAGTGGAGTTCAATATTGTGGAGGTGCACATATAGAAATCCTCAAACCCCCACACAGTCCCACCAATAATGTATACCTCATAGCTGATATGGTATGTATTTTTGGATTGAAATTGAACTTCTACCAGTTATCCCTCAGATAATAACTAGATTGTAATGACTACCATACAGCATGGAGCAGTGTAAGAGGCGGTGAGGTTCAAGGTCTGCTCTAACAAGCACAACATTGCGATATGATATTGTAAAATAGTTCAAAATTATCTTTTGGAAATGAACGATGGAGTTATTAGGTCACAAAATGACTTGGGTGCTGGCTACAAAATTATTTATAGGGGTCTCTTAGCTTTCAATTTAGAGTGAATCTCTTTGAAGCCTCTCTATTGTTCATCAATTAATTTCACATATGACATTGATGAGAATTTTGCTGATCTGACGTCCTCTTGCAGACAACAGCAGTACTTCTTTTGCACTATTATACTATTCGCCAGCATTATAGAGAGCTTTTGGTTTTGGCAAATTAAATAAAGGTATAAGCGTAATTACATGGAGGTAACTAAGGCTTGGTTATAGTGAAATAAAACAACGCTATTTGCTGGTATAAGCCAAACTTTTGGTTGATAAAGATTGGACAACAAGATACAACATGTTATTTGACAAGCTTCAGAGGAGCTGACAGATGGGTTTTGCTACTTTTGGAAGAAAACCGGGTGTGGGCGAGTTATGCTCTTCTCTTTGTCTTTGACCCGACTGTTTTTTGACTCAAATCAATCCAACCTGTGTAGGCAAGGGTCAGCACTTTGGCTAACAGAGGAAGTGTTGAACATTGACTATCACCCCTATAAACATCTTAAGAAACCAGACTGCAACCTGGCGGCTAAGCGAGCATTGCTTTGTATTCCTGAGTGTGTGTGTGTCTCTCAGAGTGTAAGTGATTGTGAGGAGCTGTGTGTGCTCTCCTCTGTGTGACCTTGACCCGTCTGCAGAGGCACTCTTTGCTCCGCAGCAGCTGTGTCACTTCAGCTCAGCATCTTCAGTCCAACCTTAAGGGACCCGGACTGCCCGTGTCCCTGCCCACACATCCACATCCCCACTGTAGAAACACCAGCCAGACCCCTCCTCCTCCTCCTCCTCCTCCTCCTCCTCATGCCCTAAGCTACCAGCAAACACACACTCATGCACACTGCCCGTCATGCATACTGATAAACGTGCTCACTATCACCAGCAGCAGACAGTGGCTTGGCTGCTGAGTGCTGACAGAGCCCAGACTCACTCTGAGCAGCGGAGACACACTCTGGCCCGCAGCCACTCCCAGTCAGCTCTACATATGTCACATGTTAATGACATCAAGTCTGCGGCCACCCACAGACCGCCACACACTTGAGGGCAGCAGATCGAGAAAACAAAGTCATTCCTCCCCTTGAACGCCAGACCGTATCCTCTCTCTGTGGCATTCAGGGCGCAGGACTTCAAGGCTTTGAACCTTTGCTTTTCACAAGGTCTGATGTCACATCTCTGTCACCTTTCTCCCCCTTCTCCAGCCCCCGTGCAGTGTGAGATGGTGAGGTTTGCTTACAGAGGGACTTGGGATAAAATGCATGCGACAACACAAATATATCATTATAATATTTATGATACATGTTTTTCTTCCTGTGAAATAATGAATATTTGTAGCCTGGAGGCTTCCTCTGTTAATTAATCAAGTGAAGTAGACTGAAAAAGGGAAGTAAAAGTCATTATTCTAGTGTCTGAGTTCATCACTCTGTATATATTTGACTGTTTCATGGGAAACACAAGTAGTTACCGCTTTGTTTTTGTCAGGGATTTGAGCCAAAAACAGGGAGCCAAACACATATTCACAGCTCTAATCCTGATCCCATTAGTGGACATGGAGTGAAAATAGTAAACAGTAGACTCCTGCATGAGCAGAGAGGAAACAGTGCAGCGTCTTTTGTCAAACATGACTGATTCACTTTTCCCTTTGTGTGTGTGTGGGAGCTTTGCCTTTCATATTGATCACGGTTGTGCCAACTGTTTGTTTTGTCTTTTCACATAATGAACCCTGGGCCCTCGGTGAGGCCCCGGCGGAGTCGGCTCCACGCTGAAGGGCTTTTTGTGAGACAGTGTCACGCTCCCTCGTTCCGGCGAGGCTTCGCGGTTCTTATTATTCATGGCTCTCTCCCCGTTTGTTGAGAAGGCCGGGATCAAACAGGACGATTTGCCACGCCTGACACCCACTGCAGCGAGTGTGTGTGTGTGTGTGTGTGTGTGTGTGTGTGTGGTGTGTGTGTGTGTGTGTGTGTGTGTGTGTGTGTGTGTGTGTGTGTGTGTGTGTGTGTGTGTGTGTGTGTGTGTGTGTGTGTGTGTGTGTGTGTGTGTGTGTGTGTGTGTGTGTGTGTGTGTGTGTGTGTGTGTGTGTGTGTGTGTGTGTGTGTGTGTGTGTGTGTGTGTGTGTGTGTGTGTGTTGTGTGTGTGTGTGTGTGTGTGTGTGTGTGTGTGTGTGTGTGTGTGTGTGGGTGGTGTGTGTGTGTGTGTGTGTGTGTGTGTGTGTGTGTGTTGTGTGTGTGTGTGTGTGTGTGTGTGTGTGTGTGTGTGTGTGTGTGTGTGTGTGTGTGTGTGTGTGTGTGTGTGTGTGTACTGGGCTCAGGCTCAGTAATGACAGGATTTGTTAAACAGTAAATTAATGAATAATGAAATATCCAGCACGCGCCTGCCTGGCCTGGAGCACAGTGCCCCGAGCAGGAATTACTCCCGACCGGCACTCTGCTGTCTGCATGCTGGATAACCTGTGTGTGTGTGGGATAAGCATTTTTACAGCCCATTGCGTGACAGAACGCTCAGGGGCTTTGCTGATGGGGGCCTGCTCTCTCACTTCCTGGCAAAAACGACAGACTGACAGAGATGCATAAAGAAAACAGTGTCAGTGTGCTCCCATAGTTTGTATATCAAATATTGCCAATGTCTTCATAAGCTCAGTCCATGTTCATAACCCGGTTACCTTCCACTTGGCCTCTCATTACAGTAACAGCCTGTGACGTTTTCATAAAAATAAGATTAGCCTCCCATTATCATCAATTCATCAAACACCAGTCATTTATTTTATATTTAGCTCCTGCAGGAACACTGGGCAGCTGGTGGGTCTTTACATTTTGCACAGGAAGTGATGTGTTTCAGCACGATCTGCAGGAGCCATGTTGGGCCTGTCCAAAAACGTTGACAGGTCGTTGCAGAGAAGAGTTTTCCACAACTAATGCACACTAAAAAAACAGGAGGAAATTACATCAGTTCAAAAGGAATGCCTATAATAATCCAAAAGTAGTTATTCCATCATGAGTCATTATTACTTTCTATAATAGAGGTGCTAGGATTCATGCAGAGGCTAACACACGCTGACTTTTTCCACTCCAGACTCTTAGTTTCTGTTTGCTCCATTTTGCACTCGGTTAAAAAAAAGTTGCCAATAATGCGTATCTTTCTGCAGTTAATGCACTATGTGTTCATCTGCATATTTTTCGTAATGAAGGAGAAGAATAGGTATAACACAGATACATAATTGTACTTAAAGTTTAGCTTATTTTTTACTTGAAACGTCTTGTAGTTATGGTAGTCACTGTTTTGGTTATGGTACATTTGATCACTTGATTTGCACTCGGTTAAAAAAGAAAAAAGGTCAATAATATTAGAAAGAGGATTTAGATAATATCACTAGAGAGCTCGAATGACTCCTGTGTAAGCCTGGAAGTTGATTAACTCATATTTACTTATGAAACAACTGTTTAAATTAGAGTTTGTAGGATTTTGTGAGGCAAGCAGATGAAACATTAAAGTGTTGACTCACACATTCTTGTACTTTTTAAACTCCCTGTAGCTTGCATTGATTTCTGGAATCAGTAACCATTGACAAGCTCCAACTTTGTAAGTTTCCACATTGTTGTAGGCCTCTATCCTCCGCGGGTGAAAACAATGCAAACAAAATAGAAAGCTGCTAAAGTTTTGTAAACATTTATGGTCCTTTGTTGACTACAGGCACAGCCAAGTGTGTACAAACTGAATCTATAGAGCTGAAGTTAACTCAGAATATGATATTATACATCGTTATGAACTAGTTAAATCTGCCTCCAGCTTGACTTGTCTTTGTACGATATTGTATTTCTGTATTTGACTGAATATCTTGTTGAAGTAAAGTATGGTGTTGTAGGACAAATCTGTATTAGAAAGGATTTAAAACCTCAAGCAAGCCATATAGGCAGCAGTGTGAAAGCTGATTGATATGCTGCAGACTGTCAGTGTAAGACATTGTTTTAAATGAACTGCACTTTTAATTTCAACCTACAATTTACAAATCAGTGCCACAAAATTAGTCAGAATTACACATTATATAACAGATGATACCAACATTTTTTCTGGGTAGCCTTGTAGTGTGTTTAAATATATTTCTCTGTCCCCACCGTAAAAAGTACTTTTGAAAATTGTATTTGTAAACTTCTCATAAGCCTCCATACCAGACGAAGGTGTTAATAGCCTTATATAATAGGATTACTGTAATTTATGATATTTGCAGAATATTGGAAGACTCATTTGTGTAGATGCAGCCTCGACTTTTACAATAAAGCTTTCGCCTGAGGCTCAATACACAACTAACTGTGATCGCAACGGACACACAACCTACAGAGACCATGGTGTTAGTTATTAGGTTTGGAGATGAAAAATACTTGATCAAATATAAGTTAACAATCTAAAAGGCACTTTCCTGCCAATTCATTCAGTTCTGTTTCCTTAAGATCAGCTTGTGTGGCAGGACAACATAAACAGCAGTTGCCAAAGCTACTTTAATTATAGACATGATCTTTTTTCCATTCATTAATTGAATTTTCATTTGAAAATGTAATTTAAAGAAATGTGATTTATTATCGTTTTTATTGGGCTTTAATGCCTATTTAGGATTATCTGTAATGTTCTCTTTCTGCTTCGGAACAATCTTAAATCTTCCATTTATCCCAACATCTTTATATATTTGTATCACCAGTACACATTAGTACACAGCCTATTCATTACATTATTTAGATTACTGGTTATTTCTTTATTTGAAAAATGTAAGAATAGGCCTACAGCCGGAAGACTTTGAGACCTATTGTCTGACAGACCTTTTCTATACTTTTCATTTCTGGTAGCCTATAGATTATACGCTATTTATTTTTCTTTTAATTCCAATATAAGAAGAAAAAAACAGTGTATGAAACACCTTTGTATCGACACGTTAGCCAGATAAAGAATTTAAGTAGTCAAGTTTACCATTCAAATATCCGTCAGTTTTACTCACATTGATTAAAGGGACTTTGTAACTGTCTTATTTAAAGAAAGCTGCTTGAGTAATTAGTGGAAACGTTTCTCTTCCGTGTGTTTTGTTGTGTTATCTTCGGCTTGTTTGTTTATGGTTGCAGCCAACCTGTCGGTGTTGTAGTCCTGATGCTCAGCAGCTTCCTGTCTTTGTTGAGCGAGAATCGCTCGCGGACATGCGGGTGCTGAACTCTGCACCTGCGTCACGCGGCGTTCCACTCCACGGGTCACACTGAGCCCGCGGGACACTCTCTCTATCTCTCCCACCCTCCCCTCTCTCTCTCAAATTCAAAGAAGCTTTATTGGCATGACCATATAAAAACACACTATTGTCATTATGTCAGTATCCTCTCTGCGTCTCTCAAAAATATCTAGCTGCCAATACTCTACACATAACAAAAAAACATGTTTAACTGTCTGTCAGACAACATGACTTCTGACTCTCTTCCTCTTTTTCTCATTCTCAAATTCATATTTAAAGAAGCTTTATCACCATATCACAAATTGCCAAAGCACATTGTTCAAGGTGGTACAATGCGCTGTTTGGTTGATTTTAGATTTTAATGGATTTTTGTTTTAAAAATGGTTATAAGGATGCTTTTTGAGATAAGACGACCCTTTTCTATATATTTCCTTACAGACAAAGGTGTCTAGGAGTTTCCCTTTTTTTTAAGGTGGTCTGTAATGACAATGACAGTGTTATGGTTTTTAAGTTATTTAAAAAAAAAAAAAATCGAATCTGTCTCTCTGCCTTTAGAGCTCCGTATTCTCTCCGTCTCTCTTTCTCATTATCTTTCTCCCTTTACTTTATCTCTGTGTGTCTCGCGCTCTCCCGTCATTAGCACACCGGCGGTAGAGCCCCACCGCACATCGGGCCCGCGAGGCACGGTTCTATTCCCCATGCGCGCGTGCGAGAGAGAGAGAGCGAAGCCTCCCTGAAACGAGAGCCTCTCTGACCGGAAAATGCAGCCAATTATCTCCCAGCATCCATCATTGTGTGTTTGCGTGTTTCAGAGCCTTTGCAGTATTATTATCCAGACAGTTGCCTAACAAAGCTATATATATGATTGTAAAAACATATTCTTATTTTGAATATTAATCTTGAACATGGCCTTAAATGTGTAAGAATTTCAGAATATCTTTAATAGCAATAACAGAATAGAGGTCACTTTAAAGTACCATTCATCAATTTTGAACTTATTGTGTAAAAATAATATAACTGTTACTACTTTAATCTATTGTCATTTATGGAATATACTCAATTATCCTCACTGCAAATTATGTATATTAAGGTAAACCTACATATAGCAATTGTAACAGAAAACCTTAAAGACTCATTCAGTTGTGCATGTATCACTCGGTCCATGTTTTACATTTTGGTGTTGGAGTTTCCTTTTTTATTTGCATTTGAATCAGAGATTGTGCTGTTTAATATCACCAGTTTTCCATGGAGTTCCTCCCTGCAGGAAGATGTAAGGATAGATTTTACTACAGATTATTGTTTAATTCAGACTGAGGGATATTATGAGTTTGTTTTTTTGATGAATATCTGAAATTCTTACTTGTCAATGACCGCAAACTGACTGTCTGCTGCTGCAAATAGTTGGAATGAAATTAAAATATTTTATGCTTTATGTTGGTCCATTAATTAGATAGTAATGTTGTTGTTTTTTTACACTGGTACCTAATCCATTTAGACATTTATTTTGTGATGAACACGTTGTTAAAATACACACTAAATCAGATTCAATGCAAATTTGAAACTGTCACATTTAAAACCACGATGAATGAGAGGATATTTTTGGGGTCCAACTCAAATTTCAGTCGTTCAGAAAGTGGAATTTGATTTGGGAAATGTAAACTATTTCTTGAGGCGTTCTTTAATATTTCATTCAAACAAATGAGGTTAAATTGTCTAACATCAGTAAAAGAATACCAGGTTTTATATTTTGGATATGGTGATTCTGATTCCCAAACTTTGAGTGGGACTTGAGTGGATGATTCACGGGAGAAAAGGCGCAGGCTGCACACCTCGCATAATAAAACACATGGTTTATTATCAATGTGATAGAAATGAAATCACTGGACAATTAGAAGCATGTCTACCCATCATCAGCACCATGACAACAGCTCTATAAGAACAGAAAAACACTGCCCCCCCCCACCCACCCCCCTCCGGCTCACAAAAGTCGAATCACAGATAAATAGGCCTACTCCAAAATAGCTGGTGCACCTATTTACACAACCATCCATTTAAATTAATATAAATAAATATTTACACACATAAATAAACCCCCTCCCCCTCTCGTTAAGTGACCACACAAACCTGTTTCACAGATAAAATGCTTCATACCCACAATGCTTTTTTCCTGTGTGAGGACAAACACAAGCACACTGAAAGAACTGAAACGTTGACTTTAATTAAATATATGATGTCAACAGATTTCACAGAGCTGTATTGGGTTAGTGGAAAGCAATAATATTGAGTTTAAATAAAGTATTATTAGGTTCAACTTAATATTATTGCTTTCAACTAACCTGATGTGAAATTGTTGACATAATACATTTGATTAAAGTCAATGTATCAGTTTGTACCGTACACACACACACACACACACACACACACACACACACACACACACACACACACACACCACACACACACACACACACACACACACACACAACACACACACACACACACACACACACACACACACACACCACACAACACACACACACACACACACACACACAACACACACACACACCCACACACACACACACACACACACCACACACACACACACACCACCACACACACACACACACACACCACACACACACACACACACACACACACACACACACACACACACACACACACACCAACACACAACACACACACACACACACACACACACACACACACACACACACACACACTCACACACACACTCACTCACACACTGTCACACACACTGTAGTTTGTTGGCTGCTCACAGCATCACAGTCTCACAGGATGCAGGCAGGGGGAGCGAAATGGATGTAACACAGTAACCATCATGTCCTCAGGGGAATGAAAAGAACGTAACACAGATGAAACATCCCTCTGTGCTCTCTGACACTGGCCCACAGGTCTCCTCTTCCTCTTCCTCCTCCTCCTCTTCGGCCCTGTCAGTGGCAGTGGTGTAAAGCTAGAAGTGTATCGCCTCTGTCTGTGTGTCTGCCTCCCATCGTCTCCCCCGCCTCGCTTCATTTCCGCTGCTTCTCCTCTTTGTCGGCCTTGTTGTCCCCGTGCCGGTTGTTGTTGGGGGGGCTGTTGATGAACATCTTGTCCAGTCCTTTGAGGGCCTCGGTGAGGTAGTTCTGCAGGGTGGTGAGCGCGGCGCAGATGGCGGGCGAGCCGAAGCCGTGCGTGATGAAGGAGAAGTGAGAGAGGCAGCTCTGGATGCCCGGCTCCAGGATAGGGCTCGGCCGAGAGTTTCCCAGGGGGGTCCTGTCCTGGGCCAGCAGGTCTGAGAACTCCTTACACAGCTGTCTGCAGGGGGGGGGGACAAGGAGATGTCAAGAGGGAGATATGGGTTTCCCTAAAATAGTTACACCACTGCTGATAGTGGTTATTCAATGGCAGTACATAGTATGTATTAACCTTGCTTCAGTGTGCACATGGGACTTGTTTGACTGTCTAATGTCTCTCTATGTATATTTGTATCAATGTGTCCCTTCTGGATGTGATGTGATGGGTTTTAATGTCCCCTGGAAGTTTTTGCACATGCAAACCAAAGATAATGTTGAGTTGCACTCAATAAGTAAGAGAATTTGGTATCCTTTATCTATTTCTATTATTCATTTGATTCTTCACCAAACATTTATCCATTGTTTTTGTATGTTATTAGTGGAAAGGCTGACACCACATTTTCTCTGATCTTGCAACTCTACAGCACCTGTGTCTATGTCCAACACAATCAAAAGATCACCTTTAGTTTCCTGCAGTTATAATCAAAATGCATCATATAGAAGCACAATGAGTTGCCACTATCCCATTAATACTCAAATGCCTATCAATACCAACCTGTCACTAAAACAGTAGACAGTATATGTGTATCCCATGACTAGCTTAAAAGCCTCAGCAAATGCATCCAAATCATCCACAGTCAACACCTTACTGCGATGCCCCTGTGGTGAGTGTTTTTTGCAGCATTTGTTGTAGATGTTCCTGCAATACCTGACACTAAATATAACCAACTCATAACACAGAAAAAAAGAACAGAGCCGGAAAACAAATTACAATTGTACAGTTCTTTAGTGAAAAACAATAATGTTGCAGTTTGAAAGGATTCAATCCCTCAATGTTTATTTATACAGCCCAATATCACAAATGTTACATTTGGATTAGAAATGATGTTGTGTTAGCTATCAGTTGTACTAACTTAAAAGTGCTACGAAGTGCAAATAAATCATGGCTGCAGAGGTTTAATGGATAACAAATCGAGAGGCAGTGATTCAGAACTGTATTCTTGTTAGAGTGGGAAAGTGGTCCAAACAGAATCTTTAACCAACACTGATACAATGATTGCAGATAGTTGAGCATAAACACCCAATAATAACTATAGCGACATGTAGGTGCTTAACAGCTGAGCTAATTATAACCAGATGTAAGATTGTCCAGGGATAGTCAGTGACATTCTCAATAAAAAAGCCCCCTCAGCACTTACTTACTGCCCACCCTCTGCAAGGACCTGAAACTAAACTCTACAGCCTCTCTTAATGCTGTGTGCCAAACTAACTGTAGCTTATCTTAAATGATCAGCTTGTACCAAATCCATCCCAAAGGAGAATAGCCTGATGCTTTTCCTTTTCAACTTCTTTAAGTCATGTTGTGTAACTGTATCCTTAAGGCTTATTTTGCAATGAAGAGTAGCAAACTTTCTTTAAACTTTTCTCCATTTACTTCTGTTTCCACATTTTGAAATTGTGTTGGAAGAGGCATGAACTTGATGCAGCTGCTATACAGGATGCCTCCAGAAGAGCCTTTAAATCCCTAAAAACATCAACAAAATGTTCTGGCAAAGGCTTTAGAAGTGTATCGTTTGTTTCTGTTCACAATCCATATCAAAGATATACTTGATTTTAAAGACCTGACATTGCACAATTATCTTTAATTTGCTATGTTTTAAAAAGGGAAACTGTTTCTGCTCCTGCCTCCATTGGACACCCTCTCAAACCTTATTCTGAACCCATACCATTAACGTTTAACTAATGATCTTCGGGAAATTAGAGAACGCTATAAATGTATAGAGAAATGTAAGGCAAATGCCAATATGACATTGTACAAAAATGCCGCATGGTTTGAGGCCCCAGCATTTAAAGCCAATATTTAAATGGAAATATTTGTAATTTAAGCCAAAAGGTAATAAATGCATCTTCAGTCTTCCCTTCAAATTCCATTCAAAAAATGCAACGGTGAGAGAGAATCACGTCTCCTCAAAATTTCAGCAAATCATCCTCTTGGTTTTAGGCCCACATTTGATATTCAAGAGACCTCTCTCTCCCTCTCTTTCTCTCAAAATGTGTACACACACACACCCACACACACACCCAATGAGCGGCCTTAGGGCAGAGCTCCACTAAATGAGTGACAGGCGGTGCAGGCCGAGCCCAGCTGGGGTTAGGGAGCAGAGAGGAGAAGAGAGGAGAAACAGAGAGGAGGAGCTCCACCCGGGGCGACTCTCAGGGCCTCGCTGTTGTTTTCTGACGACTTGAAACACTTCACTGCTAAATAATGAATTTTTAACAGGCAGCACCGACACACCGTATTGGAACTGGTTTGAATCTGAGCATCAAACATCCACCACCGAAACACACCGTACATACGGATCACATTGGGATACACACACACACACACACACACACACACACACACACACACACACACACACACACACCACTCACAGGCAGATGGTTTATGCAGGCCAGCAGACAGCACTATTTATGCAAGCTAAAAATACAAGTTTCCTGAAGGGCTCTTTGTTACAGCTCTGCATGCAACGTTTTTTTTTGATCCAGAAAACTCATTCAGGGGATTACATGGACACAGAATAGGACTGTTCATTATTAATTGGCGAAAGGCTTTTTGGTCATTTTAAAAATAGGAAAAAATCCAAAGTGATTCTGGGATTTAAACCACATTCCCTCCCCTAGCCTAGTTTCCCTTTAAAGAAATTCTATGTTGCTCGGTTTTTAAAAGTAATCACTAGATCCTAGATTCAATTCCACAGTTTAACAGCCATAAAAAATTGATTAATATAAGTACCTCTACGAGGAAAGCCAGTAAAATCCATCGCCTTTAAGACCAGAAGCAGAGGTCAAACGCACACGAGCAACGTCAAAGCTGCTATTTAATAATGTCTGAGACTTATGTAGGCTACATTAAAGTGTCCATCAAATAAGGTTTGTGTACTTGAATAAAACGTTATTTATGTGGCAAAAATAATCCCCTTGCTTTTAAGATTCTTGACTTAAATGCAGATTGATCCTAAATTCGTAAACGGTTGAATTTACTTTAACTGCCCTCAATTTCCTCTGTGGTTTTTCAATCAGTCATTACGTTACAGGTTACATCCATATAGAGTTTGATGCTTTTCATTAAGAAAATCTCCCTTTCCTCTTTAAATGTCAATGCCATGGCTCACTGTCAAAATGGACTGTGTGATATAGAGTGAAGCGCAGAGGAGAGGTTTGCACCCTCGGGGGTATTAAAGAGGGGGCCATAGAGAGGCCCTCAGGAAAATGGGGGAGAGTTTAATTTCACAATAATTTCATTCATCAGAAATGTAACTACTTGGAGAAGAAGCATGCCATGGTTTTCCCCCTGTATGTGTGACGGTTATGTAATTCAAATTAACAGCAACCACAGCCTTTCTAAATGGCACCCTGGACTGTAAACCTAAAACCATATTTTTTGGGACATTTAATTAGGATAACATCTCACACAAGAACAGCATAGATATATTATGAGACTTACAGGACTTCTTTGTAAATTCATTTTGTTGAGAATTTACTGGAAAAACCCCTCTCTCTGTGTCCTTACAAAAACATGTTCTCCCCTCTGTGTTGACAGACTGACTATATGTGTCATTAGCATGCCGCCATGTTATTGTGTCTAAGTACCTAAATGGCTCATTTGAAATGAAAGCAATAATCTTATTTACCACATGGTATCTCCTATGCTGCGCATCAGACATGTATAGGCCTACTATTCTATGACAGACAGAAAACACCCTATAAAGGCTATGAGGGAGCTGAATCTAATCAAACGGTCCATCAGACTCACTTTGTCGCCAGCAGCATGTTTTTCCGCGTGTGCAGCTCGTTGGGGTCCGCGTGCTGCCGGTTGAGGTACTCGCTCACGGCTTTGGTGGGAAACTCCGTCTCGCAGAGGTAACCGAAATCCCGGGCAAGGTGCACCGCCTCACCTGGGGGGGGGGGGGAGATATGTGAGGTTATAGTCGGGGTGAATTTTATATAGACGTACAATATCGCTACATGACAATCATGCATTTCCTTCTGTTTTAGTAGCCTATAGCGATTCCTGAATACAAAGACTTTACGTGTTAAAACTGGGATGCTTTCCTTTTACGCACAAAATTCCCTAAACTCCTCTCAGAGAAAGCAAAAGCAATAGCGATGGTCATTTTTTCCACATTTTTGTTGTAAAAGTCAACTATAGGTGCAAATTAACTGTTTTAATATCGTGAATTTAAAAAAAGAGAGAGCTCTTGCATAACGCTTTGTGCAGACGAGTGAACACATTGAAAATTGAGACGTTTTCATAATCCTAAAAAAGTCTTTAAAAAAAGGAGGTCATAAATATATTTGTATTATATTTTGAAAGTGTAGAAATAAATATTGATAGACTTGTATATTACGCTGGATCAGGAAAATCTGACTCAATGAAAATGTTGGTTTAAACCGGTTAGGCCCATGCTGCAGCCTCTAATCAATGAGTTAATCATTTCATTTAATTCACTAACCCCAGTCCTCTTCTCTTCACTCGTTCAAAATAAAATATGTATTTACTTTGTATTCAATGTATGTAGCCATTTGAGAAAGACAGTCTCATTCTTCAAACCTGTAAGGTCATGAACTTTGCAATCCTGTATTTTGGCCGTGCGTAATTGTTGGTGATGTTGAAATCTTTGTCATGGGGGGCAAATAAAATGTTGGACTTCTAGAGCCAAACTTCCTAATCAATCAATCTCAGAGTAAGGATTATGTTTCTGTATTTATGGATAAACAAGTAAAGCAATCACCTTCTACAAGAGATGTTAGTAATGTGACATTGGCAGCTTTGCGTCTTCCAGCAGGTAAATTCAGTCCAATCTTCTCCAGTTTTTCTCTCAGACATCTCCCACCGTTTTTGGACTTTGCTCTGTAGAAAAATGGGGAAATAGTTATGTTAATAGCTTTATAAAAGAACCAGGACATATATGCCATATATCTCTCACAAGGCATTCAATTAAATTAATATTCCCATAGGAAGTTCAAAAATCCAAATTGAAACACATTGGAGGTTAGATCTTCTTACAAAGATAAATAAGAATGACAAAATACAATAATTAAGTTACAGTATGAGATAACAACAATATAATTAGGTTACACTATTTAAATATATACATATATCAATTAATATACATGTTATGTATGTGTGCATGTTTTTAAGTTGTTGTCTTTTAGTTTCTACTCTGCATCATGTTCTCCAGAGATTGTGTTAATGTTGCGTAAAATCTGGGAAGTTCAGATACAGATGCCTTTGAATTCAACTCAGGGTTTAATAAACATCTCGTCTGCATATTTAAGAAGCCACACGCTTTTTCTCCATCCCTGCGTCAACATGCTCTGAGGCTGCAGTCGTACCTTCTCAACACGCCCCCCAACAGGGATGCGTTCAGGCACTCTGGCGGGGACAGTCTCCTCTGCACCTCCCCTACGGTCACTTTGTACTTGGAGGTGGAGCTGAGCAGCGACAGGCGGCCCGGTACCGAGCAGAACACCTCGTTAATGCTCACGGTGATGCCTCCCATCAGCCCGTCCTTCCCGAGCATCAGGGACCCCATGTGCTTGTGAGGCATGGGAACTGAAAGAGGACATTACATAACGTTTAAAAAACAAATTAGATTTTCCTTTTTTTGAGACCTATTTGGGAAATTCAGTCACAGCAGCATGCAAACAAGGCATTGCAGTGCAGCACACGTATTACAAATAAATTAAAATAAAGAATACACATAAGATAGAGTATAGGGAAAGATAGGCATCTTACATTTTTTTCCAAACAAATATAAGGGGCTGTGAGTTTTAATCTATTGTGTCAAACGTTGTCAGACCCAGTGGTGTAAAGCAACTAAGTACATTTACTCAAGTACTGTGTACAAATTTGAGGTACTTACATTTTACTTGAGTATGCTGCGTTATACTTCTACTCCTCACTTAAAAAGGAAATAGTGCACTTTTACTCCACTTTATTTAACAGCTGTAGCTTATTTTACCAAAATGCATCTCTAAAAATTAAACTAACTCTTTAGGTCACAAAAGAGTCCAATTATTTCCTTATTTTACAAAAAGTCAAATTTTACAATCAGAACTTTGCCTACAACAGTAAAATGCTATTTGATGCAACAATATTATCTAGTAATGTCACATTATGTAAATATAATTATATACACACACATAAAGGCTATTCTTCTGCACAATGATTACTTTTTCTTTTTACACTTTAGGTACATTTTGCTGATTGTCATTTTTTTTTTTACTTGTAATGGAGTATTTTGACATTAATGTATTGGTATTTCTACTCGAGAAAAGCATCCACAGATACTGGTGAGACCACGCGCACTACAGGAGGGAGCCCTGGCCATGAAGTGCCCACGCGCTGGGCATTTACTGTTATTTAATGTCTCTTACAATAGTATCGATTGTTGATTGGCTCTCGCTCTCAAATCAAATTCCCCTCTTTTTTTGTTTGACAGAATTTGTGTCAATGACTAAATTGCAATTTTCGTTAAATTAATGGGAGAAAAAAATCCCTGTTAACTTTAAACCCAGGTTACAGCACAGTCTTTGCTGCGACATACATTTGCATTATCATAGATTTATACTTTTGGAGGGGGGCCACAGGGGGGGTCCAGGCTCAGTGTTACAGGGGCACAGTGTGGGGGGGGGGGGGGTTTGATGGCTCCACGGGGGATAATACCGCAGATTAGCTGTAAACGAGCTCACGAGATCTCCGTGAGCGGTGCCATTTATTACATCAGCGGCTTAAATGCCCCGCGGGGAGCTCAGTCACTCAACATCCCGTAACTAAATCACCGCACATCATCAGCGACCCTCCGCCTGCGAGTCAATACCGGGATCGTTAACCCATGCACGAAATCCTCATCCTGGGCACCGGAAAAACAGGATGAACCCACAGAGATCCACCTTTTACTTCCCAAAGCATCGAGGTCACATCTGGTCCACTTTAGATCCAAGTTGTGCCTTTTTTTTTTATTGGCTCTACAGAACATAAATCATTGTAATTTACGTCATATGACAACATAAATTAGCCTATAATTTGGTACAGGCACGAAAGGAACCTCAAAATAGGCGAGCAGCCCTATGATGTCTATTTTAAAAACGTATAGCCTAACAACAATCTATTTAAAGAAATCCAGATATGTATTCATTTATGTTTTTGTTTTTGGTGAACATTTTTTATATTTGTAAATCTAGTCATTGTTGTCAAATTGTAGAACTATTGGCAACATATCTAAGAGCTGAGACTGGTGTGTGTGTGTGTGTGTGTGTGTCTTACCTTTCTTAATTACTGATTGATCAAGGATGTTCGTTCCGTTGGTGTCGTCAAGAGTCTGGTAGATCCAAAATAAATGCAAACCATTATAGCAATATAATAGTGTGCTACAAAGGAATCCAGAGCGTAATAAAAAAGTATATATTTATATGTTTTTGCTAAATATTGCAGGATTCATTTAAATGTAAGGTCTCGAAAAGCAGGGGAAACATTGTCTGTTTTCCACAGAACAAACACATCTTGTTTATAATCCATTTCCTCTTTTTATTCATCATGACGTGACTCATAGAGAATAATGTGTTCTCCCAAATGTAAAGCCTCATTCATCACTCTCATTCATCAGCCTGCGAGATAGATTCCTCTTTGAATAGACCTGCTGTTGTCACGCTTGTATAAAATAAAATAGGACTTGTTAAAACAAATTTAAACGGGGTTAATAAATGCATGACACAACTACGTAAAGGCAGAAATGAGAATGTAATGTGGAGGTTAAATGGCAAACAATTCGTGCTGGTTGTGCCCTGAGGGGAAAACAGAGGAAGATGAAATCCTTCACAAGTCTCTGGTAGCTGCTTTGTATATTTGGTACCTTTTTATAATAAAAAAAAAAAAAAAAAGCGTGTACATAATATCCTATAAACCAAAAATGACATCCTTCAAATTTAAAGAATTAACTAACCACATTAATACGAGCATGGATTTAATGATATAAATACTACTAATAAAAATAATAAATTCATATAATTATAATAATTACAAATAATAAAATATTGTAAATAATACAAATAAAAATAAAACATGTGCACAAAATTGAATTGTTTCCTTTCATGTTTAAATGACCAATTAACAGCATATCCTCAAGGCTTAACTATGGATTAATCATTAGGCAACACAAGGCAGTAAAGAAGGGTGATTTTAAATTATAATTCACATAAGCAACATTTTTGCTCCATGCAGCACTTTTTGAAATATTCTCCATATCAGCATCTTCGCACCAGAGATGTCTCAGCTCTCTGAAGACAGTTGGTTTAGCTTTGGGCCATTTGTGTTCAGGCTTCAGCTGCAGAGAGCTCAGCCCTGAGGGAGCTGATCTGAGATCACTGACCTCGACACTAAAGCACCGAGACAATGAAGGAGACCACCGCCAACAATTACCCATCCCTCTCCTGTATAGTTTATTTTTTAGTAGCTATTTCGTGCCATCCAAAACTAGAACAATTTGCCATCCAAATGTTCATATACCTGGAGTGAATCGATGATACTTCATTCATCCCAAATTGGGAAATCATTTTGTAACAGAGCAGTGTTTTCAAGTATTACCCACTTGAGATAGATATAGAGTAGATATGTTAGGTAAACATAGAAATATTTTACTGTAAATAGGAATGGGTTGAATTAATGATTAAAATGCATACACGTCTATTGAGATAATATATTGCATTATAACTGTATTCCCCATTTTGTCAAACAGACCTAGTTGCTCCCTGACTTGCAGGTTTTACCATTCGGGATATAATAATCCAAATATATTTAAAACAACTTTTTATACAATAAAAACAAAATCATCATAATTTTCACTTTTCGATTCCATGTAATCCTCAGATTCCTCTGCCTCACCTGAACATCCTCCATGCCGTGCAGCCCGTGCAGCAGACCGTCTCCCATCCCGTCCAGGCCCGGGTGCAGCAGCACATCGGGCCGCCTCACACCGTAGTCCCTCCGCGGGTCCAGCCCGGACAGCTGCGACAGCGAGGCCCGAGGTTGTGCCAGCAGCGCGGAGCTATCCATCCGCTCCGCCGCCGCGTCCTGCCGCTGCCGCGCGCCCCACGCGCTCTGCTGGCTCTGGTGCAGCGAGTTTAGGGTGTACGGGTCGCTGACGTGGGAGTACGGGTCCTGGCTCTGGTAGTGAGCGAGCGGCTGGTACGGCGGCGGAAAGTAGGGCGGCTGGAAGTCCGAGGTCGGTGCGTGAGACAGCGGGGGCGCACTGGAGTAGGGTCCCGCGTGCGAGCCCAGCTGGGACAGGCGCGAGCTGTGGCTCGAGACACCGTCATGCCGGTCCTTGAATAGGAAAACACAGAATAAATAAACTCCATACGGAAATGGAACCACCTTTTTATAACGAAATAAAACCAAAAAGAGGCCTATGGTCCATGATGCATTTTAAGAGCATATTGCCTGGTGATGTAGCCAAAGTAACTTGCATTGAATCTCCTTTACAAAAAACACAATAGATGCCAAAAGCAAAATGTGTCTAATTTAAATCTCGGAACGAAAAAACTCCGAGCAGTCTCTACCGATTTGTGCAAATGATTCAAACGCTTTATTGTCATATGCACATTACCTACAGTGTATGACAATGACAACCTTAAATCCCAGGCTCCTCCAACAATGCAACATAGGCTACATATACATAAAACAATAAAAATAGTGCAAGACGAAACAGAGTATAAATAAACACACTGTGAGGGAAGGAAACTCACCGCGGTGGAGTAGGAGTGAACTAACATTTGAACATTTAACATAAAACAGCTGGATGGTAAAGTGTTGGCTCCAGAAAGCGAGTGTCTGCAGGCAGGGCCGGTGATCAGAATCCTTCTCCGCCCCGAGCAGCCGTCGCTCTGACTGTGAGCCACCGAGCACCGCCTCTACCCCCGGTATACGGTGTAATTGTTATTCATGACTGAGACTTACAGGAATATTAATGTGCGCGAGGCAGGGGACTGGCGACACATGGAGCGTGAAGCCTCTCGCGCAACCGTGAGTGACGTTTAGATTCCGTGGAGAGGCGAAACGACGCGAACAGCACGAGACGGAGAGAGCCCTCTGTCAGGTTGAAAGCGAACAGGGCGAGCACACCCAGGAGGAATTCCTCATTATTAAAAAAAACGCACTTTGGGAGCTTTTTCATATAAGTACAAATCTGACGCAGGGAAGACTCGCTTTCTCGCCGTTGGAGACACTTTGGCACACACCATCACTGCAGACAGACTTTGACGTTTTAAACCAACATGAATCCAGTTGTTAGATGTAACAATTTAAACAGAAGATGGTGTTTAACCATGACACTAAGATTGAATCTGTGATCCATACATTATCCATAATGCAATGTAGCCACCAAAGTAAAAGCCATTCTACTTTTACGCACAGCCACAACATACTGAACAATTCCTCTTTCTGTGATTTTGAGTGCTCTACAGTATTTCAAAGCATGGTACAAGAGTTGGTCCAAAGCATTAAACTCAAAGCTGCTTCACCAATCTGTGCAACCCTCTGAGAAACTCCGAACCAACTTACCATAATAAAATATTGAGATTTACTAACAACATTGTCTCCAACCCCAGCCATGTCCTGAACAGTGAATATGAATTGTTGCCATTAAATCCAAGATACAGGGTCCCAATATTTAATT
This sequence comes from Dissostichus eleginoides, assembly GCA_031216635.1. Classification (NCBI taxonomy): domain Eukaryota; kingdom Metazoa; phylum Chordata; class Actinopteri; order Perciformes; family Nototheniidae; genus Dissostichus; species Dissostichus eleginoides. Next base: position 23,346,309 of record CM062281.1, on the reverse strand, counting down.
TGTTTAGACTGAAGCACTCTTTATGCACCAGCCAATCCTACAATAAATACAGAGCTTGATCCCAGATCCATTGTACGTTAAAGAGTCTTGAACACATCGCCCTCAGTGACTTTGCATGTTATTTAATAAGTCTGGTTTCTTGTATTCTTGTCTTAATATTTGTCCCTCTTGATGTTGCAAATGGAGCTGCTATGATGCAAGAACAATGTCAGATTTGATGTTACACTAAATTACTATAGTATATTATCTTATACCTGCACAAAGGTGGTTACTTATGAAGATTTTTCTCCAATCCTCCAAATGTATTTAAGCTAAACTTCATCCTGCCAGAACACACACTTCAGAACACACACTGAATAAACGGTGTCTCATTGCAGCTGCCTCTTGACACACACACCCGAGACACTACAGGGCGCACGAGGGGCTCGCGTGAATGGTGTCACGAGTCAAAAGAAGCGATTAAACTTTATATTGTACACTGCCCCCCACCCTCCCCCCCCCCCACCCCTCTCTCTTGGATGACTTGTTTAACAACATTAGAGCCTCCCCTCCCTCGCGCCGTGGGAGAAAAGCCATGTGCGGCACGAGACAAGGGTTTCCCACCGGGCTGATACGAGGGGCCTCACGAGCTTTTGTGCTCGAGCCCATTGAGCGCGAGCCGGAGCACTATTTCACCCCCGCGTGCGGCGGTATTTCTTCCCTCGCTTGTTTAAAATAAAAAAATAATTGTTCTTGGATCAAAGCCAAATGATTTACATACTTCTGACACATCATCAAACACTCTGACCCAGTGCTTCTATTTATATTTATTAGGAGGTATTTTCAAATCTAAAATTTACTTTTTTTGGATGCAGGATCACAGTTTTTATTTCTTAGTAGCTTTAAAAAAATAATTTAAGAGGTAAATCATTATTTTAATCAAAGTAGTTACTCTTAAACTTTATTTTTGCACAAAAACGCAGTCCCATATTTAAAATATATACGTCAAAATGAAAGAAATTTAAAAACACAATACGTCTATATCCACTGTCATAAAATATTATTTTCCGTTTTACCATGATCCAGAAAGTGAGTGGACGTACACCATACACCTAGCAACACAATACCAACACATTTGACCAAAAATGGACCACAAATCAAATCAAATATCGGTCATAACGAATTTGTCCTGTAGTTACATTTCCTCCAATTCATATTCACACCCAGCACACCACAGAATATCAGGCCTGAAAGCCTTATGCAATACCTCAGTTATCTCAACACTGCATTATTCCCCAGAAAAAAGCGTGTAATAAATCCTGCTGAGCACAAACAGACGGACGGAAACGTTACCTCGTAAATATCTTCATACTTGACATTCTCAACTAGTTTCCACAGCATGGTCGCTTCTCCGGTGTCGGTAAACCGAATGCAGCCAAGTGAGGAAGAGGAGTCTCATCTCTCTCTCTCAGTCTCTCTCCTCCCCCCCCCCCCCCCCCCCCCCCCCCCCCCCCCCCCCCCCCCCCCCCCCCCCCCCCCCCCCCCCCCCCCCCCCCCCCCCCCCCCCCCCCCCCCCCCCCCCCCCCCCCCCCCCCCCCCCCCCCCCCCCCCCCCCCCCCCCCCCCTCTCTCTCTCTCTCTCTCTTTGTGAATGGGAAACCCCTGTAATGTAAAGACAGCAGCAGCAGGCTCTCCATCTATGAGCAGCAGCAAATACAAAGAACAGATGTTTCATTTATTTATCGTGCAGCCTTTGTCATTTTCAAAATAAAAGCATGAGCAGTTAGCAAACGCCTTTCATGTATGTTGCAGGTGGAACAACTTGGTGACCTAAGAGACACATTGTGATGTCTATTTGAATGTTTGGGAAGAATATGCAGCAAAGACTAAAAGGGGACATTATTTAGTGTACTTTTGCTGTTGCTACTAAACAGGGAACATGCATACAAATATATATATATATATATATATAGTCCAATTTGTGGCTCCCTTTTCTCGAATATTCCTAAATGTCAGACATTGAACACCTAGGTTTGGTTGTTGGACATGAAGACAACAATAGCAATCATTCCAGGACATAATCATTATATTCCTGACTAACCTCATCAATAACACAAGCCTCTAAAACTGTATCATAGCTCCTTAACATTGGTTAAATGTGTTGTCTTTATGAGAGGGATGTGCATGTGTTCCCTCTTTCGATGTTGTGATGGTGGCAGAGGAGAGCGCCATCTTAACTTGTTGATGCAAAATCTCTTGTGGTTGTAGATTTGGGTTAAAACCTGTTCACTGTGAGGGCAGATAGAATTCACATTAATATTATATTCTTCCAAGCATTCAGTGAACTCTTTGTGCATAATTGATATGTGCCTATATATTTGTATGACTCTATACTGTATATTTACACTACAGGACTCACTTTGATCAGTGATGGAAGGTGCATCAATTTCTGGTAGTTGGAGTAATGGATAATAACTTGATCTCGTGTCATCATTTGCAGTCAAATATACAATGATGGTGTTAAAGTATACATGTGTATCAGCTGACTTGGTAATGGTCACAGTGCATCCAACAAACACTGCTCTGTTGGGGCCAAAAAAGTAGTATTTTTATCAGTGTAAATGTCCCACTTAGTATTACAGGATGTATGTTATGATATCTCACACTCATGTCACATAGGCCTGTGTGAGATGCATGTACAAAACACAATGCAACACCTATTCCTATACTGCACTTGAATGTTGAAGGGTTTAACAGCATTTACTTGGCAGGTATGACAGTGCACTGCATTATATCGTACGTGTTATATAGACAATAAGTAATATATATGAAGACATTTATTACCATATTGGATATCCAAATAATTAATATCCAGTTTATCTCAGTAATTGAATTTTAAAGAAGTTTTTTACTGATATGAAAATCATTTTATTTAAAATATATGTTCTCAAGCATTCGGGGAAGAAATTGTCAAAGATGCATAATGTCATTTTTTTATGCCTATAAAATATTTTTATTCAAGTCATATCAAATAACACTATTGCGTTACGTTTCTTAGTAATCTTAAATTCAAAACATATATTAAATTAGATATTTTTGTTTAATATTTGAATCATTTTAACCATTGTAAACCCCTTCAACATCCCCATATTTATTTCAAACGGGACTTTATCCAAGTGTGTGCCAACTACGCCCCCTAGTGTCCTAAGACTAAACATGCATCCACCCATCAAAACTTGCTTCTTTGTAGAATAATTATTTTTCAATGAAAGAAAGGACATTATAACTAAACACTAATGTATTTTGATGTTATTTACAGTCCAAACATTCGATTTATTTCCAAGGAAATACACGTTTTGACCAGAAAATGTCTAAAAATCTTTGGTAGCAGAGTTGGTGTTTCTTCACTTAATTCCAAAAAGCATGGATCAAGTGAAAAGGTCTGAAAAAGCAAAACCGTTTGTAATATATAGAATGTCCTTAGTGACCCCGATGAAGGCCGCCATTGTTGAGCTCTTTTGATGTTTGATGAAAAAAACAGAAAAGCTGCCACTGAGGAAACCAGACATGAATGTTTAAGATGCACGGCTGTTCCCATGTTCTCTGGAATGACCCGCTGCCAAAGATCACACACACACACACACACACACACACACACACACACACACACACACACACACACACACTCTCTTAAAGTAAAACACACACACATGGCAGAGCATATGACTGTCAGCAGTGACAGATGTCCTGACAGTCTGGAGGTCTGGAGGCATGTTTCTGGTCGCTGTCCTGCAGGCTTTGACACACAATGTATCAGCATACATTACACACACATGTCACCCTAGTGCTGCTCTATCTGCTCCCATGCCTTTTGTTTGCAACCATCAATAAAATAAAATAGATATTTATCTTCAGCTCTTCTCTAAATGGGATTTAGGTCAGGAGGAGCTGTGTGGTCATATGTTTTAACTCACCTGTTTGAGGGACACTGATATTTACTTTTCAGTCTCTACTGTTGCTCAGGGTCATGTTTAATTAGACAACATGTGTCTTGTGCAGATATTTAACTTTACTCCTGTGTTTTCTGATGAAGAGAACTGCAGTGCACTAGTGCTGTGAATTCAAAAATATTGTGTAGTATTATGTACTCTACTATTTATTGTAGCACCAACTTTGTGTCACTAAGGACAAACTCTGCATCACATCTTGTTGTGCAAACATTTGATGGTTTGTGAAATTAAATGTGATAACCATCTGCCTAAAAAAACCTGAAGAGAAGGACATGAAGCCAAGTATTCATCCAGATTCCTTTTGTATTTTACAGTATTTCTCGTACATTTTTTAATGCAATTTATTGTAGACATTAAGGATTAAGAATCTAGGTTTAATGATTGTATTGTTTTTCTTTATTTTTCGACCTTTTATACTGTTTTAATAATATATGCAACATTCGTAATTTCCTTATATAACTTTGTGGTGACTTTCCAGCACGGTGACCATATGCATCACACAGTAATACAGCCCTCATTCGCTCCTTCTTTCACCATTATCATAACATCTTAAGATATCTTAATGTTTTTGTCTATATTGATCAGGAATTCATTTTCTAATCCTATCCAGTTAACATGAAGTTAAACAGACACCAGCTGCAGTTCTGCTTTTGACCACTAGGTCGCACTAGAACACCACACAAAGAGTTAAAGGCTCAGCAATAATGCAACATGGAGTACAGCATGTATTTGAGACACTATCAGCAATGGAAATCTGTAAACGTCTTGAACGTTTGGTTCAAGGATGAATTGGATTGAGCAAAACAATTATGTTACATTTCAACAAAATCATAGGCCCTCTTTTACAGCAGACATTTTGACATGTCAGTGTAGGAAAATAGCAGGTGTAAAACATCTAATGAAGGATGCCAGTCAAGGCTTAAATAAAACAGAATTAAAAAAATGTATTTAGCGCCTGTGTTACTACAGTACTATATCAACTACAGTAAACTAACTAATGTAAACATTTACATGCTCAAGACTTCCTCCAATACATTCGAAACACCACACACAACTTTGACAAAACTCGTTTTTTTCAGTGTTTGCAGACCACCAGTGACCATCTGCATGACTCTGTTAGATACAGAAGAGGGAAAGATCAAATGACTAAATAATATCTTAGCATTCTAATATATGAAGTCTTCAATAAAACCTTAAATAAGACTTGTATTCATACTAACACCTCAACCAAACTCCAATATACTACAGCAGTAAAAAACCAACGCTTCCACATCCCCTTTCCTCTCAGGATCGAATTATTGGAAGCAGCAGAGGTACTAAATGTAGAATACAGCGTTCCTGTCCTGGATTTGGGGGTGTCTTGCAGTTTTGTGTGTGTGTGTGTGTGTGTGTGACAGTGTGTGTGACAGTGTGAGAGGGACAGTGAGGACAGCAGCTAAGGAGAAGGCCTTGAATGTTCCTGAACGGGATCAGGACAGAGGAAGAAGAGGTTTTAGCAGAGAAGCAGGGGGTGAGGGGGGGGGGGTTATATCTTCAGAGGATGGAGACTGCAGAGAGGGGGCTTAGAAGTTGGCAGATTTTGCTTTTCGTGACTGTGGGGCGCAGTCAGCAGGAGTTATAGTCCCTCTGAGACCTCACTGTTTAATTCACTTCTATATAAATGGCAGAAATCATTGCATGCAGTTGAAGAATTTCCTAGTGTGTGTTTTGGATGTTAGAGCTCCATGTGTAACTATCTGCACCGATGTGATGCATGCCTTTTAATTAGATTGATCAGAAAGGATGCACACTGAAAATGAGAACATGGATGGAGATAACGGAGCGCTGCATTGTAATGCAATCAATAGCCTGTGTGAATAATGCATCGGCCGCCCCATCACATTATGCATTTCTGATGTCAAACTTATGATTCATTCTTGTCTGTTTGTCAATTTACAGAAACTCCGGCACAGGCAATGCATCGATTTCATTCCCCGGCTCATTTTTGATCGAGTTGCTTATTATTCTGAGTCGGGGTCAGCAGAGATGACTTTCACAGGGATTACATGTTTATCATCCAGTTATAAGAGATAAAAGAGTGATTAAGTGTCTGTTTCTCTGACTGGTGTGTGTGTGTGTGTGTGTGTGTGTGTGTGTGTGTGTGTGTGTGTGTGTGTGTGTGTTGTGTGTGTGTGTGTGTGTGTGTGTGTGTGTGTGTGTGTGTGTGTGTGTGTGTGTGTGTGTGTGTGTGTACCCTCCAGTGAGATGCTGCAACCATCAAAGAGCCAATTTAGAAAGCTGCTCTGCTTCATCACTCTGTTACATCTCTACTCGCAGTGCCGCAGATTCATGAGTTTGATTATATATCAGGCGGATTCTTCCATATCAGCCAAATATGATTGAAGTTCCTCCCAGCATCTGAGACTAAAATGTGATTAAAACATGTAAAAAACAAAAGCAAACTAGGATTCACATACATTTATACTATTCTGTAGCCCAACAAGACACATGTTTGAAATCTTTTAAAATCTCAACATTTGGTACCTTTTATGTCTCAAAATGTTGATTTAAAGTCAAATTGGACTTCCTGTGGTAACACATTGCTGTGTGTTAACATTTCAAACCACATCCTAAGAAATATGATGTGTGTGAATGTTACTCAGACTCCCTTTTCTTTCATTTGGCTTCATGAAGTATTTGAAGATCAATATATTTAGGGGCAAAACAATTTTAATGTTAACGTTTGTTGGAAAAGCTAGATATCCATTGCTTTAGATTTAAGAGATGGTTTTGGATAAGGATGTTTGAATAAGTAAAACCCTGAAACAATACAGAGGCACTACAGTGCTGCTTCTTGTGATAGAAAACCTGGATTTGGTAAATAAACTCTAAGTCACATGTGTCAAACTCCAGGCCCGGGGGCCAAATCAGGCCCGTGGTGGATTTCATTTCGGCCCGCAGGATAATTTCTAATTACTATTAGATCTGGCCCGCCGGTATATTGCACACACACCTTCACTCAATCCTGAGGATTTCCTCAGCTCGGAGCCTGAGCCCAAACATTGATGAACTTGCACCCAAGATGAGATGCCAAGTATCTGGCTTGAACTAGCATCACAGAGCAGCAAACTGAGTTTCAATGGATGTTTCCTTCTGCACTTTCTTTCTTGCGACAACAGGGCATGTTTGGATTTTTCTTTGAGGGAAATTGTTTTTTTGAAGCTGTTGTTGGCCTGTGGAAAAATGTAATCATAAGAAATGACTCGGGAAAAGCTGCAGATAGAGCCATAAGAAATGAATGCAACTGGTTATTTAATGTTTAATGTTGTTTTTATAGGCAATCATTTAAGCTTTGTTAGTTCCAGGTTTAATATGTGCAATAAGTTCATTTCAATAAGTTCTGCAATAAACATTGAACCAATCCGGCCCTCGACTAGTACCCATTTTTTTATTTTGGCCCACTGTGTATTTGAGTTTGACACCCCTGATCTAAGTAGATCAGTTATTAAACAATATTGCATATTCATAGAAGGGAAATGAGGATTATAAACAAAACAGGGCCATCAGTTCATCATTGGATAAGGTTTCCAGTAAGCTTTTAGTCCCTAAAGTTTCAGAAAATAGTGAGAAATCCCTTTGACCAAAAGCAGAGGTGATATTGTCACATTGCTTGTTTTGTCCAACAGCCAAGAAATGACCAATATTCTGTTTGCAGTGATGGAAACTTCAGAGAAAAACAGCGAATGTGAGAAACCACAAACAGAGAATGGTGATGATACGTTTTTGCTTGATAAAGGACTTTGCAGACCGATAATGTCAGCACATTATCGGTGTTACTGCCCCCTTTTAGGTAGTATTGCTCTGCCTGTTATTATTAAAAATGTTCATATGAGATGAATGTAGTTCAGTGATAGCGGTGGCAGATTTACGACTCATTTGTTGTAATATATTTAACTTTTGAACCTCGATTGTAAACTAAAACGGCCTCATTTTCAGTAGGTTATTGTCAATTTTGCTTGATGAAAAGACAACTGTTCCTGCCGATTTGCTTAGCTCTAGCGATGTAGTAATGCCTAATTTATATTCTGTGTATTGAGAGATTGAGATTTTCCGCAAAAAAAAAAGTGAATTTATTTTCCCCTGAAGTCATTTTTCAGAATTTACAGGAAAAAGTCAGAATTCAAATAAAACAGTCTGAAAAATAGATAAATAATAATCTAATTAAATGATATGGCAGTACCACCACAGCCTACTAACTGTAGCTTTTAAGTTAATTTTCCTTACAAAAAAAGGCTTGTTTTAAGTAATCTTTTGGCTCGTTAACAATTCTGATCGCCTTTTTCCCCCAAATGCAATAGAAAAATGTCCCCTAAAGAAAACCAAAGTTGTAATGAACCAGAATGATCCTTTCTTTAAGTCAAAACCAAGAACACTACTATAGAGCCTCCGTCAAACTCATGGCAAACAAATCCATGCATGAGATGTAATGATCTGAAGCTGTGACATGAATATTCAAATCCATTTAGACCTGGACAAAAAGATGGGGGGGGGTTCAGTGAATGTCACGGAAAGCACTTTTCACGTTTATATGTATTGCTCATGAACTTCCTGCTGCGTTATATATCGCTCAGAAGATGTGAGGCAGCGTGATAATCGCCTTTTGTTTACGAACGTCAGCCAACGGTCTACTTATGCATGCAGTGCCTCTCACCTTCAGGGAGACGACACCAGCAACAATCCTCCATGTTCCAGAGGATCTCTTATATCGGTTTTTTATTTATTTGGAAACATAATACTGTTGTGTTGAACTTGATCTCCTCTCACTGTGTCACTGGCTCTGGATCTTACAGTAATCCCTTTCTCCATGCTTCCACAGGCTCTTTTTTTAAGCCTATTAAGTTGTTGCAGCACTTGGCAGAGGAGCACGCTCTTTTCGCGAGATCTCGCAAAACCCCTTCGCGAGATCTCGCAAAACCCTTCGCGAGATCTCGCGAGATCTCGCAAAACCCTTCGCGAGATCTCGCAAAACCCCTTCGCGAGATCTCGCAAAACCCCTTCGCGAGATCTCGCAAAAACCCCTTCGCGAGATCTCGCGAGATCTCGCAAAACCCCTTCGCGAGATCCTCGCAAAAACCCCTTCGCGAGATCTCGCAAAACCCTTCGCGAGATCTCGCAAAAACCCCTTCGCGAGATCTCGCGAGATCTCGCAAAACCCCTTGGCGAGATCTCGCAAAACCCTTCGCGAGATCTCGCGAGATCTCGCAAAAACCCTTCGCGAGATCTCGCGAGAACTCGCAAAAACCCTTCGCGAGATCTCGCAAAACCCCTTCGCGAGATCTCGCGAGATCTCGCAAAACCCTTCGCGAGATCTCGCAAAACCCCTTCGCGAGATCTCGCAAAACCCCCTTCGCGAGATCTCGCAAAACCCCTTCGCGAGATCTCGCGAGATCTCGCAAAACCCCTTCGCGAGATCTCGCAAAACCCCTTCGCGAGATCTCGCCAAAACCCCTTCCCGAGATCTCGCGAGATCTCGCAAAACCCCTTCGCGAGATCTCGCAAAACCCCTTCGCGAGATCTCGCGAGATCTCGCAAAACCCCTTCGCGAGATCTCGCGAGATCTCGCAAAAACCCCTTCGCGAGATCTGCGAGATCTCGCAAAACCCCTTCGCGAGATCTCGCGAGATCTCGCAAAACCCCTTCGCGAGATCTCGCGAGATCTCGCAAAACCCCTTCGCGAGATCTCGCAAAACCCTTCGCGAGATCTCGCAAAAACCCCTTCGCGAGATCTCGCAAAACCCCTTCGCGAGATCTCGCAAAACCCCTTCGCGAGATCTCGCGAGATCTCGCAAAACCCTCGCGAGATCTCGCAAAACCCCTCGCGAGATCTCGCAAAACCCTTCGCGAGATCTCGCGAGATCTCGCAAAACCCCTTCGCGAGATCTCGCAAAACCCCTCGCGAAAACCCCTCGCGAAAACCCCTCGCGAGATCTCGCAAAACCCCTTCGCGAGATCTCGCAAAACCCCTTCGCGAGATCTCGCAAAACCCCTTCGCGAGATCTCGCAAAACCCCTTCGCGAGATCTCGCAAAACCCCTTCGCGAGATCTCGCAAAACCCCTTCGCGAGATCTCGCAAAACCCCCTCGCGAGATCTCGCAAAACCCCTTCGCGAGATCTCGCAAAACCCCTTCGCGAGATCTCGCAAAACCCCTTCGCGAGATCTCGCAAAACCCCTTCGCGAGATCTCGCAAAACCCCTTCGAGATCTCGCAAAAGATCTCGCGAGATCTCGCAAAAGATCTCGCGAGATCTCGCAAAACCCCTTCGCGAGATCTCGCAAAAGATCTCGCGAGATCTCGCAAAAGATCTCGCAAAAGATCTCGCGAGATCTCGCAAAACCCCTTCGCGAGATCTCGCAAAACCCCTTCGCGAGATCTCGCAAAAATCTCGCGAGATCTCGCAAAAGATCTCGCGAGATCTCGCAAAAGATCTCGCGAGATCTCGCAAAACCCCTTCGCGAGATCTCGCGAGATCTCGCAAAAGATCTCGCGAGATCTCGCGAGATCTCGCAAAAGATCTCGCGAGATCTCGCAAAAGATCTCGCGAGATCTCGCGAGATCTCGCAAAAGATCTCGCGAGATCTCGCAAAAGATCTCGCGAGATCTCGCGAGATCTCGCAAAAGATCTCGCGAGATCTCGCAAAAGATCTCGCGAGATCTCGCAAAAGATCTCGCGAGATCTCGCAAAACCCCTTCGCGAGATCTCGCAAAACCCTTCGCGAGATCTCGCGAGATCTCGCAAAACCCCTTCGCGAGATCTCGCGAGATCTCGCAAACCCCTTCGCGAGATCTCGCGAGATCTCGCAAAACCCCTTCGCGAGATCTCGCAAAACCCCTTCGCGAGATCTCGCAAACCCCTTCGCGAGATCTCGCAAAACCCCTTCGCGAGATCTCGCGAGATCTCGCAAAACCCCTTCGCGAGATCTCGCAAAAACCCCTTCGCGAGATCTCGCAAAACCCCTTCGCGAGATCTCGCAAAACCCCTTCGCGAGATCTCGCAAAAACCCTTCGCGAGATCTCGCAAAAACCCTTCGCGAGATCTCGCGAGATCTCGCAAAAACCCTTCGCGAGATCTCGCGAGATCTCGCAAAAACCCTTCGCGAGATCTCGCGAGATCTCGCAAAAACCCTTCGCGAGATCTCGCGAGATCTCGCAAAAACCCTTCGCGAGATCTCGCGAGATCTCGCAAAAACCCTTCGCGAGATCTCGCGAGATCTCGCAAAAACCCTTCGCGAGATCTCGCGAGATCTCGCAAAAACCCTTCGCGAGATCTCGCAAAAACCCTTCGCGAGATCTCGCAAAAACCCTTCACGAGATCTCGCAAAAACCCTTCGCGAGATCTCGCGAGATCTCGCAAAAACCCTTCGCGAGATCTCGCGAGATCTCGCAAAACCCTTCGCGAGATCTCGCAAAAGATCTCGCGAGATCTCGCAAAAGATCTCGCGAGATCTCGCAAAAGATCTCGCAAAAGATCTCGCGAGATCTCGCGAGATCTCGCAAAAGATCTCGCGAGATCTCGCAAAAGATCTCGCGAGATCTCGCAAAAACCCTTCGCGAGATCTCGCGAGATCTCGCAAAAACCCTTCGCGAGATCTCGCAAAAGATCTCGCGAGATCTCGCAAAAGATCTCGCGAGATCTCGCAAAAGATCTCGCGAGATCTCGCAAAAGATCTCGCAAAAGATCGCGCGAGATCTCGCAAAAGATCTCGCGAGATCTCGCAAAAGATCTCGCGAGATCTCGCGAGATCTCGCAAAAGATCTCGCGAGATCTCGCAAAAGATCTCGCGAGATCTCGCGAGATCTCGCAAAAGATCTCGCGAGATCTCGCAAAAGATCTCGCGAGATCTCGCGAGATCTCGCAAAAGATCTCGCGAGATCTCGCAAAAGATCTCGCAAAAGATCTCGCGAGATCTCGCAAAAGATCTCGCGAGATCTCGCGAGATCTCGCAAAAGATCTCGCGAGATCTCGCGAGATCTCGCAAAAGATCTCGCGAGATCTCGCGAGATCTCGCAAAAGATCTCGCGAGATCTCCAAAAGATCTCGCAAAAGATCTCGCGAGATCTCGCGAGATCTCGCAAAAGATCTCGCGAGATCTCGCGAGATCTCGCAAAAGATCTCGCGAGATCTCGCGAGATCTCGCAAAAGATCTCGCGAGATCTCGCGAGATCTCGCAAAAGATCTCGCAAAAGATCTCGCGAGATCTCGCAAAAGATCTCGCGAGATCTCGCAAAAGATCTCGCGAGATCTCGCGAGATCTCGCAAAAGATCTCGCGAGATCTCGCGAGATCTCGCGAGATCTCGCGAGATCTCGCGAGATCTCGCGAGATCTCGCAAAAGATCTCGCGAGATCTCGCGAGATCTCGCGAGATCTCGCAAAAGATCTCGCGAGATCTTTTGCGAGATCTTTTGCGAGATCTCGCGAGATCTTTTGCGAGATCTCGCGAGATCTCGCAAAAGATCTCGCGAGATCTCGCGAGATCTCGCAAAAGATCTCGCGAGATCTCGCGAGATCTCGCAAAAGATCTCGCGAGATCTCGCGAGATCTCGCAAAAGATCTCGCGAGATCTCGCAAAAGATCTCGCGAGATCTCGCAAAAGATCTCGCGAGATCTCGCGAGATCTCGCAAAAGATCTCGCGAGATCTCGCGAGATCTCGCAAAAGATCTCGCGAGATCTCGCAAAAGATCTCGCGAGATCTCGCAAAAGATCTCGCGAGATCTCGCGAGATCTCGCAAAAGATCTCGCGAGATCTCGCGAGATCTCGCAAAAGATCTCGCGAGATCTCGCGAGATCTCGCAAAAGATCTCGCAAAAGATCTCGCGAGATCTCGCAAAAGATCTCGCGAGATCTCGCAAAAGATCTCGCGAGATCTCGCAAAAGATCTCGCGAGATCTCGCAAAAGATCTCGCGAGATCTCGCGAGATCTCGCAAAAGATCTCGCGAGATCTCGCGAGATCTCGCAAAAGATCTCGCGAGATCTCGCAAAAGATCTCGCGAGATCTCGCAAAAGATCTCGCGAGATCTCGCGAGATCTCGCAAAAGATCTCGCGAGATCTCGCAAAAGATCTCGCGAGATCTCGCGAGATCTCGCAAAAGATCTCGCGAGATCTCGCGAGATCTCGCAAGAGATCTCGCGAGATCTCGCGAGATCTCGCAAAAGATCTCGCGAGATCTCGCGAGATCTCGCAAAAGATCTCGCGAGATCTCGCGGATCTCGCGAGATCTCGCAGATCTCGCGAGATCTCGCGAGATCGCGAGATCTCGCAAAAGATCTCGCGAGATCTCGCGAGATCTCGAAACCCCTTCGCGAGATCTCGCAAAACCGCGAGATCTCGCGAGATCTCGCGAGATCTCGCAAACGCGAGATCTCGCGAGATCTCGCAAAACTCGCGAGATCTCGCGAGAATCTCGCAGATCAAAACCCCTTCGCGAGATCTCGCGAGATCTCGCAAAACCCCTTCGCGAGATCAGATCTCGCAAAACCCTTCGAGATCTCGCGAGATCTCGAAAACCCCCTTCGCGAGATCTCGACAAAAGATCTCGCGAGATCTCGCGAATCTCGCGAACCCTTTGCGAGATATCGCAAAACTTTTATTTAGCTCAATGTACTACCGGGTCAGTTCGGCAACACAGAAACCACAACAATGGAGCGGTTGATCGATTTTTACTTTGAGCTTGGCCTAAAATATAAAGATATAACATCAGTGCTTGGCAATAGGCACGGGTTTACATAAGTGAAAGACACCTCAAGAGAACACTCAGAGCGAGGGACATGCACGTCGCAAAGCATACTCTGAGCTGAGTTATTGACAGATTCGAATTTCGCGGATCAATAACTCATGAATATAACGTTGTAAGAATACAAACAACATGACTTTACAATCATAGCAAGGTAGAAAATGAGCTACAGAGTCGTTTTTATCAGAACAGTTCGATACGCGCCGTCATCCGAGCTAAACATCAAGAATTGGTCACAATCTGCAGCTGGAGGAGAGAGAGGAGTGCTTAGGGACCGTCTACAAACTGCAACGCCGAAAATATATACTCGTAGAAAAACTCAATAACTTCATTTTTTAAGATGTAGTGCTACCAAAATCTCTTAACACATAAATTGTTATATTGCTGTTACAGTATAACACTTATTTTGAATAAATATGCTTTAAAATATTTTTCAGGCTTTTTTTATATCAAACTATTTTAAATTACAATGTACCAACCCATTCACACATCAATAGTACATTGCTGCTCATACTACATCAGGGTTGTCCAAACTACGGCGAGATCTCGCAAAATGTTTTTTTGTTTTTCAACCAATTTTTTTTTCTTCTCCATGTCCCCTAGGGGGCTCCGTACATCACCATACTGCGCCAAACCATAGCCTGAGAAGTAAATAAAAAATAAACGGTCATCGGAGCGGCACATTGAAGTAATCCAAAAGTAATAATCTTACATAACTTTTATATTGTGACACCTACATTTAAAATGGTTTACTTTAACAAATGTATTCCATTACAATTAATAGTTAAAGTAACCCTGCAATTGTTCTACCAGTCTAAATTAAGAAATCTCATTGAAATGAAAGACTCCCATTTGAAAACTGAATCTGCCCTGCATGACCGCGACCAGCACTCCTAACAAATGAGACACATTTCTCACCTTGGTGTTTCCCAGGTTTGCCATAGTATCCACTGTAGGCTTCATGCTGGCTGCCGTCTGCAAAAATAGAGACATTTTAAAAAAGGGCGTGAAAATGTGTCCAATCAGCTTTGTGTCCTACATGATCACACCATGTTCTGCTCAAATCTGAACAGTTGTTGGGACTACCATTAAAATGTTGATTTGTTTGGAAAACACAAAAATATAATACTTGGTCAATTAAAGTTGTCAAACTAACACAGTCCTGAATTTAAAAGTTAAATCTGAAAATTCTGTTTGCAGATTTTCTGGCTTAGTGTCAGAAAAACTCTTTGATTTTTATCAATCAAAAATTAAGCATTAATGCTTCAAGAACGCGTCCAGAGCCCTGCATTACGTTGGGATGGATAATTAAACTCTTTCATGTTTTCCGATGCTGTTCAATTAACAGAACATTCTATGGTTAAAAAATAATGACTGACATTTCATAAAATGGGCAGGATCCTTAATCACACAGAAAGTGTATACATTTTAGAAGAGTCATTTGAGCCCAGTTCAGTGTTTTCCAACCTGAAGATGCTGTATTGGCTAAATCAATTTTTAGACACCTTACCTTGACCCCTGGGCTTCCTGTAACCTTGTTTCCTCTGGTTCTTCTGTGTTTGTCCCCTCATGATTGGTCCTTCTCCTTGTCTATAGTTCCCATTCTTATTTTCTACAAGACAAGCAAGCTAGTTACAGCACTATGGTCATTTTCAGCATAATTGAATTATGGTCAAATCAAAAAGAAGATCACCTGAATATGTAAAAGGCTGATTCCTGTTTGGTCCACTACCCCTCCGTGACTTTCACTCCGTGGAGTGACACTCTCAGCTCAACGAGGCTCCTCCTGTCAGATGGAGGGAGTAAATACAGCGGCAAGCTTTGGGACAAACTCCCCTCTCTCCGGCAGAAACAGGAAATGCTGTAACTGTATGTAACAACGGTTTCAAATCGGCATCTCTTAGACAAAAAATGAAAATTAATAACTAAAATAAAACTCCAAACATCTTTAATTGTGTTCTTTTTTGTAATGCTCTTTTAGTTTTAAACCTGATTTTTACAAGCTTCTTAGTTTTTGCAAAAGTCTGTAAATATACATAACTTTATAATAAAATGCACACATTTACCTTTTTCTAGACTAACCACAGGTATGATCCTAAGTTAAAAAAAGATGATGTTATCATGAGGTTGTTAACATCGCAATTTATCAGTGGATGTTTGCTGGAACTACAAAAACTGTAAACAGCGTGTTTCCTGACGGACACACTCACACAGCGTTGAGACCGGTCAGGTAGAGACCGGTCTCCAGTCAGCACCGATGAAGACTCGCTGTTTGATGGCTTGATAGCCCACTCCCCCTCCACACCGCTCCACACTCGTTGGTTTGGAACAGCACTTTATGTGGCGGACCCTCCGCGGACCCTCCGCGCAAACGGAGGGGTAGTGTGTAGGGCGTGGTTTGGGATTGGGCCTTCGTTTGTCATCGATGACGTCACTGGCCTAAAACGACACAAGCCTCGATACACGCTTCACCAAAAACGTCCTGGATTACTCAAACCACGATAAGCAGCCTCGGCGCAGAACGTCACATCACTACTGTTCCCTCCTCAGCTCTTGTCTCCTCGACTCTTGTCTCCTCGGCTGATTTCTCTAATTGATTTCACCTGACCTGATGAGGCAGCTGCTCGCTCATTCAGCTGCAGGTTTCTGCTCTAACAGCTCAGAAGAATACCTGTAGCTGCTCAGGTGAATCTGAAGATCTTTCGTCATGTGGAGCCAAGGTGAGTTAGCAGATATAAAAAAACAACAATATTTGAACGATTTATTTCTCATTGTTTTAATTTGTTTAGCATTTGTGCACAGGTGGCAGTCAGCCCTCTGCAGGCGGAGTGAACTGCAGCTCAGCAGTGGTGTCAAAGGTGTTTTACTCTGTTACTGTTGGTTTCATCTGAACTGTGCAACTTTTGACCCAGTTTGACAGTGTAATAAAGCAAAAAGTACAATTCCCCCAAATCTATCGGGTACACCTTTTTAGCAAACTTAATTCCAACTTATTGCCACATTTATGGTTAAAAAACCTAATTCACACAAAATCAAACTTGTTTTGAGTGAAAATTGTTAATTAGTTATTTTGTTTTTGCCTGAAGTTGAGATCAAATGAACATAGCTTGATGTTTTATCACTGGTCAACGTATTTTAGTTTACAAACTATTTCGCATTATTTGTAATTCCCCGAGGATAAGAGGTGCTATACATTTCAATAAAACTCCCAAAATCCAAAGTATAAATCATAATTCTTCTTGCAAACACTGTGCTATGGAACCATGCATGTTATTGCAGGCGTTTGGGTAACTTGTGTGCTTTTAATCCATGTTTTTATTGTGTATTTCACAATGTATTGTGTTTCTAGCACTTCCTAACACGTGGCTTGTGTGGTCATTTCATCTTTTATGATTCGTATGATGTTTTAATGCTTTGTCAAGCTATGTGACTATGTCCTGGAAAAACACTTTATAAATACATTTTACTTACTTATTTCTGCTGCAATTACATGAAGTAACCCCTTAAAACATTTATTTACAAGTCAACTTTGCTGCGTTTCCTCTCCACAGATGACCGTCCTTCAGATCTTGCCGTGCTCGGTGTCTCAGCTGCTCTCTGCGTCTAAAGCCAGCAGCGACACGTTTGCACTCTGCGACCAGGAGTTCAACCAGGTGTGAGACATCGCCATCTAAAGAGGATTTCACTCTGCAAAAATGCATGTCTCTTTTTAATTAAGCACAGGGCTGCGGTATGGACTCGAGCCGTGGATCTGATAAAGTGACCTAATGTTCCTTTTTCATCTTAGGATTGTTGTTTTGTAGAAAGCCACCTACTTGGCGATACACCTGATCTATGAATTTATGAAACATGCGCAAGTTGACGAACTTTAACTCCTCTTCTTGGCTGGTGGAGTCGTTTTAAAGACTTGCTTATGAATGCAAAATAATGACTTTGGTCGACTTCTGGCAAAGGGTTTTCTATTCATACTCTAAAAGTCTTTCTAGGAAATGTGAAAAATGGTTATAGTTTTGGTTAAGGGGGTAAAAAGCTAAGATATGGGACATTCTATGATGAACAAGTCAGTATAAAACTTTCCAAGAACGTCAAAAATTAAGGTTTGGCCAATAACTTCAATGGAAAATGTACAACCATGCTTTCTTGGACACTGTTCAGAACTCCATTGAAAATCCTGGAAGTTTAAAGCCACTCAAACACACACAGAATATCTTAAATGGCCACATTTCTGAATGTATTTTGGTTTAATGATAACTTGTGTTTGCTTCCTCAGGTGTCTGTCGTTGGCATCGTCAGAGAGTTGCTTCCTTTTGTGAAATACGTCCAATACGCTTTGGACGACATGACGGGTCCTCCTCTGACCGTGAGGCAGTGGGTGAACTCAGAGGCCAGTAACAGTGTTAGAGAAATATCACTCGGCACCGGCTTGATCTTCAATCTCAGGATCCATGTATTTCTGATCCTCTCCAGAATGGAAGTAGTCATCACATACAGAGCATCAACTAGTTCCTGAACAGTGTCCTTCACATGCTGATATACAAGAGAGGGAGTTACACAGTCACAAGATGGAGGAATAGAAAGCAGGATTCAATGTTTAGTTCAGATTAGCTCCACGTCAGAAATGATCATGCTTGTCATATGTCTATCTCCATAGAGGCTGAATCATCATATTAATCACATAGCTATCATATGCCTAAAACAGTCCTGATGCTCTTCTAGGTAATCATACATCCTGTCCTGTACATTGGGATACCTTTGTTATCATGTGTACTCTGATACTGGAAGAGGACATTCAGGATTTGGACACTTATAATAACATCATGTTTCTCACAGGACTGTACTCTCCTGGTGTTTGCTTCTCCTGGAACTTATGTGAAAGTTATTGGAAGTCTGCGCAGCTCTACTGTAAGTTAATGAGGAGTCTGATGATGGTTTGATGGATTTTTCGGTGATGTTTTCCTTTGTTTTGTTGCTTCAGGGTGAAAGGTCATTGCAGGCCAAACACATCCGAGTTATCACAGACCTGAATGAGATCACATCCCACATGCTGGAGGTGGTGCACGCTCACATGCAGATTTTAAAAAAGGTAAGCAAGGTTAATCTTGTTTAACTAAGCTTTATTTGAAACAACTTAAATGGGAAATGCATTCTCAGGTGTGCTTCAGTACAGATTGTCGAGTTCTTTCATCAGAGTTACAGGCCTCTGATGGCCTGATTTCAGTCTCTGCTCATATTCATCTTTCTCCATCTGTTGTTGATGCAGAAATTTGATGTGAACATGAACATCACTGCTGTCCCATCAGAGGATTTGCCCTCCGTCCAGGGTCAGGTGAGTCTGTTTAGAGGGTCAGTTCACAGATAATGACTTTTGTCATTTAATAAGATGAATGAAACAATATTATAGAAAGTTTAATATGTGTACATCTCAATAAATCATGCTGTGAAGAACAAATATGGGTATTAAATATACTATGTTGGCATGGTGGACCAAACAATAATATGTGTATTATCTCTCAGTATATTGAGGTGATTGTTTTTTTTTTGGGGAGCTTATTGTAAGTGACATTTACAAAATATTGCAAAACCTGCAAATAATCACAAAGTATTCATACAATTGCATCGAAAACACTTTCCACTCTGTGATGAGAAACCTCTGTGTCCTCGTCTGTAGAAAAAAGGCTCATTGATATTGATGAAAATGACAAGTTAACCATGTCATGCATTTAGAGCAGGGGGGTCCAAACTTTTTTCACCGAGGGCCACATACAGAAAAATATACGAAGGGCTGGGCCCCTCACTACAGGTGAGGTATATTGCCTCATAAGTTCAGTTATAAGTTGGCAAAATCAATCAAATGTATATGATGCTTGTGAGTGTTGGCAGCTCATCCCTTAAAACAGAAGCCTCAGGAGAAATAGGAAGGGTCTATTTCAAGCTTGTTATGTAAATAAGTCATTGGGCTTTTTTCTTATCAACTAAGATATATTAGAAAATGTTTCCAACTTTAATTGAGTGAATTTATTTGAAGTGGTCTTATTAACACATGAATACTACTGTGTAATGTATTGTTATATTTAAGAACTACAATATAAGACAAGCACAGGTTTCATTTGTGGGCCATATTCCATTATACTTTTTTAATTTGCTGAGGGCCGATTCAAAATGGTCCGCGGGCCGTAGTTTGGACACCCCTGATCTAGAGAGATGCCGTTTAAAGTCTCCTCTTGTTTCCCGTGGAGGTGCTGCATGTGATCAGGAGAGGATCTGTGCGAGACATCGGGATCGGATACAAGGAGCTGCAGAGCCAGCTGGACTTACTCAGCCCCAGAGACATCAAGTACCCTCATTCATTTGAACATATACACATATTCAGTAGTGATGGGAAGTACGGCTCTTTGAAGGGAGCCGGATCTTATGGCTCCGTTCTTTTCCGAGAGCCGTTCAAAAGAGCTGTTATTTTTTAAGGGGGCGGGGTTACTAGGTTTATCTGCAAAATAATCACCAGGATAATGATTGACTGTTTTGCCAGAAATCTACTTTTACTTTAAAATGTATAACTTGCTACATCTCTCAGGCAGCCAAACTACTCAAGCAGCATGCGTTACGCCATCATCTATCGATGGCAAATTTGCATTCAGGAAAGCAAGTTCCCGTAAAGGCGAGTGGATTTATGGCAGACAGTTTCAAGGTTTGAAGTTTCAAGGCTTTTATTGTCATGTGTACATAGCTACAGTGTAGATATGACAAATGAAAATCTTAGCTCACAGGCTCCTCCAACAGTGCAACACAATACAACAGATAAAATAGTACAAGTAAATACAATAAAATAGAATATAATAGAAACAGAATATGATAGAAACTGTGCAGAATAGTCTATATACAGTAATTGGAATATTGATATATATGTGAGTTGCAAACAGATGAATGTTATGGATGTTCTTTCAAAAGTTCAGATGTGTAACAGTCTTATGGCCTCTGGGATGAAACTGTCCCTGAGTCTGGTGGAGTAGTGAACCAACGATCAAAAGAAGGGCTCTCATCAAGTACGACTCGGTTCCCTTCATTCGTACCAAAGAGCCGTTCAAAATAATCGGATTGTTCGTGAACGTAACATCACTAATAGTCAGCTTATACTGGGTGGTAATAAGCCAGAAAGACATTCTGAATAATTTATTTATCACAGGGAAAAATTGGGTTTTGACAGATGCTCCATTTTTTTAATCAAATAGAAAAATACTAAGATAAAAGACTTAGTGAATTACCCAAAATTCATAGCGTTGCAAAGTTGGGGTCAGCTGTGGAAACCCGGAGCATAATCAAAATGAAGGTAAAGCAAGAGGACAGCAAAGAGGTGTTCAGCCTGCATATTACATTCACTCTGTAAAGTTTCAGGAAAAAAGATTCTCTCTCTTTTGTCCTGATCCATTTCTATAAAAACCTGTCTGAAAATGAGCTGATCAGATTTTGGCCACTTTATGATGTCATAATGATGTTTTTATCACCTGAATCTCCTCCTAGAGCACCATTGTGTTCTTTTTAACCAAATCTCTCTGAGGGGCGTGGGGAGGGGCTCCTTATTTTCATCTAAAGTAACAGACAGAGAATCAGCACTTTGGAAACATGGCTGAAACAGAGGGGATTATGGGATGCTGCAATGATCTGTTTGGTGTTTGGAGCCAAACACTTCAGAGACATGTTTGTATATATCTGAGACCTATAATATATTGTTGAAAAAGAGTATGATAGGGGACCTTTAAAGGTGGGGTAGGTAAGTTTGAGAAACCGGCTCGAGATACACTTGTTGTTATATTCCATGGAATGCTCTTAACATCCCGATAGCAATGAATATCTTAAGTGCTTTGACAAAAATCCATAAAGAAATTTCATCTGAAGCCGTAGTGCTGTAAAAAGCACGACCAATCATTTTAGCCGGCCCGGCTAAAATAACTGGATGGCCTACCTGCCTGTCAGCCTTCCATCTGTGCACAAACTTATCTTGTGCCCTCATTGGTCATGTGCGCGTTCGTGTGTGTTGGAGGAGGGGCTCTGAAAGGAAGTGGCAGATTTTTTCCGGCTGTGTATTTTCAAATTCTAGCGCACTCGAGCCGGTTTCTCCAAAATTACCTACCCCACCTTTAATTGTTATTAGTTTTGCAGACGAGTTATTGCAGGGTTCAATGGTTACTCAAAGTAAACATTTTCTTTCTTCTGTACAGATCCTCTTTGACGTCTCTGATGGATAAAGGTTTAGTTTATCACACCATCGACGAGAACCATTTCAAGTCCACAGACTGTTAGCAGGATGAACATCACTGTACCCACATGTTCAGGGTCATATAAAGCTCTGTTAAATATAGTTATTTATGACGTACTGCAGCTATTACCCACAGACAGAAAAGGAGACTTACTGGGTTAATAGCTGATCATTTATTTTCTTAGAATGAATGCACTGATGTTTTCCTCAGGCTCTTTTTGTTTTAAAATATATATATATATATATATATTGTTTAAGTTATTTATGGATGTGTGGGTACCCTGCAAAGGTCCTGATGACTGTATATAAAGATTTAAGTTTAAAATGTCTCATGCTGTCTTTATTTAAGATGTTTTTCTGTCCCTGTACAGTACATCTGTCTCCATGCAGCCCTGATTTAGTTTTGAGAAAGGTAGAAAGAATAAGGCAAAGGTAACAGAAACTACAACAGGTGAGTGTAACATGTATTTAAACACAGGTATAGTCGTTCAGAAGCTGCTTCACAAACCCATGAGCTGTGTTTAAACCTGTGTAGAGATAATGTGTTGTGTGTGTGTCTGTTTGTCTGCGGCTAATTCACACACACTACTGAACCCATTAGTCTAATGTATTTAGTGCATATTTATGAATGAATGCTTAAGGATCTCTCCGGGTTTCAATAGTTTCACGAATTTTGAAGAAGCAGTATTTTTGACTGTTTTATACCCGTTTCATTCAGTGGCAAAAGGCATTTCTGTCACTCTGCTAGATTATGTTGAACCAGAGTTTAAGATTCATTCATGATAACGATTAATTCATTTTTGTTTTGGTGATTTTCCCCACCAACATGACTGTAAGGAAGCCTGGAGGGACAATGCAAAGTTATGCAAAGATGTGGTTGCATATCACAGTACTTGTTAGAATAAATGTTAGTTTTAACTGTTGCAGGTTTGCTTTGATCCCTTATGTTTCATTATATTGGAGAGAAAAACACTCTCATTGACAGAAAAACTGTCAGTATGTCTACAAAAATCCCTCCGTTGTAATTGTGATCATCCTAGTGTTGCTCTTATAAAAAAGCCCAAAACCTGCTATTTGTCATGATGCATTCCACATCAACAATAGCACAGCTTTGTCCCAGCATCATAAAACATTGACTGCATGTGTGTGTATTTGTGGGATAACACCATCTGTCAAAAAGCAGACCAAACAATAACAGCATGACTGGGAATGCATACTGGCGTTGTGCACCCGTGTCACTTCCTCCCTTTATTTCCTCTCTCTTTGCTGCTATTACTCCTCCACCTGAGGCTCCATTTGCATTGATTCAGGGTGACAAACCGGCGCAGGCATCACTGTAAATGCATCCTGTCTGATTATGTATTTTTGTGTTGTGCGGTGAACGTGACCTCTTTTTAAATGAGGGGAATATTAAAGAGTAAACAGAGCCCGGATGGAGACGCCATGCAGCAGCTCCTCTCTGTTTTATCATCACAAATAAATAAGCAGAAAACCTGACAGAAGTCGCTCAAACTAAAAGGAAACACACATGCTCACATCTACAAAGGAGGCTTTTGAACTTTTGTGTAGGTAAAGCCTTTTTTCACAGCATTAGAGAGGAACTGTGACTTTATAATTGTAACACTGTGAACTTGTATGGATAATTCACACTCACTGGCTTTGATCTGCCTCTTTTTTGCTCTTTTGTCACCTTCTGTATGTTAAAACACGCTGTGTGTGCGTGTATACCCGAGTGTGTGTGTATACCTGAGTGTGTGTGTATACCCGAGTGTGTGTGCGTGTGTGTATACGTGTGTGTGTGTGTGTGTGTGTGTGTGTGTGTGTGTGTGCAGTACATCATGAAACCAGAGTAAATAGTAGAACACGTAGCAACTGTCTTTATTGAACACCAGCATTTTAGAAGGTAGGGATTTAACATATATATAGTTGAAAGCCTACAAGAAAAGTAATTTAAATATTTATATATATTTTTACAAATGTTCATGAGCGAGTCAGAGAGCTTTTGTCGGCTAAACTTGCGATCTGGGGAGTGTACAAAGATAGACATGCACAGGGAAGAGGAACGACGGCAACCGCAGTCACCTGTTACAAAATGGCTGAGTTGGACCTTTCTTTCTCTCTCTCACTCTGTCTTTCTCTCTCTCACACACACACACACACACACACACACACACACACACACACACACACACACCACAGTGTAGCCTAACCCAGGCAGTGGTGTCAGTCTCTGATCCAGAAACAGTGTCTGCCTCTCTGTCGCCCACATCGTAAACACACTGGTTGATATGGCACTGATTGTACAGCTCTCACAGGTACAGGGGTGTGTGTGATGGTGTGTGTGTGTGTGTGTGTGTGTGTTAGTGAGTATGTCTAAGGGTTATTTCTTTCAATTTAAACTGTTGAAGATGTTTGGGAAGTGATGAATTCAGTTCAGGAACCCAAAACGTTTTGTGAAGAAAAATATTTCTCTCAATAAAAAATTAATAATAAAAAATAATTAAATGAACCTTCAAAGGACAGAAAAAGTGTTTCAGTTTTTATATTCAAGCAGAAAATGTGCACTTAAATTAGCTGGACCCTAAGTGTGTGTAGTGTGTGTTTAATGTTGTGTTGGCAGTCACCACCCCTGTCCTTGAAAACTGTGACGTCAGCATGTCCATGTTTACTTCCTGTTTACAGAATTAATAAATTAACAAATAAAAAGTCTTGGATGAATCATAGCCGTCTCCATGGCATTGCTATTCCTTGTCATGACACACACACACACACACACACACACACACACACACACACACACACACACACACACACACACACACAGGACTTCTTGTTTGGGACAGTTCAGGTTAGTGTTACATTTCAAAATAAGATAAATAAATAATAATAATAAAGATGGTTAGTCCCAAAGAAGACACACGAGTTAACAAATCCTTTCTGACAATGCACCCTTACACACTCTCTCTCTCACACACACACTCCTAAATGCAGCGCTCCAAGGCACGGGGACGGTGGGAGTGGGCTACTCAGTCTTTTCTGTTTTCCCGTCTTTGCTCTGGGGCTCCGCTGTTTTCCGGAGCTGCGTCTTCTCTGAGCTGTTGTTGATCTGCTGGTCGTTGGGTCCGCTCGTCTTCCCGCCCAAGCTTTTGTCCAGGTAGTTGAGCATCTCACTCAGGACCGTCTGGAATGTGCTGAGAGCGGCACAGACCGCCGGCGTCCCGAACCCGTGAGTGATCAGACTGTGAGGGGGGAGAGGGAGGTAGAAAACATGTCAGAACAATCACAGACTGTTGTTTCATTCAGGGGCACAAACACAGAAATATGGAGTACAGTTTGGGTTTGTTCCTGAGCAGACTTCTTCTCTCTTAAACGTTCCTCTCCCTGCACTATGGAGCTTGTAATCCTCCTAAAAGAGTGTCTTTAATCAGGCGTACCCCTGTGAGAGCAGAGCTTTAGTTGCCTGCGATGTTATAAATGTTTTTCCACCATGTCTCTACAAAAAAAATTGTAATTTTGAAACAGCTTTACCAAATGCTAGGCCGTAATAGACATTGATTAATCGATGAATCAATACCTGGCAATGTCCCCATAAGTCCTTTACTTCCTCGCTTTACCTTCACATTTGTGATCATTTGCTGCTTTTCTTTGTTTTATATGATAGTAAACTGATTATTTTTAGGTTGGGCAACGTTGATGAGACACTGAAAGAACACTCTGTAATTCCTTCCTTTCAGTTTCTATTTGTTCAATAAAACACTTTTTAATGGCACACATCTTAATCCTGACTTAAACGCAATACTGTAGAAGAACAATAGTGCATAAATGAGGTTAGTCAAAACATAAACATTGACCATAAAATATCGATTTTAAGAATCCATTTTCCAATATCATACTGGTTCTTCCGCCCTCGGGCATGTTTTTGCAAAGCTAAATGTCACCTCTCAACTCAGTTTACGCTGATGTTCAGTCTGTGTCTAACTGTGTTTCTACAACCGAACTATAGACACTACATCTGCTTTTTATAGGTTTGTAATCTGCGACGGGTGACTTGTAGATGGGACATTTGTGCTAGCAAGCGGCTCTTCTGTAATCTGTGCCAAATAACAAACTGCACAGCTGCGTCTTTGGAAAATGGCAAAGTGGTCGGAGCCAAAAACAAAGAGCAGCCGAGAAAACTGCAGGACGACTGTCTCGATAGTTCCCAATCTTAAGTGACTCCAGTTTGGAAGCTTTTCATCGTTTTAGGAGCTTGTGTGTTACCTGAAGTGTGTGAGGTGTCTCTGGATGTCCAATTCAAGGATGGTTGTCGGTCTGGACGAGCCCAGAGGAGAGCGGTCCTGGCTCAATAAGTCCTGGAACTCCTTACAGATTTGCCTGATGGACAGAAGGAGGGAGGGAAAGAGGGTTTACCATCTGTCCCCAACACAGCAACTTGTTCCTCCTTCATTTTGGATCAACACAGTCTGTAATTCCTCCCTGGAAACACTACAGGCAGGAGCTAGAAAGGTTCAATGTTGATCCAAAAACAAGGAAAACATTTGATACACAACATGATACAAAACATACTGCAAAGGTTTGATTTCTCGGTCTGTCTTTCTTCATTTTGTTCAGTCTAAATCCTTGTTGGGAGGACTTTAGCTGGTGAAGAGTGGGAGCTGTTTCCCTTCAGCACTTCCAGTAGCCACAGGCAACCGTTCTTGTTAGATTTCCTTAACAAACAAAAGCCTGATGGCAAGATGTTGTATTACATTGTCTTGAAATGCACAGTGGAGTTTATTAAATTTGTTTTCTTTTGTCTGCCTCTCTTAAAGTCAATATTAATGTTGGTCGGAGCACTTTTTATCAAAGGTTTCCCTCAAGGTAGACGGTTAGTAGTAGGATGAATATAAAGTGGCTGAAAATAAGGAGCTGAGTGAAAATCTAATTGTGAGAAAAATTCAATTTCAAAATGATCAATTTTCTTGACCTTGTTGCAACACTTAAATTGATCGTGATTTTCAACAAAAACTAGAGACTTGTAGACAAACGGCAAGTTAAATCTTGAACTTTTGACCTTTTAAACCTATAAAAACATCGAATTTCAGAATTAAACATACTTTTTCTGGACAAAAAGTAACAAAAGCAAATTATTTCAGTGTGTCTTAGCTACGTCATTCATGTTTTTATGAATATGTGTGTTCTTACTTTGTAGCCAGGACCATCTTCTTGCGTGCGCTGGTTTCTTTCGGCTCGCTGTGCTGCCTTGCCAAATGTTCCCCCACCGCCTTGCTGGGAAACTCTGTCTCGCAGGTGTAGCCGAAGTCCCTCGCCAGGTGGAGCGCCTCACCTGAGCACAAAACCAGGAGAAAGACTGATTAAACAAGGGCTGAAAGGATTGAATATGAAAACCTGGAATATATCTGAAGCTGTGAATAAGATATAGACGTTATTGGAAAGTATTCTAGGCAGAAATCCCTTACCTTCCACCAGGGATGTGAGCAGTGTGACGTTGGCAGCTTTCCTCCGTCCGGCCGGCAGGTTGAGGCCCAAACGGTCTAATTTCTCACGAAGACACCGGCCTCCATTCTTAGACTTCGCTCTGTGGACAAAATGAAAACACATATTCAAAACCACACTATGACTTACACCGGGACTACAACATCAGCTTAAACCCTTTCAAACGGTGCAATAAGGACAATACTCCAATCACTTAGTATTATATAGTGCTGGACGTTTTTAGCATGATCTGGTTAATAATAATCTCCATTTTCTTTTTTTATTGAGGCAACTGTCATAAAACCAATTTCCCCCTAGGATAAATAGTCCTAAAAAAATATTTAAAAACATGTTCTCATCCTGATTTCATTACATCATAAGACACACAGATACCATCAGCACTGATCAGCAGGTAATGAAACCACGAACAAACCGTCGGTCCCCATTATCCTACAGAACAATATGTGTTTAATTAAGTCTTAGAAGAAGATAGATTTGCTTTGATTTGACAAAGCTACGAAATTAAAATCAAAGCGTGTGAAATTAAAACATGTCAACTCGTTATATATGAATTATGCTTTTTTTACACATGGATATGATGGCATGTCCCCTTGAGTTTCCTCCGTCACTGTTTGAGCAGTTGAGTCTCTCTATAATAGTCCCTGTCATTTCTTTATCTTTTTTCAGTGAGGTATTAAATCCATATGTGGCTACTTTCTGTCCGATAACACGCCTCAAAGATACTTCTGGGATGTTTTGATTGAAATGACTGAGGTTTTTCTATCAATCTGTGACAAATCAAGTGTCCAAAGAGAGAAACCTGCACACTTTCACTTTCATGAACGTTGATTGTAATTTTCTGATGTTGATTTATTCTCCTTTTGATCCAGATCCTCTCTTTGCACATGTTTGTTCAGGCCTCATCTTGTAGTAAAGCAGCCATATTCTCTCTCTCCTCTTCCCCCCTTCCCTTTCTCTCCGCCTCATCAATAATACAGCGCTGGCAACTCTTGCTTTCCTCTGGTTCCTCTGATCCTGGCATGCTTTGGCCTTGTCTCGCCTCCCTCTCTCCCCCCTCTCTCCCTGGGCATGGCGGCGCGTGCAGCCCGGCCCCTCGCTCGCCCACAATAAGTCTTTGTGTGCCCTGCAGTATATCCTCTGTTTCATCTGAGGGCTCCAAAGACTCAGGCAGCGCTTTCCAATGTCCCCCCCGCCAGATTTACGCTTTAAAAAACAGTTTTCACTTTTAAAATCCCCCTTTGTGTCACATACTCTTCAGTGACATTTTGTTACAGGACATAGGGGGACGAAATAACAACAATAGTTTCAATTATCTAGTAGAATCCATATGAACAGACCTGTGATAAATCTACATTTGTCATGAATGTGGCTTTTAATTTCAGATGTATTCTTTTAGTTTTGATGTTTATCGACCATTTCACTTGTACATTTACACATTTGTACTCGTGCATAAACCTGCAGCTGCAAATAACACACGTTTTTTTTTTGTCTTACGTGGCTTCAATATTTTTTTGACAATACTATCAAATTGTGGACCAGGGATCAGTGGATTTATTGGGAGCAACTTTATGCCTTAAAAACTTGTATTAAATGGTCTGCAATAGGGATCAACTAAGTACTTTCTCTTAAAATTAATAAAATAGCTTCAAGTTAAAATATCGGTCCTCTCTCTAATCAATGTAGTTCCTATACAACCCTGTGGCTGAACAAGATGGATGCAATGTTCTTGAGGATGTGTGTCTCAAATATTTTTTGCCAAACCATTAATTTTGCGACCAGGGATCAGTGTAGTTAGAAAGAAAGACTTTAGGACTTAAAGTACATTTTGAAATCCCTAAAGCTGTGAACAACTGAGTAAGGGTCTCTATAATCACAATGCAATGGTTCTATGGAGCTCCATTTTCCCAATCAATGTACAATGTCACCTTATTTGGACTAAGAGGTGTGTGTGTGTGTGTGTGTGTGTGTGTGTGTGTGTGTGTGTGTGTGTGTGTGTGTGTGTGTGTGTGTGTGTGTGTGTGTGTGTGTGTGTGTGTGTGTGTGTGTGTGTGTGTGTGTGTGTGTGTGTGTGTGTGTGTGTGTGTGTGTGTACTGTGTACTGTGTACTGACCTGCGCAGTATGCCGCCCAGTAGGGAGGCGTTCAGGCACTCTGGTGGGGACAGTCTTCTCTTCACCTCGGCGATGGTGACTTTGTACTTGGAGGTGGAGCTGAGCAGGGACAGGCGGCCCGGCACCGAGCAGAACAGATCTGTAGGGTTCACCACACACGTTCCCCCTGCACACAAACACAACACATAGCAATGTTAGGCATGGAGGAAAAGTGTCTACTATAGACAGGAAAGGGAATAGTTTAAGAAACCAGAAATGTAAATGGTTGTCAGTTGAGTCACTTGATAAGGTTGTATTGTTGAGTCATTTATTATACTTGATATTTTCATTTGAAGTACCTTAATTCCTCACACACAGCACACATTTCCTTTTACACAAACTATTTTGTCCCCTTTTCTTGAACTAAGACAAACAGCCCCGTTTATCCCTGTCATGTGTTGTTTTTTTTAATACTAAAATTGGGTTTTCAATGATCAGGACGTTTTTCATGGAACAGTAAATAATCACTTCGGTGTTGCTTTTGTAAAAGTTGACAGGAATCGTTGCAAAAATAACTGGCTGTGGGTTATTTTAACAAACAGCCACTATATTACATTGTGTTTCCCCTGCTATAAGAGTGAATACATGGTTGGCAGAAGTATTTCTCTAATGAGGCTGAGTGTCAACAGACAAACATGAAGTATTGCAGCACCACTCAACAGTGGAAACATTAAACAAAGACAAACTGTGAAGCA
The DNA here is from genome assembly GCA_031216635.1 of Dissostichus eleginoides. NCBI lineage: Eukaryota > Metazoa > Chordata > Actinopteri > Perciformes > Nototheniidae > Dissostichus > Dissostichus eleginoides. Next base: position 23,315,958 of record CM062281.1, on the reverse strand, counting down.
ATCCAGAAGATTTAAAACCCTTCGCTTATAAATCATTGGTGAAATTGTACGTTGCACCTATTCTGTACTACAGTTACCGATGATGGGTCAAAAGGAGGAGGCGTGTTGTGCAGTGGGTTGTGCGTTGGTGTTCGGATCAGGGGGTCACTGGTTCAAACCCCACTGCAGTCAGCATGTCGTTGTGTCCCTGGGCAAGACACTTCACCCCAAATTGTCGCTTTGGATAAAAGCGTCTAACAAGTGACATGTAATGTAATGTCAAAACATCATTATCCACCTTATACTTTTCATTTTTAATAATAGTTTGTTTTAACATCGCACAGATTACAATACGAGAAACATTAGTGCTATTTTGCAAAAGTTCCATTGTAGAGACAAGAGTTTTGTTGGGTTTTTAGAAAGATGCATTATGCCAATGACACTATATGATATTTTCGGTAACACTGATTTAAAAGTCTATTAAAACATTGCAAAAATCCAGGTATTCTGATCAAACTCAAGTGCCTCCATGTGTGTCAATACTACACACACATCCATCAACAGCAGGTATGATAAGGATTACAACATTAAGATTTGTGTTTTTTCACATTTAATTAGATATGGATCAGTAAAGTGTGAAAAATGCAAGGAGGATATTCTCAAGTGCAGATCATTTTAACAATAATAATAATAGATGTTTACTCCCTGAAAGAGCAACAAGCAAATGAGTGCAAAGCCAGAAGCAGTGCAAATATTATGGGACCTCATTTAGTTTGAGGGATACTTCATTCTGTAATAAATTCTGCAAGTAATGAGAGGTTGCTGCAAGAGCATTTTTCTCTTATTTTGAGTGTAGCTGCTTCCAGGTCTGTGCTGAATATAACCCCTAAAAATCAATGTAGACCTTGAAAAGCCTCCACTCATAGAAAATACATGTGCATTTTAGTCTAATGCATAAAAGTATGAATGTATCCTCAACCCTGAGGAGGGTAACTTTGGATTCGTACAAACTTTGTATCAGATCTCCCTTATTTGTAAAAAAGCAGCTATATATTGGAGGATAATCACAGTGAATGGAAATGTCTTTCCTTTCCCTGTGTCTTATAATATTAAAATGATTCATCAAACAAAGATATTTTTATATTAACAGCCTTTCTTTTGTCACAGGCAGTATGTTAATCCACATTTGTGTTTACACTGCCTCAAAAACCTGCCTCCAAACCCAAACCCAAATTAAGGACGCGGCCTATTTGATCTTTGCACATGAAAACCATGCATCTCCAAAATGTCTCCTTTTCAAGAGCTAAGAAAAACAACCCTCTTTTGAGCTTTGTAGAAATATATTTCACAGATAATCCAACTGATTTTAAAATGGTCTATGTATTTTAAGAAGCAGGTGAATTCTTTTAACCCATTTGAAAACCATGAATCCTTAAGTTTATCTGAAAACTGACCAAATATTTGAAGACACACCTTTTTTTACTGGACACGTGGCTTGTTCACAACATATATATTATTTAAATCTGAATGTAACCAATTTGATAGTAAAGGCACATTTGATCCATACAAATGTAGTATCTTCAAACACCAGTGGTGAGATCAATGTGTTTTTCTCCTTTTCACTTGTTAAATATTACATTTATTACAATATACACATATGTATATTTCTGTTTCAGCTCAATATTAGTCTGTATGTAAGAAAAGCCTGCTGTAATCTTCAATAAAAGCCTCCCTTCAATCACAAACCACCGGCTTGTGTTCTTGAGGCTTCTAAATAAACGATTGGTGTTGTGATGGTGAAGCTCTCACATTATTAATTACACCTGAATCAGTCTAGCTGCATCCTTCTGGAATAAATCGACTGCTCTGCCTTTTATTATTAAACTTTCACTTGAACTAACGTCCCAAGCAGCTGAAACGCAAGGTTTCTGTCTGATCTACTGTAGGCTATATTCTATTATTCATCTGCCTCATTATCAAATCTAACAGCAGGGTGTGTCGCTTTGTTATTAGGCCGTGCTGGATATGATGGAATGAAGAAAGGGAAGCCATTTAGGCCGAAAGAACAATGCTGCAGGCGAAGATTGGCTGCACACCCAATCTTTCCAGGCAATGTGGACAATTTGGCCACGGAGTAAGCCTTGTATATGAGCAAGTGTAACCTATATTCTTTGCTCTGTGAATCTATTATTTAGGTTCAGCAGAAATGCGCTAGTTTCTCTGGCCGCAGGAAGGCAGTCAGACAGAAACATGTCGGCCAGGTTCAGCAGCACGGACAGCGACGTCCACCTTTCTGTTAAGCACCTCTTGTGCAGAAGTGGAGGAGTGATGACGTATTTTTGTAGGCCCGACACGGAAGTTAGCATTGCAAGGGTTCCCTCAACAAAATACAATAGGATTTTTCCATTGGATTTCGGAATATTGCAGAAAATAGGATATTAGGCATGATCACGGCACCTTTTGTTCAGCAAGATCATCTCCACATATTCACTCAGATTTGATCATTTTTGAAGCATAGGCCTAAATCCAATCGATAGAAGTTAAAAGCTAACGTTGGGCTTTAAACAACCTGCATTAAGGTCACATGACTTCATGTCACCACCGCTAAGCTAAAGGGCGGCTAATGTTTGACGTGAGGACGTTTGTTAGTTTAGTTACTTGTTAGTAGCTGCCATTTTTATGACAGATAAACTTGAGAAATTCGTATTTACTGGCCTATTTTATGTCTATTTTAAACTTTTGAATCGAGACCCCGAAGTGGATAAATGCAAACTAATTTCCGGGTTTTAGTACTCATTCCTGAACCTCTCTGTTGTGTGGCAACTATTGTACTCCAGCACTTTGCGCAAGGCAGTATGGGAGTTGTATTTCACTATGGCTTGCAAAAACGTTAGATTGCAGGTCGAGGGGAATCCATTGATACTATTGGTTAACTCATACGTGTGTGTGCATGTGTGTGTGTGTGTGTGTGTGTGTGTGTGTGTGTGTGTGTGTGTGTGTGTGTGTGTGTGTGTGTGTGTGTGTGTGTGTGTGTGTGTGTGTGTGTGTGTGTGTGTGTGTGTGTGTGTGTGTGTGTGTGTGTGTGTGTGTGTGTGAAGTCCGGCTCGTCTGTGTCTGTGTGTGACACAAACCCTGCAGACCTGTCTGTCAGACTCACGCGCTCTGACAGGGGCGCGCGACTCTGAAAGCCGTGTGTTCACATCATATTAATTCCCCTAAAAATGTTTTGATTCAAAGTAGTTTGTATTTCATGTTGCCAAGGGCAATCGAAAAGAGCTATTGCCGGTATAGTGCAGTCAGTGGAGCGCGCGGGCCCAGAGGCGATAACGCTATTTAAACGGAGAGTAGCCTCGGGCTGCGGCGCGAGCGGCGGGCGGGATCACACGCGGAATCAAGCGCCTTTTACGAGTTTGCCACGAAAATTAAAGAAAAAGAGACACGGGCCAAATGTCATTCTCCTCATATTCTAACAACAATGTTTATAGCTCCAATAAAAAGCCCGCCAATGTCTTTAACAGAATAGAGAGATGCACGTGCACGGGGGGTGGTGACGGGGGCGCGCCTGACAGATCTGCTTGATCTGAGAGAAGTGGTGTAAAGTAAATAGGTAGCCTACATTTACTCAAGTAGCCTACTTAAGTACAATTGTGAGAGAACTGTTCTTTATTTGAGTATTTCAATGTTTTGCTACTTTTTATTTCCCACTACAATTCAGAGGTTAACATTTATGTAATATTGAGTTACTTTGCACAATTGGATTAATGATGTGAAATATAATCAACACTTAAATCAGACTTTAGTTACACCTGGAGTAAATTCACAAGCTACCCTGCAGTATACAAAGTCATTAAAACTAGCTGCACCTTTACCAACACTTTAATGATCAATAATTATAAAACATATCATATTATAGGCTATGTATTAGTCTGAAATGGGCCAATCTGCATAATGAGTCATTTTACTTTTTGTACTTTGACTATATTACTGTTATACTTTAAGTAGCATTTTGAATGCAGTACTTTTGCTTGTAACAGAGTACTTAAATACAAGATCTCCTTCTCCCACCTCTGTCAGAGCATGCTGTTATAAAGCTGAACTGGAAAAGGGGATAGAGGGGGATGATTAAAAACACAGACGACTCCTCCTAAGTAGGATCCGCGTTTCTTGAGCGATTTTCTTTTGAAAAAGGTTATGTGAATATTCATGCCGCCAAAGCCGCAGTCAGAAAGAACAACATTAATATGATCTCGGCTGAATCCGGGGCCCCGCGCGGCATTAGCATATCAAAGCGTGCGCCCGAGGCGAGAGAAGCTATCGATACGGGAGCGCGAGGTAAAGCAAAGATTATTGGTTGTGATGGTTGCAGCGGCTGAGCTCAGGGCCAAATACGGCGCACCATTAACCGAAAGTGATAGCGAAGGGATTCCCGCGTCAATCCGAGAGAAAAGCCCCAACACCTAGAATGAGCTGATGAAAAATTAAACCCGAGACACAGCCTTCCTCTCTGTGAGGAAAAAAAACACACATAGTTTAAAATATCTATGGCTTTGATGGAGCTAAAAGATGGAGTGGTAAATCCAGACTAGTGAGGAAATAGGCTGGCCTGATGTCTGAGTCCATACACCTCTTAAAAGGCTTTATTTTACTTTATCTGATTTAACAGTTATAGCCTAAACAAGAAATAACAATTACAGCATTTAAGATTAACACGTATTAATGTTATCTGGTCTACATTACAACCCACAGATAAATACATAAGACAAAATAATAATATTTGCCCAGAAGCTAAATGAACATTATGTGCAATCATTTACAAAATACATTATTGACCTATAATTTAATTTGTAGACCCTTTAGTTTGTTTAATGAAGCCTCATAGCCTTTTAGATATTATTTTCGAGTCATTGTGTTTTTAAAAACGATTAAAATAGAACTTGTAGCAAACATAACAGGGTTATTACTATTAATTATTTTTTTTATTAGGGGAGAGGTCATGAGCTGCAATGTTTAGGGATCATGGTGAATTTATTATCCAAAATAAGCATGCATATTACATTAAAACAGTGTGTTTATTTAATAAAAGACGAACCGTCAGTCTGCTCTGTTAATAGCCTACAGGTTTGACTTCAAACAGGAAGTGTCTGTTATGGTGCAGTAATGATATAATATGTCAAATGCACATCTGGGTGAGAACTAGGTGTGCATTATAAAATCATACTATTTTTGGTTTTTGTGCACAATTTCATTTACCTGGAAAAAACGTAATAACATTTAGAGTGAAAGACAGAGCTGGGGAAAGTGCTCAGATCTTTAAGTTAAAGTATAAGTACCAGAGTGTAGGAATATTCTGTTACAATTCAAAGTCCATTCAAAATGTTACTCAAGTAAAAGTACAAAAGTATTGGCATTCAAATATATTAAAAGTCCATTTCAGGGTAGCCTGTGAATTTACTCCAGGTGTAACTACAGTCTGATTTAAGTGTTGATTATATTTCACATCATTAATCTATATCTGTAAAGTAACTAAAGGTATTAAATAAATGTAGTGGAGTAAAGGTACACTATTTACCTCTGAATTGTAGTGGGATAGAAGTACAAAGTACCTCAACATTGTACCTATAAGTATGTACTTGAGTAAATACTTTACACCACTGAGGAAGTGTCTGTTAGAATAATGCAAATAATAGTAAGTATACACTATCAAATCATATTAAATCATGACTTTGTTGACATTTTAATTTCCTGGATATAAAACTCAATGACGTTTCAAGTGACTGATAAAATCCCAGTTGAGTGACAGTCCATTTCATAGTGGAAATGTGAAGCAGCGTGTTCAGTGTGTTGGTGTTTAAATGGAGCCGCTCCTGTAACATGTTGACAGCAGACAAGAGAGAGGAGCAGTTCCGCTTGTTTGTCTGTCTGCTCGCTGTCGTGTTGTGTTCACGGTCCTCAGGTACAACAATAGAGAGAGAATAAGCCCTTACCTCTCTGGATGACGCCCCCTCGGCCGTTCAGCACGAGCCCACACTGCGCTTCCACGGAGCCCTGCGGAGACACGCACTCATTAGCACGAGCCCAGGCAGGTGAAATCACTTCACCCAGATGTGTTTCACACCGCTGGAGCACAGGGTACCCAGCTGCTTCAGAAACACCTTGAATTAATGGGTTTCTTTCGTTTTTCTTGCGAGATGTGATTCTTTCTGATAATCAATTCACCATCAAAATGTTTCCTCTAACAGAAACCTAATTTAGACCTATGAAATAAGGCTATTGATAATTGCAATGACAGAACAAAGAACACTATGTAAACATACATTTCTTGACATCAGCAGCTAAATAGTGGGTAGTTTAATAATTATTCAGTATTATGTGTCCTGTATATGGATCAGTGGTTCCTTATCATTGGCTTGTCTCCATTTAAACAGTACGTTCATTATTTACCCATCCCATAGTTTTTCATTGTGATAATTTAAGCAGCATCAAGGTATTAGAGTCAGTAATTCATAAGAACACATGTGAATAGGTACAAAACAAGCATTTTTTGTGTAGCACAATACATGATTCGACCCCTTTAGGGCTGCCCGAACCACAGGTTGTGAAACACTAAACAATTTAGGTTACGTTTGGTTATAAAAGCTAACACATTTTACATTACATCCTCTAAAAAACATTGGCCCTTTGAGCAATAGTCAGTGGTGAAAGCCTTTTTGTTAGAAAGTGAACGTCACTTAAGGCTTTGAGTAAAATTGAGGGCACAGTAAGATAAAGGATGCAGCTCACGGCTCACCCAGAAACGAGCTTAATTTGAAAGGCTTCAGGCTAAAAGCGAGGACAGCACACCTCGTCCAGACTGAGAATGAGCTTTAGTGTCCAGAGTTTGGTTTCAGCCACCAACCTGTTGGGGATCACTCTATATAGCACACACCAACACACACACAACAACACAATAACACTAACACACAACAAGCTGCCAATAGGAAGGGAAATAAATCACATGAAGTCCCTGCATTTCCCTCAAAGTATTCGATATACAAATATGAATTGTGCTTGTTTGAACGGTTAAAAACTATTTTTGCTTGTCATTTCTCTTCACTATAACTTCACAATATGTAGGATGTACTCAGTAAACAGGTTTCCATGCCCTGCCTGTAGCCTACACAGTAACAAGCAAGCAAAAAAACCAATACACACACAAGAAGCTGTATTAAGGCTTATAGGAGAAAGGGAAATGTCACATTAAATCACTAAATTTTCCCCATTCATAAACGGAAAGACAATATTCAATATGGCTCTACAAATATACTGTGTGCTTATTTGACCAGTTAAAATCCATTATCTCTTGTCATTTCTCCTCACTATAACTCCATACAACATGTCTCAACCCTTTATTTATTCCCATACATTAAGTAGTAAACAGGTTTCCCTGAATGTATGGAAACCTGTTACAGTCGCCATTTTGGTCCAGACTCGCGTGCTATCAACAATGTCATCAAGAAAGAAGAACACGCGCTTTTTATTCAGAAAACACTTAATCCCTCATGCGAGCCTCGAGGCCTGGCCCACGCAGAAAGCCTGATTAAAATAAAAGTGAGAAAAGGGAGCTTGTTGTAGTTCTTTCTTAACCAGCTCCTGTTCCCTTTTCTTCTATTCCGAAGCTAAAGTGATTATAAAATCAATATACAAAACGCAGAGGTCTTGCATGAATTAGCTTAGTGACGGGAGAAAGGTGTGGCAGCTGCTTTTGTTCAGCATGAAAATCTCTTTAACGCTCAAACATGCGACCGAGCTGCACGAGACCATGGCCGCATCTGTTCCGTTCAGACATCCGCCTCGCGCGAGCTCAGGTTCACGAACCGGCTCTTTCTTTTTCTCAATAAAAGGGTCAAACCTGGGCTCTTTTCAAGTGCCAGCAGCTTATGAGATAAATATGGTATTTGCTTTAACAATGATCCAGTGAGAGCCTTGAAATTAACATAAAATAACTTACTTTGTATCACTACTACTATTAACTTTAAACTGTTGCCTGATTTAACAAAACATATATTTACAGTAGATAAATTACATTTTTTTTATTGCGGAATTACCATTATTGAATTTCACATATTAAAACGGAAATGAAAATTGTGATAACATATAATAATGATAAATAAAATCATGCAGGCACAATTGTATTTCTTATACCTTGCAATAATATTTAAGAACAGTTCACGTTATTTGCATTTAATCATCAACAGTACCACACCCTTTAAATAAAGCAAACATAAATACATGAAGCTGAATAATGTTTGGAAAATTACAGAAAAAACGAAAGACATGTTATGTTTTTTTTATCACGGAATTTACATTATTTAATCTAACGTAGAAACCGTATTTAAAAAGTGCATGAGAAATAGTGATTAAAAAATAACAAATTGTAATTCTCATAAATTGCTGCAATATTTAAGGACAATTCACGTTTTTTTTTTTTAATGTAATCCTTCCACTTCCTTTAAATAAAGTAAACTAAATTAAATTAAAGAAAACTGAATAATTGTTAAAATAATAAAAACGTATTTTTATCGCCTTTAAAATATAATTGCTGTTATTATTTATACTATATGAAAATAGTGTAAAAAACGTAGCGTAAATGAGGTCTACAAATGTCGATAAAAGCTACTCTGTATCGAGCTGATCTGGAGTTGGTAAACAGTAAACGCGACGGAAATGATGTGTCGCTGTGTTAAAGTGTGTTTAACTAGTGACGTGTTTTAAGCAGCTCAGATGTCGCTGCATAAGCAACAAAGTTGATTGACGTTAAGTCGGTAATTGGATAAACTACGGTGCTTTATGGTGCTGCAGCAGGGCATTGTGCTCTGAACCCCGATCCGTTAATCCGCCCTTTACCGGAGAATAGAGCAACCAGCGGCTTTTCTCTGCCTCAACAGACAGCCGGACACACACACTCACACATAAGCACACACACTGACACACACAAGAGCCGTGCGATTCATCTCCACCATTTCTTTACATCGAAAAGAATTATGTAAAATATGGGTCCCGTGTGTTTCAGGGCAAAATAAAGGGCGGATTTCACAATGGGATTGTATAGACTGCCAGTCAATTAACCTTTAGAAAACAGGCCGTCCTTTCAGAGGCGCTGCGCCGGGTGCACTTGACATTTACTCAGCCTGTTGTACAGTCACGTTTGGTTTGGCAACAAAATCATCTCAAGATCCAACATTATTTACTCCAAAGTAGGACAGAGTGGGTAAAAAACTGCAGGCTAAGTGTAATGCCGCTTGGTCAGTGTCATAGACAGCAGACAGGAGAAGCAGACAGGCAGACAGACAGACATCTGGCACTGTCTTTCTGTTCAATATTTGGGAATTGCTGTTTGCTGGGGGGGAAGAGGGGGGTTCAATAGTAGGCCAGTGGGGCAGGGATACTGGGTCTTGTAAGGGTTTGTATTTTATCATATCTCATGGAGCAGTGTTAATAAACCAGTGAAATGCAATGGTAAGAGTGTGTACAATGAGGTGCTGATATGAGCATGGGCGGTTCTAACAACTGTAACACTGAGCTTGGGCCCCCCTGTGACCCCCCTCAAAAATAATACATATGATAATGCAATTTGGGAAGTTTTGCAGCCAACACTATACTCTAACTTGGGCCAAAGATAACAGGAATGGGGTGTAATTAAATACATTGAAACTAAGTTACTGTGAGAACTCCTGTCACTAACATTAACAAATATTAAGAAATACAATATTTGGCTGCAACAATAGGCTATGTCTTACCCTAAACTGCATTTAGGTTAATGGTAAAGTAAATCAAGTAACTACAATTGCAACTATGCCCCTGACACCAATAATGGTATTTTATATATTTGTTGTGTGCTATGACTTTATGAACTGAGTTTAAATCTTGAACACTGTCTTTGTCTCCCTTGTCCTCTCATTCAATATTTCCCCCGGCAGTAAAACTTGTCTAGGACCGCCATTGGATGTGAGGCCTGGAGGTGGTGTGGTGTGTGTGTGTGTATTATCGGACAGAGTGTTACCTGCAGATCTTCTGACCCGGACGATGAGAGCCCCAGGCCGCCGGCGGGCAGCAGCCTCTGGTCCGCGTGGTGCATACCGACGCCGTAGGCCTGGGAGCCGTGTGACGTCATCAGCGACAGGTCGTGGCGCCGATACGCGTCGAGACAGCCGAGCTCGCGCCGCTGCTGCTCGTCCAGGCACGAGGACTTGAGGGCCGAGCGAGCATTGTGCAGGTTGATGAAGTCCGCGGGCTCTCCGTGGTGGATCTGCTGGTAGTACTGGCCCGAGTGCAGCGAGTTGAGCCCGTAGGCCTCCGGGGCCACGGTCGGGTGGGAGTGCTGGAACTCATAGTGGAAGGACTGGTGGTGCAGGGGCGTGTACTGGTGGTTCGCGGAGAAGTAGGGCGAGGCGAACTCCGTGCCTGCGGGCGCCGGGTAGGTGAGCGGGGAGGAGGAGGAGTAGGCGACCGAGGAGTTGGCCACGGACTCCAGGCACCCGAGCTGCATGAGTCGGTAGCTGTTTGATCCGTCGTGACGTATCTACAAGATAATAAAGAGACGGGGAGATATATGAGCCGCGTGTCATTTAGCATCAGCCGTGGTGTCTCCTCTCTCTGCCTCCCAAAACACACGCAAAAACACAACTCACACACTCAAAGCGTTTTTTTTCCTCCACTTTAAACCACCTGAAGGAGATGTCATTTCCACACGCCCGGGAGGGGAACACGGCAACAGGAGAGCCATCGGTATTTTTCCCCTCTCCCTTTGGCATGCCTGTCACTCTCCTTGCAGCGTTTTAAAAGGCGTGCTGTTATATATTATTATTATTACCGAGCTGCTGGCAAATGTACTGTCCCTGCTCTCTCGCTCATTGTGGATGCGAGGTAAGCAGAGAGAGACACAGCGGAGTGAACCGCCCTAAAATGTTCTAATCACACTGTTATCTGCTTCCACACACATAATAAAAAGCCCCGTTTTTACCGGTTGCTGCACAAAGATGAACGACTCATTTCTCCCATGCATTTAATTATTTTATCCAGTAATTCAAGTAAGCGAGGATCTCATAATGCGTGCGTAATTCTAAACCAAACAATATTTATTCTTCCACACACCTGCTATAATTTCAGTGATAAGTAATTAAATTAGCCTACCTCTGCGTCGTGGACAAGTCCGGGGAAGGTCGCTGACATTGTGTTTTTTCTCCAAAGTAACCCCGTATTTTTTTTCTTTCTCCGCTCTCTGGTCCGGTCGAATGGTAATAATAAAAAACGCGTTAAAATCCTCAAGAAGCAAGAGAAATGGAAAAGTCCCCCTCGCCTGCTCTCGGTATCGGCAGAAAGCAGGAGCGTCTCCCCTCTGCACGGACGGGGTTGGCTCACGGATTTTGTACTTGCAGGGTATTTCTCGGCTGATGTCGTAGGTCCCTTGGTAATATAGAAGTTTTGAAAATTAAGCATCAGCACTGAGGAATGGGAGGACAATAGACGGAGCGGAGCATCCCAGGAGACAAGGAATAAATATTGTATCTTCGCTTTAATAAGGAACCGAGTGCTTCTTTCAACATTTTCTAAACGCTTTTTGTGGACATTTTCCCTTTTTGACCCATTTGTATTTTTCCACAAGACTCGCTTTCGACGTGTTATTCTTTTTTTTATTATTCACATCGGCTATGTTGATTTTACAAAAAAAAATGTACGGATTTTCAACGGAAATGTAAGTTTGCTTTGAAATATTATAGCGTTATTGTTGACAAATAGCAACAGGATAAAACGGCATATTCGTTTGTTTTCAGAACGATCTTGAGATGGATTTATTTATCTTCGATGGGGAATTTTCTTTAGAAATTGTGTGTTTTCGATGCTTTCTGCATGCCTTAGATTCATTTGAATTTTTACTGTTTTATGGCATTTTTTATTCTATGGTTTTATTCCATAATGAAATATTTACAAATGTATGCTTCACATTTCCAGTAGGATTTTATTCGATGTTACCACAACGGATTTATTAATAAGATAGCATCCTATATTGAGTTTATTAATCAAAATGGCTTCAATTAAAAACCTTTATATACAGTGTATTAGGACTTAAATGTATTTTATGTGCAAATGTGCTAAAATATTAATCAACGCTGCTTTTTTTTCGTTTTAGTTATTTGTTACTCTTGCTTTGAATATATATAGACTATTTTTTTTATTTCTTTTCATGGGGGAGGGGGGTTACTATGAGTGTTGCCTTTGTGAAAAGAGACCTTTTTATTTATTTTAAAATCAGCATTTTATGTGTATGTGTGACTGAAAGAAACGTCCGAGGTTTAAATGGACGAGTGTTGCTTATTATAAAAATTAATATGATCAATATCATTATTGTTATATTTACCAGCTTAACGGAGCTATTGTTGTAGAGGACAATAATAGAGGATTTAATTTGTGTTTGTTAATATTTATTTGAAAGAACATTTAAATAACACACTTCTTTACCTTAAATTATTTTCTGACGTTTTTAAGGACAATAACAAAGCATCAAACAGTAACAGGTGCACAGAAACCACATGCACCGCGAGTATATAGCCTAAATTATCAGAATGAATACACAGCCGATTGCTGCCTTGCCCTTAGGCCACCCGGGAAGCAACAGAGATACAAAACGTAAAAAGCAGGAGAAGCCCAAAGCTTGTGGCCACAGCCTGAAGAGAAGCAAAGGGAAATAAAAGAGAGAGGGGGGGGGCTGAAGGAGGAGAGAGAGGAGAGTCTGACAGATTTCCTGCCATTCAAAACAAACCAGAGAGAGAGAGAGATAAGCCCTAATCAGTCTTGTTTTGGATGTTTTTTTCCTGCTCAGCTGTAACTGTAACCAAAGCGACTCCTTGATATTATTAAAGTGCAGGCTGCAGACGCCGGGACGCCGGATTGACTCTGCACTTTAATTAACAACTATTTCCCCTCCCATCTGTTACCGCATCTCTCTGGCCTAATCGCCTACAATAATAATATTAATAATCACAACAACAACAAATATACGCTATAATAATAATTACACAATTAACACAATAGATGTTTTTTTTTATAGAGAATTTTATAGAAAATATATGGTTTTTGCTCGTTTTATTATTGATTTTTCCTCATATGGTGCCATATCTCCAACTGTAATCAAGTTGGTCACAGAGCTAATACATCCCCCCCCCCCCCCCCGAACAAGCTTAAATATTCCACAAGATCTCCCTTTTTCTTCTTGATCAAAACTGTTTAGCCTTTAGTGAAGCAGTCATATCTGAAAAAAAGTCCACAACAAACACAAACGGTGCCTTAATAGCCTCCTTTAAAAAGTTCTCAAGGCCTTTTATATTTTAATTAACCGGTACCGATTGTTTTGCCTCGGGGCTCGACGTGAAACCTCTGCACGACGAGACCGGTGAAGGCCGGTTGTCGCGCGCCAGGTATTAAAAAACAAAGAGAGAGAAGGAGGGTGGAGGGAGGGGGGGAGAAAGGGAGGAGGGAAGGATGAATGGGAAGGCCACCGGGCAAAAAGAGATGGAGAGAGCAAGAAAGAGCTTTGGAGTCAATTAAAGCACCTTAAGTGGTTCTTAATGTGGTCATGTGAACAGGGTTTTGTGTTTTTTGTCTTATTTTGGACTCACATTTCTTGTCTTGGGGAGGAACTTAATCTAAGAGGACATCAGGAGGGGTTTTCATGGAAATCTGACATATATTTTGTGGGAATAGCTTAACGTGTTTCCTCTCCTCATCATCTAGATTGGATCAAAAGACTGAAATGTACTTGAGAATATATTCTGCAGGTTTCAGAGAGAGACAGAAAAGAACAAGCATGCATTAAAATGTGAACCTTGCATCAAAATGTATTTTTTTAAATACTTAAAAAAGTTATTCAGTGGCTTTACCCCAAACTCTGCACACTCCATTGCCTTGTGTCCTAACAGATCACTGCGCGCATGAGCCCCATTTAGTTATTTATGTCAGGAGGTTTTGGTGGTGTTGCCCGAGACAAATACATATATGTTTGCAGGCCACCGTCGCTCGCCACTAACCCGAGGCACCAGTTGCACGGTAGACGGTCCTAATAGGGCTTAATGCCTACGAGTGGCCCCGCGTTTACCGAGGGCTTGGAGCGGAGCACCAGATGCGCACTGATCTCCGGACAGGAGCCAGTCCATCTGCCGCCTGACGAGGCAGGGAAAAGGCCCGAAACCCCGCACAGTTCAGCCCAGAGGCGAGAATTTAGATCAGCCCCAAGGTTTCTGGATGGACCGCTGCTCCTGCACAGACATGGGGGCCCTGGCGGTGCCACATTTCTAGAGAGAGTTAGGATAAAGCAGCATGGAGAGGCAGAAGATTAGGATCTGAGCTCATGTGGGCATGTGCCATTTGATAGGCTATCTTGTGCATTAAATACTTGTATTATTGTAATTTAAGAGAAAGAACTGTGTCATGTCAGAGAGAATTAAAGACAACAGTTCCCTTTAAATATAGAAATGTGGTAACACCACCACTATATTTCTAGACGAATTTTTTTTTTTAAACGAATTATACTCAGTTGTTGTCACTTTTGATTACATATAATACCAAACAAAGGGACTTGCAGCTCAAGGTTTATTCTTAAAAAAATCATCTTAAAAAAATCCACCACTTCATACAAGAGGTTCATTATGTAAAAAACAAAACCAAAACACACATTTCCCATGTGTTTCTAGCGGGTTGTCACCCTATCTGTTGGATCAGCCCTGCTTGGTTTAAATGGTTTATTAGCAGACTACAACTTATTAATATCAGATCACTATATAGCCTGCAGTCATTTAGTCTATTGCTACACACAGTAATCCTCTTATAGGCTTTAAAGCTTCTTTAAGTATACTTTCTCAGATTGTGACACTTGTAGTGATAATGCTTTGAGTGGGGATCCATGCATACAGTGGCTATAATAATCTATAAAGGAGAGAGGTTTATGTTTATTTCTTTTTCACGTTTTGCACGCCTCACATACACTATTATAATCCTTAAGTCTGAAGTTAGAGCAGTTAGAAGAAAGGCATGCTGTCTGCTTCCTGTCTATGCGCACATGTGTTGGCCTTGTTTGTGAGTCTGTTGTGGTTTTTAATCAGCCCCGGTCAGACACCGGCCTCATATGGCCATAAAGCGTCCGTTAACCCGGTCCTGCAGCCTCTCTGTTGTGTCTGTCTGTGTCTGTGTGTAGGTCTGCACCTTTCCAGCCTAAATAACGACTGGCATAATGAAGAGCAACCATAACAAACGGCCCAGAAGATGTTTGTGTTTCTCCAACAGAAAAAGCAATTAAGAAAATGGTGTGTGACCTACATAAAGGATGCGCCTCGGAAGCAAGCACAGGTTAATATGCTAATATGGATCTGCTAATTGTGGGGATTTACTTGTCAGTTTGCGGAGGGGAGGGGCCGGGCGTCTCTGCCGCCGCCTTGTTTAAGCCTTCAAGATCTGCAGCAAATTAATTTCTCCCCATGCAGTGCGTGAGGTGAGGAGGAAACAGGTGGTCGCTGCTAGATGGACACTCAGGGAGAAACACATTAATAGAGATAGTTTTAGAGATCCTTTATTTATCCCAAGTTGGGAAATTGTTTTGTCACAGCATGCATTTTGACAGTCAACGTACAAGAATGACAAAATGTCTCAGAAAAGACAAACATTTGGAGGAGTATACACACTATATAATATACAGAAACAATTTGAATACTTTATAGATAGATGGATAGATAGATAGATATATAGATAGATAGATATATATATAGATAGATAGATAGATAGATAGATAGATAGATAGATAGATAGATAGATAGATAGATAGATACTTTCTTTAGAATTAAGTACAAATAAAACAAACATTACAAATTCAAAATTATATTTAAATGTTCTCAGAAAATACATATATTCAAAAGAGTATTTGCACACTATAAAATATACATACTAAGTTCTCTATTATAGCAATCCACTAAAGGGACATAAACATAGTGTTCTAGGCTACATTAAGATATTGTGTACAGTCGCTTTTACTTAAAAGTAAATATATGCTGCAATATGTATGAAAGAAAAAAGACGGACAGAAAAACACAACAAATCTGGACTTTATTCTCATATGTTCTTGCCTTTTATTCAGGGATTTAAACAAATATGTATAATACATATACGTCCTGTCAAGTGCACACATCATATTAATTATTATCGCCCCAGGGTGACACCCCCCCTCTCACCCCGCCCACACACACACACACAGGACGTTTGGCTGCTTCAAGGACCCTCCTTCTCTCTAGGAAACAATACTTTTAACGAAAAAAATATATCCAGGAATAACAAGAGTACCAGTGTCATTTCCCCGGTTTGTGTTTTCAATTAGCGTGTTTAATAGTGGTTGTAATTACTCCTGGAGTCAATGCAGGAGTTCAGCTCAGGGCAGACACGTGTCAGCTGCTGCGAAAACACCGAAGAAAAGACCAATCTGCTGCCAACGGACAGCCACTCAACAGCATATTGAGAATATAATCATCCTCAGGCCTGTATGGCAATCATAATTATAAACAATAAAGCCTAACGAATTTACATTTTGGACTGTTATTGCGTAAAAAAGTTTTCTTTCATGGTTTAAAATGTCTAATTTCCGAGTTATTCATAGGATACTATCCTTCAAAACTTAATTTATAATAAAGCCTATAGAAAAGGTGGACGGTTATAAAGGGGTCTGTTGAGGGGTTTCTTCTTTATTCAAACAGCCAATTAACGCTCTTCTATATGGTTAACAATATTTTTAAAAGCACGATTAAATCCATCACTCGGCCATAACTGATGCTGTAAAATTGATCTCTAAAATTAACTTCAGCAGCTGTTGGGTCAGTGTGTGTGTGTGTGTGTGTGTGTTTTTTTGCGCGTCGATCGATGTTCATTAACTTCTATTTTCAACAGTTTGTGAAGTGTTCCTGGAGATCCACGAAATCTAAAAGTCTTTTGACTATTTCCCATCCACTTTATTTGTGATGCACATATTGGAGGAATTGAGCAAAATATACTTTTAGATTTCCATCATCTCTTTCTCCTCCTCCTCCTCCTCCTCTTCCTCACTGTTTGTTCCTGTCCACCAGCTACATGAGATGCAACAGGCAGAAAAAAAACGTTATACCTTCTCAACTGGGTTCTGTTTTGATCGTTTCTTCAGATGGTTGACATGTCTCAATTGTGTCGCAGGATTTCACATATTCTAAAAAGATAGGATAATGTTAAATTGCACATGGCTGCAGGCCACTTCTGCATGGTGAGTTCAATGTCAAGAGTCAAGTGGGCTTTTGACCTTTTGACTTTATTCTCACTGCAGCCAGTTTACATTCATGTCAAGACTGCAATATTTACAGTATTTAATACAAATGATCAAACCTGGTTGAATTTGTTATCTTGCTTGTTGATAGAATAGATAGATAGAATCGGAGGGATGAAACCCTCTTTAATGGTCACACATGCAGAGCACACAGCACACACAGTGAAATGTGGCCTCTGCATTTAACCCATCCTAGTACCAGGAGTCTAGTGAGCAGTGGGCAGCTATTGTACAGCGCCCAGGGAGCAATTGGAGTGGGGGGGGAAGGGGGGTGTCCGGTGCCTTGCTCAAGGGCACCACGGCAGAGCCCAGGAGGTGAACTGGGACCTCTCCAAGTAGCAGTCCACACTCCATATTTAGGTCTGTTCGGGGACTTGAACCGGCGACCCTACTGGCTCATAGTCCAAGCCCCTACTGACTGAGCCACTGCTGGTATCCAATGTGATTTTCAGTGGAAATCTCTTCATGCTTTCATAATTGAATAGTTGGGTGAATATTGGTGGGAAACCTTAACAGTACTGCTAATAAATCTGCATTTAATGAGACAACTTGCAGGTGAATTGCAATTCAGGCCTTGGGACAATAGTGACTTTGTTCAGCTATTCGGTCCCTGAGTGGACCTGCTATGTTGTAATCTATCACTTCTTTATTACCTGCTAAATATAATACTTTGCTGAGTGATTATTCTCTAAAGGCTTTGCTTGCAACCACTTTAAAACAATGGGATGTTTACTCACTACCCATCGTCACTTATTGCACATCTTTACTGGCTGTCAACCAAAGAGTTGGAAGGTGTTTTAAAGGCCTAACGAAATCAAAAAGTAATTCATAATGTAAAAATAAAGATTATATGAGAGCTTCATCTTGTGTGGCAAAACTCATTTTCAACATAATGATAACTGAATCCTCTGTAGCATGATTATGTTTTCTCTGCTTCCTTTTCCTCTTCCAACCACTCTTGTAGCTCTGATATTTAGATATTGAAATGGTATGAAACCATCAAATCAATTTAAACTTTTGCGAAAGAAGGAAACTTGACACTTTATTTACTTGAAGGTCATTGATATTATTGAAGCAAAGAAGATGATCACGTCAAACAGCAGCTGGTTCAAGGACAGGGCAAAAGGAGAGGCTGTCCACATTTTGAAAGCTCCAATCTCACACATGTTATTAACACAAGGCCTTTCATCATTCATTTGGTTTGGACATTTCAGTGTGAAGATTCTTTTTCCTTTACTCATTTTAGCTCTATGGCTCTTTCCTGTCCAATCTTTAGTGATTGCTATCTTTTTTCTCACTATATTTCAGGTTCAAAACTCAACGTGTGTTCAAAATGGACATGTGTTGACTCTTGGTGCTGCTGTTGGTGCTTCTTAACCTCATACTGTGATGAAAACAAGACAACATCAGTTGTTTTCTGGGCAAACGGGCAAGAAAAGATCAGCTAAGAATGAAACAACTTTTCAGTTTTTATCACATCCTGTCTTTATTTAAGTGTTCCAGATCCAATCTTCTCCTCTGGACATAAATTCATTATTTTTAGCAATCTTTAAGGCCATTTTTTGTTAAAAAGTCAAAACATGTTATTTTACTTTTGTAGTTTTCCCCCTTTTTGCTGTTCTTGCCCCGGCCAGCAGAGTGCGCCGCATTGGCAGTGCAGCCTGAGGGTAGATTAACCTGCAGAAAAGAGAGGGCACACACACACACACACACACACACACACACACACACACACACACACACACACACACACACAGCTTCACACCCTCTCACTTTGAAAGCTGGTAAGTATACACATGCAAGGGGGCCGACGCAGGTTCAATGACTTTGATCGTGTAATTCCTGTGTAATCTCTGTAATCTTTTAAAGCAGAGCTGTTTGAATGTATGTTGTATGTGTGTGTGATTGTGTGAGTCACTGTGTGCCGTTATGTACATTGGATTAAGGAGATGAAGTAGAGGCCGAGGCTAACGCTAAAGGAACATCTTTAAGAATCAAACGGCTTGTCCACTCGCTCTTACAGATTTTCAATCCAGTACAGTTAGACTGGCTGGTCTATTTACTGTGGACCTTAAACAGAGCCCTAATTTGACAGTTTTAGCTCTTTAAAAGCGTTAAATGAAGGGTGTCTTTTTCATTGTTTTGTTTTGTATGTCAATTATGAGGACATTTACAGCCTTAATGTCCACCAGGCAGCACAATCTGACCTTTTGACCTTTTTTATTATTGTAATGTTCAATAACATGTCACTGATGTACCTTATGTTTGTTGCATGAACACAAAATCAACACCATTTACTGTTTGTATATGATTGTATGGAATAAATGCTAAATAAACCCTGATGATGAGAACTTATAATGTGAGTTTTGTGTGTTGTCTTTCTATTTTAAGCAATTTTCTTCACATAAAAAAAACATAAAACATCCTCATTTACCCCAGTTTGAAGATCTCTGTGACTGACTGCAGTTGTAATTGTCCGCCTTTGATTAAATCAAGCTTCAGTATCTTATTGTTGCACTGTGATGGGAAAGCCATCGTCTGTTAAAGCCTGTTAAACAATGGTGGTCGATATTTCAAACTAATCTTATTAGAGTTCATGCAAGGTCACTAGACCAAAACCTTGGCGTCCGGCCAACATTTAATTTCTATTCAGTTGTTACTCCTTTGTGGCCTTCAGAGCACGCCGTGGACACACAGCATCGCACAGAATCTAATGATCTTACAGGTCAGGAGGAAGTGGAGGCAGATCATATAATAAGACAGAAGTGAGACTTGCACATTTACAGTTGTGTGTATTTGTAGCTGTAAAAAGTTTGTAGTTTTTTCCTTTGTGGAGCTGTGGTCAACTTAAATCATGAAAACCTACAATGCAATATGTTAACTTAAATCTACAATTCTAATTCTACATGGTAAACTGGAAAGGCGCACAAGCTTATGGCGCCTGAACATGATCTTGATTTGTACAGACTTGGTGACATATTTTGAGTTGTATAATTCGTCACATTGTTATAATGTTAAAAGGTTACAGTAAATTATCTAGTTAGTTTTTTTCCCAGAGTCCAACAAGTTCCCCACCAATATTTTTATAAGAATTCAACAGAAAATGTATATGTAGTCTTTATTGATGCATTTTTCAAGTCAACAATGAAGAGAAATAAGACACAAGTTTAGAAATGTCAACATGGACGTGGTTATTGTAAGATATGCCCATAACAGGGTCTCCCCCAGAGTCTATATATCAAATACAAAGTTTAACATTTTGGGATATTTGCTTATCTCTTTCTCAGATGAAGAACCCCCCCCCATGTCTTAGTATAATGAAGTTACAGCCAGCAGCCGGTTAGCTTTGCCATTTCTGTCCAGTTTTAACAATATGTGAAGTTGTTTTTCCATATGCTTATAGTCACCATTATGTAATTTAGCCAGCAAACGTATTGGTATTCCTAACTTGTCTGATTGTGTCATTTTATCCCTGACTTTACCGGCACTTCACACATCTTTATTCTGGATTTGTTCAGTAAGGTCACTTTTGGCAAGAGCTTTTCTTTCGATTGCCATTTGTGGAACCAAACTAACAACCTCTTAAAATGACAAGCAATCCAGACTGTGGTGTGTAGAGAGCAACCCATGTCTTTGTCTTTTTCATATAGTGTTGTATAATTCTGTATGTCTGACTTGTTTGTTCTATGTATGCATATATACTGGAGCAAATAACTATCTCATTAGTGGGCTTTTGAGTTGAGTTTGGATAGAGCCAGTCTAGCTAACTAGCTGCTGCAGAATTATTGTAGTTAAGATTACAATTTCCTTTTGACTCTCTTCTCGAAAGCAAATACGTTTTCCCAAAACTGTTCCTTCAAACAGCTTGAGAGTGGCAACATCTCACTAACAGGTTATTTCTTTGAAGGTGACACAGTTGACCACCCCAAATTTGATAGATCATAATATCTGTATTTACACATTTAACGTTTTAAAGGTTTCTCTCTTACTGCCATGCACTGTTGTGTAAAAAGCTCGGAACTAAACAAAAAATCAGCTAAAGTGACACATCTGTCTACACCAAAATGTATAGTTTGAGGTATTATATACATTTATTTTAGAAAGCCCCCTCTTTTTTCCAGCTTCCCCCAAGGGTTTCCATCTTGTCCCTCACAGGCCACCATTAGCCATATTGATTTCACCCCCACTGTCACACTGGACTCTCTCACAGTGTTGTCTTTCTTAGCCTTTAATGCTGTTGTTTACAAACGCAACAGAGGCAGATCTGAAACAGGGAAAGTGCGGATGAAACAATACCCAAATCGAGCAGAGAGGACTGAGAGAGAGACGCCGGAAAAGTTGAAAGCAGAGTTGGTCAATTATAACAGACTCCTCCGGCTTTGAGCCTTCGACAATAAGCTCATACGCTGTTTTCTTAAGTCATCCGCTGCCAGAGAAATCCTGTTTACCGTGTAACAACCTGCGTGGATGTCAACCGCAGCGTACACACATGCACCTGAGATCACAGACCTGCTGCTCTATGGTAAGACAAACAGCCACATTACACACACAGGAAACACACCACAACAGCACTGATACAAGCATATCATGGGGGGTGAACATGCGTGCGTGTGTGTGTGTGTGTGTGTGTGTGTGTGTGTGTGTGTGTGTGTGTGTGGTGTGTGTGTGTGTGTGTGTGTGTGGTTTCTTGACTGCTCCTGTATAATTACCAGAGAAGTCTCCTGATGTGGAACCTTTGCTGTTCTCACAATGAACCCATTTACCGCTGCAAACCATCAAAAGCCTGACAAACACACACACACTGAGAAGCTGGTGGTTTACATATAGCAGAATTCACACACACACACGGGTCTAGAGAAATGCACACACACACACACACAAACCATTTCAAACGAATGCAGGGAAATAAACAGAGACGAGAGCACACAACCTTCAACCCTCTGGGAATTTTACTATTCTGCACTCCTCTGCTTCTCTCATCCGTCTCTCTCTCTCACACACACACCACACACACACACACACACACACACACACACACACACCACACGCGCACTATCTCCCTCTTTTCCTCTCTCTCTTCATCTCTTCCTCTGCTCCTTTGTCTCCCTGATTATGCAGTCGATCCCAGGGTGCGCTACTCACTGAGATCATCCACCTGTCAATCTGAAGCACACACACACACACTTTTTTTTGCACACACCATTCCACCAGTGATATTGATACAGAGGAAATATTAATGACTTCACTCACCTGCAATACACCGTTGTATCTTGCACTTCCAACATCGGGCCATGCAATTCATCAAGACACAGTTCTGGAAACTTCCTCTTTAAAAAAGGAGTGGTGAAATAACACTGAATGCTTTGTCCCTGAACACACACACACAGAGAGAGACGTGTCAAAAAGCGTCACATCAAGTGGTGAAAATGCAAAATGGCGTGTAATTTTAGCTTCTTAAACACATGTCATGTTGTTTTTTTAGCGCTTTGGCATATGTATATCTCTTTGTTCGAATTTCCTATGGTGCAATCACAAGTTTTTGTTTCTGTGTTCAGGAGTTTGTATTACATTCTTCACATGCAGGATAATGCAGAGGAGATGGATAGGGATAAAGATGCACACAAGGTATAAATATATCATGGTAATATCCTCTTAGTCATAACTTTTGTATGCATGTCGGATTACTACATGCATTTTTAAGCGTATTGTTTAGTGTAGCATGTCTACACTTAACCTGAGAGTAAGTGTTGCATCCTGTCTGAACTCCTGAGCATCCTCACAGCGGGAGCATGCGTCAATATGTTTAATTATCAAAGAAGGCCGAACATCAGCTGCCATCTTGTATTCACAAACCGTCGTTAGTGAAGATTTCAAAGCAGAGTTTATATATTTGTTATTGTCAAATGAATCCCATGAAAGACCATTACCAACAATGTATTTCACCTGCGTCTCTGTCTATCAATACTTCACTGTGGCACTCAGCCTCATGCCCATTGGTTATTATTGGTGGTTTAAATCTTAATAATTCAATGTGTACTTTGTTATGAATGGTTTCCTATAGAAGCCCAATCACCTGCATGTTAAACTCTTTCTTTTGGCAGGAAAATCGATCCACACAATGTATTATTTTTGTTAGGTCATGACAGTGCTGACCTTTGAGAGTCTGAAACTAAGGAGGTTATCATAGCTTTAGCTCTGTTGCAATATTCACTCTTATGTATTTATTTGTTATTAGCCTGAACTGCTCCAGAAAAGAAGAATGGTCATAGAGACATGCTACCTACAAATGTTTCGTATATCTAAATCCCCTAGCTGGCTTGCATGTAAGCGGTTAGATTACCAGCTGCAGTAGTTTAATAACTAGCCCTGCAAGTAGACACTACTTCACAGAGCTTCTGAATTTTGCTGTGCCAATTTCTGACAAGACAGGGCTCTACTAAAACAGTTGGGCATTCAGCGAAATTTATCAAACAGCAGTAAATAATGCAGTTTTGGTGGACCTTCTATGCAGTTTTGGGGCAACAGTGGATGTTTATGGCACAGACAAATAAGCAATATAGGGCTTAAGCTTGATAAACAATACTTGGAATTGGACTCTTCATATCATTTGGTGACACTAAGACATAGAATATCACCAGTGTTATACCTACCCACCATTTTTATCTAAATAGTTTCCAATTAGTGTGCCCTGAGAAACTCTGAACACATTACCACCAGTTGAATTTTCCAATATCCCACAGAATGAACCTTCTGAATCAGGATGTCATGTGTTAGTAATGAAGCTGTGGGCAGTCTGAGACAAGAAGTATTGGAGACTCTTTCCTCATCACCACACTGGTGGGTTTCCATTAACTATAGTCAAGAGGAAACTTCATTAGAGGAGGCAATAGCATTAACTCACTGCAAGTTTCTGCACATGAGAAAGCAAGAATGTCCTTCACCTTCATCACATTCAGTCTTTGAGTAACACAATGTACAACAGACAGGTAGATAGACAGGTAAAGAGACAGGTAGACAGACAGGCAGACAGAAAGACAGACATATATGTATGTATCATCTCGCCTGTATAGCTCATCTCATTTCTCTGTCTCAGTCCATCACTCCCTCTGAGATCCTGGGGCCTCATGTGCTCTGATGGTAGAAGTTACTATGGCAACGCAGTGCTCTTGTGGCCCTGGATGTAGACACACACACTCACACACTCATACACTCACACGCTCACACACTCTTCTTCTCTCCCTCGAACTCTCTCCATCTCTTCATGCATACATATTCGGAGCTACAGGTGCCCCCGAAAGTATCATCCTTCCTGATTTTGATTGACACACTCGAGGGGCGGCGGATCACAATTAGTGATGGTGCTAATTTCCCACAATGCCCTGCAGCCACTGGGCACCCACAGCGCCCGCAGCCAGCTCATCAATATTAATGAGCCATCTGATGAATATGCAAATGCTGGAGCGCTGCGGTGTCCAGGTGAACAGCAGCAGCCGACCAATCAGAGGCCGCTGTGCGCTCTCCACTTCAAGCGGAGGGAGACGAGGCAGGAAGTGGCTTCTCAGGGCATCAAAGGCACTTCCTACTAATTATATTTCTAATTAATGCATAAAATCTTCATCATGTACATTGAGATCTAGATTAAGATGAACCTTAATATTAAAAATGTGTTTTAAATAGCTGATTTAATGTCAAAACCCTGCTTAAATCTGTAAATCTTAATATTAGCCTTCCTCTTATTACTTAAAGGTCACCTATCATGCTGTTTTTAGGCAATAGCATAGGTCTCAGATATATACAAATATATAAAAAACATGTCTATGAAGTGTTTTGCTCAAAATACAAAACAGATCACCCATTCTAGCCATGCCTCATATCCCTCTGTTTCTCTTCCTGTTTCAAAAGTGCTGATTTGGGGTATAAAGCTTTAAAAAAAATACAAATTGATAAAAAATAAAAAAGGAGGGGGCTGAGCTCATGCGGGACCCGGCAGCTACTGTTTAAACTAAATACTGCCGTTATGAAACGCCATATCATGGATTATCAAGGATTATCTCTGAAACAGTATGGAGCTCAAAGGCTTTCTCTCTTGCCGGTTATACCACAAGGTGAGTTCCTTTTTATTTCCCGCTTCTTCACACACATGCTCTCCAGTACAGGTTAGCTCTGAGTGTTAGCGATGCTAATGTAAACACAGACCATATTACGTCCAAAACAGTCGGGCATTGTTTCTGATAGCAACTTTCTGATAGGGCCGTGGGTCCACATTTCCGATATTACGTCATATCGGACGCAAATCTGGATCAGCTCCGTTGTAGCCCCGTTTTTAGAGATTTGGGTACGGAGGAAAAGAGAGAGGGTTTTATTTTCTGACGCTGCGTGAGTTCCCTGACACACCGGGGACACATATTTATGTATAAAAGACATCAAAAAGTGCATTTTGCATGATAGGTCCCCTTTAAAATGTAACTCTATAATTTAGTCAATTGAAAAAATGTAACCTTTAATCTTAATCCTAATCTTTTATCCTCAAATAAAACATAATTTAACCTCATATAAACAAACTTTTGCCTAAACCTATAACTTTAAACTTAAACACAAACTTATTCTAATAAATAATTGCAAATTAAACCACTACTTCTAATATTAAACTCTTGAATTGTAAATCTCACTCTTACTTTTATCCCAACCTGCCTCATGGATTATAATCACTTTATTATTAATATTAATTTCATGGAAAATAAACATGCTGCATTTAAATGTAATGTGTATTAAACCTTCGGGTTTCAAAACTTGACTTCCACCCTCTTAACCTTGCTCCATATCTTATATAAAATGTTGATTTTAAGTACATGAAATTACTTCTAACGATTATAGATCCATGAGGCCCCATAGAGAGCATACATTGTATTCCCAGATATTGAGCCATATATACAGATGTAAAGAGCCAGACCGATATAATGTACAATATATAAGCCAACATTATCAAAGATGTCGGTATAAATAGTATGTTTGTACTGAAAAGACATAGTTCAGAAATGCCAAAGAATTTCTTATCTAGAAGAAAGACAATAAGCTATTTCAGACATTCAAAAAGGTAATATTAGTTCATATCAAGCAGGATGTCTGAATCAGTCATTTTGCTAAAAGTTGGTGGACAGATTGACATTTTCCATTCACCCAAAGCACAATGGCGTCAAAGCAGTGATGAACTTGATCTAGACAATATTTGTGTTTTTTTCTGCTGAACTATAAAACTAAGAGAGTCCTCGGGGGTTGTTTGCAGAGTCAAGAAATCAAACTCCCTCTAACGAACCGAGGTGACAAGAATGACATCTGTGGGCGAGATTTATTTTCTAGTTTACACAAAGTTGCTTTCAGCCTCTAGATAAAACCAACCATCATTAATTGTTGGAGGTTGAGGTTCAAGAACATTTATGATAAAATGTAGACCTGCAGCAGCATTTGCCTTGTTATTGCACCGTGGTATGAAAGTGTTTTTGGTGTTCTAACACACACACATGAAGCCACACTAGGAGCTGCTGAGCTGCTGAGCTGCTGAGCTGCAGATCTGCGAAACCAAAGCGGACAGATCAGAGCGGAGATATAATCAACCCTAAGTTCTGAGGAAAACGCATTTCACTCCTTCCTTCCACTCCTCTCATCTCAAGACCATCTTTCAGCAGCACTCCCTCCTCCATCCTGATGGAGGCACAAACAGACCCATTTCAGGGTTTTAACAGACAAACCGGTGCTGCAGGACCCCCAGAACCAACTCTGAGATGGGGCTCACGTCGAGGCAGAGCTCCGGTGCAGAGTTCAGCCCAACCAGAAGGTTTACTTCTAGGTGTGTGTGTAGGTGTGTGTGTGTGTGTGTGTGTGTGTGTGTGTGTGTGTGTGTGTGTGTGTGTGTGTGTGTGTAGGTGTTATTGAGAAGCATGGCGTTCCCCTGAGAGATCCTCCATTAATTGTGAAGTGAAGGAGCCTGAGGGCGACACCAGGGACCTCCATTAAACACAGACAGGCAACTGACAACCTCTCTCTCTCTCTCTCTCTCCCCACTTTCTTTTTCTCTCACCCCTCATCCCCTCCCTCATTTATCCTCTAAAATTCAAATTCATATTCAAATTTAAACAAGGTTCATTGCCATGAAAGGAGCAACCCCTAATGTTGGCAAAGCAATAACAGCACACAAAAGAAAATAGTTTTGTTGATTCGGGGTGGCTGCAAACAAGGATTTGATCACCTAAATGTAGCATGCATGCATAAGATATCAGATTTTTTTTGTGCAATTTCCAGCAGTAATTACCCTTTGCTTTTGTTGTGCAGGAAACGTTCTGTTTTTGTCTTATTCCCTCATCTAAGGTCGACTCAGGTTTCTAATTTCCCTCTGCTGCACACATCTACAACTCAAGAGGCCCCAATTATACTTGTAAAACATCTCACTATTCTTTAACTGGCTTTATATATCGCTGATATTGGCTCGTTCCACACTGCGGCTAGTAAGTACAGTTAGTGTAGATAAACTTTGTCTCCTCAGAAGCAACTTGAAACTTATAATGGTATTGGTTCCCTCCTTGGAGCCTGCCCATTCGATGGGTGCTTTCTGTAGCTGGGCTGCAAGTCCCTTATGAACTTATTTCCAGAGGATGGTAATTATTGCAGGTACAACGCCTCGGGATGAGAACCTGATTCCCAACAGGATCTGTCTGGACTCCTGAATAAGCCCATATTGAGATCTTCTCCAAACTGCCAGTCAGCAGCCAGATCTTCACCATAGGACGCTTTGCTTTAGATCCCCTGGTGAATCTGCAGCTTCTAAAAGTACAATCACTGCTCTGAATTTAAAAATACTTTAAGAATGACCACCAATTACCCACCATTGTTCTCATTTTTAAACATCTTTTAGGTTTTTTTCCCCCGGTGTGTGTGTGTGTGTGTGTGTGTGTGTGTGTGTGTTTGTGTGGTGTGGTGTGTGTGTGTGTGGGTGTGTGTGTGTGTGTTCTTGTGAGCAGTGAGGGACGCCAGCCACTAGAGGGAGCAGCAGTAGTGTGAAAAACACTCACATATGTCAGTTTTCACTCACCCCCTCCATGACTTTGACCCTCACACACACTCACACACACATGCAGTACAGTATATGTACATACTGCTGTAGGCAAATACCAATGAACCTAATGGAGTCCACCTTAACTCTTATTATCAATGAATTTGCCCGGGTGAAGCACTGATGTGCATTTCACTCACGTGCACACATGCACACAGTCATACACACACACATATACACATACGCTATAGCAGATGTTAAGGATTAGTGTGTGTGTATGGGTGTGTATGTGCGTAGCCTCAGGCACTGTTCAACAATGCATTATTCCTGAGTGCACCAGTTAAGAGGGGCACTCCGTCTCCATGGCAACCACCCCGGCTCTGATGTAAACATGGGGGTAGTTGAACGTCAGCCCCAATAAAGTGGAAGATTTGCCCCCCAAATTACAAACAATAAAGATAACGATAACACCGGGAAGTATAGAGATGACTTTTAAAGAAGTGTGAAGTCAGTTTGAGTAACATGAAGGTCAGTTGATCACATCATTAACACAACTTCCACTATTTGTCACCAAGCTATGTGAACATATACTGCTCAAAAAGCTTAATTATGTTGAAATAAAGGTCAAATAAACCCCTTCTATGAAGATAAACAATTCCTTTTAAGCCTGGTTAACTTTAGTTTGCGCAAAGCATTGAGAGAATATTACTCTTTAATCTTAAACAACAACAAAGCCACTTACATCCTGGTTAACATCTGAGGGAACCCTGCTTTTGTTATACAATGCAGACGGCTGCCAACTTTTGGCTGCCCGCAGAGAAGAATGGTGGATTTCTGAAGAGATTAGTATAATCACTGGAGTCCCACAGGGGCTAAATATAGGTCGACCAGAAGCAGGGAATCTAAGCTAAGAGAGGAGTAAGTACCGGTGGCCACGGGCAACACTTTCAGGCAATGTTTTAGGGCAACTGTGACCAACAGTGTGCTTTTCATTTGCTTTTCCTTGGAGCCCACTATTCAGCAGTAATCATGAATGCCACGTTTTCCTCCATCTGAAGGAAACGGCTGTTAATACATAAAATGCTGGTTTGTTGCAGGTTCACCATCAGGAGTTGTAAGTGGGACATTAATTGTGCAAATCAGTCAAAGAAGATGACATGATTTGCTTCTTTGAGATATATTTTTAAAGTTTTAGTGAGTCTTCCTGCAGGAGAACAGCAGCATTAGTTCTCCTCTGGATGCAAAGGGATGAATAAATATTGTATGGTATTGTGTCATCTCTATATGTATTACACTTTCACATTCAGTTAACTCATACAACATATGATGTTGGCGCATCTGTATTTTACTGTACACTATTGTGTCATTTAATGTACAATTGTACTGAACTTGTAATGTGTTCTGTGGTGTTTAATCTTATGTTGTCTGGGTTCTTTTGTTTCTCTTTTTCAACAGGGACAATGCAAAAAAAGATCAGTTATCTAATGTAAAAACCTAATATAACATTATGTATTAAAATCAAAAATGTAATATACCAGATATTAGAAAATTGCCATTTTTTGCCGATAGTCCCTGAAGAGGTATAGTATTGAAATGTTATTTCAAATACTTTTTTTTCCATTTTCCTTGTGAATCACTTCATGACAATTTGCTTCTTCTTGAGTTATATGATTCTAGGGGGGGTGCTTAAACTACTCATAACATGTATACAAGTATCGACTACAGAGGGTCACAATAGCTTCATTTTAAGGGTCACATGCTAAAAAGGGTTGGTTGCCACTGAGTTAACATCACTAAGTTGCATTATTCTTTATTGGTCATGTAATATCATCAAAGCATGTAGTTATTCTGTTTCAGTCAGCAATGAGTAATTTACCAATCACTTTGTGGGAGTAAAGATACAAATTAGTTGATTTTTAGAGTCTAATGTCCAACTTTAGTTATGGCATAACATTATACCATAGTATAGAAAAGCATAACATAATGTAGTGTACAGTAGAACTTTGTCCATAGATAAGGTAATACAAATAGTATAAGGGCACTAGGAGAGACTAGACTACTAACGCCCAAAGTTGTTTCCATAAATGAAAAAAATATTGACCTCATCTGGCCTGTGATTTGGTCCCATGCAAATAAGTAATTATTTCTCTTATGCTGTACTCTGCCGCTAAGTTAATGAATATAAAGCCTGTATTCTCTCTGTAATGTTGCTGACAAACACACAAACAAACCAAACCGTTCTCTTGGCAGAGTTAATAACACAACAGTGTGCTCCACATCATCAACCTATCATTACACACATTCAATCCCCTCTTTAAGCTTATAATGAGAGAAAACCCCAACTTGTCCTGTGGTTCCCCAGGAAACAAACAAACAAAACAAACAAACAAACAAACAACAAACAAACGTGTGTTGAGTCAAAGCGTCCAAACCCAGCATCATGTCAACCACCTCATCTAGGCCCTGCCATTACTGTCTGGAAGCCACACAAGCAGAAAAGTAAGGGTGACGGGGTTATAATGCTCATGAGTGTGTTTATAAGTGTGTGTGTGGATCCTAAACTCTCTCTCTCTCTCCATTGGAATGGGTTGTAGTGTGTGTATACATGTGTGTGAGTGTGTGTGTCTGACAGCTCAGATGAGGACTGGCTGCAGGCAGCTGCTTTGCTCGAGGCCACATTCAGTTCCGTCGCGCTGCATTAGTCCCCAACCAACCTGTCACCCCTAGCAAGAGAGTGATAGCACGCAGCACACACACACACACTTCTAAACACATTCACACACTTTCATCAATCACCAGTTTCCCATGCGTCCGTGAGCTCAAAGCAACACATAATAAATCGAAGTGCAAAGATTATTCCTCTGTTAATCTCGTGTTGTTGATCATACATGGTGGCTGCAGCTTCCTGTCCACGCTGTTTATCAGTTAGTGGGAGAAAAGTGTTAACAGAGCCACTATAGCTAAAGTGTAGTGTGTGTGTGTGTGTGTGTGTGTGTGTGTGTGTGTGTGTGTGTGTGTGTGTGTATATGAGTGAGTGTGCGTATTTGTGTGCAGTCCGTCAGTGCTGATATGCTAGTGAGGGGGACTAACCGGAGTTGAGTGGAGTCTTTTGTAGCGCAGGCGAGGCCCTCAGGCACAGCCCCAGACCTAGATCCCCCCCCTCCACCACCACCCACACACACACACACACACACACACACACACACACTCATAGAGAATCACACACACACACCACATGCATATGCCCTCGGCCGTCGTGCTGTAGATCTGATGTGACAACTACAGTGGGGCAGGCTTTCCCACCATCAACCTGCGTTTTCGACGGGATGTGACCGCGAGTGTGTGTGTGTGTGGTGGGGTGGGGTGGGGTTAGTCGCCATAATGAGGCTTGGTTTGGTGGGACAGAGGTTGGGATTCGGAGGGCATCGGTTGAGACAAGGAAGTGATGGTTCATTAGTATGAAAACCTCTCTCTCTGTGTGCCTCCTTGTGTTTTTCTGCCTCTCTCTTTCTCCCTGGTATGATTTCCTGTGCCCCGAGCCACTGACAGAGG
Organism: Dissostichus eleginoides; assembly: GCA_031216635.1. Lineage (NCBI taxonomy): Eukaryota > Metazoa > Chordata > Actinopteri > Perciformes > Nototheniidae > Dissostichus > Dissostichus eleginoides. Next base: position 23,284,021 of record CM062281.1, on the reverse strand, counting down.
CAATTCTTCCCAACTCTGCTGCAATGGTGTATCTCTGATTAACTTTTAATGACTCCACTATAGCAGCCAGACACACTTATGGAGGCCAACGCAGGCTGGAGATGAGATGAATCGACTGAGAAGTCTGCACTTTGGCTCAGCCGAGCTAATAGCTCGAAATGGAAGCGATACATCGGAGCAATCAGACAGGATGGAGACTTACAGCCGGGTGAAATGCAGAGGAACCAGGCAACAGTGCTCAGGAAATTGCCTCAGCATCATGGATGAGGATCTAATATCCCTTACCCTTTGTGTTATTGCAACTTCCTGGTAGTGCTGACCTACATTTATGTTACATTTTAAACAAGAGACATAGACTAGAGTCAGACATAAAAGGACAAAACGTCAATATTACATGTCAAAGTCCATTTGAAAGTTACAATAAGAACTGCACAGCCTGTTGAAAAGTATCTGAGTAAATTATGAAGAGGAGGCCTGCCTTAAAAACTTGTGTTGTGGAGTTTTAAACTTGTGGGTTTAACAGCACAAGTTTAAACAGCAGGGAGGGTCTAGTGAAAGATGTTGTATATCTAAATGCATTATGGGAAATGTCGGATATAGTTCTTCTGGAGCTTTACTCAATGGACTCATTGACTCATCTGCAGTAGTGGAATATAACATTTACTCAAGTACTTAACTTAAGTACACTTTGGAGGTGCATATTTCACTTGATTATTTTCATGTTATGCTACTTTATACTTTTACTTAAAGGTGGGGTATGTAATTTATTTCAGAAACACTTTTTGTTATATTCCATGGAACGCTCTTAACATCCTGATAGCAATGAATACATTAAATGCTTTGACAATAAATACATAAAAAAATGTCATCTGTGGAAGCCGTGGCGCTGTAAAAAGCACGACCAATCATTTTAGCCGGCCCGGCTAAAATAACTGGATGGCCTACCTGCCTGTCAGCCTTCCATCTGTGCACAAACTTATCTCGTGCCCTCATTGGTCATGTGCGCGTTCGTGTGTGTTGGAGGAGGGGCTCTGTAAGGAAGTCTGAAGGAAGTGGCAGATTTTTTCCGGCTGTGTATTTTCAAATTCTAGCGCACTCGAGCTGGTTTCTCCAAAATTACCTACCCCACCTTACTACTTGGCAGGAATGGATTCATAATACAGAATATAAATCAACCAATACATAATTATGTTCTATTTTAGGTTAAACTACCCAGCAGTGTTCTGTATGAAGTAGTGCAACATGATTTATTACAATACAAAAATGTAATATTTTTTTTATCTGATATGCGCCATACTTGAACATTTATTTTACTTGTTGTGCTTAAAGGTGGGGTAGGTAATTTTGGAGAAACCAGCTCGAGTGCGCTAGAATTTGAAAATACACAACCGGAAAAAATCTGCCACTTCCTTACAGAGCCCCTCCAACACACACGAACGTGCACGTGACCAATGAGGGCACGAGATAAGTTTGTGCACAGATGGAAGGCTGACAGGCAGGTAGGCCATCCAGTTATTTTAGCCGGGCCGGCTCAGATGATTGGTCGTGCTTTTTACAGCGCCACGGCTTCCACAGATGACATTTTTTAATGTATTTATTGTCAAAGCATTTAATATATTCATTGCTATCGGGATGTTAAGAGCATTCCATGGAATATAACAAAAAGTGTTTCTGAAATAAATTACATACCCCACCTTTAAGTAAAATATCTGAGTACTTCTTACACCTCTGGTCATCTGCCAATCAGGGGGTCGGTGGTTTGATCCCACACCCTGCAGTCAACTTGTCCAAGTGTGCTTGGGCAAGAAACTTAACCCCAAATTGCTCCATAGGCATGTCTACGTTATTAAAGTGTATGTAAGTCCTATTGGATAAAAGTGTCTTCTAAATAGCTTGTATGGAATGTCAAATTACTCAAGACTTCATTTAGACTTGTCTCAAATGACTTAAGACTTACTTTTAAAAGTTGTCATTTAATTTGCATTCGTCTCAATATTGCTTTAGGCTAGACTTAATATCACTTGGCTTGACTTGGATTTATGTCATATGATTTCTTCGAGACTTTGTTTTGACTTTTTCTCTAATTATTTGAGAGTTGTCTGACAGACTGACACTTATCTCAAGTTTGAAGCTGTAATATTTTGGGGGATTTTATTGCATATAACAGAGAGGAGCTGAAGATGCACTCAATAATATGCAACACAAATAATGAGAATTGTGAGTCTGTTATTTAGTCTACACTCATTCATATAAATGGAATTGGCAAAATAATAGGACACCTCTATGAATAATGCTTTACATTTTAACAGCACAAATTAAAACGGCACCTTCAAAATGACAGTAGAATCAACACCTGTACCACTTATAACCTTCATAAAGTATGATTTATTGCAGGACTGCTGTATTAGACTTCATTAGATTTAGTCTATTAAACTCATAACATATTGTATTTTATGCTGGAATAACATTTGTGTAATTTTCCTGACTTTATTTTTATAATAACAGCACCATCTGATGGCTGAAGGTAGTGTTTTTTCCAGGCGTTTAAAAACCCTGAACAAGCTGACATTTTGTCTGAAAATAAAAACAGGAACAAACTCTTAAACCGTCATCATTACATGTGTCTAATTAGTATTTATTCTGCTCTTCTTTGCACTTTTTCAGACATTCACGTGCAGAGAATCTGCTCAAAAGCTTTTTCATTATGTGTGTTTTTCTCCTTGGGGCAGAACATAAAAATAACATCATAATAAATCCCACATAAAAGAATAAAAGAATACAAATAAAGCCAATGCATGGATGGCCATTAAAATAAAATGTCTTTATGAAGTTTGACTATCTGTCTCCCTTTCTGCTGAATAGGCAGGCGAGTGTTGTCGGGGTATTGATGAGTTCAGCCATTCAGTTTTTTCTCCGGGCAAAACTATCCCTTTCATGTTTCTGATCAGAAAGAAGGAAAACAGTTATGAATTAAACATACCGGAGTAATACCTCCGTGAAATCCATATCCTTACTGCACAAAATGTGTGTGTGTGTACACTGATAGTTTCCAACAATGCTTTTTGAAGTTTGTTTTTCTTTGTCTCCGCTCAGCCTCATCGGGATACTCTTTATGTCTCTCTGTCTACTCTAATAATTTCAGTCTTATTTTCTACCTCTCACAGACAGACTAACACTAACAGGTTGTGTAAATAAATGAGGCTTGTTAGATTTAACAGGTTGTTTTCCTGCTGTTGGATTCGCCACTTGAAAAACACACCAGGACTTATTGGTTATTTGTGGAAATCAAGAACAATTTTAGACATAGTAGGCAAAACAATATTAACAGATTTTCATATTAACCACACTGTCTTAAAACTCAGAGTTTATTCTTTAAGCAGGAGTTAAAATAAATGTTTGTTAAGCAGCTTTGTTGGAGCTTTTGATTATAGGCTAACAAAATCTTCCTCAGCAGATGGAGCTCAGAAATATGTGATAACGACAAGCCAGACTTGTTGGTTTGATAATCATTTTGTTAAAGGATGGTTTTCATTTATTTCCTTTCTGATAATGACACCTGTATTCAAAAGTGATCGATTGATTTGTAATAGTCTTTCCACTAATGGGATTAACTGAATTACAAAAACATTCCACTAAACTCCTTATAAACAAAAGAAAAGGAAATATCACAGGAATTACAAGACATAAATCAAAGATCAAATCTTGCAGCATACAGACACATTTTAGAAACGTTATTTATGTCTTTATTCACAAATGGAAGTAGAAAAAAGCTGTGAAAATCATCCTAATTTTTTATGAAAGGCTTTGTTCTAAAATCGGCATTTCCATTGTCAGATTGAACATTTAAATTGGATGATTTGGCAAAAGCCTGATTATGAACTCTTATAACATTTTTAAAGAAAATCTGTCTTTGTTTGGCACTGATAATATGGTTAAGAATAGGGAAATGTCATTAACAGACTTGACATTTAGAAATCTGCTGGAAAGTGGGCAAATGCCAGAATGGCTGCCCGACTATTGGCTTCTTGGGACACTTAAAATGAAACTAATAAATACAATAAAATAACCAACACTAATAATAATGTTGTCTTTGATTATTTTTGATTCAAATGTTTTTATGCGTGTAGGGTCAGACTAAACATAAAACCGGTCCAAATGTAGGGCTACCTTTTAATAAACACATTTCTTTTTCCAATAATCCCTAATAAGTGAGGTCAAGTGAAGTGAGGGCGGAAGTAGGAAATTGAGCGTTCATCGAATTTAACGTTGCCAGCGTTGCCAGGCTGCAATTAAATGAACTGAGTTACCAAAATAAAAGAGGCGAAGAAATAAAAAAGCTACTATAAAGCAGTGATTGCTAAAGAGGGAACCTGTGGAAAAATAACAACAGAAACCTGACACCCCCTTAGACTGTGAATATACGCAGGCCACCGGCCGGGCTGCAGGTGTAGCTAAGCGACGGTGCAGCTTCAGCTAGTAGTGCTAACGTTAGCATGGGTGACCACACGGATATTGCAGAGGGAGAGCAAGAAAACAAACAAAAGCCTAAAAGTGTTGCAGAAAGTGGATTCAAAGTGGGATACTGGAGTTGGAGGCAGGAGGGAGGACAGCATCAACAGGTGAGTGGCTCCATAGGATGTGGAAGTTATTGTATTATGCACTGTGGATGTACGGTGCTATTTTCATACTATTATGAAGTTATTTTAATGTTAATTGTGACGGTGCAGTACTCTCTACACTCTGATAAACGTTGTGTAATACTCACTGTGGTTGGGCAGTGCTGTTTAAACTCTAATGAAGTTATTGTAATATAAACTGTGGCTGTGCAGTGCTGTTTGTACTGTGCTGAACTTATTGTAATGTGCACTGAGCTATGTTGAGACTATTATGAAGTTAGTGTTAAATCCCTGGCTGTGCATTAGGCTACTCTTGATACACTTTGGCAGTTTTTGTAACATGCACTTTGGCTGTGCAGTGTTTATACTGTGATAACTTATTTTTGTATGCATGTTGGCCCTTCAGTGTACTCTGATGAAGTTATTATACACGTGGTTGTGCAGTGCTCATTTAAGCCCACTCTGAAAAAGTTATGATACACTGTGGACTTGCAGTGCTGTGAATACTGTGATAAAGTTATTATAATACTCACTGTGGCTGTATAGTGCATTTTTCATATATTGGTGGAGCTGTTGTCATATTATGCTCTGTGCTTCTATGTTGAGTGTATGTATTTGTGCTCCATGTGTCTTTTTATAGTTCCTTTATTATGTCAAAGCACCTAGTAAACTGTCTCTCAGATTGTGTTAACTTGTTGTTGCTGTATCAGTAGCTAGTATTGTTTTAGTGTGTGTCTGGGTTGAGATTTCTGCATTCTTGTCAGTCTGTTTGGTTTTAACTCAAGTGTTTTTCGTTATCATTTGGTAAAGGTTGGTGTTGGGTTTGAAAGCAGGACTTATCTTTTGCAAATGCCAGGGCTGTTATATGATTGTTACTGGGAAATATAATGGTTATTATTATGTCAAATAGTAAGGTTAAGGTTAGGCAACTGAAACACTGGGGAAGATTGTGCAAATGTAAGCAAATGTTACTGCTGGATTTTGACAGGACATGACTTCCAGGCCTCTGCATACAAATTGAATGTGCCACATGCCCCTTCACCAACTCCTCTTTGACCTCCACCTTCACTTTTAGCCTGTGTTTGCTCTCAGATTGTGCGCTAAAGACTCCAATATGAACAAAACTCCTGGAGATACTGAGCTGACACCATAGTGCATCGCAGCATCTCCATGCACACTCTAGATCTCCTTATCATTTTTTTAAAAGAACATTTTATTCAATACAGTAGGTCTCTAGTGAGGAGTAGCATATTGCACACACTGCTTTTCTTTGACTTGTCAGATAAGTCAATCTGTCGTCTTTCTTTCTCCCTCCACACACACTCCGCTTCCTCCAAGGACACCTTTCCAACTGGTTATGCAAAGCGTGTGTTTCTGTGTGTGTGTGTGAGGTTACACTGATATAGCAGGTAGCTGAATACCGGCAGTGAAACATGACTGTATGTTATTTTATGTACATTTTCACATGAGGAAGCTGCTCCAGAATAACTTTTAATTTATTTTTCAACATGGCATTAACTCAAAAGGAGTTAAGATATTAAAAACTGGAAAAGTATAGAATGACAGAACATATTTTGACTTAACATGCTAGAAATTGTGGATTTCGATGCTCTATTGATAAAAATAAGATGATGTTTTAATTGCGGAGACCTAAAAAGTTCCTTATAATGTTGAATAAAAATGCAATCAGCTTTTCAAAGAGCATACATAACTTCACTTCTGTGTATGTGTTGTGTCCATAGTGTTGTGTCCATGTGTTTCTGTGTGTGGTTGAGTGCTATGCTGTGTTGCATCTCCCCGCGGTGCAGATGGAAGGCGACATGGCGGGCTGCTCTCTGTCAGAGGAAGGCGAGTGTTAATATTTAACCGAGGAGGCTCTATTTAGAGCCCGCCGCCTCTCCTTCTCCCCGGTGGACAGCACCACGCCGATGCCGAGCGGCGGCGTTATGGAGGAAAGCTGTAGGAGGCAGCCGCACGTCACTAAGTCTCCCTGACAGAATCAGTTTGCAGATGAACTTTAAAACGCGTTGCGCTGTTTTCCATGCCTGCGTGTTTGTGTGTGAGTGTATGTGTCTGTGTCCTGACAATCTCTAATTTAAGAGTTTCTCCTCTGAGCAGGGCGTCCCAGCGTGTTTTGCATCAGAACTCACAGGCCCATTGCAGGGCATTCGGGTACAGCCGTGCCCCCCGAAAAAGTGCAAAAGCCAAAAGCACATTGAGACATTTATTTTATCCCCTCAGTGTTTTACCTGAGTTAAACCCAAGTTTCTTATTCTGGGTTTCAGCAACATCTTGAACTCTCCTTCCACATCTGTGCTGTTTAGAAATGAACTGTGTTATCTTTGAGTTTCTACAGAGGACATTGGTACAAACATTAGTATCCTGGTTGGGAGTCTTTTCGGGTTTTGTTGCGAAACAGGACATTATGTTAAATGGAACATAAAGAAACCATTATAGGATGAACAAAGTCTGGTTTCTAACTGTCTTACTTGGTTATTGTAGCATCTCCATCCAAGCCACAGTCTAACTTTACAGTACCTCACTTTAGCTTGTTGATCTTTAGGACATCGTCATAACTGCTAAATATCTTGAGTTGAAGACGCACCAATAAATATAACCAGACTACTAGATTAACTGTGATACTCCAAGGCACTCCGAAACAATTAAAATGGCTTTATTGTAAAGTATTCTCAAAGATATTCAAGTTCAGCAAGTGGCTTCATTTCCCTCTTGAGCTGTTGAGGCTATAACTGCTCAACAATAACAACCTGATTCTTCTTCTTTGGCAAACCAAACATAAAATGTCCTTTGAGGATGTTTCCAGGCACAGACTGAGGCCTTATGCACATTAGTTCAGACACATCCTGCACACTCTTTGCCGTCTGTGATCTTATCTTTTTATTATGCCCTATCTATAGTTTTCTCCTTCTTCATTTGAACGATGGACCACTACTTTTGTGTTTTGTCACTCCATCTCTCTTTAAGTTTCATTGTGTCACTGACTAGTACTGCATGATGTTATGCAAACCTTTCTATTCATAAAGTGAAGTATTGTCCAGAACATGATTTTGCATTTGGAGTTTTCCGCTACATTTTAACTTCTTACACAATCTTAGAAGAATCCCACCAAATAATTTATGAACTTCCCCCTTTAAGCTCCTTTGCTTAGAGAATGTACCTAGAAGGCAGCCCAAGTGTACTATTCTGTTAAACACTCCCTCAGTAGTAAATGAGCTGGATAGGAACCATTTTTGTACAAGTTTGTTTGAAAACCAAACCAAGAAGCAACCAAATAAAGGCATATCCATCTTCAACTAAAGTTAGAAAATGAAATTAATCAGATTGGGCTTTTATTCAGTATGATATATAGAAATGCTCCAAATGACATATGCAGAGTTGAAATCAATGTTATGAAATGGACAGCCTGATGCTAATCTCATACAGTTGATTACAGATTAAAATGAAGAGTTATAATGAAACGGCAGACGTAGATACATCCAAAAATGCTTATTAAAAGGATCAATTTGGCCCTGGATCAATGTTTCTGGAGGAATGTCGGCAAACTGTGGAATGAGAACATCGGAAGTGGCCTCTCTTAACCTTTAACCTCCAGAATGAGACCTTTTGTCAGGCGTCGACAAAAGCTTCTTTCTGCACGAGAAGTCCTGAACTCTAGTGTCCTCCCCTCCCTCCCTTCTTCTCCTGCCTCCCCCCTTTTGTTCAGGGTACTTGAAGGCATATGGATATGAGGTGTCAGAGTGTGTGCACTTTGTTTCATCTTGAAGGGTCCTTGAACCGGTGTAATTTCTCAAAAAACAAAATCTTGTCTTGAAAAAGGCCTGATCAGAAATCATTGCTTTTCGAACTTAATAAAGTGTGGAAAAGATAAAAAGAATGCACTGTTTAATGGGAAATTCTACATTAAAGGGGACCTATCATGCAAAATGCACTTTTTGATGTCTTGTATACATAAATAAGTGTCCCCGGTGTGTCGGGGAACTCACGCAGCGTCAGAAAATAAAACCCTCTCTTCTCCTCCGTACCCAAATCTCTAAAAACGGGGGAACAACGGAGCTGATCCAGATTTGCGTCCGATATGGCGTAATATCTGAAATGTGGACCCACGGCCCAATCAGAAAGTTGCTATCAGAAACAATGCCCGACTGTTTTGGACGTAATATGGTCGGTGTTTACATTAGCACCGCTAACACTCAGAGCTAACCTGTACTGGAGAGCATGTGTGTGAAGAAGCAGGAAATAAAGAGGAACTCACCTTGTGGTATAACCGGCAAGAGAGAAAGCCTTTGAGCTCCATACTGTTTCAGAAATAATCCTTGATAATCCATGATATGGCGTTTCATCACGGCAGTATTTAGTTTAGACAGTAGCTGCCGGGTCCCGCATGAGCTCAGCCCCCTCCTTTTTTATTTGTTATCAATATTTTTATTTTTTAAAGCTTTATACCCCAAATCAGCACTTTTGAAACAGGAAGTGAAATAGAGGGATATAAGGCATGGCTAGAATGGGTGATCTGTTTGGTATTTTGAGCAAAACACTTCATAGACATGTTTTTTATATCTTTTTATATATCTGAGACCTATGCTATTGCCTAAAAATAGCATGATAGGTGACCTTTAAACTAAATTCATAGTTCATAATAATTCATAAATTCACAGTACATCAACATTCCTGTACTCAATCCTGTGAAACTCTGTCTTTTAATTTCTTTCTTTCATCATTAACTTATCAGAAATACTGTTCGTAATCACTGCACTGTGTAATTGAATAACTTAATAGACTATCTGTCATTGTAAAGTTGCTGAAACTTCCTGCATATTGTTTTCAATAAAAAGGATGCCTCTTCAAGGCTTCTAGTGTCAAACAGGTGGAAGAAATGCTGACAGTAAATTGAAGTAACAGAAGACAGAAAATGTCATGTTAAAATATATTTTTAAAGTATTGGGTGTCCTGATGATATTGGGTTTTAAGATGACCATGATTACTGCACTTCTGGTTTGAGTCCAGCCCTTGACATTTCTTTCGTGTCCTGTCACATTTTTAGCAACATGATATTTTTAATATAGTTTTAAAACGATAATGCGAATAATGTTTCAAAAAATTCCATTAATATTTCTATAATCACCATTTTTTTGTCTCCAAATCGTGCAGCCCTAATCTCTAACCGTCAAAGAAAAAAAGGCAGGCACATCATACTGTGCAAAGAATAATAAAGGAGAAATGAGGGCTAAAAGTTTCTCTCCAATCTCAAATAAAAGACTGCTTCTCTCTACAGTTGAGGTAAATAAAGCCTCCAGCTACTATTTGTGAATTTATGGTATACCGAATAAATATAGGGTACCTAGCATCTGACAGAGCCTTGCAGCCAACGGCCCACAAATCTTGATTTACACCAGAAGCAAACCGAAGACAGAGACTTGATATTTTATGTATAGCTGTTAAGACAATACTGTTAAAACATTCATAATTTCTTAAACTTCAACATCGCCTAATGTTCCCTAATCTTAATCATGTTCAACTTCTGTTGGCAAATGTGCTCCAGAGTCTGGTGGTTAGTGAAGCAGAAGCTAGATATCCCAAAAACAAATAAAAAATAAATCCTGCTGAACTTCTGTAATAGTCAAGGCTAGCTCTGGCAAATTTAATTAGCAGATTGGAATAAAGCATTTGAAATGTGTGTGTGCACGAGTGTGTGTGTGTTTGCGTGATCTGATGGGATCAATAGTGGTCTGGGAGGCCCAGTTGGCAGCTGCTGGGAGCAGAAACAGGTGCAGACATGGCTGCTTGATGTACAGGCGACTGAAATGAGATGAAACCACTTGACCCCCAGAAGAACCAATTAATTACACTAAATCTGATGCTACAGTGACACTCTGATTAGCTCGACTGTGGCACATCAGCGAGGAATGCCTGCTTACAGCACAGCCCCCCCCCCTTCTAAAATGTATCCACATATCAGTTTGAAATAAAGAGAGAGATAGTCAAATTAACTGAGAGAAAACAGAGGAGATGAAATGGTTTGCTGCCTGGCGATAATGTGCATTTGCCAATGACGCACAAAAAATGTGTGTGTGTGTGTGTGTGTGTGTGTGTGTGTGTGTGTGTGTGTGTGTGTGTGTGTGTGTGTGTGTGTGTGTGTGTGTGTGTGTGTGTGTGTGTGTGTGGTGTGTGTGTGTGTGTGTGTGTGTGTGTGTGTGTGTGTGTGTGTGTGTGTGTGTGTGTGTGTGTGTGTGTGTGTGTGTGTGTGTGTGTGTGTGTGTGTGTGTGTGAGCCAGAGAGTGACAGTTACTGGGAGGATTTTCAACAGGGCTCTTCCTGGGAGTATTGTGGAGCAGCAGCTGAGATGTTAGGCATGCTAATGCTAATGCTAATTATGCAACTGTGTGAAACTGGCCAGTAACACAGACAGCAGCACCTCAGAGACAAACACCCTGGCCAAAGCAAATACAAACAGAAATATCTTTTTTATGTCATGTTTTATTTAGTTAAAGCAGAACATATATGCTCACATAAACAGTATATGCTGCAGTCTGTAGGTAGTTTGATGGATATTTTATAAAGTTTTTTATGGATTTTGGGAAAGATATCTTTTGCAGAAACCGAAAAAGCATGAACCATGTGGCCATGTATGAAACACACTTTGTTCAAACAAAGCTGCTGTGATCGGTGGAGGAGAAGTAAATAAGAGGGAGTACTTGCGTAAACTTCGAAACTGTTTAAGTTACCACGTAGCAGAGAGTTCAAATCATATGAAACCCTTGTGGCTGATTAGCTGTGTTGCACCGTCTACTTGGGAGCATACACTGTTACAGAAAAGAGGATTGGTTAACAGAGAGTTGTGAGGAGTGGATGGACAGCTCTCTACAGTCATTAGCGCACTAGACCTACAGATAATTGCTGCATTGCCAAGTTTCAAGAACCACACGATTTGTCTGGATGTACAAAGGTTCATTTCCACCTTGACACATCTCCCCGTATAATATTTTGTATTCCGTCCTGCAATTTTGTATCAGATCTTCCTGATAAATCTTTAGGTGGGCCCTAACATTGTTTTAAATGTGTTACACAACTGTTATACATTTTGAATATTAACTGAAATGTATTTATTTAGGATGAACCCTCTGAGATGAACCATCTTGAAAAAATTAGGATCAATAGAGTAATAATAATAAATAATAAAATAGATATGCATTTTTTTTGTTTGATACAAATAAAGATTGTCATTTCTAACAATTTGTCCAGCATATATTGTTGTTGTAATTTATAATATAGGAGAATGATTATAATGGAGAGATTCAGCATCTTATTTTCCCCATCTTAACTCACATTCTGGGGAAAGACAGAATATTTGAGGATATTTGACAGAAAGAAAGGTGAAATAAAATGATGTTACATAACATTAAAAATGAGCATCATTTTCAGCCTTCAAAGCCTCACAGCATGTCAATCAGCAGTGGGGGCCTTCATCAGGGTGGGGGGGCGGAGGGTGTTTGAGGTGTAAAGGTATCAGGTGGCCCTCTCCTCTGAAGCACCAGGCCAACATTTTGAACGCTGCCCTAATTGAGGCCCCTCCATTGGCCAGCGTGGTCCTGGTGTCCCCCCTCTAGAGGCCCGGGGGGCCGGTGTGGCCGTCTGGGGGGGCCTGACCCCAAAACCCTGCCTGAGGCTCTGACTGCCACCAGCCTGAACCCTCCCTCACCCCAACCATCTCCCCCCCCCCTCCCCTTTCTCTCTCTGATGCTCTGCTCCGCTCCGTCCAATTGGCTCTGAGCTACAGACTTCTTTTGTCTGTCCTCATTAGAATACTGATCCTGCACACACACACACACACACACACACACACACACACACACACACACACACACACACACACACACCCTAATTTCTCACTAATTGCAGCAGTATCATTAGTCGATCTTTGCTAGGCAGATGGTAAACAAAGGAATTTGAAAATTAAACTGAGAGAAGTCGGAGTCAGGGGGCTTTACAGTTTTACGGCATAAAATCCAATCTCCAAACTACTACTCACACTTTCTGTACATTCACATCATCTTAAATACACTTAACTGCTTTTTTCTTTCATTAGTATTGTGATCATTAAATGTAAACAATGAACCAGACTTCAGTACTTGGGGTTAAGAGAAACTTGGTTTACAGAGCTCAGTTCTGATTGTGAAATATCATTAATTTGTCGTGTATACAATACAGAAATAACCTTAACCTAGCAATCTGTCAGAGACTTCAAACCAGTCAAGTAAGCATCATTATAACTGGGATGAAAGGTGCCTCTTTGTATTGAAAATAATGAACTGAAATACAGTAAGAAGTCAGAAAGTTCATGTATAACTTCAGAAACTGTTTAAATTAAAATCCCTATTCTAACAGATATTTGTTTGTTGCTCTTATCTTACAGACATGATGACAGGTATGACGTACATCACTGTGGTATTTATTTACCTGCCGAAAATATGCATCTGATTTGTTGAAATCATATTTAGATTGAACAGATACTATAACACTTCAGGATAATACACCTTTTGTTAACCAATGCTTTCATGGCATCTCTTATTCAGTGTGTTATGATCACAGTGGCTTCTTATTCTCTTTCTTCACCTCCGTGTTGAGGGAAGTCCAGGTGGAAGTGAAGCTGATGCTTGTGAAGACAGAATAACATAATGTAGACAAATCCATTCGTAGTTTAGTTTTGTTTGTTTAATATTGACACATTCAACACAGCGCAAATAGACTTATAGCAGCAGAAGGATGGCTCACTCACCCTCACTTCACTTCTCTCTCCTTACTTCTCCAGCTATTCAACACAGAAAAAATGCATGTGCATCCAATCACACCTTATAAAAAGTCAATCTAAGATGCGGTTAAAATCAGGATTGTTTTATTATGAGCTTTTCTGTCCGATAATGTGTTTATTTTGGATAATACATCTTTAAAAGATATTCATTTGGAATTGAGACTGCAAAGAGTGTAATGGCAGGACATTTAGAAACTGGTACTGAGTCTGCGTATGTTGGAAGTTGGTCAAAACTAAATGAAGGAAATCCAGAAATAATGTAAGATAATCTCAATTTTTTTAATGTTGTTCTGAGAGAAATATCATTAAGAATGTATTAAGGCACATTTGAGCAGAATAGTTGTATATCCAACACAATTGTCTGCTTTATAAATTAAATGAATACCCAATTCATTGCAACCAGGGCTTTAAATATGTATCTTAAATGTGGCTCTGAAACAAGTTCATGATTTCAGCTTTATGGACTATGACAGGTGTTTTCATGCAAAAGATCATTCAAAACACCTTCATAAACGTCTCTTCTTCAGCATCAGGATCAATAAGGATGCAATCTGGCTTTTCATGGCCTTCCTGTTAAATGTGTGATTGTGGAAGTCATGGTTTCAGGCAGCATTGCTTCTTTTTTTTCGACACAAAGGGAGATAAATCACAGATAACATGGTGCAGTTGAGCCGGTCCCTTCAATCCTCTCCTCCATCCGGCAGCAGCTGTCCATCATTCTGATTGGCAGCCCAGAGGAGGGCTCTGACGGGCAGATGAGAGCAAGAAGCCGATCTCTGCCTCAGAGGCAACAGCAGCAGTCCTGTGTTCTCCTGCCCACCTCCCACCACCTCCTCCTGCTCGCCTCCCACCACCTCCCGCAGGCCCTCCTCCCTCCTCTGCCTGCAGCCAATAAAAAGTGGACAACCTCTCATGGAGGAAATGCATGGTTTACATGGACCCGAGCGCTCTGTCTCTCTCTGTTTGTCTGGCCGGCTATTGTGAAAACATCAAGAAATGACAAGAAAATGCAACATACAACAGACTTGTCACCAAGAGCGCCGCTCTGACATCGAAATGGATCTGAGAAACTTCACTAAACCTTCCAAGAGGCTTCATGCCGCTGCTGTGCTTCCTTCTCCAGGCTAAACTTGCTTCCCACTTCTACTTTAAAAGTCTTGAATCTCACCTGCATCATGCTGTACAGAGCTGACCTCCATCTCGAGGACCACCTTCATCCTCCTTTCATGGACCCACACCTCGCTCATGAGGCCCACCTCGCTCACCAGGACCACTTTCATCCTCCTTTCCTGGACCCTCACCTCGCTACTGAGGCCCATCTCGCTCCTGAGGCCCACCTTCATCCTCCTTTCCTGGACCCTCACCTCGCTACTGAGGCCCACCTCGCTCCTGAGGCCCACCTCGCTCACCAGGACCACCTTCATCCTCCTTTCCTTTACCCTCACCTCGCTACCGAGGCCCACCTCGCTCCTGGGGCCCACCTCGCTCTCCAGGACCACCTTCATCCTCCTTTATGGACCCTTACATTGCTCCTGAGGCTCACCTCGCTCCTGAGGCCCACCTCGCTCTCCAGGACCACCTTCGGCCTTTTCTTGTGGAACCGAACCTCGCTCTCCGGTACACCACACCTCGCTCCCCAGGCTCCCCTTCTTCTCCAGGCCCACTAGTTCTCCAGACTCCCCGTGGCCCCTGGACTTTGCAGCTGCCTCTGCAGGCCCCCGCTTCACTCCACAGGCTCTCACTAGTCTCCAGGCTCCTCATGCCCACAGCGAGAGTCTCTTTGATGTTGCCCTCCTGGCAGACAACATAGGGGCCGGTGGAAGGATTACTGTGTGTTTGGTTTGGTGTGTGTGTGTGTTTGTGCGTGTGGAGCAAACACACTTGTGCGCACCTGCACGAAAACTAAAAGAAAAAACCCCCACAAGAGCCATAAGACGGAGGAGCCTCATAGACGTGTGTGTGTGTGTGTGTGTGTGTGTGTGTGTGTGTGTGTGTGTGTGTGTGTGTGTGTGTGTGTGTGTGTGTGTGTGTGTGTGTGTGTGTGTGTGTGTGTGTGTGTGTGTGTGTGTGTGTGTGTGTGTGTGTGTGTGTGTGTGTGTGTGTGTGTGTGTGTGTGTGTGTGTGTGTGTGTGTGTGTGTGTGTGTGTGTGTGTGTGTGTGTGTGTGTGTGTGTGTGCATACTTGAATTCACTCTTTTCTTGTTCACACACACAAACACAGAAAAAAGGGGAACATGAAAAGGACTGTGTGATGAGCGGCTGACAGCAGCTCGACTGGCTCTGCTCGGTCTGTCCACAGTGGGCGGGGCTTAGTCTGATGATTGACAGGTGTCACCACCAATAAGCCTCCACACCGTCAGCTGTCAAACTGCAGCAGAGTGCCTTGCAGCCTTTGGGATTATCCCACTGACAAAATATTAATCGTAATCAAAAAAGGCTTTCAGTAGAAAAAGAAGACAATTGACACTGAATTTGGCACAAAACTAAAACATATTCAAAAACTACTTCCACAAAAGTAGGTAAAGTAAAATCCAAAACTCTTGTGAAATATTTCCAACACATTGATCGATTTGTCACAGAATCTGTATAGAGAAAAGTTTGGACTACATATAAGGACTTTCAAATGAGGAAGTTATTCAGAGATTCGTAGTGTTTTATATTCAGTGTTTCAACAATCCTCAACCTGCATCTTAATACTGGAATTCATTATATCAAGTTCACATGCAAGTTAAACAGTTTTATCCAAAACATAATATTCACTTTGCTGAAAGAGAAAAAATATAATATACAAACACAAAAGTAAAATGTCACAGCCTAAGAGACAACAACAACACATAACAGCTGTTCATCTCCTCACAGCTCACTCTGATTGCTCCTCTACTTCATGTGTCTCTTTTCTTTCTTTCTTTATTTTTAAATTTGATACTTGCGGTTTTGTAATGATATATTGTTGTAAATTGTTTAATGAATTAATTGTATTTCTTTTGTTCTTATCATATCACTATTGAATTGTATTATCCTTGATGCTTTGGCAATATTGTTCACCTGACATTCATGCCAATAAAGCATATTGAATTGAATTGAATTGACATTGAACAAAAGCAAGAGAACATTGAACAATTCAACATATTACTGAGGCACTGGATTATAGATAACATCAGTCTGCAATGCCAAACATCTGGCATGGACGCAACCCCTCCCCACCTTCAGTCTCCTTACTGTGTATTTTAGCCTTAGTCAGTTTCAGATCATTGTAGTTACGGAGTATACAAAACATCATCACAATCGTTTTACAAAATGCCATACTGTCAATGGATACAGAAATTGACAAGAGAAATATAATTGACCAAAATGTATGGAGAGTACAAAGTGTAGGTACAGCTTTAATAGATTCAGGAATGTAAAGACATCTAACAAATCTGCATGTGTGACGAAAATATTGCACAGACATTTAAGGCTCTTCAGCAAGCTTAATGTTCGAAGTTATACCACACACAGGTGTAAGCGACAACTAAGCACTGGCTTGATTAGTCAATGAGACAAAGATATTACATTACATACACATTATAAACTAAATAAATACACTATACTTTTCAATGTAGACCTTGATTACAAATTGTAAAACAGAAATGTAGCTACAACCATTTGTTACGAGTACTTTAACCTTCAGTCCAAAAAGGCTTCTCTTCATTTCCACCAATGTAGATTCAGAAATGACAATCAGATACGTTGTCTTCTCATTTAAATATATTATAGGTTTCAGTTAACCTCTGCAAATGGTTTGGGAGCACAGACCGAGGTCATTTATTTACTTTCCACGTAACTCCTCCCACGTGGGTTGTATGACACTTTGTGAAGCCCTCCTGCAGTGGTGGGGTTTCTCTAAGCTCATCTTCTGAACTTCAATAAGAAAATTAGCATAGTAGATGATCTCCGATGAACTGACCGTCATCAGTGGAAACGATGGCGGGGGGGGGGGGGGTCGTGGCATCGTTTGAGATCTCTGGAGGCAACCGTAGGTCTCAGTTCATCTCCGGTTGACTTTCGGAGGTGACGTCTGACGTGCTCTCTATATGAACTAAAGCCAAAGTCAGAGCAATTACGTGTCAGGATTCCTCCGGAGTCCTGTGAGAGACACATCAGCTCTTAAAAGGAACATTTTGCTCCAGTTAGTGCTCTTCAAGGGGATTACGCTTTTTATAGAACTATAGGAATTCACTTACTCCTCCCTCAAGGGGTACTATTTAAATGTCATTTTTGTCAAGCAGATTATGACAAACTTTAGACTCCTTATTAAATATCGCATGTCACAGCCTATCAACCTTGATGTTGAGAGCAACATTAGACGCTCTATCGTGATCAAGTGTGGTTTTGATTTGAAATGAGACAACAATGAGGCGGCGTCAGAGGAGGATTCTCGTGCTTCAGCTGGCGGTTGTAGCTGGATGTTGGGCCTGTGGCTGGCTGCTAGCGCTCTGCCAGGCAGATGAGAGCCGGGTTAATGTTGGGATTTGTTCCCCAAAGCTCCGACACAGAGGAAATACTGATCAGCTCCGCCGTCAGCCTCAAGACCTGCTAATCGCTAATCAGCATTTACACAGCCTCTGTCTGACTCTCTCTCACACACACACACACACACACACACACACACACACACACACACCACACACACACACACACACACACACACACACACACACACACTTATATACAGGTGTTAAAAGCTAAAACATATCTTCAAAAACAGAAGCATCCCAAAACTGTTTCATACGCACCACTTCAGATAGCAACCCGTGACAAACCCATATCAAATACAAAAAGTTTGAAATTGTACATGAAATATAATTTAGGTAAGATAATCGAATGCTGCCAGAAATGTAGGGATATGTTTCTTACATTTTTCTGGGTCACTTTACTTTCTAAATGATATCCTGTGTTTATTGTGTGTGATAATGAAACATGGCATGACTCAAGTTAATACAAGCAATTTACAACGAACGTGGCTCCTCTGGATTAGGTGACTGATAGGGTAACTTGAAATGTACTATACTCAATATATATCTCACACTTCTGCAGACCCTAAATAATGTTGATGCACGCATATTTTAGAACAATATTAAACTATTAATGTGAAATAAAAACCCTCAACAACATAAATCAAGAGGTCACTAATGGAGCTTGTAGAACACAAACCAGATGTTATTTGTTTTTCTTATTAATGTGCAACTCTTACTTTTTATCAAAAATGTTCAAAATTGTGTCTCATTATTTATTCATTAGATTAGAACAAATAAATAGTATCTTACAAGTAAACAGCAATGCTGGAAAATAAACTGCTACTGGTGTGAAAATACATCTACAGAATAAATAATACAAATAAATTGAACTCCTGACAAAACTCCTCTTGCTTGCTCCAGACATCTTATTACCTAGAAATCTCTTCATGTTGACGCATCGCCTCCAGATCTCAGACCTGACATGCCCTCACATCGATCACAGGATGCAGCTTTTCCCAATACTGCAAAAATTAATAAGCAATCTGCTCGTGGCGGAGCATTTTCTCCCAGCGCTGCACTTAACATCGCTCCATCACAGAGGAAAACACCACTTTTTAAATCAAGACTGAAATCCAAATGATTCCTAAATTGAAATACTGCCTTGCTCTGATTTTAATTCCTTATTTGTATTTGTTTTTCCCAGTGGTTTAAATATTGAATTTGTTTCAGTCACCATATTAGAATGACCTTTTTACACTACAAGTAATTTAGCTAAAACCTGAAGGTACCCTGTGACTGATAACTAACTAAGCTTTTTATAATGACGGTTATAATAGACCCTTTTGCACTTATTCCCGTATTTTAAATGTAACATTTTTACCCTACATTTGGTATTTACATTGCCTTGAAACTTCCATAACTCCCTCAAACTCAGTACAACAGCTAGTTTGTGATAACATGTGTATTTGTTTTATTTTGAGAAGGGACAGTGGACATTAATTAACATGAGCACTTCAGTCCATCATGTAAAAATGCCAGATTTAGCCACAGAGGCGAAATTTCACCTGCAGTCTAAATCTGTTTTGTAATAAAACACCCATCCAGCCTCAGTATCCTCCTGTGATTAATTCAACATCCCTTTCACATCAGATATCCCCGGCTCATTTTACCCTCCACGTCTCCCCTTAAAATCACAATGATCAAAATCGGCCATCTTAACCTGCCGGACCACGTGCAGCTACTTCCTGTCCGTCCCGGCGTCCCCCCCCTCAGATTGGACCCGTCATATGGAGCAATAATGTGGGTATTGTTCTGGGCTGGACCGGCCTCTTCACAGGAACATCGGATTCTGTTTGAAGTCGTGATCCGGCACGGCCGACTCACCTGCAAGATCAATACGCCGGGTTCAAAGCTGCCGGCTTCACAGAGAACACACTCTTATTAATTTATAGAAACTTCTAGAAACTTTGTCTGAAGGGAAAAACCTCCAACTCTGTGTGGTGGAGAGACAGGGGGAATTATTAATATACCTGGAGAGAGAAAGAGAGACGGGGGGAGAAAAAGAGAGAGGCCGAGCAGCCATCTTCTAAAACCTTATATGAATATTTAAATGAGATACTGTTTGATGTGGATTGATCATACAAAAAGTGTGTGTGTGACTGTTGTGTGTGTGTCGGTGGGAGACAGATGGATAAGGAAGACGGTTAAAAGACTCATTAGATCAAGACTGAGAGTGTGTGTAGGCGTGCGAGTGTGCGTGTGTGTTTAACTCATTAAGGGAGTCTATTTGAGTTTTCCTTTGTTGTCAGATTTGATGATTTGGGGGAAATTTCCAGCCTTGGATTCAAAGCATTCCTGTTTGGAGCTGCAAGCCCGCGGCGTCAGGCAATGAAACACTCTGCATTTATATTTAATGATATCAATTTATCAACAGGAACAATCTCAGGATGTTGGCTCAGATTTGATTCCATGTTCCCCTGTTTTTACCTGAGGGACACATGCACACGTTTGCTCATCGCCGCGCCATTACCATACTCCTCTCTTCCTCTCTGTGCGCTGATAATAACCAACAACTTCCTGACAGTGCACTTCCATCGGTGCCTCGCTTTCTTACCGCGGAAACACAGAGACTGTGGTGAAGATGAGGAGGTGTTGTCGCGTTGAGTTTTCACACGGAAACGTTACCAAAGAAATGTAGGCAAGTTAGAAAATTGATGACTTTAGCCCCTCATGATTTCACTCTATTTGCTGAAGTTAGGACTTAAAAAATGATTTAATGTCACAAAGTCACAACTTTATTTTGTGGAAATTACATCAATCTATAATCATGGCATGTAAACCATATTATACCATAGAAAAATGTATTTTAAGAGTGAACATGTATCTCATATTTCCATCCTGTGCAGTTCAATCCGTGCCTCTCTTACTTTCTGAAGTTGGAGAGGTGTTGTCATTCAGTTTTCACAGGCAAACCGGTCAAAAATGCAGACAGTTTAAGAAAATTAGGACTTAAATCCTTCAAGATTTCTCAATTAAATGGAAAAGTTATACCACTAAATGTCTTGCAGGCAAATTCATAGACCTAAAACTGTGTTTTGTAGAAAATACATACATTCACAATCACCTCATGTAAACTAAATTACAGAATACTACAGGAACATTACTTTTAAGAGTGTAGTGGAACTTTTATGTCATTTCCTATTAGTGTTAAATGGTTCATTTCTACTACTAAGTGGCTTAATATTAAATATTGTATACAATTAGCCTCTATATGGAATTTTGGGCACAGCTCATTTTAATAGTATTGATATTTACCCAGAATTACTTTGTAAATCATAACTAAATATTCACATGTATGAACTAAAATAATGAAGCAATAGATATGTTCACATAATAAAAAAACAAAACCCAAAACAGAACCCAAAACTAAGGTTTTCACTTTATTATGGTGACTTAAAATAACTTTTGCATTACATCTTAACATCACCTCATGTATGAGATGAGAATGAAGTCTCAATCTAAAGATTCTACTAATACATAAAGTTTGAATGAAGTGACTCAGTGAAACATAGAGAAGTACATATTAGACTGTGAAGTTTTTTTTTAACTGAACTCAGACTGAAGTTCTGTAAGTTGTGTATTCTGTCGCAGTGTTTGAGCAGCAGCTGCATCTGATGTTACACCGCTGTGATTCTGCCTCTAAAGGTGGAGTCATGCTGATTACAGTTCATCTGAAGAAACGCACAGTCAAATCAGCGCTGTGTTAATCACTGAGTGTCTGGACCTCCTCCTCCTCCTCCTCCTCCTCCTCCTCCTAGTCCTCCTCCTCGCACTGCTTTAATGTGCTACTCTGTGGTGGACTTCTACAAGTTTGTGTGTGTTTGTGTGTGTGTGTACGCTGCATATAAAAGCTCTTCCATCCTCGAAAAGCAACTGAACTCGCACAGGCTCAAAGTAACACGGTTCAAGAATGCACGGTCCAAGTGGAGGGACTGAAAGTGTGTGTGAGAGGGAGACGCTTAAGAGGTAGATATTACATGACTGTGTGTGTGTGTACAGAAAGTCCAGTGTGCAGGCCGCTGCAGTGAACTCTGGGGAAGGTAGAGAGAATCCTATGTCAGTCTGTAGAGAGAGTGAGGGCTCTCCCTTTCAACTAGAGCTCCCCTGGACTCTGCTCTCACACACACACACACACACACACACAGACACACACACACACACACACACACACACACACACACACACACACACACACACACACTTGGAGACACTACCAAGTACGTAGATCCATGCACAGGAAAGAAAACACACACACTGGGGACATGAAGACGTGGATGCGCACACGGACTAAAGTACACACGGGATATTGATACACATTGTTACACACACAAACACACACTGAGGCAAGTACACACACACACTCACACACACACTCACACACAGAAACTCTCTCACTCTTTTTTAGTGTCTCTCAGTAGTTCTTCAGTGTTTCATCTGACAGCTTATTCCCAGTGTGGCTCCACTCTGTATTCACCCTGGATCCCCTCAGCACAGACACCCTGTGAACACACACTCCCAGGTGGGGAGGGGGGGGGAAGGTGACCTCGGTCTACACACACACACACATACACACACACAAACACACACACACACACACACACACACACACACACACACACACACACACACACGCTTTGTCACGATCACGTTCCCAACTAAAAACATCCTCCAAATTACAGTACTCTTTTCTGCTGTTCACAACTGGAGGGGAAACAGTGGAAATGTTACTGTATCAGGATTTGCATATTCTTAAAATGTCTGACATGTCTGCGGTGACGACAAGCTGTCTCCAACGTGTTCTTGAGAGGTGACACGTTCAGTTTTTTTTTTGTTTAGTTACAGTACGAGGGGAATCTGAAGGGCTGAGTTTGCATGAGAGTGAAACAGGAGACGGTAGAGAAATAAATCTGCACCCGGCTCTAAATCAACGACAGCTTTTTCCCCAGTTAAAACCTTTCTACTGTAAAAGTTCCCTTATATAGCTCCTACAGATTTTGACAGCTTAAAAAGTTTTGTGAAAATGTAATAAAAAAGGACTGAAGGTACCTTAAACACACACTTTTTAGTAGATTTACCTAGTAACGTTGCTATTTCGTAGATGTATGTATGCGTAGATGTTTGAAGTGGACTCATAATTCTTCTAGAAAAAGAAAAAAACCATTGAATTCAAAACTTCTTCTTTTAAAGAGTGTTCCAAAGTATAAACACTTGCCTACTTTGCAGTGTGTGTTGTGGGTTATATTTGTCAGTGTCTCAGCACGCAGCTTTTTCAATAAAGAAGCTCCAAACCTTTCCTGCACTAAAAGACAGACACAGTTAGTGACGAGCTGGTTAAGATATAGAACATTTATCGCTAACTTGAGTTCCTAAATAGTATCAACTCTAGTTGTCTCTGCAGGGCCCTTCCCTGAACCACAACTTCTGCCGAAAATGAAACTCCCAAGGCCTCCAGAGAAGAAGTAGAGCAGAGTTTTGGTTTTTGCAGACACCTTCCTCCTCTTCTCGGGCCCAGGATAAAAAAAAAAATGTTATGCATTTGTTTTTTATTTTGTCTTAGACAGCCATCAGGAGTTGGTCTTGATCCATTTTGTTGCCTGCCCCAGCATATGTTCATCTTGAGTTATTCATGTATCATGCTATATACAAATAGTAACAATGGATTATTAGGCAGCTCCTTTAGTTATTTGGGGGTTTTTCCAAGTTGCCGATCCCTATGCAGTTAATCCAGGTAGCTTCAGATTGTTGTGTTTACTTTGGTAAAACTTTTGGTAGAGCTCTTGAGACTATACAACTGAGGTGGAAAGTGCAAATAAAGCATGTGCAACAGTCAGGAGACGATAGTTAGAATAAGACTCAGGTTGAACATGTCCCGGATAGTCCTCGAAATTAAATATCTATCGCCTGATTTAATATTCTCAATTGCTTAAATGCATTTTCTGAACACTGTTGCAATTCTCAAAACACTAAACCATCACCATATGATCGCAGCGCTTCTTTTGTCTTGCAGAAGTGTCAAAAATAAATGAATCAAGGCATTCAAATGTCTGAAGAACTGAGTCCGTATGACAGAAAATACTCATATGGTGTCTCCTCGCATCATGTTAACTTGCAGCCACAGAAGTGAATAAAATATCTTACAAAAACAACTTTTAACAGCCAATTCACACGTTCACTCTCAATATTCATCTCTGTGGTTTGTGTCCTCGTCACAGTAAGCGTCTTACAGTAACCACACCACCAAACCAATCCCTAACTTCCTCCTCCTCCTCCTCCTCCTCCTCCTCCTCCTTCCTCCTTAGGTTTCCCCTGCAGCACTCTGGGAAGAAACCCAGCGTCAGGCAAACCGCCTCTATCCCCCGAGAGTGGGTGACATCCACAACCTGTGTGTGTGAGAGAAATCAGTGGCTAGCCCTAAACCATCAGCCTAGTGACACTACAGTAATAACCACAGGACTCAGTCACTACCACAGACAGTGTGTGTGTGTGTGTGTGTGTGTGTGTGTGTGTGTGTGTGTGTGTGTGTGTGTGTGTGTGTGTGTGTGTGTGTGTGTGTGTGTGTGTGTGTGTGTGTGTGTGTGTGTGTGTGACCTAGTCCAATCATGGCTCAGTTCCTCCTGCATCTGTCAATCATACCTCCAGTTGGAAAGGTTGAAAGGTCCAAAGCCATCTCACAAGGTCACCACCTGATAGACAGAGAGACAGATAGAGAGACAGATGGATAGAAAAATATGCTATGGATAGATAGATAACTAGACAAATGGATGGACATAGTTGCTATATACATAGATACTATAGACATATATTATATAGACATTGATATGATAGCTGGAACATACATATATATACTGTTGATAGATAGATAGATAGATAGATAGATAGATGGATGGATGGATGGATAGATAGATGGATGGAGAGATTTTTCAGGTGTAAGGTGCTTTCTACATCTGCATACAAAATAATTTGCAATAAAATATTTGCAGAGAATGTGAATGATATGATTATCAAAAAACAAGGAAAATGAGCTTCCTCTCTCCCTCTCTCGCTCCCTCTCTCTCCCTCTCTCTTTCTTTCTCTCTCTCTCCCTCTCCCTCTCTCCCTCTCTCTCCCTCTCTCCCTCTCTCTCCCCTCTCCCTCTCTCTCCCTCTCTCCCTCTCTCTCTCTCTCTGGTTGCTGCAGGGTTGATTGGAGGTTTTGTCACGCCTGCTTTGACAGGCCGGGCAGAGCTCAGGTCCCAACGGTTTGGCAATTATCCTCTAACCCAGCAGCCTACTACTGCACAAATGCACTCACACAGACACACACGTATACACACACACACTTATACACACACACATACATGGCCTGCATGTCAATACGTCAGAGATGGGGAGACAGGCTGTCTGTGTTTTCCATCTCCTTCTCTTTCGCCCTCTCCACATCTGTCTCTCTCCCTCTCATTAGCCGGCTGCGTTTTAGAGGGGAGGAAGGTGTGAAACTCCGGAGACTCTTAACATTCCTCTCTAATATACAGTCCATCCTAAGCCATGAACTCACACACACATGCTCACATACACACTTGTGCACACATACACACACACTCTGTAATCCTGTGAGATCAGAAGGGCTCCTCTTCCTCTTGCTAAGCAGCGTTGGACCCGTCTGCAGACTCACTGACGGTCTCTGCAGCTTAGCAAGTGTACAGCAGCTTGTCAAGCACAGGAAGTAGCTTAGGCGCCTGCATTAGCTTAAACATGCGCTTTAGAAACATGGAGGAAGCTGCAGCATCCAGCCTCATGTTTAACCGGCGATGCAATTTGTAACTTTATTTCAAACTGTAATCAATAGGATATGCTGCGCTGTGTCTGTCTGGGTTTTAAAGGCTGTGTCCCAGGGCCAGAGACAGTATATCACTGTGTGTATTTGTGTTAATAGTGTTGTATTTCGGTTTTGAATGGACGAGAGTTAATATGTAGGAAGTCAAGTGTGTGTATGGAACAAAAGTGCAAGTATGATGTCTGAAAACCTAAGGGATACAAATCCAAGCTGTAGCTATCATTTCTGCATCTGCTTAAAGAGCTAATATCCAATATGTATTGTATCATATTTGAAGGATTTGTTTTCAGGATTAAGCTGGAAGCACTAGCACTTACAACGGTTTGGCCGATTAGAAGCTAAAGTAACTGCAGGATACTTATTTTTTTGGTTTGTATATTCATGTTTAAATGCACTTATTTTAGGGCCGCTTTAGATAGCTTAAAGTGCCAGTGAAGTGCATTTTTTTGCGCCAAAGTGAAATGGCAGTTTCATTTCTTACATATAATTGTACCTGTTCATGGCTAAAATAATTTTTTAGGAAGTGCGAGGGACGAGATAAACATCGCAAATTTTTCAGAGTCTGAGCCTACCGCTGCTGCAGACGATAGCGGCTGTGACGTCACAAGATGGGCCCAGTTGTGATTGTAAACATGGCGGAGCCTTCGGAAAGTGATACTGGTGCGAGAGAAATGAGTGATTTTGACAGCTTTTCGGACAGGATAGATGAGGAAAGTGGCCATGGAAGTCAATTTAGTTGAGGACAATATTTTGTCATAGATCTAGAGTAGATCTACACACAGGATTGGCCGTCACCTGATCATACATTCATCTGTTCATAGCATGATGCAACATTCATGTTCACATGCAGTGTTGTGCTAGTTACTGAAAACCAGTAAGTAGTTACAATTACTAGTTACTTCACTACTTACACCAAAAAGTAATGCGTTACTGTGAAAAGTAACTTCTTAGTTACTTAGAAAAGGGCACCCATTAATGCCCTTATACTGTAGCCTTCATTTCAGTACTGTTATTGCATCGGAGAATAATACAACCTGTTGATCAACTTGACATGCATTTGCATCACTGAACTCTGCTAAGCAATGTGGTCTATACAAACACAAACACAAAGATATGTTTCAAAGTGCCAATCCAGCCGCTGTTGCTTAGGTGGAGGTGGAATGGCGTCGGATGAGTCTGGGTCTGTGGTCTTAGCTACTAGCTTCGCTACTAGCTTCGTCCCAGCATGTTTTTTCTGCAGATGTTTCAACAGATTTTAATTGCTGTTTTGGGCAGTCGATAGGATCTTTGACCCGCCAAGACACAACTTACATTTAACTAAAACTTCTTTTCTTTGTGCTCGACAAAAGTGAAATAGTGAGAATATCTCCAGGCGGAGAAACTCGACTTGAGCTCTGCCGCCGCCATGATAGTCTTGTTAGTTAACACAAACACAGTGGCGTTTATTTTTCATAAACAATCTACGAATCTACGAAACAATGACACCAGCCACTCACCTTCATCTTTTGGGAACAGAAACATCGCCACTTCGGCAGACTTCACATTACCACAGCCAGCGGCAATGCATCGCTTCCCGTGTGTTTTTCCTCCCTTTTTCGTCACTGTCGCCTCCATTGTCAGCTTTTCTCGATTGGCAATCACTTCCAGTCGACTGCGAAACACTTTCCAATCAAATACTCGCTCAAAAACGTTGGTAAATTCGACTTTGAAATAGAGACAAAATGAATGGTGGTGAATGTAAACACTTCGGCTTGGCCCATCTTGTGACGTCACGCAGTAGATCGCAAGCCACGCCCACGAAGGCGGAGGTCGACTGCGAATTTCCCAGCGGAAAATTCAAACTCGTCAAATTCGTTGCTATTCCAACATCTTTGATATGGGTTCCAATGGACAATTTTGGTCATTACTATACGTATTAGCATAAAAGATCATGCACCGTCGCACACTTCAGTGGGTCTTTAAGGGTAATGTAATGTGAACAAGATGCTTAACTAAAAAGCTAAATCAATTTGCGAGAAATAAAGAAACAATTCGACAATTAATTGAGTATCCGATTGACACAAAATACCTGAGGCTTAATCCATCCATCTTCTCCCGTTTATCCGTGGTCGGGTCGCGGAGGTAGCAGTTCCAGCAGAGAGCCCCAAACGTTCCTTTCCCTGGCCACATCAACCAGCTCTGACTGGGGGATCCCAAGGCGCTCCCAGGCCAGCGAAGAGATATAATCCCTCCACCTGGTCCTAGGTCTACCCCTCGGTCTCCTCCCCAGCTGGACGTGCCTAGAACACATCCGAGGCGCCCAGGCTTAATCAAATGCCATTTTAATGAGCAATTTATTGTATCAACTTAAATAATTGTTGATCCCACATCTGTAAATCAGAGAAGTTGCAACTTTTCTGAATCTCGTATCATTGCAAACTGAATTCTGTTGAGTTTTTATCTGTAGTGGAGAAACGTCATAAGCATTTAGAAGCATGCAATGAGCATTCTTTCTAATTCCATTATGAAACTAATAAGTAGTTGTAGCCGTAGTTATTTTTGGAACAGGTGGTCCGTTGCGGTGCTCCAGATGTGGCCATGAAGGTGAGGCAGCCGAGGAAAGGGAAACAAAGGGCTTCAGGTCACATGACAGATGCTTTTCCAGGTTTTTCTTTTCAATGTGGAGAGATAGCGGTGCTGGATTATCCCACCGAGTTCATCAGACAGCAAATCAACATGAGTGACAGACAGGTGCTGGTGACGGAGGGGATGGATTACAGCGGGCAGCGGGTGGAGGTTATTAACTGCTGCTAGGATACAGCACGAACTGAGGGGTCAGGACGGAATACCCTGAATATAGTACACTGGTTATTTGATCTCTTATTTTATCTTATACAAATGTAAGTGTTTTTCTAGTGGCGTCGCCTCACACTATATCAGTGTATCTCACACTCTCCTCTTTTCAATTTTCATATCGTTATTATTGACACCAATTAAGAACTAGAGCTCTTATTTGACCTGCTATTTTGAAGCTATAAATAAAAACTAGAACAATGTTTCTGAAAAAGATACTCAAACCTTTATTGCAAAAAACAAAATATATCTGCACCTTTTGGCTTAGAGTAAAAAACACATAATCTGTGAACCATTCCTCTAAGTAAATTCTAATTGTAAAATAAATTAAGAAGTCATATCGAATAAGTTGAGTATTTGCATGCAGTAAATAGAAAGTATAGATAAAAAAATACAGAACTTTTAAAAATCCCAAATAAATACAGATTGTAATTTTTTTATTCAATTTAAACTAAACCTCTTAATAACAACTCTTAATTTCTACGACGTTGAAAGCAGATCCTAAAGGACTTGCATGAGGAAAAGGATTCATTAACAATTTTAAATGAAGTGTTAAAAGAGATTTACTGTATGTTTTGTATAATGTTTCCTTATTCAGTTATTAACAGCATTAAGAATATTTAGTGTTGTGAATCTAGACTACTATCAGAAGCTGGTTGTCAATCAGCAGGAGTATATTTCCACGATGGGACATTTCCCACCTTTTAACTTCTTTAATCAAGTTGTTCATGTTCCTTCCCTTTCTCTGTTTCTACACAGTGGCACCATCACTGTCTGTTGCTCGGCGCCCTGGGCGGCGTAATCGTCAAATCCATCAACACACTCGCCTCACATCAGATCAGCACGGTGCTCTTTGAAGGAGATGGACGTTGTAGCTTCATCAAACAGACAAAGCAGTGATCTTCCCTTCCGGCGTATAACAACTACATACACCTTACAGCAACAAACGCCTCTGTGTGTGTGAGAGAGTGTGTGTGTTTGTGCAGCTATGGAAGCAGAACAAGTAGATGTGTGTGTGTGTGTGGTGTGTGTGTGTGTGTGTGTGTGTGTGTGTGTGTGTGTGTGTGTGTGTGTGTGTGTGTGTGTGTGTGTGTGTGTGTGTGTGTGTGTGTGTGTGGTGTGTGTGTGTGTGTGTGTGTGTGTGTGTGTGTGTGTGTGTGTGTGTGTGTGTGGGCGGACCTTGCCTCAAGCTAAAGTCATTGAACAGTTAAGGAGTTCCTGCTACACTCCAGGCTAAAGCTGAAATGCAACCGTCTGACCACGCGTGAAATTACCTCCCTTTCATGAGCGCTAAACGCACACACACTTGCTTTCACACATACACACATTCCCAAAATGTTACCTGGACATTCCCACATGCACAATCATACATACAGTAGCTGCACCCCTGTAATAGACAAGCAACACACACAACACACGTGATACAAGCGTTTGCAGAAAGCCATGTCACGGCTGTTGGCGCTAACATGGCATGGTGACATGGAAGTGCCTTAGAAGTGCTAATAGCCCTGTCAGTGCCATACTGTGTGTGTGTGTGTGTGTGTGTGTGTGTGTGTGTGTGTGTGTGTGTGTGTGTGTGTTGTGTGTGTGTGTGTGTGTGTGTGTGTGTGTGTGTGTGTGTGTGTGTGTGTGTGTGTGTGTGTGTGTGTGTGTGTGTGTGTGTGTGTGTGTGTGTGTGTGTTCAGGGCATTGTTGGACTATATAAAGGGGAGGAAATGTTTTTTTTACGTAATACAGTACTTGCTTCAAAACTGTTTCCAAGCATTTCATTATAAGCAGATGGAATACAAATTAGGGAGATGTTAAAAGAACACAAACACACACCTTACAATTGCCAGATGTATCAGACTGCATTGGCTGAATACGTGCCAATTCTCCGTACCTTCTTAGGTATACACCTGCATGGACATAGGTGCGTCCAACACCTACCTTGTTGCTTCTAAGAAACCTTTGTGAAACTCACTCTAGATCTCGGGAAAAAACACACCAATGTCCTGGCACTCGCTGTAATAGACACCAGTGAAATACACTTAGCGAATGTAATAATGCATATTACTTGCTTGCTTCAAGTACAGCATGGATTTAGTAAGAGGTGTTTTGCTGGTGGTAAAACTAGTGTTATGTAAACGGAACAATTTTGAGTTGTAAAAACGTGTGCTCGTTGACTCCAGGGTAGTACAGAAGAGTTCAGGTAGGGGGTTCAGCAGAAATGTAACTTGAGCCCCCATTTAATGTTAGTTATCCAGTATTCAGCAGCAAAAGTGAACTGCAGTCGATGAGCCGCAGCATGTAAAAGGATTACTGTAAACGACATGCTTGACTGCAGAGCCCTGATCTGGTGCTTAAGCTACAGCATACAGAGCTGTTTGCTTGTTAATTCAAAGTGTATTAATACTTGTCCAAAATCAAATTTGACACATCCACACACACACTGAGATAAGAGTAATCCACATGCTAACTTGCCTATTGGCCATTTCTTTTTAAACTCTGCGTTTAGTTGAAGAAATTCACCTAAATTTGCAGTTAAACATATATAAAAAGTGATCTATAGAAGTACAAGAACCCAAGCATCACATGTTTACTCCCAGCTTCACGATATGAAAGTTTCACAGCAGTTTCCACTTAACGTAAATCTTTAATGCCGTTAAGCTGCACATCAACACATCTGTGAGCTCAACCACTCTCAACTCTTATTTTAACCTACTTATGATGTTCCCGTCTCCCTAAAAGAAAGGAAGTGATGATCTGGAGAACAGGAATGACTTTACAACTTCCCCAGATTAATCTTCTAAAGTCTCCAAAAAAGGCCCAATTATACTTTTTGGGGCTTTTCCTTTGCTCTAGTGTGTTATATAGGTATTAACGGTTGACCCATCTCACGCTTCTATTGGCTAGCGCTCCAAAACATTGTACATTATAGGCTAAGGGGCGGGACATATCTAAGCGGTTGACCAATCACAACAGAGCCGGCCAGCTAACCAATCAGAGCAGACTGAGCTCTGGTTTCAGACAGAGGGTGAAAAGAAGTGCTGCAGCACAGGCAGTATGAGAAAAATAAAGAGCTTTTTGAACATTAAAGCATGGAGACATGTCCCAGTAGAGACACTACATACAAATATGAATCTCAAAATTATGATAATAAGGCCCCCTTTAAGGTTGACTGATGCTAAAATTCAAATACATTTTTGAGTTAATTTAGTTGTGTACTGTGAATATATATTAAAAGCCTGGCAGAACAAACCTCAGGGCAGTTACCTTGGGCTCTATAGGTTTTCCATTAGTTCAGACGCTAACTGATTTTGAACGTTCAATAACGCTCAGTCTGTCAATAGACACTAAAACTGCTCAGCTTACTTACAGTGAAAACTCAATACAGAATGCACTCATGGTCTCTGTACACAACCTGTTTATCCTCCTATCAATCAATCCATCAATCTGTGTTAGGCCTTACACACTCACACACACACTCACACACACACGCACACACATACAGCCCTGGGTGCCGGTTTAGTAGGGTAATACAGTCTCAAGCCTTTCGCTCGGCAGTGTGTCACAGCACATTATCCCAATTTCAGATCACAGCAAGCGTCATTTAGACACACACATAAAGTATGTACACACACACACACACACACACACACACACACACACACACACACTCAGTCATCTCTGCAGTCGTCAGTTAGATTTGGTTCTTTTGAAGCGGAGCAGAAGTGCGGTAATGTCACAGCCTTGGGCGACAGACTGCTAGCACCCTGACACCCATATTACTCCCCACCCTCCCCTCGCCCAGCCTGCCTGCCCGCACGCCCACAACCGACACCACCTTCCTCTTGCTCGCGGTGAACGCTCTGAAACACACACACATGCAGACTGTCAAGGCACATCTAGCTCCAAACCTCTGCTCCAGTGTCTGTGATTTTAATATCTCCATCTGAAATAATGTGAGCAGCACCAGCCCTCTGCAGCTCAGACAGAGAGAGAGGGTAGGATAAAGTTTGCATTCAAGTTTGAGACATTACCTAGGTGGACTGATATTTTCCTGGCATGTAGAATCCCAGTTTATCTTTCTTTGCCTCCATGTCTTCATGTAAGTAACTCCTGAGCCCGCCGAACATTTCAGACAGTGTCATCCCCTCTATCTCCCCTTTTTAACCCTGATGCTCCAATAAAGGCACTCTCTGGCCGAAAAATATCTTAAAAAATAACAATTTGTTGTTGAGTTGATGCTTTGGATAACTTTGAGCTCAAAACAAACATTGTACATGCTTAAAAAACGTCAAAGTTCAACATAATCCAACCTTTTTACACAAGAGGCTATTCAAACTGTCAACGACTCATAGGGCTGTGTTTAAATTATGATGAGCACTTACTACATCGAAGCCCTACAGTATATTATCTGGTTAAAATGAGAACTGAATATTAATTGGAATTCATCAGGTAACTTATATCTACTAATATTTGTAGTATTTACTTCCATTTTGTAAGTCGTTGCTCAGAATCTGTAGTGTTTGGTGATGTTAAAGGATGATTTTGGCCTTTTTTGTATTGTTGGTCTTTGGTGAAATTAAACTCTTAGTAATGCAGCGTCCTTGGAGGAGAAAACAAAGTCCAACAAACCTTCAAGAATTTATGAGACCAACAGTCTGGCCCATCTTTGACCTTTCCTTGAAAACAGGATAGGGATGAAAAATGATTACCAACATTTCCAGGGTGCTCAGTTTTAGTTTTACTTTTTGAATACATTGGATCAGATAATCTGGAAGGAAGATTTTGCTTGCCTCTCCAGACCTCATTGTCGCGCATTTCACCATTATTGCAGATCTCAAAAGCTACTTTGGTTTAGCTCAATCTTAACACAATTGCTTGAAATGGTCAATATTCAAAACTGCCAATAAAACACCCGATTAATTACAATACAGTTTGTGTTGTAGTAACGCTTTTGCACACCAGCTGACAGACTTTAAATCAGCATGTATATCTGATCGTTTTCATTGTTGTGCTCCTTTAAAGCATTTCACTGATTTACTTTCCTCTAGTTATTCATTTCACAAACAGTAAATAGCTTGTCCGTCCACGGCAGGATTATATTAATCTTCTATAGTAGAAGACACAGCGAGCAGTAACGCTCATTTTACTGTGAGCTCCAACAGTGTGTGGCACTAAGCTGCTTTCCACTTGTTTTCTCACCTCAGCCTCCACCAACGAGGCCATTTTGGGAATGTGAT
Organism: Dissostichus eleginoides; assembly: GCA_031216635.1. NCBI lineage: Eukaryota > Metazoa > Chordata > Actinopteri > Perciformes > Nototheniidae > Dissostichus > Dissostichus eleginoides. The sequence continues at coordinate 23,250,151 of CM062281.1, read as the reverse complement.
TTTAGTTCTCCGACTGCTTTCAGAGCAACTGGAGCTGTTGTGTCTCCGAACTGTGTTCACAAATGTGTGACATATCGACTGACAGATTTATTCAGCTCCAAAAAACCGTGGTGCTTCCAGTGGATTCTCCTCGGTCTCTGCTCTGTCTGTTCACCGGTCACACTCTCAGCTCAAGGACGATCTGTGGAAGCATTTGGGAGTAAAAGAAAGAGCGTTTCCAAAAGATATGTGTGTGCATGCGAGTGGTTTTTATATCGATGAGCAGACCTGTGGTTGGGTATTGTTGTATCTTTCCCTTTTCGAGTGTGTGTGTGTTCGTTTCTGTTTCAACTAAACAAGCAAGTGCTTTAGTTTGTGTAAAAGTCTCCATTGTGTGTAACATGCGTATAAATTATGTTAGTCTACTACATGCGTACATTTTTGTGGTTTCCAAGTGCAGCTTTGTGTGTGTGTGTGTGTGTGTGTGTGTGTGTGTGTGTGTGTGTGTGTGTGTGTGTGTGTGTGTGTGTGTGTGTGTGTGTGTGTGTGTGTGTGTGTGTGTGTGTGTGTGTGTGTGTGTGTGTGTGTGTGTGTGTGTGTGTGTGTGTGTGTGTGTGTGTGTGTGTGACAGACCATGGCCTGAGGTCATATCTGCGTCAGGCGGCTGCTGGAGCTCAGTGCTCGAGCATGATCCCCTACGCCTTTAATTAGACACATTAACATACACACACACGTACAGTATTCCCATACAGATACACACACACCCACACACACAATTATTCCCTCTCTCACTTCAGCGTCACCCCCTGTCTCTCTCTCTCTCAATCTCTCTGCCTCCCACAATAGGCCTGTTGCATGACCCGAGGCTATGCCGACCACACCACATTAAAACCTGGACTAATCAACCTCATACTCTCATGGACACTTACCCACACACAGGCCCGCACACACTTAAGCTCACACACACACACTCTCAGCTTGTTAACTCTCCAAACAGAACATGAACTCTGAGTCACAGCGGTTATTAGATGTGGTGACTGTGGCGAGGAGTAAATTAAACCTTGAGTACGACCAAATAAAAAGCAGGACGGACTCCATCTGGGAATAAGAAAAGGATGCAGGCGTGATACAATAAGCCCCCTTAAGCTTCTTAACTTTACATCTTATAGAATATAAAATCAATGCGCCTGCCTGTGGTCAAATTGAACCAATCACCTGCAGAGTAAATATAACCATGGTGGTCAAAGTAATGAAGAGTAATGACACAAAGTGCTGCCGAGTTATAATGCATAGAAGCTGAGAGGATCTACTTTTTGTAGATTAAAGATTGACAAGATTCCCTAATGCCCCAACTAGGGAACATCCTAACATCATTAAACCTGTTAAAAAGTATATGATCACATATTTCCCTCATAAATCCTCTAATATTCAACATTTACACTGTCAATGCTAATTTATCTCAACAAAGACCGCAGTTGTCCCTAGTTTTTATAAAAGTTATGTTCGTGTTACCATGATCTTTCGCTTACCTCGACTAAGTTGTTCCTTTACATAACCAAACCATCACCAAAAGTTCATTAAATCACTAAAAGCTATATTTTTAGTCTTTAATTTAGAAGATTTTATACGGTAATGGATACAAATAATGTCAAAAATTGCAAATATAAGCCCCAGGTTGAACAATCTGGAAACTCCCTTTAAGTATAATATACTGGATTTTATTGCAGCGTGTTTTGCATGTGGCAGGATGAAGGTGACAGAAACAATCGCTTTTGACTTTGCACATTAGTGAGAGAGAAGTACTGCATTGGTCTGCTTTAGTTTTTTATAGGTTTTTTTGCCAAACTACTTATTAAAACTGCATCTTATCACATTGATAATCAGCATGTGAAGAGGACCCTAAAACCTCATTGAAATCTTCTATGTTGCGTTTTTACCGGTTCAGGTTAAGTACTTTTGACAGACAATTAATTAGTGTAGTATTGATAGATTTTTAGAAAAACTAACTGCATCCACAGTTTGCATGCATATCTGATTTTAAACTAAAAGCCATCATCAGTTCAATATAAATATACATATTAAACATGGTTCAATGTCTTTCCTTCAGGATGTACCTACTGACTGCTGAGATCGGTCAATACCACCATGACATTTTCATTTTACGTAGCTTTTCTACGCTGTAACAGACGATCGGTCCTGGAGTTTACCTCCCACATTAAGAGACAAATGAAGAGACAATCGGTAACCCTAACCCGCTGAACCTTTTTCCAAATCAGCGGACTTGCCTCGGTTGGTTGAAAATCAGCAGTTTCCACGGGCTAGTTGCTGGAGGTGTGGACGTAACGGTAGCCTCAGGGTGCAGAGCCAGGGATCCTTGAGGCTGCCATAAGGAAGTATTGTGAGTAATAGAGGCATGCACTGGCCACTAACATGCAGCTAAATACACTAGGAGGCACACACACACACACACACACACACACACACACACACACACACACACACACACACACACACATTCACACACTGTGAGGAGTCTTTGATCCACAAACACATAGACACACACAGCCTGATAAATCTGCATATCGACACAACAATTAAATAATATTGCACTCGTTTCTACATCACATGCATTCACATAATTACAAAGAGACAGATACATATTACAACACACACTCACAAACTCTACATATATCATCCAGGTATCTCTTATAGAAGGCAAAGATGAATTACTGACACTTTTAAAGAGGACATATTGCTTATAAGCTCATTTTCAGGTTCATATTTGTATTGAGTGTCTCTACTGCGACAGGTCTCCATGCTTTAATGTTCAAAAAGCTCTTTATTTTTCTCATACTGCCTGTGCTGCAGCACCTCTTTCACCCAATAGAAGCGTGAGTAGTACATAGTGATGTAATTATGTTACAGAAGTAAACAAAGAAGTCCAATGGAGGTGTTTCAGGCAGGGGGGGAGTGTGTGGGAGGGAACTCTGGGATGTTATCCTTTGTACAGTAGATGCACACAAACATAACACACTACAGGAAAGGGAAAACCCCAAAAAGCAGAATAGGGCCTCTTTTTAGGAAGTAAAGGACTTGGCCTGAATAGTATAGTCAAATATCTGTCACCATTTCAAAGTAAAAACATGTTGTAATAATGCTTTTTTGCCTACACAGTGATATGAAATAACACTATCTGAAGGATTTGCTCGTGTATGAGTCATTTTAACAAGCTAAGTACATTTTAAAAAAAGTTATGAGGGGTAGTACGGGGTTATACACATGCAGCTCAGCGAACATGTCCACTACATCCTCTAAACACACACACACACACACACACTATATGATGGAGCAGGAGGCAATCGGACATGAAGGGTAGAAAGAGGTCGATGGTTCATGCTCTGAGCACCTCTCACCTGGAAAACTAATGATTATTGACTTCCCTCCAGCGAGCGTTGGGGACGTTCGCCTCAGGCCCTCGACCAGCCCCCTTATGCCAAAACACACACACACACACGCACACACACACACACACACACACACACACCCGCGCACAATCTGCAGAAGTACAGTTGACACCAGACACATGCAGCTTTAGAGGCAGAAGGCATCAGCCATTTAGCATTGTTCTAACAGAAACCACTCACACACACATTTAGCGTTGACAGACAGGGGTTAGTGAGGAAAGGGCGGGGGGGGGGGGGTCTGGGGTCAAAGAATAAGCAGAGAGAGGTTTAGTAAGGAGGGGGGGTGTGTTGTTTTTTTACTCCAGAAGCAGCAGCATTGCCTGGGGGGCTTCAGCCCTGCCACTCCCTGCCAGAGGAGAGAGGCTGTCACTACGCGTCTGTGTCACTGTGTGTGTGTGTGTCTGTGTGTTTATCTGAATGTATTTTAGCATTGTGCATATGTGTGTTTCTGTGCATGGTGTGTGTTTGTGTGCAGGTGTATTGGTGTGTGTATGTGTGTGTCACTCTTGCTCTGTGTCAGCTGCTTAAAGCTGCCACATTGTGTCCTCTCTTTCTCTCTCTCTCTCTCTCTCTCTCTCTCTCTCTCTCTCTCTCTCTCTCTCTCTCTCTCTCACTCTCTCTGTCTCTCTCTCCCTCTGTTTTTCCCTCTCTCTCTTGCCTGGCCGCGATTGGCCAATTCTTTGCTTGCATTGTTATAGCTAGCATTGTTTTAAGAAACTTCTTGCAACTTTACCGTCAGGACAGCTGAAAGTTGAAATGAAATGTAATTTATTGTAAAAGTTAGTCTTCACATAGTCGGTCCTCACAATCACCAATAAATCCCATTGTGAGGTTCCTTCATTTCTGGTCCTTAAGGGGCTTCAGGTGTTCTATATTATCTATTTAAGTTATGTATTATTGGAATAGTTTGGGGGAATTATCTCCTGCAGTAGTACCTGAGTAACTCTAGGCTGCTGGAATCAAGGAGGATTGTAGCTGCAGAGCGTGTATCGAAATAAGCTACAGTGTGTTGTATTGCTTATAAAAGTAGATTCTCAATCTACTTTCTACTATTCTCAAATTTAAGAAGGACTGTGTTGTTTCTTCTTTCAAAAGTAACAAAGCCACACTAAAAGCATAACACTTATTAGCTGAACAAGATGTTTCCCAATCCCCACAAGGCTTCTGGAGAGCGCAGACCTCTAGCAAGGCCATTTCCATAATTTTTTTGAATTCCATGATTCTGATCCAGTCCCAAATGTTATGGGTTGTTTTTTGGCCCACCCTTCCAGCAAGTTTCATTAAAATCAGGCCAGTTATTTTTCCCATAATCCTTTTGACAAATAGACAAACAAACTAATAACACAACATCAAAAACATGGCCTCCTTTCCATAGCTGATACCAATTATTTGTTTTCAGCCTTTATCTAGTTCATTCAAAATGATTCTATAATAAACAACCCAGTTTGTGTGAACAATAATAATTTAACAGTAATCAGTTGGCTGTGTGTGGTGAAATCAAATCACAAACTGAGGCTCTCTGTTAAGATTTGAGACATTAAACATAAGAGAGCGTCTCTCAGTCAGGACAGCTTGAATTAAAAATATCAGCCGGCTGACAGACAGACAGACGACGGCCTATTGTTGTTGTCAGTAAAGAAGGGTTTGACTGATGTGAGGTTGCGGCTGTGTGTCTGCTGCGCCTGTCTGGGATGTCTGGCTGGATTCGAGGAGGTTTCCCACGACTGACAGATGTGTTAAAAGTCGAATCGGCCCACGTAACCCGCCGGTTCACCTCCGACACGCCGCTGTCAGCCCCACCCCACGAGCGCCGCTGCTGAGACGTCTGTCTGCTTCAACTCAAAGGGAAAGCATCTGTTTCTTAAACTGTTTTTGTGTTTGGATTAATTAAGAGATTTTACTGAAATTACAACAACTTTTAGGGGATTTGATATCTCGTGTTATCAAAGCACACACATCATTTCAGTGATTTAATGACACAATGAGATATTTACAGCATTAGATTTGAAACTGGAAAAGCTTTCTTGACATATTGTAACTCCAAACTGCATATCATTTCACATTGCTTGCGTGTATATGTTTTTTACAGTCTTTAAACGCAGAAACGCAACATTATACTTACAGCATACATACATTTTATTAGGAAAATTGTCAGTTCAATAGATGTTAATACACTGGAGGGTTGTTGAACAAACACCTCAATTACTGATGATGATGAAATTGTCTGTGATGGTATCTTACATTTAAGTATAAAGCAATAACAAGATCTGTCACAGCAAACTTTTTGAAATTCTGGACATTGATTTGCTGCAGATTAGTTTGCCCCTAAAATATTAACCATATTTCAAAAGTTTTTCACATCCTTTACATGTTTTGCAGACACTGTTACACCCCTGTGTCCCAGAGTATTAGGCTCCCTTTCAAATAAACTTAATTCCCAAACAGGAAATGTATTTCTTTCTAGATTATGGCCACTGTGTTGTTAGCGTGGTTCAATAGAAGATTGAAACAAAGCAAAACTTCTTGTTTTTTAAAATAAAATATCATAGTTTGGCTTAAAATATCTATGTTTGTTATGTTAAGTTACAAAGAAATTAAAGAAAAACAAGTCAATGTAGACATTTTGTTATTTAACACCCCAACCTGTGCAAACTACAGTATTGTAGTTTTTAATCCGATATGTTAAAACAGCAAAGGAAAACACATTTCCATCAACACATAACTGACAGTGCAGATTCATTGTATTTGAACATAGTCTTTAGGAGGCCAGGCTGCAGTCAGTGTTCTGCTTGATTTTGATTTTGAATGATTTTGCATGACAGATTTACCAGCTAACCACTGAGCAGATGGGTGGTGAGAAATTAACGGACGTGTGGAAAGAGGAGGCAGACTTTTAACTCTTTTAATTCTGCTGGAGGAAGCTGGTTAACCCTTAAGTGTTTCGCCCCGAGGACTTCCATGAAAACTTAATCAGCCCCACCTGGGACGGG